>VDFB02353493.1:52633434-53833434 GCA_007258455.2 Sequoia sempervirens
AAAATTGGAAAAAAAGCACCTTGGATAAGTACCAGGATGAAAACCTCACAAACAGGCATCATGCATAAATCCCCATCTGCACTGGGGGGTAGCTTCCTGATATGCATCCCCTCCATCCTGCCTATCTTACACATCCTGCTTGGCATATCTCATTTATCCCCTCCCTCCATCCTTCTTGTGATCTTGATAAAAAAATAGGGGCACCTATATATGCATGCTTTGGACACCTCTTGGTATACATTCCCTTCACACATGCTCTATCATATCCCTTAATCACCCATCCGATCCTCCTCTAGTTATCTCCTTCATTTTCCCATCTTCCATCTCTCATGCCTCATTATACATGACATATCTAGAGTGGAGGCATTTATCTTCTTTTGTGATATAGTCCTTGGAGACATCATTCATTCATTCCATCAGAGCAATCCCTTATGTTTCCTATCTTCATCTCCTTATCGTTATATCCATCTCCCCATCCTTATCCCTCTATCCAATCCATCCAAACAATTCTTTTCCTCCCCCCATCCTCTCTCCTCATCCCATCTTACAATCCCTTGTCATTGGTATCTAGCTATAGGCTACTCTCCATGCAATCCAATGTCGTTTACCTCGTCATCATCACTTCTACATCTTTTGTGCCATCTTATCAATCTCCTATCCTTTGTCATCATTCATCTACCCCCTTGCTGGATCCCTGACCTCGCCTTGGTCTAGGCGGGCTCCTACCTGGTTGCGGGTGGACCCTCCCCAGTCTGTGGGCAGACTCGCCCCAGCTTGGGTGGACCCACCCGGGTTTGTCCTTGGGTGGACCCACCCTGGCTGGGGCAGACCCACCCAGGCCCGTCCTCAGGTGGACCCGCTCGGATCCTTGGGTGAACCCGCCCCAGTCCATGGGTGGACCCGTCCCGGCTCGGGCGGACCCACCCAGGTCTGTCCTTGGGCAGACCTGCTCCAATCCGCGGCTAGACCCACCCTAGCTTGGGTGGACCAGCCCGGACCCACCCCAATCTGTAGGCAGACCCGCCCCAACTCAGGCAGACCTGCCCTTCAGGCATTTTATTTTTATTTTTATTTTTTCCCCCTCTATGGGTCATCATTTCATCACCAAAATCACCTCCTCCAGCATCGAGTCATCCATCCCAATCATCTAGATTTCATTTCGAGAGTTTTGATTTTTATGTAGAAACTTCTGGAGGCCATAACTTTTGACTCGGGTGTCTGTTTGAGCTGAAATTTTACTTGTGGATGTGTTACGAGATGGCATGTGCATTTCGAATGGACTAGAAGTCCCTTAGATCCCATTTTGTCACTTTTTTGGGGCCTCAAACATTCATCTTCATCCTCAAAATTTTGATTTAGTATTTTTTTTCAATTTCTTGACAAATAATTTTTGTCACTAACTCGAAAGTCCTATCTCAAATTTGGGATGTTGGCAATTCATCCTATCTTTGTTTTGGGTATTTTTTGGGAAAAAATTAGACTCTCAAATGTCTTACTGTGAAGTTTCCTAAAATGGCAAAATTTGAAAAGTTTTGAAAATTTCCAAATCTGGAAAAATCTGATTGTCAACACCTTATGTCCCTTAAACTCCAGAACTTGCTATAGAATCAATCCCATCACATCCTCCAATCATTCTAAACTTCAATCCAATCCTAATCTGGGCTTTAATCTAATCCCAATCTGAGCTTAACCAAAACCCTAATCTGAGCTTTAGTCCATCTGTTGTCAAGATCTTTAGACATCGAAACAAATCTTAAGAGCCCTCCCTCCATCTTATTCAATTTTTTCCTAATTCATCCATTCACTCATTCTGAGTGAACATTCCTGTATTTCAAACCTTCGTCCATTCTAATCATCTGTTTACTCGTTTCGAGTAAACATTCATCCATTTTAAACCTCCTATCATTTCAAACTCTTATTCAACAATCTTGATCAATCGTTTACTCATTTCGAGTAACCTTTCATCTATTCCAAACCTTCATCTTCTCATTTTGAGGGAGGATCATTCATCCATTTTGAGTGGTCATTTACTCATTTTTAGTAGTTGTTCATCCCTCTCGATCATTTGTTTACTCGTTCTGACTAATATTTCATCTCTCCATCTTGTCTTCCTCCCACTTCATCATTGCTGATTTGGATAACTATCCCATCCCTGAGCTTTGTGTAGTCACCATCCTCCGATCCAATCCAATTGGTCTATCTTGTCTCTTCATCTTGGTCCCATCATATTATCCCCTTATCTAGGGTTATCTCATCATCTTTTATCCATCACTTGTCTTTGGTCTTTTGTCGAACTACGTTGCCCCTGCACTTTCACATAGGCAAGGTCAATCATTTGATCTGCCCCCGTGGTTCCATCATCGGTCTTTCTACTTTTTCCATCTGCTCCTTTATTATCTATCATCGGTCTTTTCTCCTTTTCTCCATCCCATCTTTACCATCCATCGAAGTCTCTTCTCTTGTGTCGACATCATCAAGTTATGCACTTATCTAGCTGCTTCGTAACCAACAAGATCCACTTGTATCATCAAATCCAATCGATTCTGATTGTCTTGCATCATATCGGTCTTTTAGTTTAGTATCCATCATTAGTCTCAATAGGATGCATCCTTCCTAACATACCTCATCAATCCCATCCATCCTCGTGATCCTATGGAAAAGGACGTTTGAAATTGAGTGTTATCTTTTGATGCTTTTGTATTTTGTTTATCATTTGAGCTCCCTATCATCACTTGTCATGGTCGCCTTGATCCATCATATCATGGTGTGCTTTGACTAGTCAACATAGGGGTGCATCTTGATCTTTTCTTTGTCTTCTCAGTTGTCCCACGTAGTACCCACCAAGATCTCTGAGGTCTTGTGTTACGTTGGGGCATCCTTGTGTGCTTGTGGTTATCCCAATACCTAGCCCGACCAAGGTCATTGAGACTTTGGGGTGTTGGGATAGCCTTCTTGTTTGATGTTTTTGTTTCATGCATTAGACACTAATCTACCTTGGTCATATATACCTTGGTGTATCGTGTCTTCTGCTATAGCAAAAACTAGTGCTCAAAGATGGAAAATTGTATTAGGATTGCATTTCACTTTCCATTATATCCTCTTGCATGTATCCCCCATCCTATCATCTATCAAAATCCCCCCCAACCATTCATCCTTCATCATGCTCCCCTCCCAATCCCCTGCCGCCTTTTCATCATCTTCCTCATATCCCATCACTTTGCATCATCTTCTTCATCTCCCCTTGCATCACCTCATCCATTTCGAGAGCGCACCCATGTTCTCTTGAACCCGTATGTCCTCTTGAGGGGGCATCCTCAATCCTTAACTTTCATCTTCCTTCCTAGTCGATCCTTTGATGACTGGGGCATCTTTTCCAATCTAACCATCTTCTTCTAGGTTCTATGTTTTAATATTCTTTGAAATGATGCTACTTTGTAACACCATCTCAAAGAGGGGAAAAATGTAGACAACTAAGTTTGGACACTTAATTTATCCAAATTTATCCCCTTTCATCTAAACATCCCCTTATTCATAGTAATTAAGTAATATCACTATTATTTAATTAATCCCTCTAAAGTTCTTCTAATCCCTAAGGTATTTAGTTAAATAATTAAATACCTTCCCCCTTTCATCAAATGAATTAAATAAACATACCCTTCATGTCACATCCTGCATCTTTTTTTTTATCTAATCCTAATCCATCTTCTAATCTCATCATTAGGGATGTGCACACGCCTAATCCTTGATTAGGATGTGTCACATCCTCCAACTTTTGCAAGTTGGCCTCTAATCTCTCTAAGCCACCTAACACTCCTCTAATCCTTCATTAACTAGCCTAATCAACCTCTCAAGGAATTTTTAATTCCTTTTATCCTTCCAAGGAATATTAAATTCTTTTTTCTCTTCCCCATGTGATCTTTGACTTGTCACATCAAGTCACATGTGAAATCTAACCCTCTTCTAATCTTCATTAATTTGTCTAATCAAGTACTTGCACAACCTTAATCCCTTAATCAAGTCAACCCTATTAAATGCTTTCTCCTTTTGGACAAGGCATCTCCATTCCCCATGTGAAATTTTAATTCACATTTAATCCCCCCAATGCATTTAAAGGAATTTTAAATTCCTTCTGTCATCCCCATGAGAATATTTGAGTAATTTTTAATTCCTCACATGTCCTTTCACCCACATGGGGACAAGTACCTCCTTTATGAGGAGATCTTTTCCCAATCCCAAGATACTATGTACCCTCTCCATGTCATGTACTACCTCTCCACCTCACATATACATCACCATTTTTAAGCCATATCACATAACACATGTCAACATGTGAGGGATTGTGAGTTCTCAACTCACCTTAGCCCTACATCTTGATCTTGGTGGCTCAATCTTGACCATCCATTTCCCTAGAGAACTCCAAATTCTGTATAAATACCCCCTCTTTTCTTAGATTTTGGGAAAGATCATGTATTGTAGCCAAACTCTTGCAAAATTTTCCTAGAATCCATACTTAGCCATTTTCATGTTTGCACCCACTTGCATCCATCTTCACATCATCATCTAGCTTGCATCTTGTGCCATCCAAGGAGCATACAACACTGAAGATCGAAGGGCCAACCAAAGGATCGATTCGACACAAGGTAAAAGGTTCCATTTGTCATTTTTATTTTGTGTTGAATCCAACTAGGCTAATCTTGAGGTGTAGGAAGTTTTTAGTGCTATTTTTCATTCTTTGGTTTGCTTCTCATTTTCTAGCACCTAGATTCGACCTATCACATAAATAATGTGATTTGTTGGAAGTTGTTAGGATATCATTGAATGTTGTTTCTTTTTTAATTATTTGTTGGAAATAAATCTTTGTTGCAAATGGTTGGAAAAGGATGTGAATATTGGTTGTAAACTGGGTATCATTCTATTTTTTTTATGTTTAAATGATTTCATGAATATTGAAAGAAAAGGCTGTGAATATGGGTTTACATTATTTTGGGGTTTTTCCCTCATATGAGTATTTTAATGGTGCAATGTACCCTTGATCATGGTGATTAGAAGGGTATCATTCAATTTTGTTTCTGTTTTAAGTATTCGTTGCAAATAAATCTCTATTGCAAATGGTTGGAAAAGGCTATGAATATTGTCTCTAAAGTGAGTATCATTCTAATTTTTTTTGTTTGAATTATTCTATAAATATTGAAAGAAAAGGTTGTGAATAATACCTTTGCACCCTCGATCATGGTGATTAGATTAATGTGAACAAGGTTCTCCCCAATCCCTAGCCATGGTGGCTGGGTATGGGGAGGTCCTAGCCTCCCCTCCTCATAACTACTCTGATTGAGGGTTTCTACCTCTTACCATCCACTAGAAAAAACTTTGTGTCACTAACTTGATTTGCATGCTCTCAATTGCACACTATGAAAAAATTCATTGATTAAAGAATATCATAAGATGATTTTTTGTGTGCTATTAGCAAGCTCAAGGTGAGGCTTTGTATTTGCATCTGGATCGATTCATTGTCTAAAAGTTTTAGATGCAGTTTTTCAAGTCTTATGAATCCATGCAACAATTCATCTCATAATTTCTAGCATTTTTGTTATGTCTAGCATTAGGAACTATGGAGATTGTTCACATTTTTCATGTTTTACTTCTGAAAATTATCATCATAGCTTGTAGTGAAAATTTATTTTTTTCATGAGTGCATCATGATCAGTTAAAATGTTGTCCAACAACATAACAAAACAACAAACAAGATATCAATAGTAGAACCTTAAAAAAACTACAACAATGTTTCCCATTAGCATAAACTAGAAACACATACATATAACAATATTTACAAGATAAACTATTTTCCATTGGCATATAAAACAACAATAGATTGTGCAATCAACATTCAAACATTAAAAAAATAGAGCAACAACAATGTTGTCCATCAACATAAACTGTTGTCAATTAGCAAGACATGACAAGGTCAATCCAAAATGCATTGGTCATAGTTAATGAACTCCACAATAGGGATAAGTGTTTTGAGATGCTTCATTGTAGGAAAATTGAAGTTGGTAATGACACACCTCCACATTCTACAAAGCTTCCAATCACATATTACCCACCACATCTCTTTCTATTTAAACTACCTTATAAAATTTGGTTGGGTAGATATGCACACTTTCATCAGGACAACTATCCTCCTCATAAAAATAGTGTAATTTTTTTTTAATCAAAGTATTGAATTCATTGCAATTGATGATATTTACTTCATTCCCATGGAACACACAGCATTGAGCCATGTCCATCATGACTACCTAGCTTCAATTTTAGAAAGATATTTTTTTATTTTCAATAAGGCAATTCAAACTAAAATATATCTCTAATTGAGCAATCCAATGGTAAAATATTTTAGCATCAATTTAACACTTATACAAATGAATTTCCATATTGGCCTCCACTCTAAACTTGGATTGTATGAGGATTCTCTTCTTGGATTCTTGATCCTTTAAATATTCATTTTCTTTTGGTATCTTTTGGTATCTTCATAGATACTTTTGACTTGTCCATGAGTACCTCAAATATTTTCTCTATTATTTCAACCTTTCTCATAGAAAAAAGAACTTTTATGAATGCCCACAGATGACAAAATCATGTCAATGAGACTAGAGGATACAGTAATTAACTTTATGGCTACATCCTCCACCAAATTTTTGAATCTTTATACACCACCAGGAGGCACTCTACCTTTCTTTTCAAGAGTCATGAATTTTATTTTTTTACTCCACCTTGTGATGAAGAAGAGAATGCAAAATCTTCCAATTACACCCAAATACAAATTACCAAAGATTCCCTAATGATTAACACCATAATTGACAATAAATTTTATCAATTTTGGAATCGATTTACAAACATCATACCAAAAGCTCCCAAATTCAAAAACAATATAAATGCAATGAGAGAAATCTAAAAATAAGAAATATGGCATGGTTGATAAGAGGGCATTAGCTGGTCCAAACCTTTTGGTTCATCCAAATTTTCTGGATTTTTCTAAAACATTTAGACCAACTAATGCTCTCTTATCAACCACAATGATTTGTAAATAAATTTATTAGTTATGTAAATGGGTAAGTGAAATTAGTTAAAGTAAAAAGTTTGGTGCCTACAATGTATTTTTGGTGCCTACAATGTATTTCATTTAAATACATGATTTTATGAATATATTTAAGTGGTGCATTTAAATATTTAAATGAAATTAGTCATACTTTTATTATTTGTAAGTCATATCATAAAATACATTGTGTTAGGCAACAAAATTTCTTTCACTTATCTATTCACATAACTCCAATTAATACCCTTCAAAGATTATTTCATTAAAGAATTTGATTGCTCATTTATTGTATTCAATGTATACCATCATGGAGAATGGAAAAGAGCCAATTATTACTCTTCCAAATTATTTTAATAAATTGTTATTTAATATTCTTTTGTATTTGATTGATCATTTAATGTACCTTGAATGTGGGAAAACTTGGGTTCAAAATGTATTTGTAGACTCACTCTTTGACATATCAGCCTTATTCAATTCACTTGAACATGCAAAATTCCAATCAAATATAGAAGAATATTAAATAATTAATTTATTGAAATAATTTGGAAGGGTAATAATTTACATTTTTAGATGCCTCGCACTAAATTAATGTTTAATAGGTCATGCTTGGTGATGGTGTACATTCAATACAATAATTGATCAATCAAATACCTTATTGAAATAATCTTGGAAGGGTAGTAGTTTGAGTTTATGTGAATGGACAAATGAAACTAATAGTAGAAATTTTGGTGCCTACAATGTATTTTAGGATATGACTTACAACTAGATATAATTTCATTTAAATGCATTGATTTTATGAATATATTTAATTGGTGCATTTAAATGAGACTATAGTCATACTTGTACATTGAGTTGTAAGTCATATCCTAAAATCCATTGTGTTAGGAAACAAAATTTATTTCACTTATCTATTCACATAACTCCAATTAATACCCTTTGAAGATTATTTCAATAAAGTATTTGATTGATCATTTATTGTATTCAATGTATACCATCATAGAGAATGGTGAAAAGGGCCAATTATTACTCTTCCAAATTATTTTAATAAATGGTTATTTAATATTCTTTTGTATTTTATTAATCATTTAATGTATTGAATGCGGTAAAACTTGGGTTGAAAATGTATTTGTAGACTCACTCGTTCAATTCACTTGAACATGCAAAATGACAATCAAATATAGTTCAAAATATTAAATAATTAATTTATTGAAATAATTTGGAAGGGTAATAATTGACATTTTTAGATGCTTCACACTAAATGAATGTTTAATGGGTCATGCTTGGTGATGGTATACATTCAATACAATATTTGATCAATTAAATAAATTTTATTGAAATAATCTTGGAAGGGTAGTAGTTGGACTTTATGTGAACGGATAAATGAAACTAGTTATATAGTAGAAATTTTGGTGCCTACAATGTATTTTAGGATATGACTTACAACTAGATATAATTTCATTTAAATTCATTGATTTTATGAATATATTTAAGTGGTGCATTTAAATGAAACTATAGTCATACTCATACATTAAGTTGTAAGTCATATCCTAAAATACATTGTCTTAAAGGAAACAAAATTTCTTTCACTTATCTATTCACATAACTCCAATTAATACCCTTCAAAGATTATTTCAATAAAGTATTTGATTGGTCATTTATTTTATTCAATGTATACCATCATGGAGAATGGTGAAAATGGACAATTATTAAGGGTGAAGCCACAATAGTGGTTTACAATTTGATGGAGGAAGAAAAATTGAGAAAAAATGACCCCATGGAAAAAAAAAATGGTTTTAGGCGTTCAAATGAACCTACAAGTTCAACCGAACCATAAAGGCATTCGAGCGAACCCATTAATTACGGGGCCCACATTTCCCACCCAAAAAGAAGAAGAGAAAATGCATGTTGAAGGGGGTTTGAATGAACCCCTGGGGGTTCGCTAGAACCCCCTAGTTCTAGCAAACCCCCCTTTTCCTTAATTTTTTACGCTTTGAAGCTTAGGTTGAGGATGAAAATGGGGGAATCTTCAAAAACCCAATTGGAGTCAGGTAGTCCTCGAACCGAGCTATCCAACGAATATAATTTTAATATGTTTTGGTTTTATTATGTATTTGTTTTTTCAGTTTTATTAAACATAGGTTTTTTCATCAAAAATGAAGGTCTCTATTCTACACATGTGGAAAAATAGCATATTATCAAAAAAAAAATTTGAAAAATATGAGTGCACTAGATATTGAAGTCCTTGATCCAACAAAAATAAATAAATTGAATTTCGATATATACAAAAAAATTTACGCGTTATATAGTCGCCATGTCTGAATTATCATTTCACTTCAAACTTCATTAAAGAAAAAAAATTCAATAAAAAACTATCTAACCAAGTGGAAGCACTAGATATTGGAGTTACAAATCTAAATTTGAAATAATTATAATTTATCCTTCATGGAAAAAAATTACGATTATATGGTGTAAGCGCCACTTTTTAAAAATGTTGTTTTATGAAAACCAGTTTTTGTGGGAGATGGAAAAAGAAGTGCAATTTGATTCCAAAAATTTTGAAAAAAATATTTTTAGAATCTACAGACAAAATGTGATGAGACTCTAATTTGCATCATCTTCAAATTCCTCACAGTTTAGCTGCTATAGGTGCCCAAATATGAAGATTTAGTTAAAAATAAAAATTTCAGTGTCCAGTTTGGCCAAAAATTGTAAACCACTATTGTGGGATCACCCTAAAATATTCCAAATTATTTTAATAAATGGTTATTTAATATTATTTTGTATTTGATTGATCATTTAATGTATTGAATGTGAGAAATGTTGTGTTCAAAATGAATTTGTAGACTCACTCTTTGAAATATCAACCTTTGAATGTAGTCAATTCATTGAACGTGCAAAATGCCAATCAAATATAGAAGAATATTAAATAAAAATTTATTGAAGTAATTTGGAAGGGTAATAATTGGGCTTTTCGGATGCCTCACACTAAGTGAAAGTTTAATAGGTCATGCTTAGTGATGGTGTACATTCAATACAATAATTGATCAGTCAAATACTTTATTGAAATAATCTTGGAAGGGTAGTAATTGGAGTTTATGTAAATGGATAAGTGAAACTAGTTATAGTAGATATTTTGGTGCCTAGGGAAATGTATCAATTAGGATATGACTTACAACTTAATGTAAGAGTATGACTATAATTTCATTTAAATGCACACAACTTAAATATATTCATAAAATCATGCATTTAAATGAAATTATAGATCTAGTTGTAAGTCATATCCTAAAATACATCGTAGGCACCCAAATTTCTACTATATAACTAGTTTCACTTATCCTTTCACATAAGTGAAGTTAGCTATAGTAGAAATTTTGGTGCCTAGCACAATGTATTTTAGGATATATGGCATACAACTTAATGTAAGAAAGTTTTTAGGCTATATAATTTCATTTAAATGCACAACTTAAATATATTTATAAAATTATGCATTGAAATGAAATTATAGAGTTGTTTAAGTCATATCCTAAAATACATTGTAGGCACCGCAATTTCTACTATAACTAGATACACTTATCCATTCACATAAATCCAATTAATAGACTTCTAAGATTATTTCAATAAAATATTTTATTGATATTTTATTGTATTGTTCATGTACACCATCACCAAGAATGGTATTATACATTCACTTAGTGAGGCATCCAAAAAGGCCTAGATGTGTGTAATGACAAAAGGATAAACAATTTTAAGACCTAAATTATAATAGAATATATCCTTCTCTAACATGAAGTAGAATTGCACCACACATAGTTATAGTGTAGGAGTTTATTCAATATTTATTTAATTATATGCTTATTTATTACTTTTACATGTGAATGTTTCATTAGGATATTTTAGTACCACTTATTTATAGGAAATTTTTTACAATCCTACTTTCTCCCTTTCTCCCTCTTTTTCATAGATAGTTGAATGAACTCAAAATTGTTCTTATTAAATTAATTCATGATGTTCAAGCCACTCATTTATCATGTATTTCCTATTTTTTATAATTTTCTATGGAGCAACTTACTAGAAAAATGTTTATTGCATATATTTTACTAAATTAGAGAAATATAATTAGTACATATTTGTAATTTTCTTATTTTAATTAAATTTTTAGATCTTTATATGTTTATATAGATATGGTTGATGATCAGGGATCACATCATTCTACCCAGTCTCAACAACAAGTGGAGGCTAGGTCTAATTTATATAGTGATAGCATTAGGAGATTAGAGAATGCTTTGAGATGTTTGGACCAAACAATACTTAACTCCCCTAATCTCACTAATAGAGATATATTAGTTAGCATTAACTAGGAGATCCATCATATGATTCACATGATTTGATCTTATAATCCTTATATGATGAGGTCAACACAGAGGAGTTTTATAGGTCCCTTGCTAGCAGTGTTGTTGGAACAAAGAAAATTGATTCTATTACTAGTAGAGTTTCAACACATAATGTGCACAACATGTTCCCTCATTATATGGGACAAAATAAAGTTAGAGGATATGTTGTTACTAGATGTACAAATGAGCTTCTTGCTCCTTTTATATATCGTAGATAGTTGGGATCCCATCACATATTGCCTCATAATGATGAGTTTCCACTTTCTTTTTGCAAACAAATATATGTTGAGCTTCAATTAGGGTTAGTAGTGGACTACACATCTATTCCTTCAGATGTTGGATAGGGAAAAGGGAGGTTTTCTAACAAACCTCAATTTAGATGTGCAAATTTTCCACCACCCATCAACAAGAGGGCATTAGATGGTCCAAACCTTTTGGTTCTTCCAAAATGTTTGGAACTAGTAGTAGTAGGAAGTCTAGTGACAACACCTACTCGAACTGACCTTTTTGATAGTATTGTCGTGATTGCTACTTAGGTCAATCAGATGTCATCTGATTGTGTAGAAAAATACATATTACATCTATGGATTAGCCTTCCTCCTACTAAGGCTACATCTTCCAATTATGATCCTTACATTCGAGCAGAGCTACCATCACCATCAGATGTGGCCTAGATGAGTGAAGCCACTGTACGTAATGTTGCTACAATTTCCATTATTGATTTACTATCATCATACCAATTTATCAATGATGAGTATAGGATTCCTTTAGATTGTGTAGCATCTCATATTAGATGACATTTTGGTAGACCATTGGGTCAGGATGAGGCAACTTCACAAGATGTACATATTCTAGACAAGCCTACATCCCCTAAGGTTATTACACATGATGTGCATGGCACATATAGCTCACTTCTCTTTGGCACCGGTCCTCTACTTGATACAGGTGTCCCTAATTTGACTATGCATTCTCATGACATTAGTGACATTGGTAGAGTGCTCTAGGGTGAGACGTAGGTACTTTCAAATAATCAGATATATTTTATGTTTTGAAAATTCACATACATATATAAAATAAAATTGACTTTAAAGTAGTTCTCACTCTTCATTGAAATCTGGTATTTTAAAAAATTTAGCAAAAGGAGGGTTTGGTAGGCTTTGAAGATTTGAAGCATGCAGACAATCCTATGCATGGTACATCTGAGGTACACAGTTATAATATTTAAAGTACTTAATACATTCAAACATTTAAGTAAATAAATTTAAGATGAATTTAATACATTTAGACATGTGTACATTAAATTAATTAGTGTACTTTCTTTTGCAGGGAGACAAATTAGGGCATGGATTGAGACAAGGATCAAGAGAGGCATTGGGCCACGGATCCAGAGAATCGGGACATGGATCCAGACAGGGATCAGGAGAAAAATCAATCCATAGTCATATTAGGCATCCTCTAGTTTGATTTATTTTACATGTAGATACATGATTTGTTATACATTTTATATTGTGATTTGTCACATTATGATTCTTAGATGATGATCTTCACATTATGTAAATTTGACATTAATGTTCATCTTATTATGTTTTATAGTATATACATTTTACATTATGGTTTCACATTATGGTTCATCTTATTATGGAAATAGAAATTCTTGAAGCTAATCAAGAATTATAAGATCCATCTTTACAACTTTTCCAAGAAAATAGAAATATAAATATACAACTAACATGATAAAACAACATAATTCCACACCCTCCAATGAACATATCAAAGAATCCATATGGACCTAATAATGATCAACACCACCCAATAATGTGTGACCATAAAGCCCACCCCTTTGTACTAGGAGCATATTGAAATTAGGTAGTCCAACAACACTCACATAAACAAAAAGTGGTTGAATAATCAAACATCCTAATTGCATATTATACATGAGTCATCCAATAGAATACACATTGAAAAAATAATATCAAATAATTGAATCCAATAGTAACATTTGGTGTTAACCACTAATAACACACAAAGTAAATGATTATAATTGCTAATAACATACAAAGTAAATAATGATAAATACTAATTAAAACATTTGAAATGGTGATAAACATGAATAATCAAATAGTGAAAATGAAAATAAAAATCAATAACATACAATTAGAATGGAAAGGACAACCAATAATCATGTGAATATATTTATGTACACACATTGGATCTAAACATGTGAATATATCATGATAATGTCTTGAGTCTTAATTATGTTTATGTTTATTTGATCTCATTTTAAATTATATTTTTATATTTTTTCCATTCTCCACCTCCTCTATTTACCATTCAAATTTGAATGGAATTAAAAGTTCACTCAAATCCTAACTCTAGACATAAATCTTAACACCAAAAGGTCCAAAGTGATTAAAATATTGTGACACATAAATTGAGGTAAAAAACAAAGAAACTCATATCTAAAAGATAGATAAATGTATTTCCATAAGGAGAATTTTCATCCTACAAAAAAAAAGGTTTAATATGGTCTACAACTCAATTTTGATATTTATAAAAAAAATCCCAAACAAACTTCCAAAAAAACATCATTAAGGAATTTTGGAAATTTTTCAATGTTAAAAATAAATAAAAAACTAAAATGGAATATACCCTTTTGAGAACTCAAGTTAGGAGATTACTCAAGTTTCAAATGGTAATTATTTAGCCAAAAAACTCCGTGGATCTAGCATAAAATGTAATTTTCCAATTCTAAAAACTTACAAATATAAATTTCACAAGTAAAAAAATAGATCTTGATTCAAACTTAGCATACTACAAATGGAAAGACATACAATCTCCTTAGGTGAAGGATGAAATTTAATATGAAAACTATCTAAGCATGTTTGTATAAAACAAAATAGAATAATACATTCACAAATCAAAACCCTCAACATCAAATATTATCTTTCTTGAATGTAATGCACACAATCCTTTGGCAACCCTCTTTTAGATAGAACCTAAATATCCTAATCCACAAGAAATTTGTAAAAAATAATTTTGCAAAATAATATCTCACACCTTGGAAGAGAGGGAAGAGAAAAATAGGGAAAATGAACAAGTTATTTTTCACATCCAAAATAGTTATTTTCCACAATTAAGACACTATCTAATGTGTTGCACATTCATGGTACTACTTAATCTAACTATGCCATGACTTTTGATCATATAAATGAATTAGTTGATATTCCTTGATGTTTTGACATCAAAGATCAGATCAAATATAGGTGACAAAGGATAAAAGACAATGAAGAATAAATATATAGGTGAGATTATGCGTTTCATAAGTAAAATAAAGTTAAATTCTCATAGCAAAATGGATTTTAGAGTTAATTTGAATAATTTTGTGCAAACATAATTGGATTGTAATTTAATAGAAATTTTCAATGAAGTTTTGGAATATACATAATGTGTTGAAATTTAATATAATTAATGAAATTTAAACTATGTGTGTACTTAATATTTGTTAAATCTTACCATCCTAAGCTAACTACAAAATGCCTAAAATTTTAAATACAAATGTAGGATTAAAATACAATAGATTATGATAGAAAATATGCAAGCTCCCAAATAATCACCACCATTTTATGTCCTATATACATAGATTTAGTCAAATCCTTATAGAACCAAAATATTGGATTCTAGAAGTTCAACCATAATTAAAATCTATAGACTATCATGAAATTTCTCCTAAAACTTGAAGGCTATATGATGTAAGAATGTGGGAGAAATAAAATGGACTCTTTAATATAAGTTTTAAGAAATATTTATAGGAAAATAAGACCACAAAAAATAAAGCTTCATGGGCTACTATTGATTGAAATTATTTGAATTCAACATAAAATAAAATAAAATTCAAATTTAGGTCCAAATGTTTTATTTTTATTCAAGGGGTAAACACTTTTGACCTGGAGCTATGAACTGGTGAGGTCACAAATGGGGGACCTCATCCCCAAATGTTACATGTATGTATTGTCATAGAAAATATATATGTAAAAAAATATCTTAAAGTTCTTGGTACATATAATCTAGATCCTCTCTATCTTTTATTATCTCTAAAATATTTTTATGGTCTTCAATAGGCAACCTCCACCTTTGTTTGGAATGCCCTCTTTTTGGTAAAGTTTCAAGATTCAATCTTGCTGCTATAACTAAATGACTATAATGTAAAACCTTTTGGCCTAGCATATAATAAATAAATGCAATTTCATTTGTATCTATCTTTGTTTGTTGATAGTATGTGCCTTGAACAACCACTGATCCAATAGGATACTCTTGTCCATAGCCATCTATCATTGATTCTGACAATTTGCATTTTGGTTGTGTACATCTTAGTAGATAGTAATCTACACCTTCTATATTGTTAGGATCTGCAAGAATAAAAAATATATCTCTTGTACACACCATGTAGTAAACCATGCCCAACTTAGGCAGAATATAAAATATCAATTGTTAGAAATAAAATTCAATTTAAAAATTTAAAATTTACTTGTAACAACTAAATCTGTTATGCATTCGTAATAGTTGAATACAAAGGATCATAGATATCTACAATGTCATTATCTTTAAAAGGGTTCGATGTGTCCACTAATTGTTTTGTTTCCCATTGTGAAACATACCCATCTCTAATATTCTCACATTGTAGAGTATTTTCCTTGTTTTCAATGCAATCAACACAAAAACTTGATTTTTCTCTCACTTGAATTACTAGAGGCCTACTATGTCCTATTTTCTTGATTTAATGAAAAGTTATAATACCACTAATTGTTTGACAATTAGTAAGATTTGATCAATAAATATCTGTAAAATTCAAATGTATCCAATTAAAAATTGTATAAAATTTAAAATTCAATTCATAAAACAAATTCATTTATGTACCTTTAACTTCCCAAAAAAATCTTGTGTTGTATATTGAGTCATGGGAAACAAAATGAATTTTGCACCATTCAACAATTTCATGTGCATTCCTTATGGCATTACCTGCAAGTTTATGTTGGTGAAATGTCAAGTTAAGAGGTTTTGTAGTTGAAAGGAAAATATGGTTCTCAAAAAGCATAATTAGATAAATTCTAAAAATTCATATGGTGTTACCTACAAGTTCATGTTGGTGAAGTGAACACTTCACACATGCTTCAACTCCATCACACTCTCCTTTTCCATGTCCACTCTCATAGAAATTCCACAAAAAAATTATGTCATGTCTAATATGTTTTTGGCTTAACCAATTAAAAGATTTTGTAGACTTAAATTGTCCTGTGACGTTACAACCAATTTCATTTAAAACCAAGATAGTAAAAATAAACTATATGTGTACAACTAATTAAGTTTGAACAAGTTAAGTAAAAAAATAAACATATAATTTAAAAAAAATTAAATCAACACTTACGAGCACATTCATCAGACCATATCTAGTGTTGTGAAGCATCTATTTGGCATTGTCTCAGGTCTTCAAAAAACATTGCAAAACAATGGGCTGCATAGCTTCTATCATGACCTGTATCATCATTGATATAAAAGTGAACCTCTTTGATGATAATCCGTTCATCTTTGCTACTTTGTAGACCATCCACATGTTCTTCGGCATGCCTATAAAAAGCTTGTACAAATATTGTAACTTGCTCTGAATGATAATATTGGCTTTGTATCTCACTTTGAGGACTAAATGTATAGTTCTCAGAGAAGTCAACAATAGAGAGAATACAAATTGCTAGAAAGCAATTCTTTGAGTCACAAAATTTCTTAGCTTTCTATCTAGCACCATGACAATGTTGAATATGTGGATATATGATATTGCAAAATTTGTTCATAAACTCATTGTAAGACAACTCACTCTCTTTGATAACAATTTTTTTGGTCTCAACTCCTAACTTTGTTGAGTATTTCTCATATTCAAATCTCTTCCACATAACTTCCATTGAATGCTCAATATTGTCAACCTGTAAAAGATTCTTCAAATTTCCACGTTCATTACATATATTTTTTATACACTACACTTTAAATTCATTTGAATCTTCTATTTTTTTGCATAGAAGAGACTTCACAAATTGTGTTGTACTTCTAGGGATGACTATTTTTGGATTGATTACTACCATAGCTTTTCTATATGTCTGAAGGTGTAGATCAAACTCAACATGATTTTGACAACAAGTCTCACATATCTTATTTATACATACAAAAATTGGTCATATTTTCTCAAACATCCTTTGAAAAAACTTCACATTTGAAAACTCTTGCTTGAATGCTTCAAAAAACTCACTTTGAGTTGTATCTATGAAAAATTTTGGATGTGAAATTTTTTTACCATCTGCACATTTTATTTTTATAGTGTCCCTTCTATTGGAAGAAACACAAGAGTGGCTGGTCAAATATTCAATCACCTATTCCTTTACATCTTCTGAGATTTTATCTTTTTGGGGAACTCTACAAATATTTACCCAATTATTCTCAACATTTCCATCTAATCTATTTATCTTTTTGATATATCTTTGAACAGATCTCTTAGAAACATTGATTTATTCATAAACTAATTTAACTTTTTTCTATGTGATAATTTCTTACTAGAAATTACCGCCATCAATGCTCTACGTGCAACACTTAAATCAACGGCTCGACTCTTACTTTCAATAGAATTCAATGCTTCTTGCAAGTTTTCAACTATTGTTTTCTTTACTGATCCTGATAAATTTATTTTATTATCAACCCCTAACAAATCCAAAATAGGGGTCATTTCTTTCCTCCTAAATAATTTTGCAAATAATTGTGCTCTTCCAACTATAGAATTTTCTTCAAAATATTCATCCCATATTCTTTTGCAGTGCAATTTTACTATGCTTTCAGGTAACATATCTTTAGATGAAATACTATAAAAAAGGGATTCCTCATCCATCTCTATAAGATTTTCCATACCAAGGAAAATATTTCTATGACCACCTTTAGTTTGTTCTGGTACATGTACTCCTTGGTCATCATCAATTTCCATGGGTTCTTCTTCAGAAGATTTAGTTTCATCCACATTTCTACTCTCTTTTTCGATCATACAACCTTGTTCTTTTCTTTTTATTCCCCATCATAATTTGCTCAGGTTTGAATTTTCCTGCATACACAAAAATAACCTACATTCAAACTTTTTGATGTTTGTATTGGATAAAGTGTCCCCTAATATCATGGAGGTATGACTATTTTTTAAAATGAAAACAACATGTAAACCCATCATTATGTACGTGGAAACTGTTGATTGGAATCTTCTCCTCTGTGAGAAAGCTTGATTTGATAAAAGTGGATGATCCTAGTTGATAGGATATTATGGCCTTATCATTCGTCATGCTCAACTCTTCTTGATCATTTGGGATATAAATTTGATCCATGGTAGCTTTTGTATGTTCTTTAACTAGAAGTATTGTTGTGGGTTACATTTGACCACCTCTGTAAGATGTTTACTAAATCTATTATCATTAAGAGCTTTTTTTATAGTGGATTGGGTTATTTCTTCGTCCTCAATTTCACTTGTTTCACTAGTTGAAACACTAATGTGATCTTCCACATCAAAGTCTTTTCCCCAAGGGTTCCCTTCTTCAAACGTTTTTTCTCTTGTTCTAGGGGTCATATGTGATTGTTCTGATCTCCAACCTAATGTAAGATTATGTATGAGACCTAAGACTAGGAAGCAATACAAGGATATGATTCTAAGATGGGATATGAAAATGGTATGGTATAATATGACAAGCTAAGAATGCCAGAGCTCAAAGGAAACTCTAGGTCCAAAGTTGGTTATGATGTAAACGATTTACTTGTGTTATGATGGATACATAGAAGGACCAATGATCAAGAGAGGGTATGTAGGAGATGATGGACTCCAAAAGGATTTCCCTACTCAAGGATAATGGTATATTCCCTAACTTAAGGATGATGAACCTCAAGTGATGCAGGTGATAGATAGCCAATGGTTTGATTTCAAGACCTAGGAAGAGTAGTCTAAATGCAAGCTAAAGGCTTGTTTGAGCAATAGTGGATATGCAAGGATTGAAAGATCAGAACTAAAATATTGATAGCCCCAAGAAATCTAAGAGATAGGTTCATTTTGGATGTTATTGTTGTTTGATGTTTTGGGGTTTGGCAAGGTTTAAGGTGTTGCAAATTACTAGGTGTGATGTTTGTTTCAGGTCTAGTTTTTAACACACACACAAGACATAGAAAACAAAATGTTTGATTTTAACAATACAATCACAAATCCTAAGGTTTACAAGGACTATATTCATTGGATTCCACATGGGTTTCCCCAACCGAACTTATTCTTAGCGGGTGACTTAGAAGATTGGCCACATTATCTCCCCTCCATGAAACTCACTTCTCACGTTAACCAATATTTAAGCCCTCATGAATCTCCCATGGAAGACTCTTCACCTCTACTAAGAATTGTGAGAATGTGGATGCATTGGCAATGACCGTTGTTGCACTAGTAAATAGAAAAGGATTTTGGAAACTACAAACAAGAGAGGGCATATGATCGAGTGGTTATACATGTGAAAATATTAGCTCTGAGAAGGAGGATTCCCAACTGCAGAGGTTATGCTCTATAGGGTTTATGGAGATTCACTTGTCGACATAACACATCCACACTCATGGTACTTGAACTTTCCTCAAGCACCCATTTTATATATCAGCTGGAAGTAGCTTGGATTTAGCCTGTTACCTATTGGGTCATTCCCTTGGGGTGAGTAATTTTTCCCACCAAGGCAGGCCCTCTAAAGGATTAAACACAAATAATGGGTCTAGTTTTTTATCACCAAGTTTTCACAGGTTGAGAGCATACTCTCTACCATCTCAAGCATAACAAACAATGTTCATTCATCTCCTAGTTAAATCTATATGGTGGAAGACAATTTTTCATTTTAATGTACCAATTGAAATGTGTTCTAAGCTAAAATACAATTGGTTTCAAAAATAAAAAGTCTTTGGCCAAACGTCCCACAAAACCATAGATTAGTAGTTTTTCAATATTAGTCTTTGATAGTCAACAACTACACCACTTGTTAGTCCAAAAATTAGCTACAAAAATTCATAGTAAATCACAATGAAAATATAAGCATGAAAATAAAATAATCTATTAACAAACATATAAACATCAAAACAAAAAATAAATTAAAAAAATTACCAAATCTTATGTATTAGATGCTTGATTTTCCTATTCAACCCTATGACAAATGCAAATAATTAGAAAAGTATCTTGTTCAATATTAAATAGTTATTTAAGAACAAAAAGTAAATCATAATAGAAATAGTTCATCAAAAAGTGGATTAAAAATAGAAAAAGCCATAAAAGAGACTAGTTAAAGATGAATTAAATAGTTATTTCAATAAAAACTAGACAAAAAATAGGAAAAATCTAAAAAACATATTCAAAAATCAAAAGATCAACCATTTTATGTTTCAGTTCACAATTGACATGTAAACGGAAAGAAATTTGATTAAAATGGAAACAATCAAAAAATCAAATTCGAATAAATCATAGTTTTATGCGAATACCATCCAGTTGAACAATATTCGGCCAGATACTATTTGGCTGTACAATATTCGGTTGATTGGGATTCGGTCAAATATATTCACATGGTAAGTGACATGGCAGAAAACTCACCATTTTATCAAATTTCTAGAAATTTTCAACTTCTACTGAATATTTCTTCAATCAATTTTTAAAAAAATAATTAAAAATAACCTTTTGTAGACTCAAAGTGTTGAATCCAAAAATATATATAGATTAATTTTACTATATAAATTTTTGAAAATATTGCAAGTAGGTTGTTCAAATTCAAAAAGAGGCTCAGTTGAAATTAAATAAAAATAGTAAATCATCATAAAAAAAATTGCAAAAGGTTTTTTTTTTTTTCAAAAAAAAAAAAACAATAGTTGATGTCAATTGAAAACTACGGAATTCGGGTAATTTTGACTTTAAAATGTTATTAAGAGAAAAATATACATCAAAATTTCATTTTTTTTCCATGCCCTAGATATTGAAGTCAGCTATCTCGGAAAAAAAATTAAGAGAAACTATTTTTTTTCTATATGTTTTTTGACATCAACTTAACATCACTTTTTCTTGAAATTTCTAGCATAACAAAATCTGCTTTTAAATTGATTAAAATATATCAAAAAAAAAGAATTAAAAATTGAAAAATTATAGGAATAAACTTCAACAAAATTTCTACATTTTATTAGTTTACATCATTTTGAAATTCAAAACATTAATACCACTTTTATGTGGTTGAATTTGAGAACTTTTTCTCATGTTGGTAGATTCCTTTATAAAGTGTGACACAGGTCTATACTTTTACCCTAGTGTTTTTAAATGATTGGAATTACAAAAATGAAATCTAAATGATCTTTTCACTAATGCAATTTTGGAAAACCTAGGATGCAAAACAATGCAAAACCTAATGCAATGTTGATGCAAGCTAGCCCTATGATGTAAATACACTTGAAATAATAAGTAGAAATGTTCTAAAGACAGGTTCACCAAAATGTAAACACAGGTTTTGGTACCCTAATGTTCTCTTTCACTCCTAGGGTATCTCTTGTAATATTTTGTACTTCGAATATATCAATTTGTACATCTTTTGCAAATCTCTGCTTTTTCATTTTTCTCTTTTGTGGGAGGTCATTTTTCTGGTTTGCAATTAGATCTTGGTTTCTAACATGGTATTAGAGCCTCGATTTGCAACCCCTTCTCAGCTTTTTTGGAGGAACACATTACAGAACTCATTCGGGGTCCCTCGAGGGTTTCTTTCCTTAAACATATTTCTGGAGCATTTTGGATCAAATCAGAGTTTTTTGTTGGATTCAGAGTGCTGGAAAAAGTCAGAAATGACTTTTACTTCATTCATTTTCATCACCATTTTCCAGATCTACAAGGGTCTCAAGCTCAATGATTTTTTTGATAGATCTGGGGGTAGCCTAATTTTTGGAGCACTTTGGGACCAAACGGACCTCGCTGTTAGATTTGCAGTGCCCAAACACCCCTATTTCCATATAAAGTTTGTTCGATTTGGACAAAGTCATCCAAAGAGGTCAAATTTTTTTGCCCAGGGGCCGTATGGGCCCTAGGCACGACTCCTGAGGCACAAATTTTTAGAAAAAATCAAAAAAAAATTAATAAATCAAAAACTTTTGGCAAATTCTGACGCTTCCCGTTCAAATTCCCAGCATTGCCCCACGGCCACTAGGTGGCCACCAGGCAGCCACCGCTAGCCCACCACAGCTCGCCTCCTGTACTTGTCCACCGCTTCTAGTTCTTATCCCCTGCAAGCTCTAGCCGCGGTCATATTAAGAACCGAGAGCCCCAGGCTCCAGCCCCCGCCTCCCTAAGCCCCCATCGTCGTTGTATTGAGAACCAGGGGCTCCGCTACAGGACCCAGTCGCCAACCTTGGTCACATGGGTGACCAGGGGCCGCATTGCAGGCCCTTGGCCGCCAGCCCCTTGGTCTGACCATGCGACCAGGGCCCTTATTTTTTTAGCTCTTCAGGACTGCAGATGGCCAAATCAGACATTTTTTGAGCACTTTCATGGAAACGAGCATAACTTTCACATACGACATTTTTTTGCAAACGAGATATCACCAGAAAGCTGTTTCTGAGCTCTATGTAATGGTGCAAGTGTGAGTTTCTCTTTTTTTTCCTTTTCAATGCTTTTTTCTGCCTCGAAAGTCAGATGTTTCCTTTTTCACTCTAGGAGACGTATCTTGTGACTCA
This sequence comes from Sequoia sempervirens, assembly GCA_007258455.2. Classification (NCBI taxonomy): domain Eukaryota; kingdom Viridiplantae; phylum Streptophyta; class Pinopsida; order Cupressales; family Cupressaceae; genus Sequoia; species Sequoia sempervirens. Next base: position 52,656,691 of record VDFB02353493.1, read on the forward strand.
CTTATCTATTTTTGATGATTTTCATGGTGATGGAAAGCTGGTTTCAACCTCTATGCAGATATGAGGTCATTTAAAAAATATTTTTACATTATTTTATGCATGCATGCATTCATTTTTTTTTTTTGTGCTAGGTTTGCATTTTTGCTTATGTTTCTATAGTTTTGCATTCTCTCCTTCTGCAATCATTGGGTATTGTAATAATGAACTGATATAAATTTCCATTAAGGGGGGTTCTTGCATCCATTATATGTATTGCTGACAACTCGCATGAGTTTTTCTGGTTTCCTATTGTCTCCTTTTAGCTTCCTTCTTGTTTAGTTGGACACATCGTTGGTTTGTTTTAGTTCACACTTTAGTTGGGATCTTATGGTTCTTTATCCGCATTGGTTCAGATCTTTCTCATTTGAAGGCCATGCTTTTATGGTTAATGTTCCTGAATCTTGATGGTACTCATCCTATGGGAAGTTTTAGTTTTAGTTTGGCATTGGCTTCGAGAGACACAACTTCCAGATTTGTCATCATTATGGGTCCTTTCATCCTTTCATCTATTGTTGCTTATAGATTCCAGGGTTGACCCAGTATGTGAGTTTCCAGTGTTCCTTGGCATCAGATCTATTGTTGCATTTGTGATTCTGACATGGTATTTTTTAAATAGAAGTATCTTTCCTTGCTTGCCAGATTTGGGGTTCTAGTGTTGCTTCATCAGAGTTCTTCCAATGCTTCTTTGTAGTAGTTCATCTCTCTGAGGGGGGTTTTTTCCTACAAGGTTTTCTCTCTCTTTGCATTTGTAAATGAGTACCTAATCAGACCTTGTTGTTAGGACTCATATTTGCATAATAATTCGCTTCTCTCTAAGTTGCACTTATGGGGAGGTGTTAGTGTAATTAATTATTAATTACACTTTGCATAAGTTTACTTAGGTTTATTTAATTCCTAAGTTATAGGTTTTATCGTTATCTTGTTGAGCTATCTTGTTGCTCAAGATAAGATTAGGTTTATGCATCTTTGCTTTTATAAATTAAATAATTATCATGTAATTATTGAATTCTCAAATAATATTATGTTGCACATTCTTTTGCAACCTCTCTTCTTTTTTTGATTTTCTCTTCTATGGAAGGTCTTTTCGGTTTACAAATTTGATCTTGGTTTCTAACATTTTTCACCTAAAAGGCAAGGAATAGGTTAAAAACCGGTTATGTTCACACTCAACATTAATGTAAAATGAATGAAATATTCCTAGATGAGATGATTTAAATGCAAAGGAATGATAAAATAGATTGATTTTGTATGCAAAACTAAGAAATGCAAAGTATTTGAAAACACACTATGATATGCGAAAAGAACTAAAAACATAAACAAACAATAACAAAATTGAATGAAACTGAATGAGGTGCACCTGGAAGCTAAAAAATTATGTGGAGAGGTTTCAGAATACTATAGATTTTACTATTGAAGCCCACTGGGACTTGTTTGCCACACATGGTGAATTAGTCCTATTTCCAGTGAAAACTGTTGGAACAAGTTTTAGGATGTCGGGAACAAAAAAATTTAGAAAACACTTTTTTCAACCTAGAAGTGGGACTCATTCACCACAAATGGTGAATTAGTCCACCTCAAGATTTCTGAAAAGTCAAGGGTCAACTCTATGGGTCCCGATTTGCACTCTTTTGCCTGACAGATTATCAGATCCGAATCTAGAAAATCTAACGAGAAAGTGTTCTCCAAGCTTGAAATAGGGTTTTGTTGACTTTTAATGATCTTAGAAAATTTCATGACACTTTTAAGACCTTTCTCTTTGACAAATCTGCATACAAGAACTGCAAAACACACATGCAAAGAGGGGAAAAAGTGTTAAGGGTTAGAGTATAGGGGTTTGCCTTGGTCAAACCCTGGTTTAGTAATCAAACCCTTAAAAATGAAATAAAATAATGAGAGAATGATGAAAAAATAACATACAATGTCATAAACTCACCAAACCCTTGATTTTGAAGTTTGAAGATATGCTACTCCAAGAAGCTTAAATGCTTGATTGAATGATTAAGGATGCTTGGATGCTTGAATGTTGTGATGGATTGAATGCATGAATGAATACTTGAATGAATGGGTGGATGGGCCTTAAAATGAATAGAAAATTATATATTTATACACAATTATGCCCTAATTTCCCAAAAATACATCACAGGACGACCTTAGGTCTTAAGAAATAAAAACCTACAAGTAATTTGAATTTATTTTGTTTTTTGTGCCAAGAGGGACTCATTCACCCTAATGGTGAATGGGTTCCACTTAATACATGTGAATGGGTGTTGGGAATTAAGTTGTTTTAAATGATGTTTTCCAGGTTTATATTTAAAAATACACTTAATTAAGGCTTGTAAGTACATAAAGGGGCCAAATAAAGCATATGAAAGGTGTATTTATTGATGAAAAGCCTAGAAAAGCATGAAATTTTGTTACAAGACTTTACAACACTTTAAAATAAGACTTGGTAAGTGACAAAAAAAGGGTTATGTAGGTGAATCATAATAAGAAGATTCTAGAAAAATGTGAAAATGTGTTACAAAACTTCATAACACTTTTACAAGACATCATAAAGTCTTAATGATTCATAAATATTCAAGACCTAATGTGAATGTGTGGGCCACATTGCAACATTAAATCAAGGCAAAATCAAGCCAATTAAGCACAAGGAGGGACAAACAAAGAAAACGTAGAAGGGTTACTTTTTTGTGTCCACAAATACAATAGCTTTGGTAAGAAAGAATTACTTTTGGCTTCAAATCTACAAGATGTTTAGAATTTTGTTCAAGAATAAAGGACCTACCAAGTAGTGAAGGAGACCAATTAAAATACTAGTTTGTACTAGCCTCTTGCAGTTCCAAAAAGACATTGAGAGGATATCACCATTGACTTTATGCTTAAACTATTGAGGACTCAGAGGGGACATAACTCCATATTTATGATGGTTGACCGATTCTCTAAGATGACATATTTCATTCCTTGTAATAAGATTGATGATGTAGTACACAATTCCAACCTTTTCTTCCAAGAAGTGGTGAGACTACATGGTATACCATGGAGCATTGTTTTATAATAGGACACAAATTTTACTAGATACTTTTGGAGAACATTGTGGAAGAAGATGAAGAAAAACCTAAAATTTAGTTCCACATTCCACCCCTACAATGAAAAACAAATAGAGGTAGTAAATATAAATTTGGGGAACCTACTTAGATGTTTAGTTAGAGACAAGCTTGGAAACTAGGACTTAGTCTTATCATAGGAAAATTTTGCATACAATAACTTAGTAAATTGAAGCACACAAAAAATACTATTTGAGATTATTACATGTTTACATCTTAGGGGAGTTGTAGATCTCATAGATTTCAACTCAGAGGATAATAGGAGTGAGGAGGTAGAGAATTTTCTAGACCACTTGGAGGCTATGCACTACCAAGTCAAGTAGCATTTGGAGAACATAAATGAAAATTATAAAGTCTCGAAAGATGCCCAAATATTCCATAAAGAGTTCATTATTGGAGATGAAGTCATGTAGTGTATTTCCAAAATAAGATGTTTTTAGTAGGTACATACAACAATATGAAGATGAAAAAGTTTGGACCATGTAAGATCCTCTCATATTTTGATTTTGATAATACCTACAAGGTAGATCTCCTAGAAGTCATTGGAATTTCACCAATCTTGAACATTGCATATGGCCATCGATTCCACATAACATAATGAAAGGGAGACAACATAGAATTCCCTCACCAAGACTAGTTATTGTAAAAACAACTAGAGGAGATAGAGTAGATTCTTGATAGCTAGACTAAGCACAACAACCAAAACAAGGAATATAGGGAATACATAGCAAAATGGAAAGACACACAAGAAGAAGATGCAACATGTATATGAGAAGTTGAATTAGAATGAATTAGATCAATTGTTTGGAGTTGGAAATATGTGAGGTGCACTAAATTCAAATAACCTTGGGAGTCTAATGCAGAACCATCCCAAAGATTCATATTTCATCTTATCGTAATATATAGTTTCCCTTATAGATTTAAAAAAAGATGGAATGTGAAGTCTACAACAACATGCATAGGAGGAAACCCATGTGGCACTATGAACCAAAAGATCACCTCAATAAGAAACCTAGACTCAAACCTATTCAAGAAAATGTGTGTGAACCTCCTTATATCTTGCAAATTCCGCATGGCTCATCACAAGTTGGATATATGATAGGTGTAGACATCGAAAATATACTGATTGGCATTGTGCACCTGATCCTGACTTACTAACATCGTTTCTTCCTAAATCATTCCTCGGTCTAACCATTTAATCAAATTCCTTTTATCTTATTAAATTCATCAATGTTCATCCCTTAATCGAATAAACCATTTTATCTAATTAAGTCAATTCCCTCTATTAATTAAATCAATCTATCTGATCTAATTATCCCTATTTAATTAAATAATCAATTTATTTGATTAAATATCTAAAGTCCATCCATTAAATTAAATAAATTAAAACATTATTTGATTTAATCTAACACCATCCCTTTTAATTAAATAAATCAAAATCTTTATTTAATTATCCTTTTACCATATTCCTCTCTTATTTGATTTAAATCAATCCATAAATCTAAGTCAAATAAGTCACATTATCTAATCTCCTGTTAAATTAATTAACCTTTGATTAATTTAATCTAATCTCATGTCACATCCTCTAGATAATGCAAGTTGCACATGAAAATAGATTTAATTCATTTATTAAATCTCTATTTTCCTCACAAGGCATCTTTTGGAATATTCTCTCAATTTGAATTCAAAAATTCCAAGTCAACATGTACATCCAACAAGGCATTTAAAACCTCTTACATGTCCTTTGCCTTGAGCCAAGTGGCATTTATTGCATTTTCCCTTCCCTCTTACATGTCATTTCAACAAATTTGAATTTCAAATATTGGCATATATTGGCACAAACCCCAAATCTTGCCCAACCATCATCCATTCATAGCTTGACAAGTGGCACCATATCATTGGATGAATGTTAGTCCCAAATTGCTCAAATTTGGGCATTCATCCATCTTGAAATCCTATAAATGAAGAGCTCCTCTCCTCATTTTATCATCCACAATCCAAGCAAAGTTACCATGCTAAAATACATAGCCATTCCCATCCATCATTCGAATTCTTAGCTAGGCTTTTTGCAGATTTGGCTTGGAGTTCTCATTTTCTCATCAAAGTGGATCAACATCATCTTGAACATTCGAATATTGCATCATAGGAATTGGGAAAGGGCCAATTTTCACATCAAATTGGCATGAATTCCCCCATGGGATCAAGTGTTTGCTATTTAAATTAGGATTTAACCTAGTTTTTTATCATTTCATTGTGTTCTTGCCTATTTTCTTTCCTATTTTGAATTTGCAAATGGATTTCATGGGGAATCTTTCTTTTAGCTTGTAATTCCTTGTCTAACGCATTTATTCATGTTGTTTTGTAGGTACTAGGAAAAGGGTTCACAAATTTGGTGCTAGAAGGAGGGCTTGACATCAACATTTCTAACATTTCCTCAAAATTTCTGCATTTTCTTGAGACACAAGAAATTCCAACATGGGCTTGTCAGCATCGCTGTTTTAGCACCGTGGGCTCGTCAGCATCACTGTTTTAGCACCGTAGGCTTGTCAGCGTCATTGTTTTAGCACCGCGGGCTCGTCAGCGTCACTATTTTAGTGCCATTAGACTCATCCCACCAAAAAATTCAAATTCTAAACTTCGCCGCTGGACTCACCGATCTATAGAAGTTTCAAAAAATTTCTAAACTCCGATGATAGTAGAAACATCGACGCTGGGTGAAATAGCGATGCAATCATGCTCTATGTCCCAACATAGAGAGCTACTGACTGGTAAACGACACTGTAAGAGCAACGCTGGGAGGAAAAAATAGTGATGCCTTCATGAGTTGTGATGCTGGAAGACAGTAAAAGGGAGAAATTTAATTTTTAACATGTGCTTTAATTTATGATTGCTTCCTTCTCTATTTTTTGCTTTTTAATTTCTGTGTTTTTCCAGAATCTGACTATTTTTCTCCTTTGTAGGTTGGAAATCGAAAGCAAAGGAAGGACAAGCATGAAGATGATATTAGGTCTAATCAAAGTGTTTTAAAACACTTAAGTGTTTGTTTAACACTTCCTTAGGAACTTGTCATCTTTTCATCTTTAGAACACTAGCTTTCATTTGGGCTTAAAAAGAACCTTTCAATTCCATTTTTTCTTGAAAAGGTTAAAATGAACAATAGGACCAACAACTCACTAGATTTCATTTATGGGATTCACAAATTGAACAAATGTCTTTCACTTGTGATTTGGTGCTCTAAAATGAACTCACATATTGCTTTGAGGATCTAAAAAGAACAAGTGTAGTTGTGTTTTTCATGAGGGCTTACTTAGACTAAAGCCATTGGAAGAGGACGTATGTGCTTCTCTCACACTTTATAGTGATCTTGAGAATCAAAAGGTCTTTTCCATGACTTTGGCTTAAGACAAAGCAATCACCTCCACACTTCGATTTGGGCTTAAAATTGAACAAACTATTGTGCGAGTGTGAGTGGGGACTTTGTTGCGTACATTCTCTCTCCATGTTGCCAACAAGGATTGATCAAGTTACGAATATTGTTCTTCATTCGCTTTTGTCTATCCTAGAGGGCCTACCTTGGGGAAAAAGTAATCACCCAAGGGAATGACTCAACTGGTAACACTCTAAAGCCAAGAGTATTTCTAGCCAGGATATAAATGTGGATATTGGAAGAAACACCAATATCACGCAGTTGACTCTAACAAGATGGATCCAAAAGTGAATCTTGCCACATTGGGTCAACTCCTACAAACAAAAAGTCCTTACTAAAATCCATGTGCTAGAATTTTCCTAAATCCTTTATCTATTTGTTGGTGCAAGAATGGTCATTCTGAAGCCACCCCACACTTTTATGGTCTTCTAGTAGAGATGGAAAGCATTGCATGGGAGTTTCATGGGTGTTGATGCGTGGCTGCCCCGCATAACTTAGTGTCATGGAGGGGAGCACTGAGTGTCATGGAGGGGAGCTAGTGGGGTCAAGCATCTAACCATCCGCTAGAGATAAGCGTAGTTGGACTTGTCCAAGTGGGAATCCAAAAAATATTGTCTTACACATCCATTGGATTGTACTTATTCTTGGGTTACAAAATGCATTGCTTGATCGAAAACATCATGGAAACAAACACTTAAACCTCATCCAAATTTCAAACCCTTTTGAAGACAAATACCATTGACACAATCCATATGTTATTGCTTTCCCTTGGGATTCACATCCTTAGAGGTTTCTAAGCATTGGATTAGATCTCAATTTGTCTCCTTAAGTAAACAATAGGGAAACCCTTTGCCTTAAGTTCATTAAATTTTCACATAACATATCTTGTGGGGTTTGAAGAAATTAAGACATAAGACATCTTAGTTTGAAAACCTAATTGAAGAAAGTGTTTTTGGTAAAATAAAGGCATTAAACAAAGCTAAGCAAAATGAACTTTCATATGTGTTGAAGACTCCAAATCCCAAAAGCACAAATCATTGATTGAAAATTTGAAAATGAATGTTCAAATAAAATCATTTCTTGGTTACCAAGGTCATTAGGAAGCATTTGCATGCTCTTCAATACCTAGATCTAGGCAAACAAAGGGTCCTTTTTAGGTTCATCTTAGGATAAAAACATTATCAAAATATTTTCATCCATCCATCCAAAACACCAAAACAAAATCCATCTCATCATCACCTTTTTGGAAAATCTTGAAATCATCCTTGATACTAGGCTTTATGGAAAAATCAAAATCATCCAAATCATTGAGACAAAATCCTTGAAAAACATTTTATCAAAACACCTTTGGCTAGGTATGTGTAAATACATCCTTTTGCATATGCTTAGTCAAAGTTATCAAAATCATCTTGTCTAGCTTAGTGTATGTAGATGAATCCTTCTCCATATGCTTAGTGAAATAATCATCTTGTTTGAATAGGTGTGGGTAGATGCATCCTTCTCCTCACACATATTCAAATTATCATCTTTTGGAAAAATCTATCCCTTAGATCATCATCTAACATCTTAGGGTCTTTTTGTTCAAAATCCAAATCCAAATCAAAATCAAAATCAAGGACAAAATCTCAAAAATCTCAAAATCTCAAAAATCAAAATCAAAATCCAAAGTCCTGAAAAGCCTAGTGTCTCATTCAAGATTGATCAAAAGTCAAAAACATCCATCCCTAACATCATCATCATATCATCACCTTTGATCCTCAAAAGCTTCCTAAAACTTTCACTTTGGGACATAAAATAGAGATCAATCCAAAGAATGAAGAGAGACATCTCCCATATTCTTGATCCCTGTTTTATGGTCCAAACAAGATCTCAATACAAGAAGAGTATGGAAGCCAACAAAGAAACACCTGCTTCAAGTGATCTTAGCCAAACCAACGTAGAAATGAATCCAATAGAATCAAGTAACCCATTGACCCACTCATCATCACAACATCCCCAAGAAGAAAATCAAGGAGAGGACCTCACTTTCAGAATGTCTCAGAAGGAAATGACAGAAATGCTCCAAAATCCAGACAACCATAGAATCATCAACATCATGATGAGACTTAACCCTTCGTTGTACATGCTTGAACTAGCAAAACAAGGGGCCAAGTTTCCTTCAGATTTTGATGTGAGTACTATCATGGACACATCATTTCCCCCAATTTCATCCACCATCCCCATTTCATCTACACCTCCATCTGAAAACGTCACACAAAACATTCCACAAATCACAACATCATTTTCTCCAACCCAACCAAATGTCAATAAGGGAAACACATTCCTCAATGCTCTTCAATCACATCCCCTTGTTAATAATCAAAACATGGACGCAAACACCACCTTGGAACAAAGCATACCCGAAAACCCATTACACAAGAATTTTCCTCTCACATTCCATCACGATCCATCATAATCATTTTTTCATGCAACACCACAAACACCTCTTCTCACAAATTTGCAAGAAGAGGGAGATACGTTCGGACTAGGGGGCTTATTCGACACCACGACATTTTCACAACAACTCACGCCCCTTACATTACCACCTCTTCCACCATTTCCATTATCATTTGTACCACTCCTTGGTTTAGGGCTTCCTCCCCTACCAAGTATCAATCAAACCTACTTCCCAACCATCAATCAAAGCATTGCACCAAACACTCAAAATTTATCATTGATATCACAACAACAAACGATAAACACACAAGCAATGGTAACATCACCAAACACACCCCTAACCTCACAAAGTATGGTCTCACAAGGACCAATCACATCAATACCATTATCCAACACACAAAACATTAACACAACATCATCATCTACCACCATTCCAAATCCACCGCCAACTTTCACCACATCAAATCAATATGATGGATCATTGCAAGCTACTTTTCAAAGAGGATACCAACAAGTCTAGAAACAAAAAGCCATGCAGCAAGCCACTCAAGCTACACAAGTTACCAAAGCTGCACAAGCTGCAATACAAGCACAACAAGCCACGCAAGCACAAGATTTATTGCAATAGCAACAACAACAAGCCACCCAAGCCACACAAGCATTGCAAGCACAAAGGGTTGTGCAAGAAAAAAATTTACTATAGCAACAAGCTACACAAGCACAAGCAGTACAAGCTCAAGCCCAAGCGCAAGTGCAAGCTCAATATCAAACACAACAAGCACAAGCACAAGCACAACTTCTTGCACAAGTAGCACAATTGTAGGCATATCAACAAGCATTGAGGCAATACCAAGAGCAACAAGAAGCAAAAAAATTAGCAGCCCAACAACAAGCGTTGTTGGAACAACAACAAGCACAACAACAAACCCAACAACAAGCATTGTTGGAACAACAACAACCACAAATCCTAGTGCAACAACAATAGGATCAACAACAGTTATCATTCATACAAAAGCAAGTAGAAGCCTACTTTGCTCGATAGAACATGCAAATAGCATCAAACAACACATTGACCAACCCATCCATCCAAACCATGATTCAAACACCTCAAAACACTTTCATCCCACCCCCTGATCCCCAGAATGACGTGATGACACAACTCAGGTTGCTCTCGCAACAAGTGTTCGACCTTCAATTAGGGTGAACGACCAAAGCACCAAGCAACTTGTGTCCCTATCCATTTGATAGGAGCCTAGACATGAAAGCATTCCCTAAGGGATTTGAAATCCCCAAATTTGACAAGTATTGAGGGATGGGAAACCGTGAAGATCACATCAGGGAATTCTAGGTTCATTGTATGGAATTTGCATATGACAATACTTATCTGATGCAACTATTCCCTAGGAGCTTGGCAGGTCCTGCTATAGAATGGTTCTCTCACTTACCTTCAGGCATTAGAACATTCGAAGAAATTAGAGAAAAAATCATTAGGAATTACGCATGTAACATTGCAATGGATGTCAGTCTTGAAGAACTCTCCACTCTAAAACAAGGAAAGAATGAATCTTTCACTTCATTCCTTCAATGATGGTGATCTAAGGACAATCAGAGCAAGTGGACCATGCCAGAAGAACAAGTCTGCACAATCATAGCCAACCTTGAAAGTTGCCTGGAGTTTCATCTCAAGGTTCAAGGTATCACTCCATATGAACAATTGATCTCCAAGGTGCTCAGCATCGAAAGAGACCTTGTGACCCAACCCGCCAAATCAACATCATATCATGAGCCACAAAACAATCGCCCACCATCAAATTACAATGATAAACCTCAAACATGGGCAAGAAACAAGAATGCTACTAATGATGGTGTCGTTGATGCCAAGGTGGTCATTAGTGGTCTACGCCAAAATGCACCCACACCACAAATCCAATCACAACACCAAAAAACTCATCACACAATATACCAAACCAATAATCCCACCATCAATAACCTCACTGACCAAAGGGGACCTCCCCAATGCAAAACTTATCCAAAATGCAAATATGCTATTTTGGGGGAACCATTGGAGGATATAATGAAAAAGTTGATTGATGAAAAACTTATCAAACCTCCCACATTCAAAAATTACCAAGAACTTGATGTCAAAACCCCTTGGTACAATGAGAACCAACTTTGTGAATTTCAAAAAATCAAAGGTCACACCACGAACAACTGCATGAGACTCAAAAACATCATCCAAGATCTCATCGACAAGAAAATCATAAACGTGGAACAAACTACTATAAATTAGGATCTTCAAATCTACACAAATCCGATGTCGAATCATGACAATAAAGGGAATAAAAATGTTAAGGGGAAGGGTAGTGTAAATCATGTGTATGAAATAGTCGTTGCTTCCCTAAATGAGGACTGCATGGTCATCACCATCAAGGGTGTCCATGCCGAAGATTATGGAGTCACCATAAGAGGCGACAAAGTCACCATTGTAGGATCATCCCAACCAAATAGAGTCCCTTCATCTAGAGCTATTTCGCATACCTGCAATGTTGTAGACCAACTCAAGAGAATGCCAGCACACATCTCCATCATGGAGTTGTTAAAAATCTCATCAGCGCATAAAAATATCCTTGAGGAAGCATTAGCCTCATCCACTATCCTCGCATATCTTGATGCGGAGAAACTCCAAGCTATGGTCAGAAATATCATAACGCCTAATCTCCTTACATTCTCTAACCAAGATTTCCCCACCCAACCATCTCACAATTGTGCACTTCACTTAGAAGCCATTGTCAACAAGAGCAAAATCAAAAGGGTCTTGGTGGATGGAGGTGCAGGTTTGAACATCTGCTCTCTTAGCCTCATCAAGCAGTTGAAAATATCAGAAGGTTCCATTGAAAAAGGAAAGGGCATAACAATAAGAGCATATGATGACAAAGAAAGAGTATCTCAAGGCACAATTAAGCTCCTTATCCAAGTAGGGCCAACACTTATGGAAACCACATGTCAGGTCTTGGACCTCAAATTGCCATACAATATCCTCCTGGGACGCCCATGGATTCATGCAATGAAAGTTGTAGAATCAACCTTCCACCAATGTGTGAAATTTAGACATAATGGACAAGAGGTTACCATCCATGGAGATCCTGAGCTGTTTTCATATTGTAAGAATCTTGAAGCCAAGTATTACAAAATCCCCCAAGTGCTAAAGAATGATGAAGGCCCATCCACACCATACATCGACCCCACCACTCTCGCGTCCACTTCTGCGATAGAGACACCCACCATCCCCACCATCCCTGCCATCTCCTATATCAAGCTCATCATCCAGGAGGATGGTTGTGGAAGCTGCAAAATCCCTAACAATTCTTTTGTGATAGGAGAGTTACCACAATCTCCTAGATCATAGGGACACCCACAAGAAAATCAAGCTTCCACATCACAAACCTATCTTGAAAATTATCCTGAATTCATAAGATGGGGAGACCTTGGTCATGAGGTTATTGAAACAAACCCATCTCACATGTTGTATCAAGATGAAAGACTGGAAGCTAATTTACCAATGGACGAAAGAAGCAAGGGCCTACACATGATACTTGCAATGGGTTATGACCGAAATCAAAGACTAGGACAAAATGACAATGGGCTCATAATACCTATCATGCCAAAGACGTGACCCATAACAAATCTTGGTCTTGGATGTGCCACTCCAAGAATAACCATACGTGGTCGAAGTCCTCCGGTTAGAATGGCTAATGTTTCTCCTCAGCTAGTACTAGTACAAGTACACTCACCAATAGTCACAGGTAGGGATGCACATAATTTTATAACTGAACCCTATATTAGTAGTGATGAAGAAGATACCTTATCCAATCTACCTAGGCTATTCAAAGATACCACCCTGTGTATGATTAGTACCGTATCCTTTGAACCAGATAGTCAAAATCATGAGATTCATTTAGTCTACCCCCAACTGATCAAATATGACCAATGAGGACCACCAGTTCTCGATACATTCAAAAATGATGAAGCACTCTCAGAATTCATGGGATTGAGGGATAACATTCTAGATGGAGATCACAAGGCATGCTTTATAATAGAGTTGGACACACACACCTATTATGGGGAAACGATTGAATCCTTCAGTCGCAAAAGTGAGACTAAGAATCATATACAAGTCCTTGAGTGAAAACCACACTGTGGCACTCTCTAACAAGAAAATAGTAAAAAGAAAGGACGTATCTAATGGTGAAAACCTCTCTGAGGTGCCCAAGGATGAAGGATTCAATCTTCCTCTAAGGTCTATTCACCAAGAAAAGTCAATGGTTTTGGCCAAAAAATGCAATCCGGTCAACATAGGAACAAAGGAGACCCCGTATATCACATTCTATGCAGAATCACTATTATCAGAAGAGCAAGAACTCCTAGCAGCATTCCTAAAGGAAAGGAAAATAAACTTTGCATGGAGTTATGCTGACATGCCAGGGCTAGATCCAGAGACAGTGGTTCATCACTTAGCGGTGTATCCAAAAGCAAAACCGGTCAAACAAAAGCTTCAAAAGATGCATCCTCAAATTGCTTTGTTAGTCAAAATGGAGCTCAAAAAGTTGCTAGATGCAGGTTTCATCTGACCAATTGATTATCCCGAATGGGTATCAAATTTGGTACCTATTTCAAAACCTGATGGAGCTATCAGAATCTTTACAGACTTCAGAGATTTGAACAAATCATGTCCCAAGGATGATTTCTCGCTTCCCAACATTGACATGATAGTAGACATGACAACAAGACATGAGATGCTATCACTAATGGATGGATTTTTAGGATACAACTAGATCATGATAGCAAAGGAAGATCAACATAAGACTGCCTTCACTTGTCCATGGGGGACTTACTGTTGGAACATGATGCCATTAGGCCTAAAGAATGCAGGAGCAACCTATCAAAGGGCCATGACACTAATATTCCATGACATAATTCATAAAATAGTCAAAGACTATGTCGACGATATCCTAGCTAAGTCAAGGAAAAGACAAGATCATATAGCAACTCTAAGTGTTATCTTTGATAGACTAGAGGAATACAAAGTTAGACTAAATCCCAAGAAGTGCATCTTCAGTGTACAATCAAGTAAATTGCTAGGATACATAGTCTCCATGAGGGGTATAGAGGTGGATCTGGCAAAAGTAAAGAAAATCCTTGAGATGGAAGCACCAAAGACATTAAAACAACTGAGAGGCCTCCAGGGGAAACTTCAATCCATCCAATGGTTCATAGCACAACTGGCAGACAAGTAAAACCCATATTCTCACCTACTCCACAAAGGAGTGGCATATAAATGGGATACAAAATGTGAAGAGGCATTCAACAAGATCAAGGAATATCTACTAACACCACCAATTTTAATGCCACCTATCCCAAGAAATCCATTAATCTTATATGTGTCAGCAACAGCAGCAGCCCTTGGAGCTCTCCTAACTCAGCATGATGAAAACAAAATAGAGAGGGCTATATACTATATTAGTAGAACAATGGTCAGTCACGAGCTAAATTACTCATTCATTGAGAAAGCTTGCCTTGCAATAGTGTTCACATCCCAAAAATTAAGACATTACATGTTGGCACACAAGATAAAGCTCATTTAAAAAATTGATCCCCTCAAGTATCTCCTATCAAAGGCAATGCTCACAAGCAGAATGACAAAATGGGTAATGATATTATTAGAGTATGACATCAAGTATGTAGAGTGGAAAGCCATTAAGGGACAAGTTATTATAGATCAACTAGCAGAAGCACCCATTTATTCTGAGAACCCTCTTGTCTTAGAATTCCCAGATGAATCCATCTTTAACCTCAACGTCACTGATCACTGGAAACTATACTTCGACGACTCATATACACAACACGGATCAGGAGCTAGTGTCTTCTTCATCACCCCATAGGGGGACTGCATACCAAGGTCATACAAACTAGCATTTCCTTGCACAAATAACATAGCATAATATGAGGCTTTGACTATAGGCCTCAGGATAGCAGTGCAATGGAATATCATAGCCCTCAAAGTCTACGAAGACTCTCAGTTGATCATAAATTAGGTCAATAATGAATATCAGACTAAGGATGATAAGCTCACTCCATACAAGAAATTGGTGGAGACTCTAAAGGAATCCTTCATTGACATAACATTTGAGCATATTCCAAGAACCAACAACAAAGCAGCAAATGCCATGGCAACAATTGGATCCTTGCTGAATATCCCTAACAATGTCCCAAGATATGAATTCTTGATTGAGCAGCTTCTCGTTCCCGCATTCAAGGTACCAGAATTAGAATTCGTGTATGAAATTGTTGGTCCCGACAATCCTTGGTACCATGACATCTACACATACCTTCGCATAGGAGTCATACCTGTTGACCTCCCATCAAACCTTAAACGAACATTTATCAAAAAGGAATCTAGATTTGTCATCCTAGGTAATTCCTTATACTGTAGAAGCATAGAAGGTACCTTGCTACATTGTTTAAATGTTGAGGAGGCATTAACTGCTCTAACTGAGGTTCATAACAGTATTTGTGGCTCACACTCAAGTGGAATGACCACCACCAAGAAACTACTGAGGATGGGGTATTATTGGCCCACAATGGAAAGAGAAGCACATGATCATGCTAAAAGGTGTTTACAATGTCAGCAGCATGGGGACCTCATCCATGCTCCAACTCAAGAGCTTCACTCGATCATCACACTATGGCCCTTCTCACAGTGGGGACTCGATCTCATTGGAAAAATCACACCCACCTCATCTAATGGCCATAAGCTCATCATAACTGCAACTGAGTACTTCACAAAGTGGGTGGAAGCCATACCCATGAAGTATATCACTGGGAAGAAAATCTCAAAATTCATCCTGAACTATCTCATTTGTTGTTACGATGTTCCACAAGCCATTATCTCAAATAATGGGACACCATTCAAGAACTAGGAGGTTCACAACTTGTGCGAGAAATTCAAAATTTAGCATCGCTTCTCCACCCCGTACTATCCCCAAGGCAATGTCCAAGTAGAAGCTATGAACAAAACCATCCTCAAAATCCTCAAGAAAATAGTCAATGATGTAGGTCATGACTAGCACTTGTAGCTTAATCCCGCCCTCTGGGCTTATTGAACCAGCATACACACACCCACTGGCGCCACCCCATTCTCCTTGGTCTACGGATCAGAAGCCATACTCCTCATTGAGATCGAGCTCCCATCCCTCAGAATATCATTGCAAAACCTCATCACGGATGAGGAATATCAGGTATCAAGACTAAATGAGCTGGAGTTACTAGATGAGAGAAGGATCGATGCTTTGAATCACTTGCAAGTCTATCAGAATAGACTTAAACGGAGGTACAACAAGAAAATCAGAAGCAAGACTTTCCAAATTGGAGAACTAGTCTTGAAAGAAAATCAGAAGAATGTCCCAAATCCCAGCAACAAAGGCAAGTTCAAACCTAATTGGATAGGACAATTTGTCATAATAGCAAGTTATAAGTCAGAGGCATATCAGCTATCAACACTTGAAGGGGAACCTCTATAGGAGCCCATGAATAGCTCCCATCTCAAAAAGTTTTATGCCTAATTCTTTCAAGGTATAGAATAAAAAATCCAAAAAAATCAGAAAAAGTCCTGAAAAAATGATTACTTCGGCGAAAACCTGGCAAACAGGTGTCTTGGTAACAACAAAAAAATCAAAAAAGTAAAAAATAAATAAAAAGTTTTTTTCCAAAAAAATAAAAAAAAGGATCAAAAAAATCGTCCTCTAGTGAAAACCACTTCAGTGGCACTTTGGGCAAGTACCTCAGCGAAAACCTAGCAAACAAGCTCCTTGTGCAAATAAGCACTTTCCATCTACCAGGATCTTTAGGGCTTGATCTACATCATCCATCTATTTCGCTTCCATCATCTATCACATTCAGGTGTCCATCCATCACTTATCCACTCGCATCCGCACCATAGCTTGGTCTTGTGTTCATATCATGATCCCTCCTAGTACTACTCGGCCCATCCTCAAGGTCAATTTGTCCTGCCTTTATCGGAGTAGTCTATCACATCATGCTGGGGGCACATTTTTATCAGATCGAATTCATGTATATTCCTAAAAGACCTCAAAATCAAAAAAATCCAAAAACATCAAAACATCAAAAAATCCAAAAACATTCAAAATATATCAAAATCCAAAAATAGGTCAAAAAGTCATCCAAAAAGTCAAAAACAAGGTCGTCTTATCGAACTACATCATCTCTGAGCTTGAACGTAGGCAAGGTTGATCTTTGATCATCCCCCGAGACATTTAGGTCAATCCTATAAGAGTCCGTCATAATAAGCTGACATCTCATCATGTATATCATCATTTGTAAATCAGTCAAGTTGTCAGTCAAACTATGTGGTCTCTGCGTGTATAACGTAGGTAAGGCTAATCTGTTGACCAGCCCTCGAGACCCCTAGGATAGGTCTTTAGGTTAGTCTCTTGGTCAAAATCTCAGAAAATCCCAAAAAACATCAAAAAATCCAAAATCAAAACATTTGAAAAATCCAAAATACCAAAAAACAGCCTCAAAACATTCCAAAAAATATCAAAATCATCCAAATATTTAAAAAAATCCATCCATATCATCTTCCTTGCACCTACAATAAGCACCATCCATAATAAACTGATCATCATCATCATCCTTTGACGAAACAATCGGAAACAAGCCTAGCAGTCTAAAAGTAGAACTCCAAATGTCGAGTCTAAAGTCTAAGTTAGTACGTAAGCAAGTTGGTTATCTCTTAGTATTGGTAACACCTCATCTGAATTGGTCCCATATCAATCATCCCTTATAAATGAAATGGCATGCCACCATCCACTAACATGTCCTAGGATGAATCCTTCCTACATTAGGCATTATCTTTTGGCAATAAGTTTCGTTCATCATCCTTAGAAAACATATCCTCTTTCTGTTAGCGGTATTGAAGAGCATCAGTTTGTTTGTTTACTTAGTCTTTATCTTTTGACTTATATTATTTTGTGCTCATTCCAAGGATGTCTCGATGATATCCCAAAATAGTAGATTTAGAGAAATAGGAATGGGGCAATGATCATTATCTTTTGTCTGTTGTGCTTGTTGGATGTTCTTTGCAATATAACCTCAACAAATACTTGCTTTGTTAGGTATGCATGGAAGAAGTCTAGGGCAGCTTGTTGACTATTACAGAGATAGGTTTACCTTTCTGTGTTCTAGTACGAGGTGTCTAAAACTTCTAAAGTGCATCCTAGCAAGGTTTCTGTATGTTAGGTGTGAACAAGAATACTCCTATCTAATTGTCAAGTCAAAGTCCATCACACTAGGTACCATGCCATCCTAGTTTGCTATACCTTGATGCATCGTACCACGTGTGTTATCAAACATAAGAAAATTTGGTCCTTTGAAAATCCTAATTCCTTGGTAAGTAATCATCATCATCATCATCATCATCATCATCATCATCATCATCATCATCTTCATTTGTGTCATCATGCGTCTTGTTGAAATGACTTCTTCTTTTCTTACTAACCACACTAACAAAGTACTATGATAGTTGATCACCATCACCATCATCGTCATCAATCCTACATCCACAAATCATTAGCATATAGCATAACATATCATATAGGAAACATACACATTGCATTTTAAATAGGTGCATTCATGTCATTGCATTTCACCCATTACATCACATTTCATGGCATTACATTGATCATTGCATAAGCATTCATTTGCATTTCATAACCATTTCATATTACCATTACATAAATCATCACATAATATGAATGGGAGCATTTCATAATTATCATAATCATAAACAATAGGAAAATAAGCATTTAATTCACTAGGCATATATATCATCATATCATTGCATCACATACATCATCATTTAGGATATTAACATTTGTTATTTTAAGCATCCCATACCATCATTTCATTTGCAACATATCATGGCCATTGCATCATATCACATTCATCCATAAATCATCTCATAATAATCATTTCCACACACCATCACGTATACCATAGGTCATATCATATATCACATTCTGCATTGGCATAAAATAAATCATCATATAGATAACATTATTGCACATCATATCATAGGTTAGCTTAATATATATCTGTTAGTCATAATCATCGCATACACCATTAGAAATAAATGCATCCATAGGAACATCATTGCAAAGCATATAGAAATAAACCATCTATGCACAAATAAAAGTACACGGTACATCTCATCAAAATTGACTCATATATATATCATATCATCAACTGTCATAGTACAAAATAATAATTGGATCACTCTACATATTTCTCAATCAGTACAAAATTCTTATCGGGCTATCAAAAACGAGCCCATAAAGCAAAAAAGGTACATCATAAGATCTGGATCATGGCCGATCTCCATGGATGCTGCCCTTGCCCCTGTCACCATGACCCTCTGGTGGTCTCTGACTGGCCTGCTTTGAGTACTTGGGAACCAAATCTACTCTAGGTACATGGTCATGGTAGGCTTGGTAGTAGTACTCTATCTCTCAGATAGAATCTCTGTAGGATCGTACTGGCACTATACCCTAGGATGAGGAGGTTGTCATGCTCTCAATCTACTACCTGCAACCTAGCTCTGTCACTACCTATAGCTTTGTAGCCTATCTCTGCTACATAGCCTAATCCCTCTCTACTCTCAGCTGGTCTCTCTCAGCCCGTGCCTAGTCTCTCTTGGTCGTCACTGCCTATACATGTGCCTATAACTGCAAAATCAGGACATCCCATGCGTCTGCCTACCTTGCTAGCTGTGCCTGTGGCTGCACATGAACCTGATCCTCACCCTCAGCTTGTGGTGGTAGGATTGGCATATCCTACTGTTGGTTCTACATGGGGACATCTCCCTAACCTAGCGAAACTAGGGGCACCTCTAGTGGATCCTATCAGATCTCGATCCTCGATCCTCGTCCTCATCCTTGTCCTCTACCCCTGCCTCTGACCCTGTATGCCTCTAGATCCTCACCTGGAACAGTCAACTGAAGAGGAGGTCTAAACCAATCTCTGTAGGCCTGTGTGGTGCCCAAATCTGCTAAACCCTGATCATAAGCCCAAGCTCGAACCACCAAGTGTTGAAAACTGTCAACCGCTTCTATAGTAGGAATACCAGGGCCCCACACCACCTGTGTCATACTGCATGCAAACATGGCTACATAGCCATCATCTGACTGATCTTCCAACTCCCCAAACTGGCGTTGTACATGCCCGGGTAGGTATTTCTCTATCATAGTGTGCTCTTGCCCCTACATGTATCAGTCCTGGCGACAATAGAAGAGCCGATCTGCATCATTAGCCCATCCAGGCTGACCGAGGTAATGTCTCCAAGTGAACACAAGCATCTCATCTAGGACCCACCTCCAGTAGGGGATCCCATGCTCTCTAGTGTGTGAAGGACACACCACCTCTGTATCATGTCACCAGGGCATCCTCTGCCCCCATCAAAACTGGAACGACCCATGGACGTAGTACAAAAATGTACTCCCATGCCCAAACATGCAGCAAGGTCACTCTAGCTCCCAGTGCTCTGCCATTCACATATGCATACTCGTGGAGATCTCTGTAAAGTGAAGCCAAAAGGACGGGCTCCCACGTGAACTGAACTGGCCTGTCCTGGACCATCCTCTCCTAGCAGTATCCCCATCTAGGATTGAAATACCGCCCTCATCTATTTGGGGCCACCAAACCTAAAATGATTGTTGCAATGGCCCAATGGAAGGGAGGTGCTATAACTCTATACCTCTCCAGCTCGATCTGACCCTCGTAGTAAATGATATCTCGAGTGGCAAGGACTCGGGTACAATACTCATGTCCCTCCTCCATGTTGTAGATCACCCAACGTCCATGAATGGGCACTCGTAGTATGTGCCAGATGTCTTCCAATGTGACAGTCACCTCACCAGTGGGAAGATGAAACGACGAAGTCTTGCTGTGCCACCGCTCCGCCAGCACTGACAACATCCCGAGGTGTGTGCGCACGAGCGCCGCATAGGCAATGTGCCATAGTCTTGTAGCCCCCAGCTGATCCTGGTCTCTGTTGCTAAAGTCTCGTAGGATGCTTGCCAAATCCTGCGACTGGTGCTCCCGAGAATAAAACTCCCGAGGCCCGTCTTGCATCACGCAAAGTTAGCATGTTAATTTTTTTTGGAAAATTCCTGACGTAACGCCTCAAACTTGTTCCCAACGGTGCAGTTTGTGAAGGCATCATAGTTTGAGTTTTCTCAAACTCCGACACTGCACCTGGAAATTTTCCAAATAGAGCCACTGTAGTGCACTTTTCCCAAACCGGCCTGTGAGTTCGAGTTGAGCCTGAGCCCAGCGGTGGAGTTTCTAAACTCCAAATTGCACCGCTGTGGCGCTAAACAGTGTCACTACAATGCAAAGAGGCTAAAAGCGGTGTACTTTAAACACTGAGTGGCATTATAATAGCACCGCTAGAGGCGACCTCTCCTCAAAAGTAGTAATAAATTCCTTAAAACAAAAAAATGAAGCTTCAGTTAGGGCCACATACTGGGGCACCAATGCGAGGTGGCCGCTAGTAGGTCCGAACTCGGTCTGAAATATGTAGATGAAGTTGTTGTTGTGCCATATCGTCAGGAGGTTAGAGCTCAAATCTCGAGGTTTGCTAGCGGAGGTGTGTGAAAATGACTTGAAAGTGACCCCTCGGGCCCCTTTTAAGCCTAAAAATTAGAGTTTTTTGACCCTCTAGGGTTTTCCTCCTAGGGTTTTGGACCCCTGAACCTATTTTTGTCTATTTGAGGCTTTTTTTCATTCATTTATTGCATTCAGACACCTTTTTAGCCTCTCGGACCCCTTTTAGACCTGTCAGGCACTTTGTCACTTTTTTCGCAAGATCACCCAAAAAATTTAAATTTTCATTTGATCACTCGAGGGGGCATTATAATGGCATGTTTTCTCTCACCATCCAGTAGTGGGGAAAATTTTTAAATATCAAAAAATTTAGGATTTTGATCGAGATCGTGTATTCTTTGAACCAACGAATGAGTGCATTGCTTCAAAGAGGGGAAAAATGTAGACATCAAAAATATATTGATTGACATTATGCACCGATCGATTTACTAACATCATTTCTTCCTAAATAATTCCTCGGTCTAACCATTTAATCAGATTCCTTTATCCGATTAAATTCATCAATATTCATCCCTTAATCAAATAAACCATTTTATGCGATTAAGTCAATTCCCCTGTTAATTAAATCAATCCATCTGATCTAATTATCCCTATTTAATTAAAAAATCAATTTATTTGATTAAATCTATAAAGTCCATCCATTAAATTAAATAAATTAAAACCTTATTTGATTTAATCTAACACCATCCCTTTTAATTAAATAAATCAAAATCTTTATTTAATTAGCCTTTTATCATATTCCTCTCTTATCTGATTTAAATAAATCCATAAATCTAAATCAAATAAGTCACATCATCTAATCTCCTATTAAATTAATTAACCTTTGATTAATTTAATCTAATCTCATGTCACATCCTCTAGTTAATGCAAGCTGCACATGAAAATAGATTTAATTCATTTATTAAATCTATATTTTCCTCACAATGCATCTTTTGGAATATTCTCTCAATTTGAATTCAAAAAATTCCAAGTCAACATGTACATCCAACAAGGCATTCAAAACCTCTTACATGTCCTTTGCCTTGAGCCAAGTGGCATTTATTTCATTTTCCCTTCCCTCTTACATGTCATTTCAACAAATTTGAATTTCAAATGTTGGCATTTATTGGCACAAACCCCAAATCTTGCACAACCATCATCCATTCATAGCTTTACAAGTGGCACCATATCATTAGATGAATGTTAGTCCCACATTGCTCAAATTTGGGCATTCATCCATCTTGAAATCCTATAAATGAAGAGCTCCTCTCCTCATTTTATCATCCACAATCCAAGCAAAGTTACCATCCTAAAATACTTAGCCATTCCCATCCATCATTTGAATTCTTAGCTAGGATTTTTGCAAATTTGGCTTGGAGTTCTCATATTCTCATCAAAGTGGATCAACAACATCTTCAACATTCGAATCTTGCATCATAGGAATTGGGAAAGGGCCAATTTTCACATCAAATTGGCACCAATTCCCCCATGGGATCAAGTGTTTGCTATTTAAATTAGGATTTAATCTAGTTTTTTATCATTTCATTGTGTTCTTGCTTATTTTCTTTCCTATTTTGAATTTGCAAATGGATTTCATGGGGAATCCTTCTTTTAGCTTGTAATTCCTTGTCTAGCTCATTTATTCATGTTGTTTTGCAGGTACTAGGAAAAGGCTTCGCACAATAGAACCAATCGAAATTAGGTTTGCACCCATCCGTACCCACATTTGATTCCTTTTGAATTCCTTCGGGCCAAGATATATGCTTCATTAGCATTGAACTTGGGACCTAATTGAAGTCAACAAGAATCATTCTTAACATTAGGAGCTACTATATAATTGTTATATGAATTATGTAGGAAGGTAGCTAAGCATGATATGGAGTTAAAAGTTAGTGCATTAGTGTAATATCACAGAATTGCACCTAGAGGAAATTTTGTATTTCCACATTCTTGCCTAGTATTTATGACACTACAAAAACATTAGTGGAAAAACCCCCCTTAGGCGGAATACCATGATTCTTACTTCAGGAGGACAAGTGGCTGAGTAAAAGAAGCCTGACAAAGTGTTTCTTGATAATATAGGCCTTGGATGAAGGCACGACGCACAGACATTTGCGCAATGCACTAGCATCCTGTCCATTTCTCAAATCTAAAATGTGGAATCTGGAAGGCTAACCCCTGTGACACATTTCCCAGCAGTTACATTCCAAAAGTAATGACTCTTTTCTACCCTTGTAAGCATAAGAACCTCCTTTTGCCTCTCATTTGAGGGTTGGAAGACTAGAATAAATTACTCTAGCTCTTATTTTTCTTTAGCCACAACTTTGAGACTTCTCCTTTGATAGCAGTGCATTCATGGGAAAGGCCATGCCGGACTAAGGTCCCCCTAGTAGTAGTAGTAGCTCTCAAGAAAGCACTTAGCGGTGTGTTCACATGCTCCAGAGAGGGCCTTGGCCTATAGGTAACACTCTCTCTCTTTTTCTCACTTTCTTTCCACAACCATTTTTTTACTTTATCATGGTGTGGGTTCTACTCCTCAAGTAGGTCTTGCTTTCACCACATGCTTATCGTGGTGTAAGTTCTACTCCTCGAGTGAGTATTTATTTCACCACATGCTTTTCTTTCCTTTATAACCTAGTTTTCTATGGAGGTGGGAACACCAAAACAAGGTCTGACTGAGGCAGACCCCTATACAACCACCCAAAAACTTTCTCCTTGATCTCTTGTGTGTAGGTTACAAAAAAGGAACTTGGAGTGAAGACTCGATCATTTGAGAAAGGGGTAGGCTCTCTCCAAGTATTGTGATATTTCCTTCAACATTTTTTTTTGGTTAAGTTAACAATTATGTTTATATCACTCTTGAGTCTGAGAGTAGGATTTCTTTTTTGTTCATTGAGTTCCTGAGTTCGCTGTCGCTAAGGACGCTAGTGTGACTTTTAGATGACAGTGCGTCGTATTGCCATTATAGTTCTATGATGATGTCTTCTGGTTGAGAGCTCTCTCTTTTGGGATAGTATACTTCCGATTCAGCTCCCTCAGGATCTCTGACTATTTCCCTTGAGACATAACTATGTTTCTGGTCCTTTATCATTTTGCTATCCTAAGGTGTATAAGGGAAGTTTGTTCCCTAGCGATCTCTTGAGAAAGGAGATCCTGTGTGCAGCGAATCCCTCTTATATCACATTTTGGTGAACTTGACATGAATGTCAGAAGTTTATTTGTGATGTTGCACGTTTATCATAAAGAATTTTCTATGGAATATATTGATATGTTGGAGGATGCCCTAGATTATTTCTTAGAGGCATTCCCCACTACTCATGAATCTCCCGAACAAGTCTCTTCTCGAAAGGCTGAGAGATCAATAAATGTGATGGTAGTCTCAGTGGCTCCCCCAAGCCCTAGGAAGCTTGTCATCTATGTAACCCCAGCTAACCTTGTCACCTACAAAATTCTAGGTCACAGTAATTCACCAGACTTATATTCAAGGTTTGTGAAAGCTACGGATTCCACATCTTATAACATTGTTGGGTACACATATCCTAAAAGGAGTAATAGAAAAAACTTGGATGAACAACCTTCTATTTCCACTTCACAACCTACTTCTTTACCACCTTCCCAATCGAGCCTTCCTACAGCATCTAAACCTGTGATCAAAGCACCAAGCGATTATGATCTTGTCGAGCCACTTCGTGTTACTCCAGATAAGATCTCGCTTTGGGACTTGCTTTAGACCACCCTAGTTTATCAAGAGATGCTTCAGGAGGCCTTGCAAAATATTCTCTTTCCTACCTTCGCTAGGCCTATGAACATTAATGTGTTGTTGGCTCATCTTCATGTGGATTCATCGAATATTGTGTTCCACTTGCAAGAACTCCTACCCCCATACATGCAAAAGAAAGTAGAGCCTTTATTGATGATGGTTAATGTTAAGAAAATTAGTATTAGGCATACCCTCGTTGATATAACCGGATCAACACTCAATGTTTGTGGTATGGACCTACTACCTAAAGTCAAAGTTGATTCATCTTCCTTGGAAACTTCCTCTTTGTGCATTCGTGGATTTGATAACACTGACCGCTAAGCTCTAGGTACGATAATATTGCCTTTGCGGCTAGGCCCCATTACCTTACCCACATTGGTTTATGTGATGCTTGGACCTTTACCTTATAATCTCCTCTTAGGGAGACCTTAGATCCATGCTATGGGTGCAATAACCTCCACCTTACATCATTCTTTGAAAGTTTTTGCAAACAATCAAGTAGTCACATTCAAAGCTGATCCAAAAGGCATTCACCTCTATGAATTGGCTATTTCCAGCCACGTCTCAACCATGTCTACCCTAAAAAATTGTATTCCTTCCTTAAATTTTGATGCTATGGCATGTTCTTCATTAATACTCATTCCTAGGGAGAGTGTCGAAACTAAAGAAACACCTAAAGGAAAGTATCCTAGTTCTCCCATATCATCTTCTCAAACAAATGCTTTCCTTGGAGATGATTGGGGTTCGTTGAACTTTTCTGAATTTTTTATCGCAGAGTACAAGGTGGACCCCTCTTGCGTAGACTTTTTGTGTGTCCCTAGTACAAAGGTGGATAATATTCCCGTGGAGGAGAAGAAATTCGATCTTGTTCAGGAAATCACTCCTTCCCATGCTAAGTTGAATGATCTAGCTCTTAAAAAATAAATTAACATTTGTGAATCCAACAAAGGAGGTGAAAGTACCCATGTAGAGATGTTTGACGTTCATTGGTGGAATGAAGCGCTCTATGTGGATTTGTCGTCCCCTAAAGTTTTACAAAGTCGCTATGGATTCATATATGAGCTTGATTCTCAATATGGCTATAGGCAGAAGGGCCTGAGACATATCGAGTAGGGAATTTAAGTCCCAATTAATCTTAAGTCACGACGGTATAACTTGGGGCTAGGTTGTTTTGTTGAACAATCTAAGCTAAAGCCTTGGTGGAGTGTTAACATGATTTCGGCCAAACCATTGAACCTCGTCCACCCTGAGTTAATAGAGGAAAAGGAGTGAGCCAAGAATATTCCTTTGGATATCTTTTCTTTTGACAAAGCATTAGAGGAATTTCTAGGTGCATACTCCTCACTCCTCCCATATCATCACAAAAGATGTTTCCCATATAACTTGTATAGCCAAGCATATTTCAGGGAATCTGTCCTAAATGTTGATGAGGAGGACCCTCTATCTAACACCAGTGATGACATTCCAACACCTGAGCATGAAGATTGAAGTTCCCTTATAAAAGGGGATACTGTCAAGATCTCTATGGATCTTGTATCCCCTGAGAAGGTGATCAAAATTAGAAAGTGCCTTTCTTCAAAAGAAGCAAACAAACACTTCGATATTTTGCATTCCCATCCTGACATATTCGCTTAGACATATGAAGATATGCCCAGTATTGATGAATCTATAGTGGTTCATAATATCGTCCTATGTCCTGATGCTAAACCAGTTAAGCAAAAAATATGAAAAATCAATAGTGGCATGAATGCTTAAGACTGAGATAGAGAAACTGTTAAAAGCAGGCTTTATCTGTCCCATCAATTATTCCCCTTGGATTTCAAACATAATCGCTGTTAGTAAACTTGATAGTTGCATTCGCATATGCATCAATTTTTGAGACCTTAATAAGGCTTCCCTTAAAGATGATTTTTCATTACCTAATATAGACATGATTGTTAACTCAACTGTCAGCCATGCATTGCTCTCCTTCATGGATGGATTTTTGGGTTATAATCAGATTCATATTAACTTGGATGATTAGTACAAGATAACCTTTACTACCCCATGGGGTACCTTTTGTTATGTGGTCATGCCCTTTGAATTAAAGAATGCAGGAGCTACTTACCAACGGGAAATGACCCTAATATTTCATGACTTCATTCACAAGATTCTAGAGGATTACATTGATGACATATTGGCCAAATCCATAACTCATCAAGATCATCCTAAGAACCTTCGTCTAATTTTTGAAAGACTTCGACTCTACAAAATGAGATTAAATCCCCTTAAGTGCATCTTTAGCATTGACACCGACAAGCTTCTAGGGTTCATAGTCTCTCATTGTGGGATTAAATTTGACACTAAAAATATTGACGCTATCGTTAACATGCCTCCACCGAGGAATATTACTGAGTTGTAGAGTTTATAGGGAAAGATTCAAGAAATTCATAGATTCATATCTCAATTGGTTGATTGCACCCTTCCTTTCACTTGTTTGTTAAAAAAGGATGTTCGCTTCATGTGGGATGAGGGATGTAAAAATGACTTTGAATCAATCAAATCCTACTTAGCCAACCCTCCCGTATTGATGTCGTCTATGCAAGATAGACCCTTTCTGCTCTACCTGGTTGTGTTAGTATATGCTTTAGTAGCTCTTTTGGCTTAGTATGATGACTCTGGAAGAGAAAGAGAAGTCTACTACATTATAGTAAGATGGCGAATTATAGTAAGTCTACTCAGTAAGACGACGAATTACCTCCTCCATGCTAAAACACACATTATAGTAAAAATAGATCTTTTAAGGCATTTGTTCACCAACATCGACTTGGCAGGAAGCTTAGCAAAATGGGTTATGTTTCTTTCTGAGTTCGACATAAAGTTTGTTACTCAAAAATTGATAAAGGGACAAGCGGTTGCATATTAGTTGGAAAACGCTCCCTCATCTCACTCCTTTCCCAACTTAGTTATGTTTCCTGATGAAAATATTTTCTCGATCAACAAAGATCCTGAATGGAAAATGTATTTTGATAGCTTGAGGTGTCAAACTAGTTCTAGAGTGGGAGTGGTCCTAATATCCCCCAAAGGAAAACCAATTCCCTTTTCCTTTTGATTAGACTTTCCTTGTACTAATAACATCACCGAGTACGAAGCCCTTATAGTTGGCTTACGCACCGTGATAGCACTAAAAATTAGACACCTTCGTATTCTAGGCGACTCTAAACTTATAGTGAATCAAATAATGGGAACTTATCAGGCTAAGCTAAGTAAGTTGTCCCGATATCGGGACCTTGCCTTGTCCTTACTTAGACAATTTTCTTCCTTCACAATAAACAGTATCCCTAGGAGGAAAATAGACATACTAACACCATGGGAAGTGTCGCTTCATTGGTACCTTTGGAAAAAGATATGAAAGAGTACCCTTTTGTGGTCCTAGTCCTACGAACCCCTATGGTTGGACCCAAAGAACCTAAATTAGAATTCCCCATGTGTTCCCATGTGGACTCTAGAGAATGGTTTGTTGATATCTATAACTATTTAAAAACTGGGAACTTCCCTGACAATGCGATAAAAAATGACTGCACTCATGTAAGCAAGCTTTCAGTTCACCACATCATCTTATCGGACATCCACTATAGAAAACCCTTTAATGGTTTTCTCCTTAGATTTCTTACCAAAATAGAGATACCCCTTGCCCTCAAAGAAGCCCACATTGGCTCTGGGGGTAGACATTTTGGTGGTAAATCCCTAACATAGAGATTAATACACATGGACTACTATTGGCAAACAATGGAACAAGATTGAGCTTTGACTTTGTTAAGAAATGCCCTCAATGCCAGCAACACAACCAACTCATTCATGCACCTACCCAAGAGTTACAAAACCAATCTTCCCCTTGGGTGTTCTCTAAATGGGGGTTAGATATTATCGAAAAGATATCATCTCCCTCTTCCAAAGGACATTCTTTCATCATTACCGCTATAGATTACTTCACAAAGTGGGTCGAGGCTATTCCACTTTACTCCACGAATGTTGAAGTTATCAGTAACTTCCTTATGAACAACATAATTTCTCATTTCGGATTGCCCACTACACTTGTTTCTGACAATGGTACACCATTTAAGAATAAGGAAGTGAAGCAATTCCTTGAGAAGTTTCACATCCAGCATAGGTTCTCCACACCCTATTATCCTCAATCTAACAGTCAAGTAGAAGCATCAAATAAAACTCTTGAGCTTATTCTTCAAAAGATAGTTAATAAACATGGTAAAGATTGACGCATTCAATTGACATATGCTCTATGGGCCTATCACATGACTATCTGCATAGCTATAGGGACAACACCCTATAACCTTGTGTATGGTATTGAAGCTATCATGCCCTTAGAATTTGAAATCCGGTCTTTAAGAGTTTCCCTAAAATGGCTAATTGATAATGAGACTTATCGAG
Source organism: Sequoia sempervirens (assembly GCA_007258455.2). Lineage (NCBI taxonomy): Eukaryota > Viridiplantae > Streptophyta > Pinopsida > Cupressales > Cupressaceae > Sequoia > Sequoia sempervirens. The sequence continues at coordinate 52,686,602 of VDFB02353493.1, forward strand.
TCAACCACCTACATTAGCTAGAGATGCTCGATGAACATTGTTTATGATCCATTGAGCATCTTAAAGCTTATCATCAGTGGTTATCTAGACAATACAATCAAAGTGTACTCCCTTGAACCTTTAAAATGGGAGATTTGGTTCTTTGTGAGAATAAGACAAATGTAAATACATTGCCCAACCAGAGAGGGAAATTCAGTCCTAACTGGTTAGGCCCTTACATTGTGATTTTTGTCTATGGCTCAGGTGCCTATGGATTATCATTTATGGATGGAACGCCTTTGAAGGAGTTTTTTAATGCTATGCATCTTCACTGTTACTACATGTAATTTCCTATGTGTCACCTATGTGGTGCTCTCTCTCTACAAAAAAGGAGTAGTAGTATTGCATATGTTGACATTGTTCATTAACACATTATGATAATCTTGTGTTATGAGTAACCATGTGTGTGTGTGGTCATTAGATCATTATTTCATTTAAATTAACATAAAACCATGTTTGTTTAATTAAATCATATTAGCATTTAGTATAAGCATACATTCACATGAAAATATAACATCCATAGCATGAACATATGAGAAATAAAAAACAAACACATTTAGATAAATAATGCCATGAAACCAAAATCAATGTATCCATATATGTATATATATATATATATATGCAATGTATGTATCCAATGCCATGTACATGTATTGGGCCACAACTAAAAAAATGAGTGGCTATTGAATATATGTCTATATAGAAGGATCTACAAGTATGTATGAACATGTGTGTATCTCACTACCGAAAATGGTGTACACAAAAAATGATCGCGATCCCTGATCACTGAGGTGCATGGCTCCCAAACCCCTCTAGCTCTGGTGGATTCTCTAGAAGCCAGGGGAGGGACTAGATGGTAGTCATTGAGGATGAATGATGAGAGCGTGATGCAAACAATGCTGCCCATATCCCTCTGATCTCCCCCTGCAAGGAGGATATATCTAGCTCTACCTGTTACAACTGGTCCTACAGTCATTAAACTTCTATCGAACTCACAACTCTTGAATACCCACTAAGGTCATTGAGACGGATTTGAAGGGAATCACATGCCTGCTCAGCGACATTGACCCTCCTCACTACCATGTATCACTCGGTGAGCACTATCCGTAGCTCTGCCAACAACTGCTCATGCTACCCTTGCAAACTCATTAGCTCTACTATCAATTGGACAACCTCTACACCCCGCTCCTCATAAGAAGTCCGTAGGTATCCAATCAGCTCAAAGTTGGGGGCATGAATCCCCATGGACACTGGCTAAAATGCCTCTAGGATTGACCCCTAAATCTGTACAGCGGGGGCCACCTCTAATCTACACTGAGCTATGAGCCCAATCGATCCTTGTGCATCCTCTGCAACCATAGAAAAGGAAAGGATATCAATATCACATGGCATATATATATAAGATACATATATCATCAGATTTCAAGTACAAAACATGGAACAACAAATCATGAATGCCATGTCGGGTTAGGGTGAGGCTCGATGGCTACTCCTGGTGCCAAGAGTAATGCCACCACATTAGAAGATGATGGCATTGAAGAGATAGAGTCACCGGTGGGGGATCTGATCTCCTCCATCACCCTCACCGAACAAAGGAGTTGGCCGATGCCTCTCACAACACCGCATAAAATATGTAGCTACGCCTACATTATCCCTCTCTGCTAAAGGTGGAAGATCATGATCAAGCTCATCATCATTAGATGGGACTATGTCTATAATACTTGGGCAAGAGTAGTCCTCGACCCTTGCTATACTCCTATGGGCCCTAGTATAGGTCGGTACATCTAGTGGTATGGTCTATAGTCAGGTATGTTGTCACATGACCTGGCTCCAATAGTAGGGCACAATAATATAGTCCCTATGCCCTATCAAAAAATGATCTCTCTATAGGTTCCTCAAATACTTGCCATCATCCACCCACCTAAAAAATTGATAGGGCATCCATCGGACCCTATCTACTATGAGGGTATCAAACTGTAGCCACCAAAATTGTAGGTCTCCAAACCTCCACTAGCCCATCATATCATCGGGACCCTATATGGTCAAAGCTGGGGAAAATAAACCGACCGAGTGCACATGATGTGGGAGAAGGCCCACACCTACAAAGGTGTGCATGTTGTCAAGCTACGATACTCATAGTGTACATACTGGCCCAGGTCCTGGTAAAGGTGTGCCATCATACTATGCCCCCAGGAAAAAATGGTCCTATGCTCTATCATCTCTTTGATAGTATGGACAAGGCCCCTATGCAGGTGTGAGTCTCACCCATTAATCGTGATCTGAATTACAACAGTCACGACCATAACTCGACGGATCAATGGCACCATGGTCCTCACATGATCATACCAATGCATGTAGATGTGGCTTGTGCCATCACTGTCATCTAGTCTCCCCGTGCAGTAGCGAACACCCTCTACCCATTCTGGTGTAGATCATGTGTCATCCAAGGCCACTCACTGTCTTCGGATGGGTAGTCTGAGGATCTGATAGACATCCTTGAGAGTGATAGTCATCTCCCCAACTGGTAGCTGGAAAGATGAAGTAGTGGCATCCCACCGCTCCATAAGGGTCATAAGCATGCACTCATGGTACCTCATCTTTGGCATAGTGAAAACATGCTAGAGACCGACACGCTCCAAGAGTATAACCTCGTCTGCTGATAAGCGATCCCTCTACTCGTGGACCAGCCAGAATTATCGCCCTCCAGGATACTCTCAAATATCTAAGTACTCTTTCCAAAAGCAAGAAAATTTTGAATCAAAATGCTAACACTTATCATGAAAAAATTGCAAAAAATCATTAAGACTCATGTGCGACACACTAACGTCTGTGTGTCGCACATATATCCCCCACCACCATGGTTGCCTCATAGATGTCAATACATATCTAAGATGACAATGTGGAAGTGGGATGACAACACATGACATAGATGACAGTGCGGGATTAGAATGTAGGCACACGAAAAAGATGCCTACGCACCTTGCCACGAGAAAAAATAAAAAATGCACAAAAAATTGCTAAAAATGAGAGTTTGCAACTTACCTGGTCCACCTCATGACCCTCGGTGATTTCCTGATGTATATGCTCCAACCTTAGCTCCTCATACTCTCTCTTGCTAGGAATTTTTCTGACTTTTCTCTCACAAAAGTCAACAATTTGCTCGTAGTGAATAGTGAAAATGACCCTTCTAGGGGCCCACCTAGGTATATATAGGCCACCCCCAGGGCCAATTTTCCCTAGGAGTTGTGGCTCCCTAGTTTCTCCTGAGTTCACCCCACTAAGCTAGGGGAAAACTTAGGAGGGGGCATAAGGTTGTCTCTTGATCATATTTTCTTCTAAATCCATGACTTTTTCTTTTTCTTGATCAATCCTCTTTTCATGGTAGCTTTCTTCTAATTTTTTGAAGCTAACCTAAACATTGAGTTTTGCAGGATGAAACATTCAAAAAAATTCACAACCACTCAGATGTTGTTCGTTGAGCTTGGATGCTAGGAGCATCTTCAGTCTTGGTTAGTTAAACTATAATAGCTGATATGGTCTCTTTTTGTTGGCACAAAAATCCATAAAATTTGAAAATTTTGGTGAAATTTTTCTTTTCTACTTTAGTGAGGTTGATTTTTTCAAAATCAAGCCCACTAAAGTGGGGGAAAAATGTAATATTGTAGAATTGCACCTAGAAACAATTATGTATTTCCACATTCTTGCCTAGTATTTATGACACTCCAAAAACATTAGTGGTAAAACCCCCCTTAGTTAGAATGTCACAATTCTAAGTTTAGGAGGACAAGTGGCTGAGCAATAAAACCTTGACAAAGCATTTCATGAGAATATAGGCCTTGGATGACTGTGTGGCACACAGACGTCCGCGTGATGCGCTAGCATCCTATCTATTTCTCGAATCTAAAATGTGGAATTTGGAAGGCTAACCCCTATGACACATTTCCTAGTGGTTACATTTTGAAATTAATGACTCTTTGCCACCCTTGCAAGCATAAGAACCTCTTTTTTCCTCTCATTTGGAGGTTGGAAGATTGGAAGATATTACTCTAGCTCTTATTTTTCTTTAGCCACATCTTTGAGACTTCTCCTTTGATAGTAGTACATTCATGGGCTAAGCCATGCTGGACTTAGGTGCCCCTAGCAGTAGCAATAGCTCTCAAGCAAGCACTCAACATTGCATCCACGTGCTCCTGAGAGGGGCCTTGGCCCATAGGTAAGGCTCTCTCTCTTTTTCTCACTTTCTTTCCATAAGCATTTGTTTACTTTATCGTGGTGTGGGTTCTACTCCTCGAGCGGGTCTTTCTTTCACCACATGCTTATCATGGTGTCAGTTATACTCCTCGATTGAGTATTGCTTTGACCACAAGATTTTCTTTCCTTTCCCACTTAGTTGTTTGTGGAGGTGGGAACACCAAAACAAGGTCTAATTGAGGCAAACCCCTATACAACCAACTTTCTCCTTGATCTCTTGTGTGTAGGTTACGAAAAAGGAACTTGGAATGAATATTCAAGCATTCGAGAAAGGGGCAAGCTCTCTCCAAGTACTGTGATATTTCATTCAACATTTGGCTTTCTAGTTAAGTTAACAATTCTATTTATATCACTCCTGAGTTTGAGAGTAGGATTTCTTTTTATCCATTGAGTTCCTAAGTTCTCTGTCACTCGGGACACCAGTGCAACTTTTAGATGGCAGTCTGATGTGTCGGTGTCCTAGTTCTGCACTGACATCTTCTGGCGGAGAGCTCTCTCTTCTGGGATGATATACTTCTGATTCGGCTCTCTCAGGATCTCTGACTATTTCCCTTGAGACATAACTATGTGTTTGGTCCTTTATCGTTTTGCTATCCTGAGTTGTATAAGGGTAGTTCATTCCCTAGTGATCTCTCGAGAAAGGAGAGACCCGTGTGCAGTGAATCCCTCCTATATCACAATTAGATTCTAAAGCTAGTTTTTCATATAATAATAATTAATCCTATGGTGACCTATGAGCCAACAGGTATGGCCTATGGAGCTTATTGTAATATTTAATTGAGAGGGCTTGTAAGCATGTATATTTATGTTTTCAATGAATAAAGTTGCATGTTACTTTAAGTTATCTATGTTGTGTTCTACTGCAAGGTTGGAAAGTCCATCCTAGACCCTCCATACTTCACTACATTAGGTATTATTATGTTTGAGTGAATATTTCATCTTTACCTATAGAATACTCCTAAACTTATGCACATGAAAATGGTATATGCTTTTGTACAACATTGTCTAAAATAACACCTTTGTGGGTCTACGATGTTATGATTGAAGTATGAAACTTCCTTAATACTTAGTTAATGCCCACCCATAATCAAATTCATAAGATTGGAAACATGCAAGAAGAAAATGTAAAATGTCTATGATGAATTGTTGTAGAATTTTTGTATGCAATGTTTTTACAAGATAGTAATGGTTGATAATTTTTTTCATGACTTTCTGCTTCACTCATTCATGATATTGATATAACCCATGGCTTATGCTTTAAATAAAGAACCCTAGATTCTCAATTTGTAAGGTTTTAGGTTGTAGTCTAACAACCAAAAGTCATGTTCTAGGATTGTAAAGTTTAGAAAATTGATAATATTTGAATATTTAAAAACATGACACAACCACATAGATGAGTAGGTCCAAGTAGGAGAATGTCATAAATGATCAAACCTATCAATTTTTATGGATAGGTTAATGACAAGAAAGGGGTATATATTCGCTTCAAGGTTGACTTACACAAAAAAAAAAAAAAAAGATAAATAGTGCATTAGGATAATGTATTCAAGGAAATGCCAAACTAAGAATATATGAAAGTGAAAAAGAGTGAAGTACAATTTTCTCATTGATAATATGATATTATATCTTCATTATTTTATTGTGATGCATATATTTATACAACCTTAATATTTTATGTATAAGTGTATAAAATTTTATTCTAATGATGAAAATAATATATTTCTAAGAAAAATACTTCTAGTTTTTGGAAACAAATTGACCCATTATCTTGCACTTACCTATATTTTGGCAATGAAGTGTGAAATGGGTTGTTTTTGAATTTATCACACATGGTAACCATTTGAAACCAGAAAAATGTAACAAGAGTGAACTTTGAAATATTTTAGAATAGTTGAATACATTCTAATGCTATTAAAATCATGGTTGTGACTAGGGCACTTCTTGACTATCTTAGCATCTATGTTCACATAATCTTTTGAAAATTTGGAAGTAGTTTAAATATTAGAATAGATTAGATGAGGTATATTTGGCATCTTGATAATGATTTGTAAGGCTAAAAAATTAGCTAAATGCATTATAAAATATTCTATAAGAATACTAACTAAAATGAGTAAACAATATTAGAGTAAAATAGACAAAAGTAAAAAAAAAAAACCTCTACACATAAAAAGTTATAGATGTAAAGTAAAAATTCCAAAAAAAAAATCAAAAATTTAGAAATATGAAGGTTCTAAGGCTACAATAAATCTAGAGAGGTTGAAAATGTTAGGTTTTAGTGGAAGGGTAATAAGGGAAACTCTAAAATCTGTACAAGTGTAGACATCTAAGTATAAAAAAAATACAACAATTAAAGTAAATAAGATCTAAATAAATATAATGAACTTAGTACCTAGTATGAAGGATGTAATTATGTAATATGCTTGACATTCAAGTTTTATGTTCTAGAATTATGTCTCTATTATGAATGTTGTTATATACCATTTCTTGATATATGTTATTTATTAGGAATTGACCATGCAATTATGTCTATGATGGTATTATTATGTTCGAGTGAATATTTCATATTTACCTATGGCATAATCCTAAACTTGCACCCAAGCATATGGTATATTCTTGTGTACAAAGGTTTGTGGGTCTACTATGCTATGATTGAAGTATGAAACTTTCTTAAGATTTAGTCAACCCCCATCATCAATTTAACTAGATTGAAAACATATAAGAAAAAATGTAGAATATCTATGATGAAGTGTTGTAGCATTTGTCTATGCAATGTTACTAGAAGATTGTAATGGTTGATAATGATTTCCATGAATTTCTACTTCATTGATTCATGATACTGACAACCTAGGGATTATGCCTTAGACACATAACCCTAGATGCTTAATTCAAAAGGTTTTGGGTTGTAATCTAACAATCAAAAGTCAAATTCTAGGATTGTCAAGTTTAAAAAATTCATAAATTTTGAATATTGAAAAACATGACACAACCACATGCACCACTAGGTCCAAGCAAGAGAAAGTCATAAATGATCAAACCTAAAAATTCCTAAGGATAGGTTAATGACAAGAAAGGGGTATATATTGGCTTCAGGGTTGACTTACATACAAAAACAAGATAAATTGTGCATTAGAATGTTGTATTCCAAAAAATGCCAAAATAAGAATATATGAAAGTAAAAAAGAGTGAAGTGTGCAATTTTCTCATCGATAATATGATATCAGATCTTCATTATTTCATTGTGATGTGCATATTGAAAAAATAATTGATTTTAGGTTTATTTATTTTTTAAATACAGATCAACAAATAATTGATTTGGTGCTCTACTTTGAAAGTTATGTCCCTATCTCATACATATCATAAAATTACTTTGAAATTCTTTATAAAATTCATAAATTTAAGATTGTTTTTAAAACGGCACTCCACAAATAAGTAATTATGAATGGTCAAATATATAATTTAAAATTATAATTTTAAAATCAAAACTTAACTACTACATAGACTTATTTGCTCCCTATTTTTTTCAAAATGAAACGACTTTGTAAGCCAATTCTCAAATACGCTATAGAATATGTTACCGGATCACATGTGTTGAAACTAGTCGCCACTAGAGCCTTGCAATATCAGCACGACTTTGGAGTCCTAAGCCACTTAAGATTAGTCTGCCTTGTCCGTAATTTAGGCGGCATGTTGTACAGGTTTGTAAAATTTCCCTCCTGTTCTTAAAGTCAAAAATGGCCTTCTCTGAAAGATGTTTGGACAAACGATTGACAACGGACGTCATTCAAAATTGAAATTGATTGACCACCGATTTCATAGCACCAGTTGTTCTTCCTTGTCTAATTTTAATTATTGAATGTAAAGTCAATCATGAAATCTGTTTTATCTCATGTTACAGTCAAGGTAGACTCCAAAGTCTTTTCCTACCACGTGCTGACCTTAAGAGCGTCTGAATTTTGAGTCCCTTCAAATATTCCACCCACCCTCCATATCTGCAAGTTCTAAGCCTTTGCTGGACAAGATTAGCCCAGCTGGGAGCTCATATCAACATGAATCTCCACAAACGCGAGGTACATATACGACGTTGATCTCTAGTTTGGTTTTTTTCAAAACATAATTTGTATTTTCATTGTCTTACAGAGATCTGTTTTGCAGCTCATCGCCGAATTGAAACGTATAAGAGAGGAGAACCAGAAGCTCATGTACATGATAAACCGCATGGGCAATCACTACAATAGTTTGAAAGCACAGATTATGAAACAGAAGGTACGGATATTTCTAATGTCGTTCAAGAGATCAGACAAATTAGTCTGCTCTACAGATAACTAGTCTGTTATTCATTTCTTATTTTTCTTGTAAACTTATCTTCATAATGAATCATAGAGTATGATCCGAAATGTTTTAAGATAAAAGAAAAATCATATTAAATCTAATTCATACATTTTTCTATCTCCTTTTGTTTGGTTTGCTATCTCATCATCATGACAATGAATCGAGTGATCCAAAATGTTTTAAGATGAAGATAAAATTTTATTTAATCTAAGCCAGACAATTTTGTAGGGCTGTACGAAATTCTATGTCTTTAATAGATAAATTAGGGTTTATACAAATTCTTTAAGAAAAATGAAAATAATATTTCCTTGGGTTTTTGTAGGAAAATTACAGGAGATCCTCTCTGAAATCCATGGCGAAGTCTTTGAAATTAAGTATAGACGGAGAAGCAGAGAGTGTTAATGGTGGGTGTGCAGCAGCAGGCTCTGACTATAGCATGGACTACATGGAAGACAAGAACCTAAAATCCTCCGTGGGTGATCTTCACTTAACTTTGCCCTGCAAGAAGAGGAAAGAAAAATTTGTTTTGGAAGAGACCCACAATGGAAATGGGAGTTCATGTTCGGATGGTGATCCGCCGAATAAGAAGGCTAAGAAAATCATATCCGTTAGCAAAAAGCCAGAGGCAGCCATGGTAAGGACCTCTTTTCATCTGACATTTTAGTACTATACGTTTGAGAATTTGAACCCCATTTAGAACCTGAGTTTTTGTTAGATTAACAAGTACATTTCAGAAGCTACATAACCCTAATATATGACTAACGCAAGGATCTACCCTATTACCCTGTTACTATCAGGTTAACGATGGCTGCCAGTGGCGAAAATATGGGCAGAAGATGACCAGAAACAGCCAGTGGCCCAGAGCTTATTACAAGTGTGCGGTTCCCTCTTGCCCAGTTAAAAAGAAAGTCCAGAGGTGCGCTGAAGACCCCACTCTTATGACTACTACCTATGAAGGAGAACATAATCATTTGCTGACTACGGTGGCTATAGATGCCATTAACGCACCAAATAATCAGCTTCGCTTTCCTGCCTATGTTGCTACAATGGGTTCTTTTCCCACAATCACTCTCGACCTCACACAAGCCCCCAAGCCTGATGGAGTGCATTTAGAAAGAGAACGATTACAGAAACAGGCGAACCCATCATATAACAGCAATATGCAGAGCCGGTTATTGGATCCACAAGCTCAAAGCCAAATAAGCCTGGGTCAAGAAGCTCATTTGAAAGTAGATGCCCATTATACTGCAGCCTTGGCTGCCGCTATAGCTGCTTCTCTCATCAAATCGGGTACATCCCTCCAATCTATGAGCACCCAATACTGCTCTAATACATTACAATGATTTCTTTGATTAGCAAAGGTTCTCTGTACATAGTCATGTAATAGAGTTTATCTATTTCGGTGTTTTTGCTGGGTTAATCGCAAAGCAAGGAATCCCCTTGTGGAAAGAGAGTTGTTTTGTTGTGTGAGTTGCAATCCATTGGTATTTGCACTGAACATCGATGTTATTGATGAATATGTTGCAGAAGTCAATGGCTATCATTTTTTTCTATTAGAAATATAAAAAATGATTTGCACAGTGAAAGGTTCATTGCTTCATATCATTAAATAGGACAAGATAAGCATCATACAGGGAATGGAAAGGGAAGTTTGAAAAGATTACAAGCGTAATAATTGTGTGTTTCGCATTCAAAATAATATATGTTGTTCTCATTTAGCCCTCAACACGTCGACGATAGCGAAATTTCTTACAGGCTCTGCCGGACATGAAACTTGACTGACCTATTCAAGATATGAAATAAAGAATTATGTCTTCGCATACTTCTTCGACATTGGAGGAGCTAATCAAGTAAAAAAACTATTAAGATTGAGTGACTCTTTAATATAAAAGTAATTTTAATATAAAAGTAATGATAAGACAAGAAGTTGAATTTTCAAATTATAAATATAGACAAGTGTCATTTAGTGGTGAGTATTTGTCTTTGTAGTATTGTAATAAAAGTATTTGTTATCAATTTAGAGGGAGGTAAATAATGTGTTCTCTAGTTGATAGAATAGTTGGCATGACAAAAATTTAGAGGTAAACTAATAATAGATTGATATCAATAGATTCTTTCAAGCCCAATCTATTCAAATGTTACTTGGATAGTGAAAATTATAACTATTAGGCTTGACCTTGACCCCAATTTTGATTTGTACTTAGCGCAACTCTTACTAACAAAGTTGAAATTGACTTTGTTCAAATTGAAATAACTCTTCAGTATATAAAATAAAATAATTTTTAAATAATTCTAAAGTAAAATAAAATAATTCTTAGACAAATGAAAGAGTTCCAAAATGAAATCTTGAGAAAACAATAAATTTATTATTTACCTAGATTTTATTTGAAAATCCATTTTTATTGAATTTTAGCTTTAATCTTAACTCTAACCCTAATTCAAAGCCTAATCCTAACCCTAACCATGGTCTATTAACTCTAATTCTTTCCCTAACTATAACATTGATTGTAACCCTAACCAAAATTTTATTTCTAATACTGATTCAAATTGTAACCTGTACCTTAATTATATTACGAACATAATCATAACCCTAATTCTAACCCTAATTCCAAGCCTAACCCCAAGTATGATCCTAATCATAATTATAACCCTAACACTAACCTCATTGTAAATTTAAACCTAACTTTACACTTAACTATGATTTTAACCCTTACATCAAGACAATATTTGAAGTGTGATTAGGGGGAGCATTGTTTACATTTTTCTTACCATAAATGTAACCCTTAGTCTAACTCTTATTATAATTCAACCATTATTCTAAATCTAAGCTCATCTTTAGTTTTGTTGATCTTTTCATGGACCAGTTAGGAATGAAACCTAGGACATTCCATTTTTTTGCTAGAGTGCTCTAGGAATTGAGCTATTAGCCTCTATAGGACCAACCCATATTTGGTCCAAGTTTGGGGGTAAAGGTACAAAGTTGTGTTACACTTTTATAAAGAAAACAGTCAACACTAATCCAACTTTTAAAAATGAATCACTAAAAGTGACATATATAATTTAAATTTTGAAATAACTCAAACTAATAAAATACATATTTTTTGATACGTTTTATGTTTGTATTTTTAAAAAATAAAAGAATATTTCAATATATTCTTTTATAAATTAACACTATAATTTAGTTGTTGATAAAATACTAAGAAAACATGAGATGTCGATCTTTATATAGTAAATTTTATCTTTTTCATTTAAATTTTGTGTGTGTATTTATAACTTGAAACTTTAGTGTATGAATATATTTTTTAAATTTTTATAAATATATATTTTTAAATAAATATTAAAATATGAGTGTATTGAAACATAGTTATTTCCATTCGATGCCAAATTTCATATTAACTATTTATCTAAAAGAGAAAAAAATATACCATTTTGATATAGATTCTTTTATCTAGTGCATCATATTTTTTTTCAAGTTTTAGTATTTTCTCTTGACATCGTAATCAACCTAATATTTTGTGTTGAAAACCTACTTTTAATAAAAATAAATTAAATTAAATATATAAATAAAATTAAAATATATATAATCTACACTTATGTAAAAAAGTATTTTACATTTAAATATATATATTATTCACATGAGTAGGAGTTGATAAAACATTATGTTTTTCAACATTTTCTTTTTGGTAAATTGGCCTCAAAGTGGTGCTACATATGCATTTAGCCAACAATTTTAGTTAAAAAAATTGTGGACAAATCTAACTTAGCTAGAATGAATCTTATTTGATTATATGTTAATCAAAATTAATTTTTAGTTAGAAATACTTAAATTTAGTTGTGCTGATAAGTTGGCCAGAACTACGGCACAACTTTGTGTCAGGGTCAATAATTAATCTATTCACTATACTTAAGTGTACTTCTTCATGTTATACATCGTTGGTTGTCACTTCTAGTTGATCTCCTTTACTTTATTTGATAAATTAAATGATAGCCAAAAGCTATTTAATTTATGGAGACAACGATCTATCTCGAAGAGACATGATTTATTATGGAGGTGTGATTTAATGAAGAGGTCTGATTTCCGACATCATGTTTAATGTGGGTGCTATTTGTTATGAAGGGTTGTGAATTTATGTGGCTGACCACTTGGATTTAAGAGACATGATTTTTGGAAAGATGTTGACTTGCTAATTATGAAGAGTCATGTCTCTCTCTTCAATTTGTATATATTCTCATTGGTTGCTCTTCATTCATCATATATTTTCATTCATTCATGTTCATCACAAGTTTGAGTTCATCAAGTGTGAGTTCATCTACAAGTGCAGATCGATATTGTTGAAGGATGAGTTTCATCATCAAAAAATTACATTTGGTTGTACTTGGTTTCATCATCAGCAAATTACATTTGGTTGTACCTTTGTTTGCATCAATTTTTGGTGCATACTCTTGGCCTCATTATCAGCCTCTATTGTAAAGGAGACTCTCCTTGTGATTCAATATATAAGTGATATATTGTTGTTGGGTTTTTCTCCCTCAAGTGGAGGGTTTTCCTAGGGTATATGTTGTGTCTTTGTGTCTAATTTTTAAATTAAATTATGTGCTTTACATCTAATCTTAAAAACTAACATGGTATCAGAGTAGGTATAAGGAACATCTTGATCAGATTTGTCAAGCAATCTGAAGGATTTCACATTAAAGTATATGACCAAGCATCAACACATGACACAATGGATGCCAAAAAATTTTGCATAACAACACAAATTCAAATTGGACCTATGTGATTGACATCCTTGTCAAAGGCATGATTGACAGCTATAGTTTCCAATTCATTGTGTCCACATAAACTTTAGTCAAGAGAGATAGGGATGCTTGAGTTTGGATATAGTTCTTGAAGAATATTAATATTTGGGGTTGATATTTATTGTTGGCTGCTTCATTTTCTTTGTTGATCGATTTAGCATTGAAGTAGCGATAAATACATTAATGGTTGGGCACTTTGTTTGGGGTCGATGGAGGTTGGAGTGAAGGTGTTGGTTTGATACTTGGCTAGGCATATATCTCTGTGGTTTGACATACATATAGGCTGCATATTTTAAGTTGGGCGACATGCATAAGGGTGAGTAGTGGTTTTTTTGGAGTTGGCGCTATCAAGATCGTTGAGTCACGATCCTTGTACCAAGCCGTGGAAAATACATAAGGTCATGGGCTTCTCACAGGTCATATTGTCCCTTTCATATTGGTTGTTGGGTATTGTGGACAACTGTGTGGATGTTTGAGTGTAGCCATTTATAGGCATCCTACTATCAAACTCCTAATGCCATTCGTTTATCTACAATTGTGTAAGCAAGGTGGCATTAGTTCTTGTGGTCGTTGTTCTTTTGTAGTGTGAATTGCAGTATGGTAAAGTGGAATGCACATCTAAAGACCTGTAAAATCCCATCAGAGATCAAGATTCTAAAATGCTAAAATAAAGGAGTGGACCTTATGAAGAATGAGCTAACTCCATAAGGAGATAGGTTGTTTTGTGTGGTTCAATGTTATGAGACCCTCATTTACATAATCCTCAAAATAATTGCTCTATGTACAGATTGGAGTTAATGGATTTCATAAAAGTCATGAAGGTTGTGGACTAATCTGAGCGCAAGAGCAACGTAACATAGTATATCCAGTAATTGCATCCATCAGAATATTTAAAGAGATAAGTATTCTTTGTTTTGTTTGAAATCACCTTTCTAGGCCGAATTTCAGTTACTTCATTTATTTGGATCATGTGTGTTTAGTAAAGAGAGATCGTGGTCTCTCTTGAATTTTGTTCACTAACATAAGATCCTTTGAAGATTCAAAATTATTTGTTGAAAGTTATTTTCATGCTAGTTGTGAAGATTTCTGAGTGTGACTCTGAAATAAAAAGAGAACTACAATTTCGATGGTAATTAGTTGGTCACATCAATATCATTCTCTAATGCATGAACTATGATAGATCCTTGACTCTTGGAGAGGGTTGGTCCTACATGCTAACTACATAATGCATTCAAGAAATCTTTAGTCGTGCAGATTATCTTTTATTGTGCTAGGTTTAGCACTCTCAAGAGGAGTAAAAGATGGAAGAAAGAGTTATATCATAATTCAATAAAGATAAGTTTATTTATCCCTTCATTCTGATGTTTTGATATATTTCACTTATAGGTTGATTTATTTATTCATGTTTTTGTAATTGTTCATAAATTCTTATGTATTCATGCTATAACTTGAGATAGTAAACCTTGCATGATTCTAGCCTTGATATTTCTTTGGATATTTATAAATTGTTAGTAATCTCTCTCTAAAATACTTCTAGGATGGATCAAGAAGCAAGAAAGTAATGAGAAATTGCACATGGAGGAAGAGCTTTAGGCATCTTGTGAGGAAGTCATACCGACCAAAGAAATGATCAAGCATGGAGTTAGAACTTGTAGGCATGGGACTAAATTGGTGGATAGAGGGAGTTCACTTCCAAAAGTCTTCTTTGCAATCTTTGAGGTAGGGACCAAGAGGGAGTTTTGTAACTCACTGACAAGAAGTGAAGGTTGCAGCATTACAAGGTCGATGATAAAGTTCTTGGAAGACCTTTTCAGTTGTTGAGATCATAATTGCACAAAATAATCTATCTAGATTTCACGTTGGTAGCTCTGTAAACCTATTCAGAATAGAGTGATATGGGTTGAGGTCAAGGAGGACAATCTTGAACTCTCTACAATTTCAAAGATGTGCTCTAGAAAACTTTCTCTAAGGCAAGCATTGCATGAAATCTTGGAAGAAGAGGTCAGAAGGTTGATGCAAGTACTTGAAGATTCAGAGGGAGCCTACTGAACCTGAAGAAGATGGTAATCTAGTTGATCATTGTTCTTTATGTGATTTAATTGTTATTGGAGAAGATCACCTCATTATCAAATGCAAGAAGGAGCTAGCTTCTGAATTTGAAATGAAGAATCTTGGTCTTATGCACTACTTCCTTGGTTTATAAGTATGGAAAAAGCCAAATGAGATTATTTTGAATCAAAGGAAGTATACTATTGTCATTTTGAAGAGATTTGGTATGATGGATTGCAAAACCATGTCTACACCCATGGAAACCAACTTACATAAGTTGAAAGAGGCTACAACTAGTTTAGATCTGGTGGATCCTACAATGTATAGGCACTTGATTAGATCATTGATGTATCTAGAGTTAATACCAGACCAGATATTTTCTATGCAGTGAGTGCACTTAGCCAGTTCATGTGTGAAGCAAGGCAGTTGCAGCAAAACATATCTTGAGATACTTATGTAGCATAGTTGGATATGGGCTAAGATATTCTTTAGGTGTGGATTTTAAGTTGCATGGTTATACTGATTTTGATTGGGCAGGGTTTATCACTGATCGAAAGAGCACTTCTAGATGTTGCTTTAGTTTAGAGTCTGCGATGATATCTTGGTGCAATAGGAAGTAGTCATCTGTAGCATTGAGTACAACAGAGGCCAATATATTCTAGCTTGTATGGTAGCTCGAGAAGTAGTGTGGCTTCGGAAGCTCCTTGCAGGATTGTTTCAACAATCAATGGAGCCTACTATCATTCATTGTGATAACCAAAGTTGTGTCAATCTTTATGTCAACCCTATGTTTCATGATAGAACCAAACATGTTGAGATCACATACCACTATATCAGAGATATGGTATTGAGGAAAGAAATTTAGTTGAAGTATATCAACATTGATGAGTAAATGACAAACATTCTCATTAGGTCTCTCTCCAGGATAAAGTTTTTTGTACTTTCGAGACAAGCTTGGTAGGTAAAAGCACAAAGTTGTGTTACACTTTTGACCAAATAAATAGTTTCGAGCTAAATATACTCAGCCTGAAAGGTTTTGGCCAAATAGGTTTTGGTCAAAACCATGTGGCCTATTATGTGGCACACAGGTTTCAATCGAATAGGTTTCACCTGAATCCCAAAAAAATAAAATTTTCCTTTTCCCACTTTGAAATTGGATTTTTTAATGTGCCAGGTTTCTATAGAAAGGGTTTCAGTGGAAACTATTTCTATAGAAGGTGTTTCAACTTAAACCTTTTCTATAGAAACTGTTTCTACTGAAACTGTCTATGGGGCATCCTAGTTGGCAACCAACTCAGCTTTCTTCAAAAAAAATTGAAACTTTCAACTTTAGCTAAGTATTTCTTTACTTAGAATGATATTTAAAAAAAAAAAAACCCTTTTGTAGAGCTCGAAGTGGTGAATCCAAATATGTAATTTTTTTAATATTTTGATTAGTTTTAATATATTTTATTTTTGAAATAATGCAAGGAGGTTGTTAAAGTTAAAAAAGAGCCTGGTTAGAAATTAACAAAAATAGTAAAACATATTAATTTTTTTTTTAAATTATATGGGGCACAAGAGGAGAGAGTCTTCTTCAAAAGGGTATAATTTTTTTTTAAATGATTAAAAAAATTGACAATAGTTGATGTCCCGTGAAAACTGTCAAATTATGACAAGTCTGACTTTAAAATGTTATTCAAAGAAAAATATACATCAAATTTTTTATTTTTTTTCCATGCACAAGATATTGAAGTTACCTATTTGGGGAAAAAAATACTAGGGAGAAATGAGGTTTTTCTAAATTTGTTTCTTGACGTCCCATGAAGTCGCTCTTTTTTGAAATTTTCAATATTCTAAAATTTGTCTTTAAATTGATAAAAACATAATGAAAACAATTGTTTAAAAAATTTGAAAAATTACAAGAATAAACTTCATCAAAAGTTCTACATTTCATTAGTTTACACCATTTTGATATTCAAAACATAAATACCACTTTTATGTGGTCGAAGTTCAGAATTGTTTTTGTTGTTGGTTGATTCCTTTATAAAGTGTGACACAGGTTTGTACTTTTACCCTGGTATGGTGGAGAATCAAGCCCTAGCTGAGAAGGAGTCTCAGTATTAGTGATCTTCGTTAATGTATTTCTCTTTGAGAGAGATTTGAGGTGCAGTCCCTTGTTAATGCATTTCTCTTTGAAAGAGATTTGAGCTACAAGCCCTTGTTAATGCATTTCTCTTTGAGATTTGAGGTGAAAGCCCTTGTTTCCACCCTCTAGGAGAGCCATCATGGATGTCATGTGTGTGACTCCATGACAACATCACGTGAGAGAATCTGTGATGATTTTCTTTTACTTGTGTTTCACCCTCTGGGAGAGCCATGGTGAATGTGACGATGAGGTGACAACATCATGTTGAGTGATGAGCACTTGTACATACCATACATGGGTGTAGCCATGATGGTTGATATCATGATGAGGTGATATCTTTCCTTTCCACATATGGGTGTATTCATTATGGTTGACATCACAATGAGGTGATATGTCTTGTGTAGCTGGAAGTATCCCCCCTAGCTGAGAGGGAGTGTTGATGTTATACATAGTTAACTGTCACTTCCAGCAGATCTCCTTTACTTTATTTGATAAATTAAATAATAGCAAAAAGTTATTTAATTTATGAAGACATCGATCTTGAAGAGACACAATTTATCGTGGAGGTGTGATTTAATGAAGAGGTTTGATTTCCTTGTCAAGGCCAACATCATGTTTAATTTGGGTGCTATTTGTTATGAAGGGTTGTGAATTTATGTGGCCGACCTCTTGCATTTAAGAGACACATTTTTTGGAAAGAGGCCGACTTGCTAATTATGAAAATTCATGTCTCTCTCTTCACTTTGTATATATTCTCATTGGTTGCTCTTCATTCATCATCTATTTTCATTCATTCATGTTCATCACAAGTTCGAGTTCATCAAGTGCAAGTTCATCTACAAGCACAGATCGATATTGTTAAAGGTTGAATTTTTGAAAGAGGCCGACTTGCTAATTATGAAAAGTCACGTCTCTCTCTTCACTTTGTATATATTCTCATTGGTTGCTCTTCATTCATCATCTATTTTCATTCATTCATGTTCATCACAAGTTCGAGTTCATCAAGTGCGAGTTCATCTACAAGTGCAGATTGATATTGTTGAAGGTTGAGTTTCATCATCAGCAAATTACATCTGGTTGTACCTGAGTTTCATCATTAGCAAATTATATCTAGTTTTACCTATGTTTGCATCAATTTGTGGTGCATAATCTTGGCCTCATTCTCGGCCTCTATTGTAAAGGAGACTCTCCTTGTGATTCAATAGATAAGTGATATATTGTTGCTAGGTTTTTCTCCCTCAAGTGGAGGGTTTTCCCAGGGTATATGCTACATCCTTGTATCTGATTTTTAAATTAAATTTTGTGCTTTACATCTAATCTTAAAAACTATCAGTACTTAGGTGATTGAGGTTAGAAAACTTTTTGTCTAACCAAATGTGCAACCTTTAAACCTCTAGAGGTTACCAAGTTATTTGGTTATCCTCACGTACATACCCTTTTGAGGTTGAAATTATTTCTATCTCACCTCAAAGACCACTCAATACTTGGCACACAAGGTTGATGACTGGTCATAGAGCTTGTTCATTTGTACACTCCAAGTGTTCGTAAGTTTGACACCTATAAAGCACTTGTCTACTTATTTATGTCATATTATGAGACACTTGTCTACTCATTAGGTGGATTGTCTCATCCTTGCTTATATATGCAAGGTTTTTTACTAAATGTAATTTGGGTCATCTAAATACAATCTATGCACACTATTGTTCATTTTACTTGTTTCTCATCTCCACGATCTCCTAAATTCTAATACGATATCAGAGCTTGGATTAGAGATATTTGTATGTCAATAAGGTGAATAATTTTATTGTTTTTTTTTAAGGAATCAACCCCACCCCTGTCAAATTCTATGCACTAATTTGTGTGGCATAATTCTCTGCTCTGCCTTAAATCTTGTTGTGGTGTGAAGAATCTCTACTTGGCAAGAAGAGCATTTTTTGGACATTTGCTCTTAAAATTGCTCTGGGTGAAATCTCTCTATCCGCGATTTGCAGGCATTAATTCTCCTGTGACCCGCACCTATTACACGAAGCTTATATCATCTGTTGGGTCTCTCAAATTTGCATGCATGAATTCAGGAGGGCAGGGGGCAATTTTTTGAGAGGGGGAGCGTGAATTACAAAGACCCTTGGGGAACGAAGGGGACTGGTATCTCGAAGCAGCGACTCTAATGCTGCTATATCTTCCACGACAGTTGTGATAACTCTCACGACCTACTATATCCCTCACAAGCCAATGTATCAGTGGCCTCACGGGCCCCTCAAATCTGCAAAAGGCGATAGAATTGTAGCGCTCATTTAATATGCCCTCCCATCCATTCCTGAGCTCATGCTTATGTATTTCCTAAACGCGGTTTGACTGGCATTATTGGAGGGTGGTGGTTTAAAATTACGGGCCAGGATCTTTTGATGAGACCGTGATATTTCACCTAGGTTGCGTGATCATTGAATAGGCGCGGTTCATTCGTTGGAAGTCATGATTACAAGGCAGTTTGGCATCTGAGTTTGCTTGTCTCTGTGTGAAAGAAATAATGACCACTTCTCTTTCTATTTAAACATTAATGTAACCGGGCCTAGGGCAAATTAACCATGCTTCCCGCCCAAGACAGGTTGACGTTTAGTTTGGAATCTGTGCTAGAGGATTCCAGGCGGGAGCAATGGTTTGTAGAGACGCTCAATAATCCACAGGGGAACAATAACATATCAGATTTTTAATCGGCCTCCGCAAGGATTGATTTCAATTGTACAGGCCCCTTTGACTCGGGCCAAGGGCTTAAATTTGATGGCCGTATGACCGTATTTAGAGATTTTTGCTGTAAAATACAATCAAAATTTTAAGAAGATTGTATCAGATGAAAGGAGAGATTTTGGATAGACTGTCAAAATTTATATAGAATTATAATGATATATATATTTGATTTATATATAATTTTACTTACACTAAGGTATATCATAATGTTTTAAGGGCACCTTTGAATAGATAACCGTCATTTAAAAAATTGTTGACAGGCAAGGTCAACCGTCAAATTTAAGCCCTGCTCAGGCTTGTGAAGAGTCCATTTTTTCCTATACGAATATTCATCTATCTATAAATAGGTGTTCATAAATAGGAATGACTTTTGATTATTGCACTAATCGTGGAGTTCTCTGGCAGTGTGGAGTTGGTGAACTTGGCGCAGGTCATCCAACCGAATTCCTCTTTTTATCCCTCCTAAGACTTCGCAGTTGTATTTGTCTTTATTGCACTCCAGTCAACCCTCCACATCAACTTGTTTATGCAAAACGCCATATCTGATGGTCATTCTCATATTCCTTGTGAATAGTTGATTTTTATTGTTTTCTGACCACTAGCGGTACTTTAACCACGTAGACATTGTTAGTAAACTATTTATATTATTGGTAAACCATCATGTTTGTAAAAGGGGAGATTTCTTTTGTCATAGTTAAAAATTTGTAAAAGAATAATTAAATACTTTTTTCAATGAATTTGTTAAAGGGGAAGTGATAAGGGGAGGTGAATTTTTTTTGTCATAGTTAAAAGTTAATAAAAGAGGAGGTTAATTCTCTTTTACAAACACCAAATAAGTTTGTAAACACATTCATATAAAGTTTCATAAATACTAAATGTGTGAAGGGAATTGGGTAAATTATTGTCCATAGACTAAATTATAAAGTGTAATAGGGGGCTATGCCATCACAACATGGATTATTGTGATTCTCACCTCATGTGAATGTGTCTTGGAGCACATCTTGTACATCTCTACATTTCTTGCACACTCTTGATTTCAGTTGGTTCTGCTTATATTCTCTTAACATTAAGTGTGGACTATGATGTGTTATGCTAATTCTTCTTTCAATAAAGTAGTGGAAGAATCTTTTTCTTGGGAGGCCTCATGAATCTTCTATCTTGATCTCTCATATGGGGGGATTAATTTAGTGGATCACAATTTGAGATTCTAGTACTCCTTATCATTGTACTATCTATATTATCAACTTCATAGAGTTTGATAAACTTTGTATACATCGGTTGAGCAGTGTTCATCAATTCACTCATTCAGTGTTTTGTATCTCACATCTTGATCCATATTTTTTGGAGATCCATTGATTTGAGCAAACACTAGTTCTTCATCGATAGAGTTTACAACTTCAACATTCTTCAAGAGTTCATCATGATGTTTCTATTATCAAGGGAGATATTTTCAGAAGGTGTTAAGTCCTTTTAATTATCTTTTTTTGGAGAGGATTTTTGTTCCCATTGGTTTTTCTCCTTTACTCCAATTTATGAGAGAATGCATTGTGCATGGGTGCCTAACAAGGCCTCTAGAAGAGACTCATTTCTATCTATTTTCACTTATGTGATCTCCCTAAATATCACTTAAGGGGGGTGTTAGTGTGAATAATTAATCCATTCACTATACTTAAATGTACTTAGGTTGATCAGCCTAGATAAGTTCTCGTTTAATTGAAGGTGCAACCTTTAAGCCTCTAGAGGTTACCAAGTTATTTGGTTAACCTTTGAAATGAAGAAAAATAGGTTGTCGTTTAAAAGGGGGTGAATCAAATATGATGTGATGAGAGACCTATTTTCCTCTATTTCATTAGGAAATGAGATCCACATAATGAATTGACTAGCAACCCTTAGGTGAATCAAGCCAATGTGAGAATTTTCAGATTTCCTTATGTTCTTAGGATGAGGTCAAGGTCAAACAACATTTTGGAGAGAAAAACTAAAAATAGCAAATCAACTCCAAAATGTAATATAACGCTTGAAACAACAATATTAAACTCAATATTTGTAAAACCAAAAAGTAGATTGTAGATATGAGAAGGGGAGAATTGTGTTTACCAGTCACCAAAAGTGTTTTCCAAAAGCTGATCTGAGACTCATGCACCCATGGAAAAATGGGTCTATGTGCAGGTATTTCAACAATCTTTTGGGATCCTCTGACACAGTTTTGCAACTTCCAATTTATCCAGGTTTCATTGTCGAAAAGTTGGAAATCTGGTCTATAGGTTAGATTCCATGATTCGACAACAACTTTGACAACTTCATAAATCTTGTTCTTCTAAAGGTCTTCAATTCTTCTTCAATCTAAATTTATAATCACACACACAAGAGAGAAAACTATTGTTTTTTGGATGAATGGGGGTTTGCCTTGGTCAAATCATGTTTTGGTAATCAAACCTTGAAATGAAATAATGCATGAAAGAGGGAATTAAGAATGAACAAATCTATGTTACCACTCAACGAAGCCTTGAATGAAAAATTGATAATGGAGATCTTAGGAGATCTACAACTTGCATGAAATGGCTGATTTGGACATGGATCTTGATACTTGAAATTGATGCTTGAAATGCTTGAACTTGATCTTGTAACCTACATCAAAATGTTAGCTCAAAAAATATGCATGATGTAAAAAGACTTTGACATGATGAATAGATCTTGGATGCTAAAATAAATCTTTGAAATATCTACTCTTGAATGCATATTTAAATATCTACTCATGAAAATTCTAGGTTACTTCTCTTGAAATTCTAGGGGAAACTTAGTGAAATGACCTTTTATTTATAGGTATGTATCTTTGATTTCTCAAAATTTAAATATCACAAGCTAACATTGAATTATAGATTTGAAGAAATTAAAATATTGCTAAAAAATAATTTAAATTTAGGTCCAAAGGTCTTGGGAGGACCCATTCGCCCATGGCATGGATCCCAAGTCCCTATACCTAGAACACACATTGCTCAATGTAAAGTGTTATGTTTAGGCATGAATTATTGTTAGGTTTTCCCTTCAGAAAATGTGATTTATTAGGCTTGTAAATGAATTAAAGGGTTACTTAAGGCATAGTTAAGCTCAATTTAATCAAGAGAGTCCAAATAAGTGTGTAAATATAAAGGGGTATATTTAATAGCACTAAATTAAGGAATTATTAAGTCTAATTTAGATTAAGGAGGGTCCAAACAAGTGAGAAAATGTAAGGGGTTATATTTTTCTACACTACATTTAACCCTCAGTTTAATGAGAGGATGACCTTGTGTCAAACTCACACTAAAGTAGACAATCAAGAGAGGTCAAATTGTATAATTGTTGGAAAGATAAGATGACAAAGGTAAAGGAGGATGATCAGGCCTCCAAGATCTAAGATCTCATGGAAAGAACAACAAAGACACAATGAGACATATGCCTATGTTAAATATATATGTATGTAGCAATGACAAAATACTAAATCATACAATGTCAAAGACTAAAAGAAAGAAAAAAAAGGAGTGGATCAAGCCTTGACTATCCAACGTGATGCAGATCACATCTCAATTGTTTGTCCAAAAAATTTTACAAGTGGAGCTTGTTTTCCACTATGCTTGAATAACAATACATTCTCACACTAGCTAGTGAAATCCATTGTCCACTAGGTTATCCCACAAGGGTATCAAATGAGAGAATCTTATAAGGCTTCCATACCATACCAAAGGTATACCTATGATAACTTTAATAAGGCACCACACAATACAAAATTTGAGCTTCATAAGGCTTAGCAAGCTACGCTATGCCTAATACCTATAAAAAAAATGCAAATAGGATAAGAAATGCTCAAAGGTGTTTTGCTTAAAGTTCATGTAAGGTCTTCTCTTAGGGAAAATCATGCCTAATGTCTCCAAGAGAGGACAAGTCTAGGATAAAAGGATTCATAACTTACGGTATGCAACGTGTAGCATCGCCACTAAGAGGAAATTCGTATGCCAAGAAAAGTCACACTCTTGGAGGACATCAAACCCAATGACACCACCAAAAAGAAGAAACATCACAAGAAGTAAGAAGACCACACAATGAAAAATATGATATAGTCCAAGATCTCAAAAAATGATAGTGCCAATGTATGACCCCACTTTAAAGAGATTTCTAACACCATGCTATGAGCAATTACTTTAAAATAGAAAATGATAAATGCTAAACAAGACATGAGAGCTTATTTAGAAATCCCTATGTCAAAAATATGTTTCCAAATGAAGCTAAACCATGAAAAAGGAATGGGTTTCCCCCAAAATGAAATCACAAAAGGGATCCACAGATTTGGTGCCAGTGGGTTAGCGTATGTCTTTTCTACAATGATATTATGGAACTCAGAAATGTCATTGTTCCCCAAATAACTCATGGAACAGGAAGAATGGAACATAGAGAGCAAGAAAAAAGAAAAAGTTTTTGGGTCAACATGGAAGAGACCTAAATGTCTTGATGCCTTGTGTCATCACTAAAAGGAAAATACAAAATCAAAGAGAAAATAAATGTTTCTGGTATATAGAAGAATGAAGGTACAAATAGAGGAATGAACATGAATATACATCAAACACAACAATACGAGGGATCACATTAAGCACATGAAATCACATAAGGAACATGAAAAGTAAACAAATACAAGACTAGTAAGGCACACGTGAGTTAACCTATAGCAGGTCATCTACATCCCAATCTTGTTCATCATATATGAAAGGTGGACAACTAGCCAAAGGGACAATATCAAGTGCCAAACTAGGACAAGTACCAAGTTCAACATGTGGTCACTCACTCTTTGTAGAAGGAACATCACGAGTGTTATCATTTAAGCTCATGGAAGAGGAAAACAATAAATTTAACTCTTTATGCACTTCCTCATCAATTTTAGAAGTTTCATTATCATCATCCAAGTTTATCACAACATAAGGTATAATGATAATACCCATAGAGGATGCTTTCTCTTGTTGTGTTTGATATTTAGGATTTTCTTGTTTCGATGAAGGTGGAGAATCATCATGCATTGCTTGAGGTAAGTTTGGATTGTGATTTTTTATATTTTTCTTTTATTCTTTTTCTTGCAACAAATAAGCAATAGCACAATGTCTACACCTACACCCTCTAGCATGTCGATTTCTTTTCATTTGGTTTTCAAGTTGCAATTTTGTAGAAGTGGGTTTATCAACCATAGGTTTATTTTCTTCCCTTAAGGGGGGAACAAAAAGAACCATGGGAAGTTGTTCAACCACTTTTTATTTAGCTTTATAAACTTTTTTTTTATTTTAGGAGGCACAACAAGACTTATTGGTTATTTCATGGTCTCTTATAAGAAATAGGTAGAGGATTTTCTATGTTTTTTGGTCTTGGTTACTTGGAAGGGCTTTTGGTTCAATCATAGTCTCATCAAGGATAGGGAGCTCAATTATTGATTGAGGCATATTTGTATGGGATAATTCTATTATGCCTTTTTCCTTAAACTTCTTTCAGGCTTTGAAAAAGAATTCCTCATGAGGTCTAATAGGTTTCATAGGTTCAGGCGAAAAGAAATCCAATGATAAATTCCCACGAGAAGACACATGATTAAAGAAACTATGATGCACAATAAAAATATCATTTCCAAATGGAAACTTTAAGAATTTATGCACAACTGACAAGATAAAATTCATGGATCATAGCCATGGGTAGCCTAACTTCACATCAAATTGGTCCAACAATGGGATGATGGAAAATGAGATTCAATTGTTTGGGTCCAAAATTTAAAGGAAGAGTTATTGAACCTATCGTAGGGAAAGAAAAACCATTATGTTTTTAACCCATGATTTCAATTTTTTATAAATATATATTGATAAATCTCAAGCAAAAATAATAATTCTTCAATGATTACATTATCTACATAAACAGGATCAATTAATATCCCATTAGTAGTCTTGTCATTTATTCTTCCAACTATGTAAAGAGGACCATCATGTGCATGTTTAATTATGTCATTTTGTGAGAAAGCAATGTGAAGTGGCATTTTGGTTAGGCCCTTATGAGGTTGAATTTCAATAATTCCAATCATATTGTCCATGTTTTTCATGATTTCATCATTTGTGTCAACATTCATCACATCATTCTTTGTTTCACTAGCTTTGACAAAGGAAAATTTATTATTCAACATAGGATCGGTAGAGATTTGTAGATTTTGATTAGGAGGGTTAGTAGACTTATTACCTTGATCATTGACATCACCAATTTGAATGTGATTATAATCAATGAGGTCTTGCACAAGATGTTTAAGACTCTTGCAATATTTTGTATCATGTCCATTTTGTTGATGAAAATGGCAATATGAATTTTGTCTATAGTTGGGAGGTAGAGGATTATTACAATCAGGATCTCTAATAGGATGTAAGGAAATTATTTTCTCGTTTAAGAGTTGCAACATAAAATTGTGAAGGGTATCAAGTAGAGGTGTGAATTATCTATTTCTATTAGTAAATGTGTATGAATTTGTTGTCTTTATAGTAGCCACTTGGTTATCAACATGTTGAGTTTGTTAAGGAGGATTAAGTTGTAAAAATCCCTTATTTTGTTTCTTGAATGGTTGATAGTTACATTATGAGGCATGGATTTGGATTTTTCACACAACTAGAGGGAGTTTTCACTTCATGACTACTAATCCAATTTTGATAATTACAAAGGAAAATGCACAGTTGTGTGAAGGAGGGAAATTTCAACATCTCAAGTTTAGTTTGGACTTGGAAAATTGGAAATAAATATTCTTTAAAGGTCATCATCGGGAATATTAATTTTATTTGTGAGTAAATCAACTGGTATTGTGATATGAAATCAATTACATTTTCATCATCCTTTTGTTTGTGTATCATTGAATTAGCTAAGGTCATCTTAGGACCCATATGTATTTGGAAGTGATTGTAGAAGGCACCAATAAGTTTATTGAATAAACATATTGAATTATTCGGTAATGAGATAAACTATTCCAAAGCAATATCCTTCAAGGATCTAGGGAAGAGTTTAGCCAAGATTTTATCCTCAAAAATGAAGTCACTAGACATTGGGTTGTATATGAAAAAATATGGCTAATAAAGCTAAAGAGAATCCCAGTGGAAATACAAAAGTGTTGACATTGCTAGTAAGTTTTATAGTTTTTGTAACCATTGGACTAGTGTATGTTGGAATAGAGGTTATGGTTGTGGAAGGAGGAATTGCAATTTCACCTTGACTTTGAGTATACCCTAAAGCTTAAGCATAACTAGTCATAGTAGGGACATGTTTATCAATAATATGATCCAAGCTATGGACAATCTCTATTCCTTGTTCATTTTCAATTATTCTCCTCATTTTATCTATCATAGTAATTGCATTAGTAGCATTGCATTCAGAACTCACAAAATTTTGTAATTCATCAAGTTCATCCATTCTCCTAAGGATCTCATGAGGTACATTAGCAATCATTATATCAACATCAATCACATTGGTTGTAGGTAGGGAAGTCATGAGAAATGAAGTGTTAAAGGTATGATCGACAGTGGGTTGACTAGTGTCAACACTATGGGTGAAAGAGTTAGGGAACCTAAGATTCATGATGAATGATGTATCGTGAGATGACATGACTCTTAA
Source organism: Sequoia sempervirens (assembly GCA_007258455.2). Taxonomy (NCBI): domain Eukaryota; kingdom Viridiplantae; phylum Streptophyta; class Pinopsida; order Cupressales; family Cupressaceae; genus Sequoia; species Sequoia sempervirens. The sequence continues at coordinate 52,714,584 of VDFB02353493.1, forward strand.
ACTTCATCTCAAAATAGTATTTTCAATAGAACACCAAGTTGTGTAGCTCATACAAGTTTTAAAAACCCAAAGTGCACCCAAAATGGATAAGAGGTAAAATGCAATGAAATATCCTAGAATGTAAAGTGCAAAGCAAGTATGTAAAAGCGATTTGTAGATTTAAAACAACATAACTTTATGATTATGCTATGCAAAAACCTGATTTTCAATTTGGATTGTTATTTTTGAACCGTCCATCTATGACTACACCATTTCCTATTACAAAAACACATAATAAGTAAAAGAAAGCAATCAACCACTACAAAATTACCCCCATAAATTACTCAGTCAAGAATTCCCCCAACAATATATGATCTCACACTTTATGCTTAGTGTGATTATGGGTGCCAATTACAAAAAATCATGAAGTGGAATTGATATTAGTTCTTACAAATGTTAAATTTGGCCACAAGCTCAAAGTAAAACTATGATAAATGTGATCACACCATTGTAAAGTATATAAAAATTATGCAATTTTTTTAAAAATATACACCTAAAAATATTATTGCAGTTGTAAGATAGGAATTCAAAACAACAAAGATAAGTGACAACTACTACACTAAATCTAAGCTAAAACACAAATCCAAAAAAGAAAGAATAATCAAACAAGAGGAATGAAATAAAAGAAACAAAATAGAAAACGTCCCATGTTGAAGTTGAATCATCTTCCTTGTCTCTCCTCAAATTAGCTTTTGTAAGTTATTCTCATATTTTTCTTGTGTGCAAATACCTGAAAATGATAAACATGAATGTTGGAGAAAATGTGGTTGTTAAATCGAGGAGAAAACCTTCTTCTATAGAAATCCATTCGAATTGATGAACAAGATTGAAGTTCTAGAAAGATTCTCATATCGACAGTTGAGGATTCATGCACCATAGAGTAGTGGGCTAGGGATGGCTATGAAATGGACAGTCATGATCAAAAAAAGACTAGAGACAATCAATGGTTGAGATTCAAAAATGAGAGTGTGGAGGGAGATAATGGAGGAATTGAATAGTAAAATTATTTAATTCATGAGAGGAGAATCTTTGACCAAGTAAGGGAATAAATAATTTATTTAAATTATCTATTTGTTGAAGAAGAGGAAAATGAGCATTTAATAATGAAAATGATTGTGCAACCAATTTAATTAAATAAGAGGAAATAGAAAAGGAGGATTAAATAATTAATTTAGATTAATTATTTAATAGTGGAGAAATGACAAAAGATAATTAAATAATTTTAATAATTATTTAACTATAGATGAATAGTGAAAAGAAAATAATTAAATAAATGATAATTTATTTAATCATTGGAGGAAAGAGTGTTAGCAATGTAATTAAATTTAATTAATCGATTATAGTAGAATGAAGATCAAGAGAATGAATTAATTAAATAATTAAAATTATTTTATTACATAAGGAAGAAGGGGCCAAGACAATGAAAAATGACACTTGCAAACCAAGAAATTTTTTTAGTGGTTACATTTTACTCCTCTTTGATGTAATGCAGTTTATTGCATTGTGTCAAAGAAATTCAGTCATAATGATGCCTCGGTGAAAGTAGGGTGGATGTATGCCCCCTCAAGAAAATTTTCAAAAATTTTCAAAAAATTTAGAAAATTGTTCTGATAAGTAAATTTGATTGTTAGGATTTCAATGGTGGTGACAAAAATGATTTTCAAGGCCATTTAGGGGGTTGAATTTAGGTTTAAAGTGGCCAAATAGTGTGTCCAATGCACATCCCTAGTGCAAACCTTGGAAAACCCTAATTGGATTGCCTATAAATATGCCCTTAATTAAGAAATTCGCTCATTTGCATATTCCAAATTTTGAAATATAGGAACTCTTAGAGAGAGAAACTTAGAAGATGTTGTTGTTTCTACACTCCACACATTGAGTCTATCACATCCATACCTTCCACTAACCTGAGGGAGAAGAGGAATCGATAAGTACTAGCAACCCGCTTTGTCAATTTTTTTATTTTCATGCATTTAGGGCTAAGAAAAATTTAGCAAGAAATTGTGTTGAACGTCATTCAATGCAATTATGTGTGAATGATGTAGGTCACTACAGTTCGATACAATCATCACATCGTGATGTAATTTCTAGGGAATAGGGGGGCTCAATTGAGGTGTAACACATCTAAAAGGGTGCATCGCATTTTCCTCCTATGTTGCAAACATGACTAGGAATGATGAAATCGACAAAAGAAACCACAAGCGCAAGGTGAAATGACACATGTGAAAGGGGAATGAAGCAACTATCAAGGAGTTGACTTCAATTGACCATAGTGATGCATTAGGTAAGGAATGCAACATAATTGTAGTTGTGTGATGCATGTGCAAGAATAGTGACACAAATGACTTCTATAACACAATTGATAGGAAGAATAACATAATTGACTAATTAAAAATTTACCCCAATTTAGGATAAAATGACTTGTCCAATTTAGGTCCAATAGGTCAAATAAATATTGTAAATTTATGGGATGATTTTTTTGATGACCTCAAGATGTACTTCCACCTATCTATACCTAAGAGTCATGACCAATGACATTTCAGCTTTTGGATCAGCTATCAAATTCGAGAGGTGCACACTACTAGATCTAGGATTGTTCTATATCACATATATGCCCATTCTTAGGGAAAATAGAGGTATGTTGATAGCACTTGCGGAGAGTTGGCACTCCAAGACTTACACATTTCATCTACTGACCAGGGAGGCTACTGTGACCCTGGAGGATGTGTATAGGATATTGCATTTGTTGATACATGGAGAGCGGGTGAGATATGATCCCATTCGAGGTTTGTAGTTGATCTATGACCACTATGACTATGAGGATGTGTCAAACCTTGGTGTGTAGGGTTATGAGATTAGATGGGAGACCCTATTTAGAGATATTATAGATTTGACTACGTGTTTTGCACATTGATCTATGGTGTCTTGATTCCAAACTGTATGGGCCATGGTTTCCTAGTAGGGTGGGGAGAGGTGTTAGTAGGAATGATGCAAGATGAGATAGTTTATGCTTGGGGGACATGTTTATTAGGTATAGTTTACTTATATCTCCATGAAATTGCATATCGAGGTGGACAGAGCATGATCTATGGAGTGACACTATTAATGTTATGGGAATGGGAGCACATAGTAGTGTTCTGACTAGTAGTGGGATGAAAGTTGGGAGATGGTATGCCCTATGCATATTGCTATGGTAGTGCAATGACACCAATGCATATGGGTGATACAAGATACTAGAGACACAACATAGATGTGTTCGTGAGCTTTGTATGGAGACTATATAGGGATTGCCAACAATGGGTGGATGAGGATGGTAATTTTACCTTGTGCCAATAGCCTACATAATTGATCAGTTAGACAGTGTAGTCACAACACATCATCAAGATGTACTTTCCAGAGTGGGTTAGGTGATATTTTGGGGAGAGACAGGGTGTACCTGAGGGGATAGAAGAGTTTTCATGCTCCTCATAGGAGGTGCATCTATGGGGATAAGTGTTACTATTTACCACAACTGAGCAGGAGATCGATGCACTACAACCCATTTAGTGGGCCTAGAGAAGGGGTGCAACAGATTCTAGGATGACTGTAGAGTATGTTGCATGGTGTTTGACCTCCATGCCAGCTTCATATACTAACCCAAAGTAGCTAGTTCCTGTAGAGCACATAGGCAAGGGCTCGTGAGGCTGGAGGGGTGATAGAGGATGGAGGAGTGGAGGACAAGGAGATGGAGGACAAGGGATGGAGGATGGGGAGATGATAGAGGGGATGGTAGGGGAGGCCAAGGAGGAGACCTAGGCAAGCGGAAGAGAGATACGATATGGCGGGTGGTGAGGCCTCTATCATCGATCTACAAGGAGAGTGAGGAGGAGCATTTAGAGGAGAGGGTGGTTGGGGAGAGGGTAGTGGATGAGGGAGAGTAGAATGTAGAGGAACCATCTCTAGAAGTAGGGGAGCAGGATGTCAAGATGGTGGAGGTTGAGGTAGAGGAAAAGCATGCAGAGGAGTGATGAGAGGAGGAGCATGTGGAGGAGCCAAATATGTGAGAAGTCAAGAGATTCCTTTGAGAGAGGATTGTGATGGGTGTGGATGTAGAGGAGGGGCTAGAGGAGGTAGGGGTCAGGGCTAATGATGGGTAGGTTGATCAAGAGACAACCACTTTATAGGCTCAGTTATAAGCATTAGAGAAAGAGGTAGGGGCCTTGAGATTAGAGCAAGATGGATTGATGGCCAAGAGGGACCCAGTAGTTATTAGCTGACAGTAGAAAAATCAACAAATGTTAGATTTTGTGGCTAGCTATAGTGGACCAGTCATGGATTTGGCATGAGAGTTGGCTAGATCGAGCATGGGGTTATAATATTAATGGGATTTATATGAGAGAGCATTGCCACCTAAGAGGAGAGTCAAGCTTCACAAAGGTTTAGAGTCGATCTCAAGGTAGGTCACAGAGTAGATTCCACAACTGATACTCTCACAATAGGTCATAGAGTGGTGGGGTATTAGGCCTAAAAATATCCACACCATATAGCAGGCCATCGACATCATAGCACAGGTTCTTAGGCTCACCATGGCAAGAGGACATGCAGCCATTAGGGTCAAGGGAGTAGGGAAGGTCAAGCTAGGGCACAGTTTGACATTATGTATTATGACACTATATTTTTACCATCGAGCCTATGAGCTCCACTTTGTTATATATGATACATCTTGACATTGTACTATGCCATATTTTGAGTGATATGTGGGATGATTTTTGGGGGTGATTTATGATGTGTAGTCTTATGTGATTATTATTTATGGTTACATGATTATGTTATGGATTCTCATGCTTTTATGATGTTTATTTATGCATTCTATATGATTATGTGATGGTGTGATATGATAGATGATTATGCATTTATAATGTTGTTTATGCATCTTATATGATTATACAATGATGTTATATATTAATGTAGTACAAATGACCTAAGTTTATGATGTTATGTGATATCTAAATGTAATTAATGTTATGTAATTATGATGTCTATGGATTATGCATGCAATGATTAGAAATGTTTAATGTAAATGCAAAATATGATGTATTATATGATTATGATTATGTATTTTTAATAAAAATGTCGATGTAATGTATATGAAATGTGGTAAATGGAAGTAGACTATGAGTATAATGTAAAATGCAATGATGATGCTATGAAATGATAATGCTATACAGATGCATTCTATGTTTTTTTTAATTTTCTCATTCAAATATATGTGGCTTATTATGGTGACCTCTATGATGATAATTCTTTCTATAATGTTTCCTAACATAATCATGTATGCAGGGTATATTTTTGTGTCACATGGCACTGTCAAGATGTAGATAGAAGAAATGTTAGCATGTAAGAGATGGATGTTAGCGTGGAGAATGGAAAAGAAAGTGTGAAGTCAGGAGTGAAATGGAAAAGGATGAACATTCATGCTTTTATGTTTATCATCATAAAGCATCAAAAATACTAAAAATGGAGCACAAACACCATGGTATTACATAGAACAAGGTGTGAAAGGTTACCATTTATGAGAGACAAGCAATCAAAAGACAATTCCAAAAGACAAGGAATGCCCTAACTCATACTAAGGACCCAATTGCCCCAGTCTTTTTTGCAAGACAAGATATCATGATCCATCATCACCCCTCTAAATCCTTGACAAGACATTGTTAAGGTGGCTAGTACCTTGATCAAATACAAACAAAAATATAACATAAATTCAGACCAACAAGTGCACAAACATTTAGATCGTTTGCTAGAGAGATAATGTTTACTAATAGAATTTACAGGGTCGATTGATTGATTAATTGTTTGACCAAAGTTGATTGATAGATTGACAAGGTTGATTGATTGATTTTATTATGTTAGGTTTCAAGAAAGACACATCTTGTATAAGGCAAGATTAGGGTATGTGCAGGATCATCATCGAAAAAATAGGCCCTTAAGTGGCAAAAAATTCAAAAAAATCAGTTAGGCAATTTGACGTAAAAATTTGAATAATTTATCTATATTATTTCAAAAATATGTAGGAATAGAATCTATAGAAAATTGAATGTGGTTTCTAAACTACTAGGTTTATTTAAAAGAAAATAAAAATTATTTGGTGAAAATTTGAAATTTCAATGCAATAGTACTTAAATTTTAGGGAAAAAATAAAAAGTAGATGTCCTGCCTAACCACCCTAACCACAATAAAATGATAATTATTTTTTATAATATTTTAGATATAATTAGAGGACTCGTGTCCCGATGTGATGCATATTTTTTTGTAATTTTTTTCCAAGTAAATAATTAATTATGAATTTTTATTAAAACTTTAAAAATTTAAAACTTGTATGTCTGACCACCTTAACTTGGTAACAAATTCATGAAATTCAATTTTTTTTTAATCTTGGGTATGTGGAGGATCATCATGGAAAAAGCAGGCCCTTAAGTGGCAAAAATTCAAAAAAATCGAGTTAGGCAACTTGATGTAAAAATTTGAATAAGTTATCTATATTATTTCAAAAATATGTAGGAATAGAATTTGTAGCAAATTTAATGTAGTTTCTAAACTACTAGGTTTATTTTTAAAACAAAATCTATTTGGTGAAAATTTAAATTTTCAATCGAGAGTACTTAAATTTTAGGGAAAAGTAAGAAGTAGGTGTGCAATGACCACCTTAACCACAATAAAATGATAATATTTTCTTATAATATTTTTAGATATAAGTAGAGAACTCATGTTCCGATGTGATGCATATTTTTTGTAATTTTTTAAGTAAATAATTAATTATGATTTTTTAATTACAACTTTTAAAAAATATAAAAATCCATCGTCTAACCACCTTAACTTGGTCAAAACTTCATGAAATTCAATTTTATGTTTTTAATCCTATAATATACGAGAAGTATAGAATGTGATGCATATTTTGGATTAAAAAAATGTGATGTCATTTGAAAGCTATAGATGTTTTCAATTAGCCTATCAATCAGAACTTTAGTCGTAATTCCAATAGAAAATGAATAATAATTATTTATTAAATTCAAAGTAAAGAATAATTTATATTGGTGGAAAGCTGAGAATCTCCTTTAAAAACCCTTTTCATTTTATTAATTTTGGGTAAAAAAGTCATCAGCCACATACCCTACAAATACCCATCATATTGCCACTTTTTGGCCCATCATGATCCTGCACATACCCTCCTATAGTATGTGAAGCATAGAATGTGACGCATGTTTTGGATTCAAAAAATGTGATACCATTTGAAAGCTATATAGATTTTTTTGAATTAGCCTATAAATCAGGACTTTAGTCGTAGTTCAAATAGAAAATGAATAATAATTATTTATTAAATTCAAAGTAAAGCATAATTTATATTGGTGGAAAGTTGAGAATCTCCTTTAAAAACCCTTATCATTTCATCAATTTTGGGTAAAAAAAAGTCGTTAGCCACATGGGCCATCATATCACTTACATATCACCACTTTTTGGCCCATCATAATCCTGTACATACCCATTAATTGACCAAGATGACTAGATTGATTGATCAAATGACCAATTGATTAAATATCTAAGATAATTTGACCAAATTGGAGTGATCGATAGGACTAACCAATTGACAAGATTGATAAATTAATTGACCAAAGTGACTAATGGGTAGGTTTGACTATTTGACAAGATTGGTTGACCATTGTTGACAAATCTAGGTATTTGATCAATGAGATGACAATGTCTAGGAGTCAGGAAAGACATATCCTGTATAAGGAAAGAGATAGGATTGACCAATGAAAACTTCTTAAATTCAAGAAGGAAACATCTTGATAAAAGATGAGTGATAGGACCAAATGGGCCAAATGACATAATTCAAAACTCTGACATAAGATCAATGACTAAGGTGATAGTGATGATTGGGAAATTGATCGATTGAAGATTATAGAGTTGTTGGATATGCTTGCCTTGTTGATTCTTGATTTGGTCTGAATAGTGATTGCTCGATGACAAGGAACATGACTAGGCTCAACAAACCCTAAAGGACTGACCTAGGACCTCGGGGGTTCATTGATTGATGGCCTTGCGTACGTTATACACATAGACACCTTGTAGTTTGACTACTATTGACCAAAATTGATATGACTCAAAAAAACCATAAGGACAGACCTAATGTCTCGAGGGTTCATCGAGTGATGGTATTGTCTATGCCGCAATGCAAAGAGACAACGTAGTTTGACTGGACTTGGACTAACATAGACTCCAACTTTGACTCTGACTCTGACTCTGCTTTTGGAACTTTTAATGCCTTCTATTTTTTTTGGATTTTGATGTCCTTTTATCTTTTTGGATTTTGATGTTTTAAAATGCTGATACCATGTGTGGGATCCCTATGCAGATGTAGGTCAAGTAATTTCGCCTAGTCAGGTATAGGACCAACTTATTATATGCAAGGGGAAGCAATGGATGAATGCAAAGGATGGTCATGAAAGTGAAGGACACTAAATTTTGATACTTTTTTAGGCCATGGGAAGGATGATGAAGCTTTATTATGGACAAAAGATATGTGTGAAGGGATGAGCGAAGGGAAAAAAAACTAGGTAGAGTGATAGTAGATAGAGTAGCATAGACTGACTATGCATGGTGCCTGTTTGCCAACTTTTCACCATGGTACTTATCCAAAGTTCCATCGAAGTGGTTTCACTTTTCCAAACGAATTATTTATTTTTACTATTTTTTTAATTTTTGATTTTTTTGTTGTCACCTTGAGACACATGTTTATCAGGTTTTCATCAAGGTTACCATTTTTTGACTTTTTTATTTTTTTGTATTTTTTAATTTTTATGTTGGGATACTCTGAGAATTAGGTGTAGTATATGTGAAGGTTTAGGAAATGGTTCACCTTAAAGAGTGGAGAGCTAATATACACCTGTCCATATGTCACTGTGATGATATAAGGGCCCAACTAATTAGGTTCAAACTTTTTGGGTTTTTCTCGATCCATCTGATTCTTTGGATTCTCTTTCAAGATTAGGTCACTAGTGTCAAAGCTTCTAGGTTGGACATTCTGATTGTAGCTACGTTGAAGGAAATTCTAATGTGCTTACAAATTTGTTAAGGCATTCTGTGTCTCTTCATCTAAGAACTCCAGCTCATGTAGATGAGATACACAATATTCTTCTTGATCAATCAATCCTTGTATAGATACCGTCAAGGATGATAACTTGACTTCAATAGGAAGTATGGCCTTAGATCCAAAGATGAGGGAATATGGAGTGGCTCTTGTGGGAGTATGAATACTAGAATGTTAGGCACATAAAGAAAGATTGAGTTGGATATACCAATCATGACCGGTGTCATCAATAGTCTTTTTAAGGATTTTAAGGATAGTATTATTAGATCCCTCAACTTGGCCATTACCATAAGGGTAATGATGAAAAAATGATGTTGGATATGGAACTTTTCAGAAAGTTCATGGACATCCTAATTCTTGAAAGGGAAACTATTATCCGTAATGATGGATTGAGGGATACCATAGCATCATATAATGTAAAATTCAGAATGAATTTGGATATTTTCTTACTAGTAATACAGGTCATCAGGATGGCTTTGATCGATTTGGTAAAGTATTCCATAGAAAAAAGGATAAACTTATGCCCATTTATGGAATTGGGATGGATCTTTCCAAAGGTCAAGTCCCCATTGAGAGAATGGCCATGGTGATGTAAGCGACTGCAATTCATGAGCTAGCACATGTATGAGATCTTGATGAATTTCACATTGATGACACTTCCTTATCTCTCCTCAAATCAACTTTTGCAAGTTTCTCTTAGATATTTGTTGTGTTCAAATACTTGCAAATGATAAAGATGAATGTTGGAGAAAATGTGGTTGTTAAATCCAAAACGGAGGAGAAAACCTTCTTCTATAGAAACTCATTCAAATGGATAGACAAGATTGAAGTTCTCGAAAGATTCTTAGATTGATGGTTGAGGATTCATGCACCATAGAGTAGTGGGATAGGGATAACTATGAAATGGATGGTCAAGATCAAAAGGAGACTAGAGACAATCAATAGTTGAGATTCAAAAATGAGAGAGTAGAGGGAGATAATGGAGGATTTAAATAATAAAATGATTTAATTCATGAGAGGAGAATCTTTGACCAAGTGGGGGAATACATAATTTATTTGTGGAAGAAGAGGAAAATGGTAATTTAATTAAAATAATTGAGCAGCCTATTTAATTAAATAAGAGGAAATATAAAATGAGGATTAAATAATTAATTTAGATTAATTATTAAATAGTGGAGAAATGACAAAAGATAATTAAATAATTTCAATAATTATTTAACTATAGATGAATAATGAAAAAAAGAAAATTAAATAAATGATAATTAATTTAATCATTGAAGGAAAGTGTGTTAGTGACACGATTAAATTTACTTAATTGATCAAAGTAGAATTAAGATCAAGAGATTGAATTAATTAAATAATTAACATTATTTAATTAATAGAGAAATGTGATCAAAGGAAATAATTAAATAATTAAAATTATTTAATTATACAAGGAAGAAGGCCAAGACAATGGAAAAATGATGCTCGAAAACCAAGACATTTTTTAGTGTCTACAATAGTTCAATGATAACAAAGCCTTAAAATTTCCCGAAATGAGAATGGCTCAACAACACCTATGAGAATTTGTAATTTATAGCTACACCAAACACAAATAGAAAACTGATAGCACCACTATAAAGAGTATAAAATTCTACTTCAAATCAAAAATAATTTCTTAAATAAAGGAAATTAGATGATTGAGTTATGAGCCCACAATGTTGAGCCTCCAAAATGCAAATTCCATTAGAGATGGGTTAAAAATAATTTAAATTCCTACTAATGTCAGCACTACATCAATAGGTAGAATATACCTATTTTTGAAGATTGTGGTAGCTTCAGGCGAATATGTTCCAGCCCAGATCGCATGAAGATAATAATTAAATGTAGTCGGTGCCTATTTAATTATTATATGCATCTCAATCAAGAGTCACTTTATTTTAATATGTTGTATTTGCACAAGTTAATGAAGAGGTGCGAATTAACTTTGAGGCCGACCTCATTCCTTCTTGAGATGTGTTTTCTAAAGTGGCTCAATTCCTTATGAGGATGACCTTCTCTCTATTGGTTGCATCCAATTTGAAAAGGCATTTTTTGATATTGAAGGTTGACCTCTCTTCATGGTATTATTGTATCTCTAAAGATAGTTGACCTTGCTTATTGAAGAGTCGTGTCTCTTCCATAATCTTGTATATATTCTCCTTCACTTGTTCATTGTTTATGATCCAATTTATTCGCATCTTAAGTCAGTCACATACAGTTCAAGTGTTTTCGTTAGTGAGTTCATTCTATAGCATTTTGAGTTTCACATAGAAGGTTGTGACAGTCATTAGAGAGAGAGATATTCATTCAGTCCATATTCGCATCAGTCTGTGATGCTGTGAATATTCCTTTTGAGTGGCCAACTGTATTTGTATCTTTCATATTAAGATTCAATAATATAAGAGATATTATTGGCTGGGTTTTTCTCCCTCAAGAGGAGGGTTTTCCCAGGGTATATGCTGAGTACTGTGTTATTTTTGAATTAAATTATGTACATGTTAATCTGATCACTAAAATTTAACATGGTATCAGAGCGAGTCTTGAAAACATCCTATCAGATTTATCTATTTCTCTGAAGGTTTGATGAGGGAAGGATCATGATCTTTCTGTTGTTGTCATTCCTATGTTGTTAAGGAATCTAAAATCAACTACTCATGGAAGTGTCGCCTCTCTTCAATAATCTCTGTGGATGTGCATCATCAGTCATGTCATTATTTAGTGATCAATCTATTGGTTGATTGTCAAAGGATTGAATAAAGCTCTAGTTTGAGTCTGCGGATATCTGATGAAATGCTTCATCGAGAATTTTTCTCTTAGTTTGGAGTCCCATCTATACTCATTTCTGTCGAAGATCAATGGGCTTCATTAGAATTTGGAATGTCAACTCATTCAAAGTTAGAGTTCAGAAACACTTGACTAACGCATCCTATCTGGCTCAAAGTTTGTTAAGTGACTTCTATTTTTTGACTCATGGCTGCGTAGCTTCTGGCTCTCACCTCTCACAAATTGTCATATCATTTCTTTGGCACCTTCAGAGAAACACAAATTTGGTTACCTGAAGTTGCATAGAATATTGGCAGGTCTAAAGCTCAGAAGGATCAAAATTAGGGCATACTCAAATTTTTGTTTAGTGTCTGGTATCTATCAGATGCTGGAAAGTATATATATGAGACTACTATGAGTGCCACCATATTGAAATCTTCCTGGCACATGTAAAGTGGTTGGTTTGATAAAAAGTTTTTTTTATGAGAAGCTGATTATTTCATAAAAGCTCTGGGACTCTAGAAGGAAAGAAGCTCATTCATTACCTCTAATAAATCCTTTAAGGTTTAATGAGCCCCTTTTGTGAGTGAAGGATGAGCTTGCCCTCACATATACTTCATGAGGAAGAGGAGTCTCATTCCTTCTGACTGTGAAAGCATTGCACAAGAAAGAAAAGTGCAAACATGCACAACACTTAAGGAGATTATGATCTCAAGAGATAAGTATTCTTTGTTTGCTGAGTTATTTCTTTTATTTGGATCTTGTGTGATTAGAGATTGTAATTTCTCTTGAATTTTGTTCTCTAGCGTAAAGATCCTTTGAAGAATTCAGAGGCAGATCATAATGGAGTATTTGTCATGTCTCAGTTTTTGTATGATGCTGGTGTAAGTTCTCTTAAGAAACATCACTCAGCTGAGGTCTCACTGTTGTTTTAGCTTCTCCTTTCAAACATTGGGTCTGACCTTGGGACAAATATGACCCGAAAAGCATTCTGATTTCAACAAGATAAGTATCTTATTATTTTTTATTCTTGTTTTGAAATCTAGGGAAAATTTTCAGTTTGCAAAGTCGTGCAGATCTAATGTCGTTTATTTGATTGTGTATGCATAGTAAGATCACATTTTCTCTTGAATAGTGTTTAGCAAGTGGGATAAGACCCTTTGGAGACACCATTCTTTGTGAGTTGTTTCATGCTAGATTTATGAGTGTGACTCATAAATAAAAGGAGAACTACAATGATGATTGTGATTGGTTGACCACATCGTTATCACTCTCTATATGCATGGATTGTGGTAGAGCCTTGATTTCTTGAGAGGTCTAGTTCTACATTCTGGTTGCATAATGTAGCTAAGAATTTTGTGTTGAGCAGATTGTCTCTTGTTGTGCTGAGAGTAGCACTTCCAAGAGTAGTAAAGACAGAAGGAAGATATATCAGAATCAATAAAGATAAGTTTCTTTGATATATTTCTTTTATAGGTTGATTTACTTATTCATGTTTCAATATTGTTCATAAATTCTCATGTATTCATGCTATAACCTAAGATAGTAAACTTTGTATGATTCCAACCTTGATATTTCTTTGGATAATTATAAACTATTAGTAATCTCTCTCTAAAATGCTTGCAGTTCATTGTTCTAGGAGCATGAAGGTGATGAGAGACTGCTTAGTGATGAAAAGCTTGAGGCATCTTGTGAGCAAGTCATGTTGACCAAAGAAATGATCAAGTAGCCATGGGACTGAGTTGGTGGCCAGAGTGAGTTCACTTCCAGAAGTCTTCTTTGCAATCTCTGAAGTAGGGATCAAGAGGGAGTTTTGTAACTCACTAAGAAGAAGTGAAGATTGTTGTATTGCAAGGTAGGTACTAAACCCTTAGAGGATCCCTTCAACTGCTGATATAAGAATTTCTCAAGATTGTCATCTGGATTTTTCATTGGTAGCCCCGCAAACCTATTCAGAATAGTGAGATCTCGGATGAGGTTGAGGAGGACTATCCTGAACTCTTTACAGTACCAAAGGTGTGCACTAGAAAAAATTTATCTAATTCAAAGTTTTGCAAGCAATCTTGGATGAAAAGGTCAAAAGGTTGATGCAAGTGCTTGAAGATTCAAAGGGAACCTGGTGAGCCTGAAGAAGATAGTAATCTTGTTGCAACAAAGCACATCTTGAGATACTTGCATGGCACAGTCAGATATGGATTGAGACACTCTTTAGGTTGGGATCTGCTATGATAGCCTAGTGTAGTAGGAAGTAATCATTTGTGACATTAAGTATAGCTGAGGCAGAGTATATTGCAACTTGTATGGTAGCTCGGGAAGCAGTGTGGCTTCATAAGCTCCTTGCAGGATTATTTGGGAAATCAATGGAGCCTACCATCATTCATTGTGATAATCAAAGTTGTGTAAAGCTTTCCAAGCATGTTGAAATCAAGTACCACTATATTAAAGATATGGTACTATAGAAGGTTGTACAGTTGAGGTACATCAGCACTAATGAGCAGACAACCAATATTCTCACCAAGTCTCTCTCCAAGATAAAGTTTGTGTACTTTCAAGATAAGCTTGGTATGGTGGAGAATCCAGCCTTGACTAAGAATGATTCTCAGCATCAGTGAGCCTATTTAATGAGTTCTTCTCTGTGAGAGAAGTTTGAGGTGAAATCCCTTATTAATGCATTTTCTTCTGAGATGGAAGAATTTGAGGTGCAAGCCCTTGTTAATGAATTTCTCTTTGAGATTTGAGGTGAAAGACCTTGATTCCACCCTCTGAGAGAGTCATGGTGGATGTCATGTGTGTGACTCCATGACATATTTTGTACTTGTGTTTCACCCTCTGGGAGAGCCATGGTGAAATTCATGTTGAGATGACAACATCACACAAGTGATGAACACTTGTACTTACCATAGTATGGTTGTAGCCATTATGGTTGATATTGTGTTGAGGCGATATCTAATATCACGTTGAGGTGATATTCCTCTTTACCATAGTATGGTTGTATCCATTATGGTTGATATCATGTTGAGGTGATATCTAATATCATGTTGAGGTGATATTCTTCTTTACCATAGTATGGTTGTAGCCATTATGGTTGATATCGTGTTAAGGTGATATCTGATATCATGATGAGGTGAAATTCTTTTTGTCCACTCATGGTTGTAGCCATAGTGATAGACATCACGTTGAGGTGATATGTCTTGTGCAGCTAGAAGTATCCTCCCTAGATGAGAGGGAGTGTTGAAGTTTGTGGTAGCTTCAAGCGAATACATTCTAGCCCAGATCGCATGAAGATAATAATTAAATGTAGCCGATGCCTATTTAATTATTATATGCATCTCAATCAAGAGTCACTTTATTTTAATATGTTTTATTTGCACAAGTTAATGAAGAGGTGCAAATTAACTTTGAGGCCAACCTCATTCCTTCTTGAGATGTGTTTTCTAAAGTGGCTCGATTCCTTATGAGGACAACCTTCTCTCTATTGGTTGCATCCAATTTGAAAAGGCATTTTTTGATATTGAAGGCTGACCTCTCTTCATGGTATTATTGTATCTCTAAAGACAACTGACCTTGCTTATTGAAGAGTCGCATCTCTTCCATAATCTTGTATATATTCTCCTTCACTTGTTCATTGTTTATGATCCAATTTATTCACATCTTAAGTTAGTCACATACAATTCAAGTGTTTTCATTAGCGAGTTCATTCTATAGCATTATGAGTTTCACATAGAAGGTTGTGACAGTCATTAGAGAGAGAGATATTCATTCAGTCCATATTTGCATCAGTCTATGATGCTATGAGCAGGCCTTTTGAGTGGCCAATTGTATTTGTATCTTTCATATTGAGATTCAATAATATAAGAGATATTATTGGCTAGGTTTTTCTCCCCCAAGAGGAGGGTTTTCCCAAGGTATCTGTTGTGTACTACATTATTTTTGAATTAAATTATGTACATGTTAATCTGATCACTTAAATTTAACACCTATAATATTCTTCATGATCATCAAAATCTCCAAAACACACTAATATATTATAGTGGAATATTGGTTAGAATTTTTGAGTGAATATTTTGTTATCTTGCTAATATATACTTTGCATGGACTGGAATATTTCCATGGGGATAAAATCTATGTTTATATGCCAAAATATTTTTTTTTAGTGATCTACGGGAATTGGTATGTCAAGCTAATTCTAAGCCATGTGGCCCACCTTGTGCGCACCATATGATGAATGGAGTAATTACAACTCTTTGACTACATGTTTTTCTTTAATTTTTAAATCATTTTTTTGTTCTATGAATTTTTTTGGTTGTCATACACTAAACTGCTAGATGGAGGAATTATTTTTGTGGGCTTAAGAAAATTTATCAAATTTTGACAATTTGATAATCGGTCTAAGGGATATAGGGTCTCCCATTCATGATGGTAGTGTCCTTTTTGACCCATAGTGCTCTAGAATTTTCCCTACCTCATGAATCTACCAATATTTTTTCAACTTCAAACCCTCGTATTTATGTCCTCAAAATTCTAATTTGGATGAAACTAAAAGGAAAAACTAAATTTCTCAAACCATCTAAACTCAATGGAGAGCTCATATTTTGCACTAACAAGCTCCAATTTTTACTTACAATACAAATCCATAAAGAAGAAAGCCCTAACATTTGGTATTTCTTTTTAAGTTTTTTTTAATTCTTGAGGTCATCATTTGATGCTAGAAAAGAGTTGTAATGGTGTGAATTTGTACCCCTTGCAAATTCCACATTTACATACCTCCTACCTTAGAGAATTAAGTCTAATAATGTAATTTCATGCTCTTCATCCATTTTCCATCCACCTGGTAGCCTATTTTTATGTCAATGGGTGATATTTTGTTTGGGATGCTAGCATGGCATGCAGACATCTACATAGCACACTACCATCTTGATAGGATTCCCACCTCTGAAATCTATAGAGACCTTATATTCCTGCATTGGATACGAAGTGTAACATCTTTTTCCCTTCAGACCGAATTTGAATGACTCTTTTGCCACCATTTCTCACCTTCAAATGAATATCTCTTCCATTCCTTCACTCTCTCTTGATCCCTCTTTCTTCATTTTAGTCTTCTACACTCTTCTCATAACATTCTCAAGTTCTAGCATGTCCATTGAAGTTGCATGTTGGTATTTTGTTGGCTCACTCCCCTCATTGTTGCAGCAACGTTGGTCTTTGAAAGCTTAAGAATTTTCTCCTTCTCCCATTTTCCTTGATTGCATGTGGTTGAAGGTGATATCACTCCATATTCATTTTACTTTGCATTATTATGTTAATATTGTAGCACATTATTTTTCAATGTATTGCTAGGTATTATTGTTTCAATTTCTTTCTTTATCATATTTCTCCAATCCTCGCTATTTTGGTTGTCCATGGAGTTGGAAACACCAAAGCGGGGGATTGACTATAGTAGTCCTCTAAACACAACCCCAACATTTTCATGTTCTTGTATGTGTCAAGTGAAGACATTGAAGATACCAACCCGTGGGTAGGAAGGTGTGCTTCCCTCACCATTCTTTGTCATTTCATAATTAGATTTAGTCTTAGTTTTTTCTCAATATTCTTTTATTTTTCTTTCTTTATGTTTATACATTATTACATCAAACTATATACATTAGGTTGTTAGTAAGTTTTCCTTGGTTTTTAACTCTACTTCACACCTTTTGTCTGTATAGATGCCAGTTCCCCACTGAGATGTTAGCATGTCACATTGTCATCCATGTCCTTCACTGTAGTCTTTTGGCAATGAGTTGTCTAAGTCACATTCTATACTCTGGGAACTTACTCACCTAACTTCTTGAAACATTTAGGCTCATAAAAGGACAACAACCTAGTTTCTCTTCCTTTCAACATTTAAACCCAAAATCTGCCAAAAAAAATCCATTAGCTTGAGGTAGATCAAGGAAGCCTATTGTTCTATACCTTTCCCTAACCTAGGGTGTTGAGTAGTTGGTTCCCCTCCTATAGATTTTGGCGAACCTGAAGTGAACTATTTTGGTTCCATTTCATAATGTTGAAGGAATCTTCTCTTGTGTTCAAGGTGTGTTATAGTGTGTGTGTTGCAAGGCATGCAACCTTCTAACCCAACCTAAAACTCCTAGCTGCATAGTTAGATGAGTCCCTAAACATTGTGAAGATAATTCTAGAATAGGTCACCATTTGATTGTTAAACCTTTTAGATATTATAAGAAAATCCCTTTTTATGTACACAGAAGATGGATTCTTTCATGCATCTACCCATCCCTTCCATGCAACCTATGAATGGGTCACCTTCTATAACCTTTACATTGTAGGACTTGCCTATGAATGTGAATAGAGAAACCTCTCCTTTATACACTCCCACTTGTATCATGGGAATACCATGACTAGTGTTCTCCTTGATCCTACATGTTGAATTAATTTTATTACAAAGGAGATTATCCTAATAAAATTTCTACATAAAGATGGGTCTGATGAAACTAAGAGCATGATGCATATTCATGATGGTATTTTCATTCCTCTCATCAATTTTGTCACCCTTTTAGTCTAAGTAGGACCCAAGACTGTGAATGCCCTTTTTGATATCATCTTAGAGTCTAAATTTTTTAGACTGAAGTTAGGCATCCCTTGGCTAGTTTCCATGAATGCAATCCCTTTTATGATCCATAAATGTTTGAAAGTCTCTCATGAGGGCTTCGTGCATGTTGTAAGTGACATTGGGTATAAACCCCTAGTGTCATGTGGGTTTTATTCATTAGATCACTTCTGACCTACCCCTATTGGTTTGCTTCATATAAAGATGAACCTATTGTATCACACCTACATAAAATACAAGAATGGGGGAATAGCGTCGAAGGTGACCTACCCTCCTTCCCCTTTTGTTGTTTTAGTTAAGGATTCTATGATTGCACATTAGTAGGCTACCTCTTCCTCCTCCTAGAAGGGGAAGGTGAATATTTCCTATGCTTAGGAGCCTTTCTCTTTTTCTACTGATCCATCCACTTGCACCTCTCACCCTATTGTGGTTCCTTTGGGTATTTCCTCCATGTGTCTCATGGGGATTCTGATGGTGTGCACTTGGCGAAAGGCCAAGCGTCAAGTGTTTGACCTTCCCATCTTACCCATGGTTCCTTGTCTTGTTGTCTATGGTAAGGGGAAGGGTCCCTATGGAGTTTCCTGGACATCTTGGCTGCCACAACTTCCTACTACTCTTGCCCCTAGGGTGGAAAATAGGAATATTCCCACCACTAAGGTTCTTGAGTCTGCTTCTTTGTTGGTTGTTGCCTTTGTTCTTGCATATCTTCCTCCTACTTCTATTTAGGAATCAATCGCTCTAGTGGAAATAGCTGTGACAGACACTCCCATGGAAGAATAGGAGCCTCTTGCTCCTCAAGCTACAACTTCCAACTCTTGGAGTTGAAGAAACCACCTTGTGTGAGTGCAAGCATTGTAGGAATGCTTTGACTACTGAGCAAGGTACCTTGCAAAAGTGGAAGGGTAGTCGACAACTCCTATTTCAGTGTCTCCTTCTTTTCCCTCCTCTTCTACCCCTTTTGATTCAGTTCCTATCACCTTGATCTTGCTTCTGGCTCCCTATGCGAGCATGAATGATCCTCACCCTAAAAGGATGCAAGTTTTTTTTGCTCCCTTGGCCGAGCCTCCTCTTCTAATATCCCTTCTAACTATCTCACCTTTTCCAAAGCCTATGGATATGTCGAATACCTTGATGGTGTCCACTATGGTTCTATCCTCTTCTTCCTCACCTTCTACTTCTTTTGTGGTGATATCACAGCCTCTAATGAAGCACAAGTTGGAGGATGACGCTACTTCAAATAGGGGTCAGAAGAAGGTCTTTCCTTCTTCAAAAGCTAATTCTACTCTGGCTTGCTTCATCCTAGTGACAAAGGTAGCCTCGACATCCTCTGAGTTTTTCACTATCCTCAAGTCTTTAAGTGAGGTTGGAAGTGGATCTCAATCTCCTCCTTCTCCACTCACCCAGTTCACACATGGCACTCCCATCAAGTGTATTTTCAACTTGGTGGACTCTGTTGGAATTTTTTGTAAAATCAATGGTGTTTACCTCATAGGATTTGAGTGAAGTAGACTTCAAGTAGCCATCTTCCTTAGCTATTTTCATAGGAGAGTCATAGGGTGCTCCCCTTTCTATCCCATCCTTGCAGGCTCATCCACCCTCTCCCTATAATTATCTAGATTGAAAGAATGGAGACCTATTGGTTGATGAGGACTAGGAGGGCACCTCTTCTTTATCTATAGATTAGATTTTTGTGTGTGTGTTGTATTTACCCCATGCTTAGTTTATGTGTTCCTCAAGGAACCTTGTCACCCTTGTAGGTGCCTGGATACAAGAGTGTTTTGTATTGTAAAATTCTTCAATTTGTTACATTATTCTTCTATTTGTTGTAGCTTGATTTTTGACAATTAGGGACGATGCAAAGTGTTGGGGGAATTTAGGCCTCCCTTCCATGTTGAACCAATTTATTTTTATTTTTTATTTTTCTTTCACATACCCTTCTTCATGATTTGATATATTATGGGATTGATGATAGTTCATATATATTATTATATTATATCTATCTATCTATATCTATGAGAAATTCTGACCCCAAATTATTGGATCCCCCGGTCTCTTGATTTCTTTGTCTTTGCTTATGTTTCCTTTTCATCTTTCTATTTTCTTTTCTTTCTTTGTGATGTTGTGGTGCCTATGTGTTTTCCCTCTTTTGTGTAATAACATTTCCATGATTACATCTCATCATGTATGGTGAGCCACAACATTACTTTCTTCTCTCTCCTTAGGATGCCACATGTCTGTGTTCAACATGCACTACCCTAAGGGGGGCTATCATGCTCTCTGATTTTCAAGAAGGTGCACTTAGTGGAAAATGAATCCCTTGCCTAAAATCATTACATTTTTCAAAAATCACATCCTTAAAAAAAGATCCCCTTAACAAGAATCTCTTTTGAAATCGAATTTGTAGCAAAAAGAAATAAGAATTCACATTCGAGAAGGCCATTCTTCTTCTTTTGGATTCCTTGAAAAAGAGAATCTTTCAAAAGGATTCCTTGATGGAAAGATCATTCTTGTAAAATGTCATTTATTTTAAAACAAAGCATCCCTTGAGTGGACCTCTTTCTTTTGAAGGGTTCTCGAGGGACCCCTTTAAAAGCTTCTCCTTCAATTGTTGATTGTCTGTCTACCTGAATGGATTTTTTCTATCTAACATGCTTTGTCTATGGATTAAGAAGTTTCTTTATAGGACTGAGCACCTGTGAAGCCACTTTCTCAATCAAGCATGAAGATTCGAGCACCTTGAGCTTTCCTTATAGGACCAAGAACCTATAAGGTCCTATTAGACTATGTAGATCCTTTCACATATGGTCTCCCTTAAGACCATGCACTTGTGGCATCTCCTTTATAGGGACAAGTACCTGCAAATTAATTCGAGTGTGTCAGATTATAGTATGCTTCCTTGATGGTTTAGGTATACATTCCTTAGCTTTCTCTCTACTTTACCTTGCATTTTCTAACACTTATGCTCACTAAAGTGAGGGAAAAATATAATGGAATAAATTTGTGCCTATTACAAATGCCACATTTACATACCTCCTACCTTAGAGAATTATGTCTAGTAATGCAATTCCATTCTCTTCATCCATTTTCGATCCACTTGGAAACCTATTTCCATGTTGGTGGGGGATATTCTATTTGGAATGCTAGCATGATAGATGTTTGTGTAACGTGTTGTTGTCCTAACATGATTACTACCTTTGGAATCCATAGAGGCATTACACTTCTCCATTAGATGTGAAGTTTAATGTCTCCAATCCTTCTGACTAACTTTAAACGACTCCTTTTCCTCCATTTCTAACCTTCAAATGACTATCTCTTTCATTCTTTTCATTTCTCTTGATCTCTCTTGTTTCATTTTATTCTTCTACACTCTTCTCATGACATTCTCAAGTTCTACCTAATGGAGTCCCTAAAATTCTTAACATTTTGAGATCCCTTTATGCTTGGTAATTGCATGTCACATGTTACCCACAAGTAGGGTCTAGGATTTTACTTATGTAACCTTGCTCTCAATTGCTTCACATACAATCCTTGGGTGTTTTAATCTCATGTTGACCTATTTTTCCCATTTTCTGGTAGCTTAAGTTGCCATTTAAGCCATTGTTATGCATTCCTTACCATCCCACTTTGCTTAGGTTACTCGGTCACCTTCAACCACAAAGTGTTTTAATTTTCCCAAAGTTGGGTTTTAATATTTTTCTCATAAGTGACTTAAGTCTAAGTCATCCATATTCAAGGGTAAAATGTCATTGGCCTAGTCATGGCCCTCTTTTATGACTAAATTTGTTGCATGTGCAGGATTGATGATCACCAAATCATGGGACTTAATCTGAGTTGTTCCATGTTGGCTCGCATGTCCCAAGTGATGGTATTTTAACTGTTGTGTGGTATATGAGATACTGACATGTATCTAATTATGAGTGTGGACCCAACGTCACTTTCCATTCTAACGCTCAAGGTTTTAAGATCAATGGTGATTATTAAGAGGGAAGAGTTGATTGCTACCTCTCCTCACCATCTTGTGGAGATAAGATGCAGGCTTCTTAAAAGTTTTGAGGACTGTGAGAAGCAACAATGTATGTCCTATGGCTACTGTTAGGTGTAGTCCACAAGTACGTGAAGAGGATCCAATCATTGTATTACTATTGGACATTTGTTCAAGCTAGAACAATGATGAAATTCAAATGTAATTGAATCAATCTAATTCATTCAAGATGACCATCTCAGTTGGAGATCGACAGTGCACATTCAAAAATACGAGTACACATGTTGTAATTGTTTCACTTCACACGAGCAAGCAGTAATGGCAGAGGTGACTCATAAATCTACTCTATTGCCCCAAAATATGTGTGTATGGTCAGTTCTCACATAATTGAGGTTTGAAGACATGTCTGGAGCAACACAAAGAAATTGAAAGAAGCAACATGTAGATTCCATCCCAACTGGCATTAGGTTTTATTGCGATTGAAAGTTGTAAGTATGATAAATGTAGTTTTATGCTTTATTTTAGTTTTCTAAATTAGGGCTCACTTTTGATTTTCTATCAAACGAATTTGTTTTATTTATTTTCTTTAATTGCTCTAAATTAGTGTTAATTTTATTATTTAAATGTCGTAGCCCTATAAGACTAGTTGGAATTAGCATTTGTATTGAGCGATAGGTTTGAATTAGTAGGTTAGTAGTTAAAACTTTTCTCATTAAACCCTAGTTTGCATAAAATTCATGGCTCCCAAAGTACAAATTTCCACCCCTTCAGCCTAGTCCAGAGTACTCTCCCAGGATGTAATTGACCTGTTACCTTCCTCTACAAATAAGAAACCTGAAGAAAAGGTTTTTTTTTATGGCCCTACTATCAAACAGGGAGTGATGGATAAAAAATTCTTCGTTACGGATGTCGAGTTTCCTTATACTAGATGGAAACTCTTTCAACATTAGTTTGGGAATAAGAACCTTGGATTTTGTCTCTGTAATCCTTGGAGGATTGATATGGAAAAATTAATTATTCACAACATTTGTGTATATGGATGTTGATCTTCTGAAAGATATTGCCTCAAGATATGATCTAGTTTCTAGGGTTGTTAGGACATTTGATGGGAGAGATATTGTAAAGATAACCAAGAAATAAATCAAATATGTTTTTGACTTGCATGAGTGGAGTCAAGATTTGGTTTCTCTGGATATGGATGATATAAATAAGGAACACAATAACACCAAGGTATTCATCAGGAAAAAGTTGTTTGCCTTGCATATTGTTGTGATTGGTACCTAGAAGCATAAAAAACAAATCAAAATTGGTTAGGAGCTTCAGCCCTTCCCAATTAGTTATTTTGTGAGCTATTTCAGGAAGACTATATATTCTTTTTTCCAAATCATTGGTTTTTCTCCACTTGACACATTATAGAAAGAATGCAGCTATCTAGCAACACATCTGCAACACCCAGCTTATAACATAGTTTATGATTATGCCACTTATCTAGAAGAACATATCCATAAGGGTTTGGTTGATCTAAAGGAAGGGAAATAGTGGGTGAAATTATATTGGTATTCACTACTAATGCATATGTTCTAGCATAAAGGGTAGAAGGTTTTTGAGAAAGATATAACCTTGAGAAGGAAGGAAAAAGGTGCTGATTTTCTTATTCAATGTTGGACCTAGATTCTAGACAAGGATGACTAGAATTATAATTATGTGATATTTCAAAATGATTTTTCATTGAGAATAAGGAGCTCCTTGAACTATGAACCACTGAGAATTCCTAAATAAATTCATGAATTATTGAGACCTATGGAGATGAGGTCTAACTTGAATTTGAGCCACAATTGGGGAGACTTGATTTTATATCCTAATAAAACAATTTTTAGAATATATGGCAATGGTCTAGATCTATATATTTTTCCAAGAGATGTACCACTAAGGATAGGGTTTCTTGAAATCATGAGACAATTGGGAGCTTCATAGGAAGCACACTTACCCAATACAACAAAGAAAGGCTCATTCTTTCCAAAGTGCACATCATTTGTTGATTATGTTTTGGTGAAAGGGGCATGGAGACAATTAGTACATTTGTTGGTGCCTTACAATTTGGAGCATATGCACCCACAAAATCATGATCATGAGGGATTTATTACTAAATTAAAAGCAGATAAGAGGCAAGGTAGTTTTGTATATATCTTCGATTATCCTAAAGATGTCATCAGTAACATTTTTAGCTTTCAAGAGCAGGATGAAAGGAAAGCTAAGTATCTTGCTTATAGGAAAATGGTGGAGGAAAAATGGAAAAAGGATCCCAATTACAATCCTTTGCCAAATATACCTGATGAATTTAGCCAGGTCATGTATGTTATGGGTAATTTGGAAAATGTAGTTGGCATATTGAGGGAGCAACGAAGGTTAGAGATAAAGGAAAAGAAAGAGTGGTTGAAGAATATACTACTGTGGCATTGGAGGAAACGCATACTTACCAACCACCCAAGAAAATAAGAATCTACTCCAGGAGGAAGAAAGCGACGGATGAAGAAAAAATCTTGCCAACCCCTATCACTTCTGAGGGGCCAAAGGAAACCTCTCCTAAGAGTGCAATTCCATCACCTCCAAGATAGGTTCCTCTACTTGTAATTGATCTTTATTCACCTCCAGGAAGTCCTGCTCCATTGGAGCAACCACCCCTTAAGAAACAAAGGATTGAGGCAAGAGGAGTAGTTGAATATTTTGATACAAATGAGGATGATATCTTTATCACTCCTGAGGATATACAACAAGGAATGCCTCCCCCTATATGGGAAGTTGCCTCAAGTTTAGGACAAAGAAGTCTCAGGTTGGGAAAACTTGACATCGGTGGTCTAAATAGTGCAAATGACTTGAGGACAGAGGCTTGCAAGGAGTTCATGAAAGATGACTCCTCTGTTGAAACACCTATGTTTAAGGACTTTTGGTGGAGATCCAAGGCTACAGAATATGTAGAGAAAGTAGCTATTGAAAGGAGTTTGCATCCAGAGTTACCTAAAAGTGTCATTCAGGCCAATGTGTGGAGTATTATGAACAATGAATTTCAAAAGATTACTGCCCATGATGGGAGAGAGCTTGTGAAGAAGTGTGGTGTGTTATTGCTACCAGAGTGGGATATTGTTGATGCCATAGTCTTCGATTCTATAAGAAGGGCTAAAAGGACTCTATTGCAAAAAGAAGAGGAATTGGATATGACACTTCAGGGTTCTACATTTAGCGAAGATTGGGATGCACTAGCAATCTGGTCATTATCCATGGGATCCAGGAAACCAATACTTGTTGATCCATCAAATGTCAGTGGGAAATTACTTGTGAAGATAGTTGTTGATACTCCAGCCTTGGAATTAGCTGGCATGGTTGTTAATGTTTCCAAATGTTGTGTGGTCTCACAACATGCCCCATTTTTCCCCTTGGAAAAATGAGGACCCCTTTTTTTTTCCTTTTCCTCTGCTCTTCTTTTTTCTTTCATTTGCTTTGGCATCATTTTGCTGCTTAGTTGGTTGTTGATATCTCTTTCATTTTTTACTTGGCCTCTTTGTTGTATTCTTTTAATTCCCTGATTTGGTGTTTTGGTCTTTTCACAAAGTTTAATATGTTACCAGAAACTGGAGTCCTGGAGTCCTACACTTGTGTCAAGGGAATTTGTATCTTTATATGATTCTTTCTTCACCTAGTATTTCATTGACTGGAGTCATCAATATCGGTAGTTTTCCTTTTACTGGAGTCTGGTATTTTACTATTTTATTTTTTACTCAAAAGTCAGAAATTAGAGAGTCTATTATGAAATTTGTCAATCTATCTTTTGGACTCAGTTTCTAGTCTTTTCTCTCATTTTAGTTTTCTCTTTCCTTAGAAGGTATTTCCCAAATCTTGGTGCTTGTTCTTTTTCAAAGGCAATGCCAAAAAGTTTTAA
This sequence comes from Sequoia sempervirens, assembly GCA_007258455.2. Taxonomy (NCBI): domain Eukaryota; kingdom Viridiplantae; phylum Streptophyta; class Pinopsida; order Cupressales; family Cupressaceae; genus Sequoia; species Sequoia sempervirens. The sequence continues at coordinate 52,741,051 of VDFB02353493.1, forward strand.
TCTTGGTGATCACCAATCTATCATGTATCTTTAATGATATATACCTTACAAATAATTAGCATGACATTTGATTACCACATATAATCATCATGTTGTCTTTCTTCTCTAGTAGTGAGCCCACACATAAATCTAGGTGTTCACAATTTGGACCATAATCAATAATGATTTCACCTTTATTCAAGCAATTAATACAAAATTATAGGCAATTAATGAAGGTTGCGAACTACCTATGTATCTGGCACCATCTCAAGCATGCAATTGCTTTTGCAACACTCCACTTCACATCATATTACAAATTTGTGAAGGACATTGAAGTAACGAAATGACATTGGTGCACAAGGAGAGGTAAATTTTCAGAAACCAAGACACAATTACCAAGGATTTTGAAGTTTCATTTTGAAAGATCACCATTATTAACTAGAATTACGTATGTTGCAAATAACTAATATTTTGTTAAGTCTTTCTCAAGCTGAAAAATCTTGATAGTGGTATTTCCATTCAGAAATTGAAATGTTGATTATTCTCTAATTTCTTGAATTTAATCGAAAATGAATTGAAAATTTTATAAACTATAAGTTTTGGTTTAATTTAACCCTAACTCGCACACAAGACACATATTCTAAAAAATATAGAACACATTTACAAAATGAGCACTTCTGATGCAAGGCCAGAAGATGAATTCAAGTATTGCAATTCACAAGTTGTACCCATCAATGAAGTGGTCACAAACACTCATATGGGATGGTCTTCTGATATTGAAATCTATTCATGACTATTTCAAGAGAATGCTTCTCAATGTACCAAGAATGTTGTGGCAAATGGGTTACTTCCCATAGGAGGGTTTTTGCTAGCAATGGAGACTCCTGAATTAGTTATGCAATGTATAAATTACTACAACCCAAACAAGAAGATCATTGAGAAAAAAGGGAGAATTTACACAAACCTATCACATAAAGGAATCATATGCACATTTGGTCTCCCCATTTAAACATAGATGTATAAATGTTGATATAAAGGCTAAAAGAAAGACATCAGAATGTTGAAGAGCGTAATAGAGAAATCATGAGCACCCAATGGTGCCAAGAGAAAATCACACCATAGACCATGGTAATTCAGTGGTCTATGTTTAACCAAGAAATGCAAGATATTATAAATTTGCTAAGCAAAGTAGCTAGTTTAAGAGATGCAAGCAAATTTGAACCTTGGATGTTTGTGATAATGTCCCGCTTGATGGAGGGTCTTGTGGAATTGCATTGGAGAAATTTGATAAGTGACAAACTACATGAACACATTACTACATTTCCCAAAACTAGATGCTTCTACATGTCATCGTATGTTATTTAATCCTATGCTATGAGGGCCAGTAAACAAAGGTTAAGACCAATTGGTACTCTAGGCACAAAGGTTGGAAACATTTTGATAAATGCACATCTATCCAAGATCATCATGCATGGGTATAAAGATGATTACAGGAAAGTTAATGATTTGTTCTCCATGAAATTGGTCAAAAAAATGGAAGGTGATAAAGCTAAAAGATTATCCCTGGAAGCACAAAGTTCCATTCCACTAATGGGAGGTTGGTACATATAGTTCCCAACTTACTCCTACATTAGAGTGGAGGGATTTGATGGATACCCATTCATTCTGCCCAAGTATCCTATAGATAAAATTGTTTTATTGGAATTGGTGAGACAATTGAAACCATCTTAGGCTCTTTATATCCATGCTCGCAAAAAGGCCTCTTTTAAATTTCCCATTACAATAGGAAATTATAAGTGTAGTGCAAATAAAGTAAACGACTTGTGTGAAGAAGAACTGAGAACATATAATTTTGAAGAGTTCCCACTCCAAAGAGTGTATTATGATATTGAAGGAAATATTGCTTATTTTTGTGCTCATGTGCCACATTTAGAAGATTATTTTCTTAACTATGAAGATGAGCATGTGGTAAGAAGAAGAAATATGAAAGAATGTCTCTAATATTTGCTCGGATGCTCAAGCTTCACGATATTCTAGATCAGTTGGAAGAAGATGATGGCCAAGTGTTGAACAAGTTCTACAATGAAGATAGGGTATATGATGAACCCATTCCAAACCAAAGCTTTGATGATGAAGATATGACATCAATTAATGAGTTCACCAGACCAGTCTTACTATATACTCAACACTCGATTGATAATTTTTCTAAAGGTTTTAGAAAAAGAGGAATTGTGCCTATCTTCGCAAAAGATAAAAGGAGGAAACAAAGAGATGAAACAACTTTTGAAAGTGGAGAGTCTACCAAGAAGAGAAGAAAAACTAGTAAGGTGGCTCTAGGCATTAGAATTGAAGAAAGAACCCCTAAAACTAAAAGTCAAGAAGTTCCCATAAAACCATCTAATAAACAAAAAGATGCAGAGATAGGTAAAGATAAATCAAAATAAATACCTAAAGGTGCATCTTCCTCTATAGAAAAACCAAGAAAAAGAGTGACTATTGATGAAGGAACACGAGTAATATAAAATGTTGGTGCATAAACCAAGTCTACATCTCAAAGGGTTGCAACATTGTTTACCTCTCCCCCTTTTGTTAATATGGCTAGTATGAAACAAGAACTAGGAGGGAATCTTGTAGCTTTAGAAGAAATTTATGAAGAAGATGAAGCTAGAATTAAAGAACAGGTGAACAAATGGGGTGCTATGTGAGAGAAACTAAAAGAAAAGAAGTTTAAAGACAAACCCATGGCACATCTAGTGATAGAAGAAATTCAAGATACAGCTTCTAACCCCATAAATTATATTGAAGGAGAAGAGTTTATAAAAGAAACATTCAGCTTAGAGGTGGGAAACCCTAGTGTGCTTGAGATGGAAATAGTGGAGACTACAGAGTAGGATCCTATTGATGAAAGAATTGTTGAAGATAATTTTTATTCCTAGCCTTCGCTTGGGAATGTGTTAAAATGTTAGTGAACAATCATAGGTCTTTGAATATCTAGAGAAAGGCCATGCTGAAATTGAAATTGAAATTGTAGAAGATGAAGTTACATAGTTTTCAAGAGATGGAATTAAAAAAAAAGAAGAGAATCCTGATGTAGTAGTGAATAAAAAAGATAATGTTTAGAGAGATGAAGTTGAAAATCTGGATAGACAAGAAGATATAAGTCTTCAAATAGAGGAGATAGTGTCAAACCCTACTAATCCTGAATCTATGCTAGATATCATTGAAGAAATTCCCATTTCAGACAATGTGACAAGTCAAAGAGAAGAAGTTCTTGAAACAAGTGGTAAGTAGGAAAAAATAAATGTTAGAGAGGTACAACAAGATGATGATACACCTAATTGGTTAATCAAAGAATTAGCTTCTCCAATGGAAGCGGAAATACTGCCTTTGAATCTTAATAATTTCATGCAAGAAATAGATACTCCTAAACCTAGGCGCAAAGCAAATACAAATAAAGTCATATAGAGAAATGCAGATGGTAATAGGACTATTCAAATAGCTACTCCAATAGCTAATAAGGAAAGACATGAAATAATGCCTAAGGAGTATAAGATAACAAGTATTAACCTTGGACACTCATCTTGGTAGCAAGAGTTAGAGGAAATAAAAGTGAATTTAAATGCTACTATTGCTAGAGTGCAGAAATAAAAATAGAAGAAAAGAGAATTGAAAAAATGGGTTGCTACCTTGAAAAATTTCATAAAGTCATTAACTTTATCTAATCGAGAGCAAGTTGAACTGCCCCAACATTCGGTGTTGATGTCACAAGAACAAGTAGATGCAATTGCAATATTTCATCATAAAATGAATATGTTTGAAGAATGGATTGAGTATTGGGTAAAGCAAGGAGAAGAATTCATCACAGATGCAATAAGGAAGTACAAGGAAACATATTTCTATTTAGATAAATTGAAAATATTTGAAGACGAGTGCAGATTTTGCCAAGAGCATATCATCAAAGAAAGGAGAAATATTGAAATTCTAATGCAATCAAATATCCAAGAGTTAATATAGGGTGATGTAATATTAAAATGTGAACTTTCATTGAAAAAAAATGGAAGAAATAGTTGAAATGGGAAGGTGACATGTTAATGCAATGTATCAAAGGATTTGAAAAGGTCACCATCGAATGCAAAAAATTGATTAAGGAAAATCAAGAATTTATTGAAATGCTAACACGTCAAGGTTTTCATCCCCAAACATTAGGAAATGAGGGAAAAGAAGCTAAATCCTTCAAGGAATGGATAGAAGGAATAAATAGAGATCTTGTTCAATTACTGATGGAGGAGGTCATTGATGAGATTATATAGTGTAGGAATATAATAGCCAGGTATGAAGCAAAAAAAGTAAGGAAGAATGATATCATACTCCAAGTAATTGAATAATATATTAGGCTCAAGCTCACTTGGAAAGTGATACAAGGGATTTCAAAAGAACACATGCATCAAGTATTAAGTTCTTTTTGAGAATATCAATTCAAGAAAGGTGAAGTAAGAATCCTGGACTAGCCCAAGTTATAAGAGAGAATAGAAAGAATCAGATATTGGATACTAGAAGTGTGAGGAAGTTTATTTTGTTTCAATTTTGAATTTATAGGTTGATCCTAGTTCTAGTACTTTGGAAGGGAGCTGATAGCCTTGACATATGCAAAGTGTTTGTGCTGGAGTATGAGGAAAAGTGTTGATGCAAATGAAGTCAAATCCTTGACATAGTCTAGAATTTTCTTGATGACAATTGACAGATACCACATGCCACATTTTAATTTGTTATTTTTGATTCTCTAGATAGAATTTTAAGTTGAACTTTTGGGGCCTTGTTCCTATAAAAGTTCATCTCCTCCCTCACTTTTATTTTAAGTTCAAAATTTGTGGATGTTAGAGGAGCATAATTTATTTATTTTTTGTTCCTTTTTCCTATTTTCTAAACCATTCTAGCGTAAAACTTTGTATGCATGTAGACATTAATTAATATCATAGCTTGTTAGATAGCTACCTATCTCAGTATCTTTTGTAGCAGGTTTTGTTAGTTTGGTTGAACAAGACTATATGCTACACCATTTAAGGGTGCATATAAAACCTAATTAGTGTCTAGAAATAAAACCCTCTCTTTAAAATCTTGCACCATTTTATATGTAGATGTGAAGCAATTTGGTGAAGTATAAAGCAGTTTGCTCTATTTTGATTAATTCTTTGGGGCATCCATGGAGAATAACCAGGAGAAACTTTTAATTTTCAATATTTTTTATACATTGTTTTAGAATAGATGTTTAAATATTTGAAAATGTTCCAAAATTTAAATGAATGAAATAGATTTTATTGAAAATCTTTTGTTTTCCATAAAATTGTTGAATGCTTAATGCTAAATCTACTTAAGTGATAACAATGAATTTGTGATGTTCATGAAATATTAATGTAAAATATTTTGATTTCATGATGTTATTCTATGAATGAAGTGGATATTTTTGTGTGAAGTGCTTATAATTCCTAGTGAAATTAGAAGTAACCATAGTCCCTTTGAGATTAACAGCAATATCACATCAGTACCCGAGAGTGGCCCTAGTGCAACCATGACCTGGTTACCAAAGACTTGGGATTGAACAAAATCCAATATTTTCCTTGTTAATGCAAAATTCACCTTTAGGTTGTCTTTGTTCCATATCTTTCAAGAAGGATAGGCTCTTTGTGGTCTTGTCTATGAAGAATTTATTCGCCCTGTTTGTTGTGAGTGAAATTTTTGTCAACACCAAATTTACCAAAGAAATTGTGGAAAACCTCACCCTTGAAAGGGATGATTTCAAAAGTAAATACCATGAGCTCTTCAATGAATATGATCATACTTAGCAGAGGGTAGCTGTATTAGAAATTGAGTTGGCATTTTATAAGCAATGGGAAGAAATGTAGATAGATCAAGGCTAGGCCAACTCAAGTCACCCATCTCCATCTTCTCTAATTGCACCTTCCCAACCTTCCTCTCAAGATCAAGCCTTGGAAACTGTGCCATATAATGTGGGACAAGAACCACTTTTAGTAGAGGAACCGAGGAAATCAGGTCCCAGCTCATTTCATGAAAATATAAGGGAGCAACTCCTTTTGCAAATTGAAACATATAAGAAGTTGGAATAGGCACAAGACACTATGTATGAAAACATCTCAAAGATTTTTCATACTATCTTGGTGCATCTAAATAAGAAGATCTAGGCTAGGGTATGTGCAGGATCATGATGGGCCAAAAAGTGGCGATATGATGGGTATTTGTAGGGTATGTGGCTGACAACTTTTTTTTACCCAAAATTGATGAAATGAAAAGGTTTTTTAAAGGACGTTCTTAACTTTCCACCAATAAAAATTATGCTTTACTTTGAATATAATAAATAATTATTATTCATTTTCTATTTGAATTATGACTAAAGTCCTGATTGATAGGCTGATTGAAAAAATCTATAGCTTTCAAACAATATCACATTTTTGAATCCAAAACATGCATCACATTCTATGCTTTGCATACTATAGGATTAAAAAAATAAAAATTGAATTTCACAAAGTTTTGACCAAGTTAAGGTCGTTAGACATACAAGTTTTTTATATGTTTTAAAAGTTGTAATAAAACAAATAATAATTAATTATTTACTTGGAAAAAAATTACAAAAAAGTATGCATCACATCCAGACATGAGTCCTCTACTTATGTCTAAAATATTATAAAAAAATATTATCATTTTATTGTGGTTAGGGTGGTCAGACAAACACAGGTACTTCTTATTTTTCCTTGAAATTTAAGTACTATAGCATTGAAATTTTAAATTTTCACCAAATAGATTTAAAAAATAAAAAATAAACCTAGTAGTTTAGAAACTACATTCAATTTGCTATAGATTAGATTCTTACATATTTTTGAAATAATATAGATAACTTATTCAATGTTTTACGTCAAGTTTCCTAACTCTAATTTTTCTGAGTTTTTTGCCACTTAAGGGCCTATTTTTTCCATGATGATCCTGCACATACCCACCAAAATGAATAGTGTTCATGCTAATTACTCCTTGATGTTGTGAGCAATAGAGTTGCCTCAAAGAGATAAGGATCTGACTATGCCAATCTTGAACAAGTGGATCCCAAGGGTTGAGTGATTGAAGTTTATAGCAGCTGGAGCTAATCAACATGAGGATAAATACCCTAAAGTGCTTCCAACATATACATTTGTTTGCAAACTCAGTGAACAAAAGTTTTAGGGACATATTGCCCCACTGGAGAAAAAAATAAGAGAATTGAAGGCTCATTATGATGTGGTAGATTTGTCACTATTGCTAGATATTCAACTCACTAATGATGAATTGAAACCACTACAAGTTTGGAGAAGGGAGATGGATGGAGTTATTGACTTCCAAGTGAATCAAATTTGTAAAGAAGTTAATATCAATACCTTTAATGACACTTTGGGAAAGTTGACATTTATTATCAGCTTTCTGGAAGAGTTTGACAAAGAATCCAATTTTTTTATGACAAAGTATTCCCCATATAGGAATAAGTTAGATGAAATCTTCGATTTCAATTGGCCAGCTAATGATGAGTATGATGAATGGGGAAGGATATTTTTTGGTCAACTGGGTCTATAAGTATGGATGTGAAACATATATAATTGGTCAAGTATTGTATAGGTCTGACCTTAGGAATTGCAATGTATAAAATATATGTTTCACAAGTAAATATCAATTGCAGATGATGTGGAATGTTGATCGAGATGTTGATTCACTTTTTTCTTTGCATCATTTTGTCATCTTGCGCAATGAAATGGACATGCTACAACATTGAATATTATTCTCTTTGACATGTTATTTTTTGGAAGGAAAAATACTTTTTATAATGAATGTAAATAATCTTTTTATAATATGTATTCCCTCCAATTTGAATAATGTGCAAATATAACTGAACTAGGGAATATGTCTTGTAGTAGTCTGATTCGAATGTGACATGTGTACATTTGGCCTAAAACTTGTTTTTGCTCCCTTATTCTATAAAAGGGAATTCAGGGTCATTTGTGTGGGTCTTTGGTTGAATTATGGAATCAAATTGTGAAAATTGAGAACAAAGAGTGAATATGCTATGTCTTTGTCTAATGCTTTGAGTCTAGATAGTAAATTTTGTCAAATTTATGGTTCCTGAGCATACCTAAATGATAATAGAATTTTTTCAAGTCTATAGCCTCTCCATTATGTCTGTATTCAAATTATTAATGAAAATTCTAATTGAATATCATTTCATTAATTTTCATTGCTTTCATACTTTGATATATGTTGTGGTTTTAGCTCTGGTTCATAGAATAAGTTAAAATGTTTGAATCAAATCATAAATTCATGTGCAAGGTGATTGGATCTGATAAGTAGTCTTTAGAGTTTGGTTATAGATTAGTAAATCACAAAGTAATATCACATACATCATGAGTGCTTAGAATTAAATATACCTTATATTTTAGTTTTCTTAGACTCCTAGCCCATAGATAATGACAATGATCCTAACCTCCCTAATTCTTTCTCATAGTTCTAGTTACCTGACTTGAGAACAATCTTTTAAAATAATCATTGATCTTTCTTTAATTCACTGTAGTTTGTGTTATCTTATATTCTCATCTTAGGATGCATAATTCATTCAAGGAAATTCAAACTTCTAGGAGAATTTCATCTTATTAGTCATTGGTGAGAATATATCTGCTTGAATATGCAATGTATACTCGAGTTTAAAAGAATTGTATAATATACATTGTGGGACCACCCTCCCAAGTTTTGTAGAGCTCGAAGTGCAGGAGATAAAGTGATTGGTGCTATATCTCATTCATTGGCCAATTATCTTGCAGGTATTTAAGAATTGAGTCTAGAAAACCCATAGATATCTGGTGAGATCTGATTGGTTCATTGAAAACAACCAACACTACCACCTCCATTGAAGCTACAAGTTGATATTTTTTTGGATCACTCCCCTCATTATTGTCGAAACATTGGTCTCTGAAAGGTTGTAAGCTTGCTCCTTCTCCCATTTTCCTTGAGTGTACATGGTTGAAGGTGATATCACTCCATCTTCCTTTTACTTTGCACTATCATTTTCAAATCATAGCATATTACTATTCAATGAATTGCTTAGTATTACTATTTGAATATCTTTCTTTGTCATATTTCTCTAATCATTGTTATCTTGGCTATCTGTGGAGGTGGAAACACCAAAGTGAGGGACTGATTGTTGTAGTCCTCTAAACATAGCCCCACCCTTTTATTATTCTTGTGTGTATAGTGTTGGTGTTTCCAACTAATGATCTAACATCTCCTAAAGGGTAGCTACTCCTTATACTCAAATACCCTAGGTCAGTGGCCAATCAATAGGAGATGACTGATTGGAAAGCCTCTCCTCTACACTTAAGGCTCTGCAAGACCAAGGTGGGTATCCCTATACATTAATGTAGATCATCACACTATAATGGTGGAAGGTCTTCAATGGGATAAATCATCTACAAAAAATTCACTACTAACAATGGCTTGTAGTAGTGTGGAAAGGGAAAACATGAAAGAAAATATAAACTAAGAAAGTAGGAAATATATTTGAGTTGAAAGATTTGATTATTCCTTAGCTTCATACTTTGTGAATCTTCTTGACTAGTGCCTAATCCACATGGAGTTAGGAATGAAATAAAATCTTACAACAGACCAACCATGGCTTCTCATAACTCGAGTCCTACCTTGTAGTAGGAAACCAACAAAAGGACAATGAAAATGTTACTTAGTTATCCACACTACACTACAATACCCTCGTTATCTCTGTGCAAGAAATTGCACTTCTTGAATGATAGGAAAACATAAACATAACTCAAACAACAAATGTGTTTGAAGAATCAACACGACCCTTGATTATATTGATTCAAAAGATAATGAATACAATATTTGGAGAACATACAAATTGACATATATAATGAAGTAGAATACAAATGTTGTATGGTGGTCATCTATTGTTATTATAGAACATAGCTCATTACATTCCCTATCTATGTCCAAAGGACTTACCCTTTTCAACTTGACTCAAAGAAAGAATTACAAAAAGCATAGAAATAAAATTAGGTAGGGAAACACTACATCAGAACACTCAAGTTGGAGAGTAGAAGTCTAAACCCAAAACAAAACAACAAAACTTTCCTTCATAGTGTAGAAAAAACTTAGATTTGAATTTTAAATTGCTAACCCTAACCAAACTAGGGTTATATAAGGATGAACTCCAATCAGATTACAAATAGAAAGAATTCCCCCCAAAATGATGCAACAACCAGAAATGAATGCCCCTGACACCTCGAGCACACTCCATCATTGATGGTGTTCTGAAAAAAGGTATGGCACCCCCAAGAAATTTGTGATCAAAATCAAGGAGAACATACCCTAACAAAGACTTGATGCACTACAACACTTCAGGACATAAATGGCATTGCTCAACAATCACTTCAACCTTTGAAGAAGTGCAAGAATGTGATCTAAAGTTGTTTGGAATTGATCTGGTAGCTGAAAAATGGACACACCATTATTGCACAATATTTACCCATGAACAAGAGCAACTAACCACTGGGAAATCACACATTGAATTGTGGCCATTGATTTATCTCACTCACACTAAGATCCAATGGCTATCATGTATCACCCATAACATTAAAATTCAACCATTAGATTTAAACCACTTTAAATTTGGGCCACTCAATCACCACCACCATTAACACATACAACATCTACTTTCTCACCTAGGTCCTACTAGAGACAAGCGTCACCAGCCCACTAACCCCTCTACTTTTTGGAAAGAATTATTTTATTCATGCGAGGCATGCAGGGAATGACCAAGATACAACCACATTGCATACATTCCACCATACACTATCATATCTACTAATCTACTATAAAAAACCTCTATCTCTTCATATCTACTAATCACTTCACATGAATCAAGGACAAAATAAAAAGCCTCAAAATCACATGGAACAGAAAAATGTGCTAGCCTATCATGCTGACAAGTTGAGGGAAACTCATCCTTAGAAAATTCAAACTGAAAACTTTGAAGCTTAGGCACACAAGGGACATGAGCAGCCAAAATACCACCATGTTGATGCTCATCAAAATTGCAAGCAACATGCTTGGAGTCTTCATTATTGATGTAGACCTCATCAACATATCCATTCAAATCATGAGACATTTTATGTGAAGAGTTATACTATTCAGATTGTCTCTCTATTTCAACCCTTTTACAATGAGCTAAGGCATATGTATCATAAAAATATGAACTATGACACACATCAAGGGAACTTTCCTCAGCAAAAGAACTTTTCCATGACAAAACTAAATCCCATTGCTCATGAGAAAAACTATGAGCTGCAACCCCCCAAAAAAAAATCTTCATATGCATCCATATGATCCATACAATCATACTACTCAAGTCCAAACTCATCATAAAAAACATCATTAGCTATAGCAACATTGATTTCTAGCTTTTATTTTTCACATACAGTTGCATCTATGCCATCCTCTTGCACAAACTTAGTGGCAACTTCAAAACCAAAACTAGGGACAAAATAAGGTGAGATATTTGACAAGGACGCAGTCACTTGTCCATTACTTACATTGCCATCATATGAATGCCCATCATAATCTTCATTTTGACTTGATTCACCCAATGAATCACTAACATACACATCTTCTTCTTCTTCTTCCCTACTGCTACAAAAACTAGCAAATTCCTATCCCATACTATCAAACTAGAAATCACCATTAGAATCATCATTACTACTCTCTTCTAGTTTAAAATCACCACACATACTATCACACTCATCTGATATAGAGAGCAAGCTCTCTATCTCCATTTTTTCAACATCAACAAGAGGTACATCTACACAAAATTATTTTGTGGGCTGCTCAAAAGTAGAATCTTCACCACTGCAAGATGCAACATTGTTCCTTTCTACACCAACCAAACACCTAGAATAAGTACCATCACACATTCTAGATAGGACATGATTTCTATGCCTCTCTACCAACTTATCAATCAATGAAAGCCAACCATCAATGTCTTCAACTCCTAAAGGCTTCCATCTTTATGGAATTGTACCTGTACCAGGCTCAATTTTTTCATTAAGAAAATCAACACATGTTGAGTCATCGAGCCTATCTAGTTCTAGAATATCAAACCAACATTCTGTGAACTTTTCATGCAAATTAGATGGGAATTCATCCCCATATCTTTCAACATTCCATAATGCATCTAGAGGTGAGAAATTTTCAACCTCAGATTCATATTCTCCTTCACATTCCTGATTGTGCAGAGAACTATTGTGAGATGGATGAATTCCATTTACCTCACCAAACTGATTAATGAATATTTCTTTAAAATTGTGCCATGAACAAATAGAATGAAAATACTCCCCAATAAGGCAGAGCATATTTGTAGTTGCTCACCCAAAGATTCATGCACTTATCTTTATCTTTCTTAGAGGATGTGGTTAACAAAGAGGTAGAGCATATAGTCATTTGCTCACCAAAAGATTTCTTGTTTTTATTCTTTTTAGCAGTCACCAACCTAGTGACTCGGATGGGCCAATAGGACTCCAAAAATTCAATCTCTAGTTACAAATTTGGATGACTCTTTGATAAAACTATCAACAACCAAAAATACTTAGTTCATCCCTAGTGGAGTTGCCAATCTCTTGGTGTTTCTAGTTGATGGTCTAACATCTCCTAAAGGGTAGCTACTCCTTATACTTAAAGACCCTAGGTCAGTGGCCAATGAATAGGAGATGAATGATTAGAAAGCCAATCCTCTACACTTTAGGCTCTACAAAACCAAGGTGGGTATCCTTATACATTAATGTAGATCATCACACTACAATGGTGGAAGGCCATCAATGGGGTAAATTATCTACACAATCTTCACTAATAATAATGGCTTGTGGTAGTGTGGAAAGGGAAAACATGAAAGTAAATCTAAACTAAGAAAGAAAGAAATGTCTTTGAATTGAAAGATTTGATTCTACCCTAGCTTCATACTTTGTGAATCTCCTTAACTAGTGCCTAATCCACACGGAGTTAGGAATGAAATAAACTTCTACAACAAACCAATCATGGCTTCTCATAACCCTACCACCTTATAGTAGGAAACTAAAAAAGGGACAATCAACATGTTACTTAGTTATCCACATTGCACTACAATACCCTCATTATCTCTATGCAAGAAATTACACCACTCCTTGAATGATAGGAAAACATAAACATAACTCAAACAAAAAATGTGTTTGAAGCACCAACACAACCCTTTATTAAATTGATTCAAAAGATAATGCATACAATATTTGGAGAACATACAAATGAACATACATAATGAAGCAAAATACAAATGTTGTATGGTGGTCATCTATTGTTATTACAGAGCATAGCTCATTACATTACCTATTTATATCCAAAGGACTTACCCCATTCAACTTGACTCAAAGAAAATAATTATAGAAAGCATAAAAATAAAATTAGGTAGGGAAACGCTACACCAAACCACTCAGGTTAGAGAGTAGAAGTTTGAACCCAAAAAAAAAAAAAAAAACTTTCTTTTATAATGCAAGCATAACTTAGATTTTAATTTGAAATTGCTAACCCTAACCAAACTGGGGTTAGAAAATGATGAACTCTAATCAGATTAAAAATAGCAAGAATTCCCCCAAAATGATACAACAACTAGGCATGAATTCCCCTAACACCTCGAGCACACTATAGGATTGATGACATTCTAAAAACATGCATGACACCGCCATGAAATCCATGATTAGAATCAAGGAGAGCATACCCTAATAAATACTTTAAGCACTGCAACACTTTAGGAAATAAATGGTGCCGCTCAACAATCACTTCAACCTTGGAAGAAGTGCAAGAATGGGATTTGAAGCCATTTGGAATCAATCTAGTAGCTAAGAAATAGATGCACCATTACTACATAGTCTTAACCCATGAACAAGAGAAACTAACCATTGGGAAATCACACCTTGAATTGTGGTTCTCAATTTATCTCACTCACGCCAAGATCTAATGGCTATTGCTCACTATCCATAGCTTTAAAGCCCAACTATTATATTTAAACCACTTTAAATCTAGGCCACTCAATCACCACCACCCACAACACCTTCTGCATCATCTACTTTCCCACTTGGGCCCTGCTAGAGACACGTGTCACCAGTCCACTAACCTCGCTTCTTTTTAGACAACATTATTTGATTCACGTGGGGTGTGCAGGGAATGGCCAAGATGCAACCACATCACATACATGCCACCATTCACTATCGTGTCCTGCCATGTGTCATCCTATCATTGGCTTCATGACTGCACATCATCCCTATTGGTTATTTTTAAAGAACCAAATTGATCTCTAGAAATACCTATGGGTTTTCCCATTTCCAATTATCAACACTTCTAAAGGGATTATCCAACGAATGAATAGAGGTTTCAAGACTTCTATTCCTACTCTATGGGCTCTATGAAACCTGAGAGGGTGATCCCACAATTTATACTTAAACACTTTTCACAATTACAATCAAATACATTGTTAATAACATATATCTCTCATAAAACCATTCAATAATATGCATCAAATAAGTTGGCAGCTTATTTATCAATGTCATACATATTGAGCATGAGAGAATAGAACTTTAACACAAAACAAAAAAATAGTATCCCTTTGAGATTTTATGATTTATAGATTGAGTAGCTAATGAATCAATACTGAAAAATGAACCACAAATACTCTGCATGAACCAATGCCTTTATCCCAAGCACTGAGTCAACATCCTTCTATGCCACCTAATAACAATTAAACAATAGCACTTATAACTTCAAGAAATCTTGCATTACAACATTCCTCTGTGACGTTCATGATTATTACTACTTACATTCATCCTAGCACCGAGTTCTTATAAGTTATTAATCTCACTCAAGCACTTACATCAATTCCTTGAATCAATAAGAAAACATGAAACTAAACATCTATCAAGCAATGATAGAGACAAACGAAAGAAATCCTGGATTACTTTCACTCATAACTTATAATATGCATACAAGGAGAGACAATAGCCATGAAACTAATGTTACTATGTATTATAAATTCTATCATTATCAAATTTACATGCATAAGTATGAACTCCAAAATAAACTTAGGACAAAAACTATAAAACTTGCTTCATATTATCTTGATAACTTCACAATACTTTCTAAAAAAAAAATCACTCTCATGCTTTTGGCCCTAAATTCCTTCTTATAGAGATGAAGGAGAAAACAAGCTTCAAGCTAGATAACACACATGTCATGATTTCATTGAACCGCTTGTAAGAATATTCCATTTTTAGTTATACTTGAATCTTTAGGTGGAGCAAATAAACATGAGGCAAAACTAACCTCAACTCTTTGTAGAAAATAGGTCCCACCTCAAAAAACATCATTAGTTTGTTACAACAATATCAATATATTCCCCATGTGTTCAAAAATTCCATCCATGAATCAAAACAACAAAACTTATAAAGAAAGAAAAGGAAAGTAGACAAAAAGTCAAAATTCATTAATCCACATTAGCACCACGTGCTATTCATTTGAATTTGAGGAGAGGATAATATTCTACCACGTTACATAAAAATCCTAATTTGTAATGTATTCAAGCTATGTATTCTTCTTCTCCTATCCATTATTATTCTCATTCACTAATCCCTGCACAAATTCATTTTGTATATTCCTCCAACCATGTGTTGTATTCCTCCTCAGTGGGACATTTTACATTCAATAAATCTACACCTTAGTAATATACTAAGAGTACCTAGCATTAATTAAAATCCTAGATTCTTTAACAAATATGTCCATCTTTGATTCAATTTCCACCATTGTGTCAATATTTGAATTGAGCAAGATGTAGTCAATGACAATCAAGGTCATCATAACTACTCCAAGAATTCCTCCCAAATCTTTCTTCCAGGTGTCAAATGGATGCAATTCACCTTTTGGATTTAATATCCGAGGCATACCACTTTCCTCCATCTCCTTGAATACCTTCAACTTACTCTGGAGTTGTATACCCAATTTTCTAGGGAAAGTAGTTATCTCATTTATTTAGTCAATGGTTTGCAAAATGTCAAGAATATTGGTAGGTGCCTCAGGGTCCTCATTCATTTTTGGAATCATTTCTCTCAAAGAATTTACCCTAGTAATCCAACTATTCCATTCATTCTTCAAGGCCTCTTGTACTAGCAAATACTTTGTATTTTCCTCATGAATATTCTTATATGTGGCCCAAACATCATTAGCCTTGTGGACCAACTTGGCCACCCTATGCTTCAGCACATCCTCAAAAATTTCATTTGCCACTTTGACTATTTCAAGTTTGGCCTGCTTGACATTTTCCTTCTCAATAGTCAATTTTCCTTTCAAATCATCAATTCTCAAGGCCAAGGTCTCCCTATCCTATGTAGACATATCAAATTAAGAAGAAAAATATGGTTGATTTATTGCCTTCTGAGTAGCCTGAATAGTGGCTCTCATTTTATTCAGTTCATTCAACACCTTATTATACTCTTTAACCAAATATTCATATTTCTTCTAAGAAATATGTGTAGTATCCACACTAAGCATTGTAGCATGTGCAGTTAACACAACTGCTTGGATAAGAGTTATGTCAGTAGCTCTTTCGACCACTAGTGAACCAATAACTTATTCAATAGGCCTAGCAACCTCATTTTTACTAGTATTAGGTGCCATAGACCAGATTGCAAGAGTATGAAACTTTGGACTATATCCAAAGCTAAATACTTTATCGTCAAATTGGTCTTTAGATATCAAATCTTGGGGATCTCTCCTAATTGCATCATATGTTATGGCAACAATGATATCACATCCTAGTAACAACATGATTCCACTATCCTTGATAATTTTTCAAGCTTCAGTGGGAGTAATAGTTGCAATTTCAGCCCTGATTTTTTTTTCCTTTGTTTTCTCAACTTCCTCCTGATGAGTAGGTTCAACATTAGCTCAGGGTGATTCAAGTCTCTCCTTTATCTCCTCACTCCATTGTTGAATCATAAACTCTTGAAATTCCTTGGTCTACACAAATTTATCATCAGCCAAAAACTCATCACACTCCCTAACCCTGGGATCATCATTACTTTCTCTATCATCCTACTATTTG
This sequence comes from Sequoia sempervirens, assembly GCA_007258455.2. NCBI lineage: Eukaryota > Viridiplantae > Streptophyta > Pinopsida > Cupressales > Cupressaceae > Sequoia > Sequoia sempervirens. The sequence continues at coordinate 52,758,239 of VDFB02353493.1, forward strand.
ACAATTCTATTAGGGGGAACATCTGAACTATGAGTTTCTTCAATATGAGGAGGGGGAAATTTTTGCTTCACCTCTTCATTTCCTAGCACATGTTCTACCATTTGTTCCTACCTAACTTCTTGAACATCTATAGGTTGTTTTGGGATATCCGTAGCCTATTGCTATTGTTGATGTTCTAAGAAATCTTGTGCTTTGTCAACAACCTCCTTTATCTTTACCTTAAACTCACTAGACTGATAATCCCTTAACATAGTGAAGGATCTTTCTAAGGGGTTTACAATTACATTGTATGGACTTATGTAGAAGGCATTCCTTTTCATGATTTTTCCTCAATGTTCATTATAGCCATCCATTCTCTTTTCCTAGTCATGACAGCCTCATCACTTATCAAATTTGTTAGTACATCATCTCTATATAAGAATTCATGATGTATGATGCCTAAGATTTTTTTCTTCTTCTTCCTACCACAAACCCTTGTGCATCAAAAACTCTAATATCATCAATAGGCATTCTGAGATTATTTACCATAGATCCAATCTTTTCATACCCCTCAAGGGTAGTGTCTATGAAGTAAACAAAAGAACATTGGGGATGTATCACAGTGCCTTTTCTACCCTTTCTAAATATTTCATAATCCATGACATCAATTTTCCACATGAGCTCCATGAAAATCAATCTGTCTGAAACATACAAGGGTAGACAATGTGGTGCCACCTTAGCTCCATAGGCCCTGATCAAAGTATATTTAGAATGTAGAAACCAATCTACCCAATTATGTGTGGCCTTAGAATCTGGTACATCTTTTGGGCACATAAGATTTCTGATCTCTGGAGAAATTTTAAACATAGGTGCTACACCCAATGAATCTAGGATACCATATCTTACACCATTAGAAAACAAGATGTAATTGGAATTGGAGCAATCCTGATACCAAATGTATGTCCACATTTCTATAGGTAGAACATTATTCTCAATGTCCTTAAGCTTCAGATTTAATTTCCTTTTCTGTTCATAATCACCCTCCCATAAGAGCATATGCATCAACAAAGAGTAATGGGGAAAACACAAAGGGAGCACCTCCTTTTTCAAATTGATAAAATCCTCATGCATCCATTCAGAAACAAAGTTAGCATAATCCAAACCAGTGTTTTGATTATGACCTTGTATATCCACCACCATTACCAATAAATCAGGAGCTATCTTAACCTTAAAGTCTTGAACGAGTACTTGATTTAAGCAATAATAAGTGTTTTTGAAATAATCTTCAAACTCCTCACACTCAAAAGGCTCAACATCCTTAGTAGTGAATATCTCCATGCTCCTTATGTGTTGCACAAGTAGTGCTTACTTATATACAAATTTTCTCCTCTCATACTCAGCATACAATTTAGTACGTCTGAACTTTGTAGTATAATTGGGGTTTAAGCAAAATACATCTATCATCTTTTCCTTTGTTACCTCTAGAATTAGATCACCATTTTCACTTCTAATTATCTTTTCAGTAGGGTTATAGTGTCTTTTCAATTCCATCATTAAATCCACTTCTACAAAAACATTCGGGATCACCAACTTTCCAAGGTTCAACCCCCATAAATAACATGCGAGCTTGCTAGAATGTTGCCTATTGAAAGCATACTGGAAAAATTACCATCCACTCTGGGGTTGGGGTTTTTCACCAATTTCGCTAGCACTATCAATCAACCTAGTGGTCACAAAAACTTCACCTATGGACCTTTTACGAATTCGTGACCCTCCTTCTTTGACACCTCCAAAGGCCTCTTGCATAAATTTTTCTATTTCATTTTTTGCACTTCTAGACCTAGTGGATGTTGCAAGAGTACTTGGTGAAGGGTTGGATATTGCCACTAGCTTAGACTTAACTTCAACTAAAGAATCCTGGGTTTTAAGTCTTTTAACCCTCTTTTGTTTTGGTCTCCCTTCTGGTCTAACACTAGATTCACTAGGCTCTAGGTCACTCATGTTTACAGTACAAATGGAACTAGGGTTTACAATTTCTTACAACCAAATGAAACCCTTCATAATTATGATAAGAAAAAGAACTACCACTGAACATGACACTTTTCCTCAAAATTTATATAGTGCTTAATCACAATATTGAAATTACTAGCAATGAATAGATAGACAATTCCCCCAATTTCCGATCAATTCTCTAAGGAATTCACCTCACTATTTCTATTAGAAGAAAATATCAATTTTTCTTACCCAGGTGAAAGCTATGCTACTTTGGTTATTGATAGCTTTTGGAGATTGCCCCACAATTTCTTCAGCTTCTGGTATCCTTTCCACTAGCCAATGAATTTGAATGCATGATCAACCAGGTATCTAATTTCTATTATGGCCAAGAGAGAGGTGTGGCACCATTAATACTTGATAGTAAGCTCACACGAGTGAATTAAAAATTAGCCATTCAGGTTTCAACCCTGATCGTTGATCCTTCAGCTTTAAAACTATGTCAATGGTTATTAATTCATCTCACCATCTTCCTCTTTGCTTTATATGAAGTCCTCAAGATTCCACCACATTGTATCTTCATGTAGTAGTTGTCACTTGTCTCTAATTTACTTCATTCTTACCCAACTCCATCAGCGATGCAATTATTTTATGCAACAAAATCTCAGCCCTTGGATCTTCAGCTCATTCTTTGATCATGTTCATTTTCATCACTCCTCCCTAATCCAAATTTGCATTGAACCGTGGATTTTTAGCACCACAAGACTCTCTAACTCTTCTAGGATTTTTCACCTAAAAGGAGAGAGGTGGGCCAAAAATGCTAGCTAGGTTCATTCAAACTATGCAATCTATTATGTTATGAAATTATCTAAGTGTAGTTATATGAACTAATTGACTGATTATGTGTGCAAAACCTAAGATTTAAACAATGCTGGAAAAGACAATGTGATATGCAAACAATGAGCTATGAATGAATAAGTGCAAAACATAAAGAAATAAGCTAAATTAGAGTGCATCTAGATAGAGATTGAGGAATCTAGAATCTTTTGAATGTTGTTTGGAATCATAGAAATTCACCAGTGGTACTCATTCATCATTGATGGTGAATCAGTCCTGCTTCTAATGAAAACTATCGAGAACAAATTTCTGAGTGGGAGGATCTCGAATTTGAAAAAACTTAGATTTTCAGTCTTAAGGTGGGACTCGTTCACCACTGGTGGAAAATCAGTCCTCTCCCAAAATTTTAAGAAATTAGGAGACAACTCTGCAACACTATATATGAGGATGTCTACTTGTTGGGTTGTCGACATCAATTTTGTAGAAAATGGACAGAATACCTTCTCCAAGCTTGAAATGAGGTTGATTTGACTTGAAACACCTTCTTTCACCACCTTTCAACACCTAATTGCTTGTAAAATCTACATACAAAGGTTTACAAACATGCATGCAAGAGGAAAATTGGTTGAGGGTTAGAGAATAGGGGTTTTCCTTAGTCAAACCCCACTTTGGTAATCAAACCCTTAATGAAATAATGAAATGAAAGAGAATGATAAATAAATAACATACACATGTTGTCAACTTACCAAACCCTTGTTGAAGAAAATCTAAAGATATATTAATGGATGCTCCACAATGATTGATTTATGCTTGATTTGATGATATAAAGTGCTTGAATGCTTGAGTGAATAAAAAGATTGCTTGAATGTGTTATGAGATTGTAGGAGATGTAAAATGAGGAGAAAATCACTTATTTATACATTCTTGTGCCTTAGTAACCTGTTGATACCTCATCATAGGCTGACATCAAGTGATTTTGAATAAAAACCCGAAAGGAAATTTCAATTTTTTTGAATTTGGAGCCAAGGGGGACTCATTTGCCACCCATGGCGAATGGGTCCCACCTAGGACCTGAAAAAATGGGTGTCATGAATTAAGTCACTTTTAATGTTGTTTGTCGAGTTTACATTCAAAAATACACTTAATTAAAGCTTATAAGGGCATAAAGGGGTCAAATAAAGCATAAGAAAGGTGTAAATAATGAAATTATGCCTAGAAAAGCATGAAATCTTGTTACAAGACTTTACAACACTTCAAAATGGGACCTGATTAGTGATGAAAAGGTTATTTTTAGGTGAATTGTAATGAACAGAATCTAGAAATGTGTAGAAATGTTTTACAACACTTCACAAGATGTCATTATTTGAATTTCAAGGACCTAGATGTGCTTGTTAAAGCCATATTACAACATTAAATCAAAGCGAAATAGACCAAACATCATGAAGCAAGACCTAAAATGCCATGAAAATGACAAGGGGCTATTTTTCTATGACGCATTTAGCCCCCACTTTAGTGAGAGGATGAACTTGCTTCAAACTCACAGTAAAGTAGCCATGCACATCGAGAAGAGCGTTCAAATGCACTTATGTTAGCAAGATACAATGATAATGATCAAGAGGGATGATCATGCCCCCAAGATGAAGATCCCATGGAAAAATAAACATAAGGACAAAGGAACACACAAGTGTTGAAATGAAAGAAGAGAAGTCAGATCCAGGGCTTTTATCGTATGTCCAACTAGTTATGGATTAGATCTCGGCTATTTATGAGAAAAAGAGAGAATGTATACTCACTTTGGGGTGACAGAAGTCATGGTGGTCTGCCTAGGGAGAAGGACCAAAAAGGTGAATTACATATGCTAGTTGGTATGCACTCACAAACACAAAGGTGGCTATGGGTATTTCATGCCTCTTCTCGCTCAACCACATGAAAGTTATACCTCCTAATAAATTTAACAAGGCTCCACAATGGAAAGTGTTAGTTCCTACTTCATGAGACAAGAAAAGCTTTATATGCTTAGAACTAATGAACAAAGAGGAAGGTACCACAGGCATGCAAGTTGTGTTATGTAAGGTGGAAAAGGTACAAAATGTAAAAAAGTAAAAGATGTAAAAGATGTTCAAAGGAGTCTTGTTAAGTTCATGCAAGGTCTATCACTTAGGGAACATTATGTCTAATGTCTCCAAGAGAGGACCAATCAAAGAATAAAATATTCACAACTTAGGGGATGTAGTTCATTTCATCAAGCCATGAAGAGGAATGTAATATGCTAAGAGAGATCACACTTATGAAGTACATTGCACCCAATGTCATGCACAAGGTGATAAACAGATCATATGAACGACAAGGCTACACTAGGAACTATATAAGAGTGAATTTGCACCACATGTCAAAATCCCTTTTTTTCCTTTATCCACCTTAGAAAACCATGTTCAAAGGCTTAATTCCACCTAAGCATGTTGCCTGTATCCCACTTGGTGCTTGTTTTGAGTGTCAATGGAGGCATTTCTATCAAGGATTTATGCATGACATGTAGATGTCCGCATGGTGTACTTACATCCCTGAAAGATTCCCATGTTTGGAGCTTGCAAAGGCATTACACTTCCCATTGGGGGTCAACTTGTAATTCCCTCCTTGGCCAACTGACCTGAATATGGTCGTTTCCTTCATCTCTGTCTTCAAATTCACCTCTTCATGACCCATTTGTGAACTCTCTAGCTCTCTCTGAGCCTTCTCTTAGCTCTTCACAATCTCTCCCACAATCCCCTCACAATATCTAAGAATCTTCTTCACCATCTCTTCAATCTCTAAACACTTTACACTTCATAGTAGCAACATCAACACTCCACCACTTCAGTAGAGCAAGTGTGGAAAAAAAACACCATTGCAACAGAGGCTTGAGTTCTTCTCATTTTCTCCCCCATCAACCTTAAGCACTCTTGGTGGAGGTGGTAAGATTTCACTCCTCTCCTCTATTACTTTTTTGAGTAGCAGAACACTGTTTTGTAGTGCTTTAGTGCTCTTTACTTCATTTCTACTTTTCTCTCCATCTATCTAGTTGTCTGTGGAGGTGGGAACACCAAAACGAAGTCTGACTGAGGTAGGCCCCTATACACCCACCCAAAAATTTCTCTCCCTCTTGTGTGTAGGTATTGAAGACACTCATGATATGGAAGCTTCATCACTTGCATGATCGTAAGTATTTCATTTCCTCTCCTCATCTTTATCATTTCTATTTCACTTCATTTTAGTCTTATTACTTCTTGTTGCTTTCTAGCATTCTAGAAGTTCTCAGTAATTGAGTTGTAAGTTTTCACTTAGTTATTTTCTATGACATTCTCACTCTCTAGTCCCTATGAGATGCCAACACACCTCTAGGATGCTAGCACACTATGCTATCATCTATATTCTATGCTGACATTCTTTAGCTGAGAGCTTGTAAGTTTGTCTAGAGAATCTTTGTGACCTGCTCTTTCTAATTCTAAAACTTATGTGTTGTTCCTAGGGTAGATTAGGGAAGTTCACCTCGTGAGGCTCTCCTTATTTTCATCACTCTTGCATATTTTCTTTATAATATTAGAGAGTATTTAAGTTATCTAGTTGTGTCACTTTGGCCCTTTAGTTAGTCAGCTATGTTGTTAGCTAGTTTTGTTGGCTTGACCTCATCTTTATTGTTGTTTAGTCGTACCGATGAAAACACACTTTTGAGATGATAGTGCACTACGCTGATGTCCAAAGATCTTACTTATATCCTTGGATAGAAAGCTTTCCAAGACGTAGTGTTAGACCTAGAAATCAACTCGCCTAGCCTTTTCCTATATTTTGGGTCTGTAGAGTAACTAAGAGGCCCCACAGTCCTCATTACTCTTGCCTTGCATTTCCTAAACATTACACTTAGCCAAGGTAAGTTGGGGAAGACTCTTGCATCTTGACCCTCCATGACTTGGGGTCTTGCATGTGGTGGTCCCCCTCTCTTACATTATTGGTGAACCTGACATGAACCAACGTTTGTTCATCCATTGGTGTTGAAACTTCCCTTGGGTACTTCATGATTATTGTGCTCTTGAGCATTGTTAAGGTTTATGAGCATCAAAACCCAATCCACAACTTCTGGGTATATCGTTAGGAGAACTGTATGACACCTTCCAATGGAAAGGACGAAGGTCTCGATTGGTCTCTCTACAAGCCTTTTCTCTCATCCTACCATTAGTTTGGCTGCACAGGAGCGGTTATCAAGGAATGAGATGAGATTCGTTGAAAAAACCAATCACATTCCCACTCCCCCTACATCTCCTATGCCATCATTGGTGGACGAGCATGAGGTCATTCAGATTCCTGCAAAATATGTGTATGCCCTTGCTAAAGGATTGGGTGACCTAGAAAACAACTTGGAAATAAATCTAAAGATGGCTAGAGCCACTCGGGTTGTTAGAGAATTAAAACATATGATGGGTAAAGATCGAACAGGCGTAGAGCTTCTAAGTAGTCTCCTCAGTCTTGCCATAGAATATGCTCCTTCAAGCAAACCTAGTTTTACACAAGGAGTCACTTTCAAAGAGTGTGAGGGACAGTTAGGGGTATCGATGCCTCCCACTTCCATTTACATGGCTGACGCATTCCCTTCTATTAGTATCCCTTCTGCCTCTAAGCAACCTAAAACTATCAAAGTGAATAAGGTTCCTTTGGGCTTTAGCTTTACCCCTTCTGTCACCTCTACTGGTGGAGGATTTGGTAGGCTGAGTGGTGGAGACTTTGGTAGTGGCAGTGGATTCGACAACAGAGGTGGTGCTAGCAGAGGTGGATCTAGTAGAGTTCATGGTGGTGGTTCCGGTGGAGGCCCTACTAGAGAATCCCCCTCTTCTACAGGAACTAAGAATGGAAATGAGTTAATGGTAATGTATGCCCCCCACTTTAAAAGAATTGCTACACACCATTCTGTAAGAAATTACTTTAAAATATCGAAGGAAAGAAAATGAAAAAAGAAAATGAGACATGAGAGTCAACTTGGAAATCCCTATGCTAAGTCATATGTTTCTAAGTTAGGCTGCATCATTTAAACAAAAAAGGAAATAAAAGAAAGGGAATTTCCCCCAAAAAAGAGCACACCAAACACATAAGGGATCTATGGTTTTGGGATCAGTATGTTTATTGTTGCAATGTTTTTATTAAAGAGCTTGGAACTATCATCATTCCCCAAAGCACATAGAACTAGAAGAATGACACATAGAGAGTGAAAACAAAATAAAAACAAAGTTCATTTTGGGTCAACATGGAAGAGACATTATGGTCTCAATGCTTTGCATCGTCCCCAAAAGGAAAAGAAGAAGTGAAAAGTAAATGAAAAGGTGGAAGAAAAGGAAAATGATTTTGGGTCAACATGAAGGAGAAAATTTTGTCTCAGTGCCTTGTGTCATCCCCAAAAGGAAAAACACAAGAAAAGACAAAGGAAAAAGGAAAAGGGACTGTTTGGGTCAACGTGGAAGAGACATAGGGTGTCTCAACACTTTGTGTCATCCCCAAAAGGAAAACACAAACAAAAGTGAAAAGGAAAGAGTGAATATGTATGACATGTAGAAGAATAGAGGTACAAATAGAGGAAGTGTGCAAAGCGAGGGAACATCAAATGCACGTTATGGGTGAAACATGATACACACATAAAATGAAAAATGTAAAAGAAACTACTAATGCAAGTCTAAGTCAACCATTAACTAAGTTATTGGTTTCACAATCTTAAGAAACTAAGTAGAAAAGGAATAACATAGTTAAGAGACAAAAGGAAAATGCATTACAAGGGAAAAGCTAACAACTTGTTGCCCCCCACAAAATGCAAAGGCAAGAATGAACCAAGGTGGGTGATGTGAAAGGATCATGCAATAGTGAGAATAAGAATTCTACAACTATGGCATGATAAAAGTGATTTAGGAGTAGCTATGGGATAATAGGAAAGCAATCAGTATCAGTCAAGTGATACTTATCTGATATTTCCTTCAATGTCTGACATTCTCCAGTTCGATGTACAAGAATGTGATGATATTTGAAAAATGGTATGTTAGAATCTTTAGGATGAATGAACAACCTATTCATAGGTGGTAAAAGTAGAAGACCTTTTTTTAAAAGTAGTTGAAGTCTCCTTTCACATTTAGGTGTCCAGGATGTGTAGGAAACTTGAGTTTCTTCAATTTGTAAGGTTTTTTTTGTTTGCTAGATTCTCCTTTTTCATGAATGGAAGGAGGAAGAGGAACCATGGGGACCCTAGCATCCTTTTTTTGATCATCATGTAAAGGTTGTTCACATGGAAGGAGAATGTTCAATTTAGGAGGAGAATCAAATATCATTGTACCATTATCTCGAAGTCTCCAATATTCAAAAGGAGGTCTATCGAGATGAGGAGGATCTTGATATCCTAGTCCTATTGTGTTTTCTTCTGTTAGTTTTTGTTCAAGAAGTTGGTGAATGTCATGTTCATATGTTGTATCACAACCCTGTTTACTTAGGATAGTAAAGCCTTTTCCATATATATCTTCAAGGTTTATGGTAGTGTTTGTGACTTTGTGATCATAAAATGCTTGTGAGTGTATTTTTTTAGAGGAGCTAGGTCAATTTTGTGGGAGGAACCTTAGGTCCTTCATTGGTTTCAGGATGCAAGTATACAAAGTGATCGGGTGGCACAATAGTAGGAAGATCTTATGAGTTCATGGATGGATAAAAGGTTGCATTAGCTTCTAGCTAATCAAGGCATTCATTGTAGAACTTGTTCATGCTATCATCATCTTCTCCAATGATGTCTACTTCACGAGGAGAACAATCATGAGGAGTTGAAGGAGCATGTGGAAGTTCAAGGTCATTAGGGTCACAACCAAAGGCACAATTGGACATGTCTACCAAGGATTTTCATGAATTCCAAAACTTATTAAAAGAAAATTCCATGACGCAAGTAAACTAAGATGCAATAGATGACTGAAAACAAAGATTCAGGAAATTAAAATAGAAAGTAGCTACAAAAAACTATAATGCAAGAAAATGCCAAAAATTGTCTAAAAATGTTATTTCAAATGTGCAGGTGGATTGATTCGCCCAGGGTGGCGAATGAGTCCTAGTTTGTGTTTTTTAGAAATTTTAATGTGATTCTAATGCTTTCTAGATTGCAATGATGGATGCAGACGCAAATTGTTCATTTTTTCAATGATACGTAGTGCAAGAATGGAAGCTAAATGAATCTTTCACTAATGCAATTTGAGAAACCCTAGAATGCAAAAGCAAAACAATACCTTAATTAAATGTTGATGCAAGTGAAGTCTAGGATGCAAGATGCAATTGAAATTATAAATGTAAAGTGTTCAATAATGTAGGTTCACCAAAATGAACCATGGATTTTTGCCACCACAAGACTCTCTAACTCTTCTAGGATTTTCCACCTAAAAGGAGAGAGGTGGGCCAAAAATGCTAGCTAGTTTCATTCAAATTATGCAATGTATGATGTTATGAAATGATCTAACTACATTTATATGAACTAATTGACTAATTATGTGTGCAAATCCTAAGATTTAAGCAATGATGGAAAACATAATATGATATGGAAAGAATGAGCTATGAATCAATAAATGTAAAATAGAAAGAAATAAGTTGAATCAGAGTGCACCTGGGCAGAGATTGAGGAATCTAGAATCTACTGAATACTATCTAGAATCACATAAATTCACCAGTGGGACTCATTTGCCACTAATGGCGAATCAATCCTGCTTCTGATGAAAACTGTCAAGAACAGGTTTTTGAATGTTGGGATTTGGAATCTAACAAAACTTAGATTTTCAGTCTTACGATGGGACTCATTCGCCACTTGTGGAGAATTATTCATCTCCCAATTTTTTGAGAAATTAGGAGACAACTCTGCAACACCAAATCTGAGGATGTCTGCTTGTGAGGATGCCAAAGTCAATTCTGCAAAAAATCAATAAAATACCTTCTCCAAGCTTGAAATGAGGTTGATTTGACTTGAAACACCTTGTTGACTTGTTGACCACCTTTCAGCACCTAATTTCTTGTCAAATCTGCATACAAAGGTCTAGAAACACACATGTAAGAGGAAAAATGGTTGAGGCTTAGAGAATAGGGGTTTGCCTTGGTGAAACCCCACTTTGGTCATCACACCCTTAATGAAACAATGAAATGAAAGAGAATGATAAAAAAATAACATGCAAATATTATCAACTTACCAAACCCTTGCTGAAGAAAATCTAAAGATATGTCAATGGATGCTCCACAATGATTGATTTATGCTTGATTTGATGATGTAAAGTTCTTGAATGCTTGAGTGAATGAAAAGATTGCTTGAATGTGTTATGAGATTGTAGGAGATGTAAAATGAGGAGAAAATCACTTATTTATACATTCTTGTGCCTTAGTAACCGATAGATACCTCATCACAGGCTGACATCAAGTTATTTTGAATAAAAAACTGAAAGGAAACTTGAAATTTTTTGAATTTGGAGCCAAGGGGGACTCATTCGCCAGCCATGGCGAATGGGTCCCACCTAGGACCTGAAAATGGGTGTCAGGAATTAAGTCACTTTTAATTTTGTTTGTCGGGTTTACATTCAAAAATACACTTAATTAAAGTTGATAAGGGCATAAAGGGGTCAAATAAAGCATAGAGAAAGGTGTAAATAATGAAGTTATGCCTAGAAAAGCATGAAATATTATTACAAGACTTTCTGTTCACTTCAAAATAGGACTTGATTAGTGATGAAAAGGTGATTTTTAGGTGAAGGGTATGTGCAGGATCATGATGGGCCAAAAAGTGGCAATATGATGGGTATGTGGCTGACGACTTTTTTTTACCCAAAATTGATGAAATGAAAAGGGTTTTAAAAGAATATTCTCATCTATCCACCAATATAAATTATGCCCTACTTTGAATTTAATAAGTAATTATTATTTATTTTCTATTTGAATTACGACTAAAGTCCTAATTAATAGGTTGATTGAAAAACATCTATAGCTTTCAAACGTATCACATTTTTTAAATCAAAAACATGAATCACATTATATGCTTCACATACTATAGGATTAAAAAAATAAAAATTGAATTTCACAAATTTTTGACCAAGTTAAGGTGGTCAGACATACGAGTTTTTATATTTTTTAAAAGTTGTAATAGAAAATTCACAATTAATTATTTACTTAGAAAAAAATTACAAAAAAATATGGATCACATGGGGACATGAGTCCTCTACTTATACCTAAAATATTATAAAAAAATATTATCATTTTAGGTTAGGGTGGTTAGACAAACACCTACTGCATTGAAATTTCAAATTTTCACCAAATAGATTTTTTCTTTTTTAAAGAAACCTAGTAGTTTAGAAACTACATTCAATTTGCTACAGATTTTATTGTTACATATTTTTGAAATAATATAGATAACTTATTCAAATTTTTATGTCAAGTTGCCTAACTCTTATTTTTCTGAATTTTTTGCCACTTAAGGGCCTGTTTTCCCCATGACGATCCTGCACATACCTTGAATTGTCATTAATATAGTTTATAAAAGTGTAGAAATGTTTTACAACACTTCACAACACCTTCACAAGACATCATTATTTGAATTTCAAGGACCTAAATGTGCTTGTTCAAGCCATATTACAACATTAGATCAATGCAAAATAGACCAAACATCATGAAGCAAGACCTAAAAGGCCATGAAAATGACAAGAGGCCATTTTTCTATGACACATGCACCTTGTCTCCTATTAGCGACGAGAGATATAGTGAAAGCATCATATTTGGACACATACACTTGCATGAAAAATCAATGGCACAAAAAGTGCCACAGATAAGACATACCCAGATCAACGAAAGAAACCTTTTTGAAATAAGGAACTTTATCACTCATCACTAATGGGTATGTGCAGGATCATGATGGGCCAAAAAAGTGGCGAAATGATGGGTATGTGTAGGGTATGTGGCTAACGACTTTCTTTTACCCAAAATTGATGAAATGAAAAGGATTTTTAAAGGAGATACTCAACTTTCCACCATTATAAATTATTCTTTACTTTGAATTTAATAAAAATTATTATTCATTTTCTATTTGAATTACGACTAAAGTCCTGATTGATAGGCTAATTGAAAACCATCTATAGCTTTCAAATGGTATCACATTTTTTAAATTTGAAACATGCATCACATTATATGCTTCACATACTATGTAAAAGTTTCGAATTTCATATATAGGATTAAAAAAATGAATTTCATGAAGTTTTGGCCAAGTTAAAGTGGTTAGACATACAAGTTCTTATATTTTCTAAAAGTTGTAATAAAAAATTCATAATTAATTATTTACTTGGAAAAGAAATTATAACAAAATATGCATCACATCGGGACATGAGTCCTCTACTTATATCTAAAATCTTATAAAAAATAACTATCATTTTATTGTAGTAAGGGTGGTCAAATAGACACCTACTTATTTTTTCCCTGGAATTTAAGTTCTACTGTATTGAAATTTCAAATTTTAACCAAATAGATTTTTTTTAAATAAACCTAGTAGTTTAGAAACTACATTCAATTTGTAACATATTCTATTCTTACATATTTTTGAAATAATATAGATAACTTATTCAAATTTTTATGTCACATTGCCTAACTCTGATTTTTCTAAATTTTTCACCACTTAAGGACCTATTTTTTCCATGATGATCCTGAACATACCCTAATCAAAGCTAAGGCTTTGAAATGGATCAATGATAAATGATAAAATATTAGGACATCGCTCATTGCTAATATTCCTCATAATATTTGCAAGAAATTAGTGATGAGATATTATCATAATGTCATTACATATTGCATATCGTTGATCAAGAACTTAGCACTCAAAACAAATCCATGAGAAGTGATGGAATGAAAATTCATATCCTCACTCATTGCTGATTTGAAAAAATCATTTTAATCATATCCGCGATAGGCGATGAAAATAAGGTCTAAAGGCCGGAGGGCATCACTCATCGCTATTACAATATTTAGGGGTCATAAACCATTAGCAATAAGTGATCCCTCAATAATACTAAGAACCTCACTCATCGCTAATTGAGATTAAAATTTCTAGCAACTATTAATGATGAGCAATATCAAAGGGATACTACCCCATCGCTCATCGTTGATTTGAAACATACACTTCAGAAGTGATCAGCGATGAGCGATAAAGATAAAAGGTCGATTGAACTTAAGTGAAAACCTTTAGGCATGTGCTCGTAATTTGTTTTAATGGAGGGGACTCTCTAGGATGATACAATAAAAAGGACTTAAGGATTCCTAAGACATAATAATACAAAGGATATAAAGTCCAAACGGGTCTTTAACTTATCCTTATAAACATTAAAACTCTTGGACCTAGGATTGGGGAACCGGTTACTAGACAATAATGATAGACACAAGAAATTTTAAAAATGACCGGTAGCAGGCAATAGGGAGTCAACAAAAAAATAGAACATTACAAGCACTTATGAAAATTAATCCTAAACCCTCATATTTTAGGTCTATGTCTAAATGTGACAAGGGTTTAAAATGGAACAAGAAAATCAAGGTTCCATCAATCCCCACCTTATTGGGTCCCATAGTCAGCATCCATTCTCCCATCACCCTATCGAAGGGAGTTTCTGCAAGGTATTGATGATACCCTATTGTCTTACCGATGGGTAGGTCATCAGGTTGTCAGGAGACATCCCTTAATGTCCTACTGAAACCACTCTATCACACTAATGAATACCCTTGATGATGTTACCTATCCACCTCATATCTAGGTCACTGCATCATAATCCACAAGAAGGATGTGGATTACCATTTTCTCAATCATGTCATGCCATCTGTTGTCTTCATCATTATGATTGGGTCCCACACTGAATGCTACCTTCTCATCGCTCCATCAGAGAGACATAGCCAATGGTCTCATCGATGCCATCCAGTCTCACTGATAACACTACCCTCATTATTGCCAAGTTACTAAAAACCCAAACATCAAAACCTCTTATTAGAGGTTGTGAAGTTCTGAAAAACCTGCGAAACACTAACAACAAAGAGAATCTCATCACCTCATTGAGGAGATGCAAAAATAACTCCCCTTGATGATCTAGTGTCATGTCGATTGATCAAGGGACCACTTGCACACCTAAAGGGTTAATATGCGCATGCAAAAATGTTGTGACTTAAAAGAGGGATGCTTTAAGACATACAACTTAGGGGATGAAAAATATTTAGGTCCATGACTTAGGAAAAGATTAAATATTATAAATGGGGTGGTGATTGGACACAAGGAGTCAACATAAGTTATAACTTAGATGACCAACAATCAGTCACAGGGAGTCAACATGATTTTAAAACTAAAGTGCATGGCGAGGGTTTAGGGTTTTATGATATAAGGGTTTAAGCCTTTTATGCAATTTTTGAACCTTAATTAGACAAAATGGAGGAAACTCAAAGGATCAAGAGGAAAAATTTATGAAAATGGCCATTGATTTTGCAGGTTCCACCATATAGGTTGTTTGTTGAGTGAAGACCTTGAAGATACCATTCTATGAGTATGAAGGTACACTTCGTAATTAAATTTAGTCTTAGTTCTCTTCTCAATATTATGTTATTTTGTTGCTTTTTTTATGTTAAATATTACATCAAAATCTATTCATTAGGTTGTTAGTAGGTATTCCTTGGTTTTTTAATGTAATTCATGCCTTCTATTTGTACAAATGCTAGTGCTTGACTAAGACACCAGCACATCGTACTATCATCCATGTCTCACACTATAGTCCTCTAGCTTGTGAGCTACCTAGGTCATAGTCCAGACTTTGGAAACTTACCTAAATTCCTAAAACATTCAGGCTCATATAAAAATAGCAACAACTTGGTTGGTCTTCCTTTTAGCCTTTAAACCTAAACTCTCCTGAAACAATTCTCTTAACTTGAAGTAGATCAAGGTAGCCTATTATTCTACACCCTCCCATGACTTGGGGTCCTAAGCAGTTAGCTCCCCTCCTCTACAAGAGCATACTCAATTTCTTAAGATCCACCAAGATTTGCAACTTAGATCTCTCAATAAAGACCAACACAAAGCAATCCCATAAGCTCTCATACTATGTAAGAGTTGGTATAGAATACTCTACTCATGCAATATTTGGCTAAATATTATAGCCACCCAAGATCTAGGAACTTCATGAAAGTAGAAGAGAGATCAAATATGAGAGAATAATGCTATTCGATTAAAGGATGTAAATGATAGATATGATTGTATGATTGTTACATGAGACCTTCTAGTTATATAGCCAAGGTGAGACATATGATTAGATAGGATCATGACAAGTGTCTTAATCCTATAACTCGAGGCAACTAATAATACAACTAATTTTAAATTAATTAGGAAATAATCATTTAATCTCAAAAGATAAGATTAGATCTTAAATTGTAGACATTGAAATTTGGTCTAGGCCTATGACTTCAATTTCTTCATAATTCGTACCATCATTTGTCATGATTAAATAATGTAAATTATTTAATTATTTTCTAAAGTCCTTTATTCTTCTATTAATTAAATATTCTTTATTTAATTAATTCATTTTAACATTTATTCTGCTATTAATTAAATAACTTTAATTATTCAATTAATTCATATTATCTTTATTCAATCCTGATTAATGAAATAAATATTCTTTATTTAATTACATCGCTAATTAACTTTATTCTCTTTCTGAAATTAAATAAATTCTTATTTAATTTATTCTTATTACACCTTCGACTATAATTAAATAAATACTTTAATTATTTAATTATTCATAAAACTTTTCTTCAGTCAATTAAATAAATCATAATTTATTTAATTTAATCCTTAAAAGTTGAATGTTGAATTAAATAATCATTTAATTCATAAAAGCTTATTTTGGACATATTCTTCTATATTTGGATAATTATTTAAGTTATCTAATTACTCATTTTCACTTGACTCGAGATCTATTAAAATCAGTCAGTCATCTTCTGATTTAATGTTTGATTGTCTCTAACAAATGGACTTTCTGTCTTAACCAGTCAGTTATTAGTTATAATTCTTGTGCATGTAGATTTATATTAATTAAATAACTTTATTTAATTAATTAATCTATTTATGCATTCAGATAGATTGTTTTCTTTATTCTATATTTATTCTTTACATGCAATCATTATTCTTCTAATTTTCGAATACTTTCAACTAAAGATTAAATCATTATTTAATCTTGATCTTCACCTTTCGAGCTTTATCACTCATGTCACTATTGATACTAATCTCAATGCATGTAGAATATTTTAATTTGAATCATCTATCCTTTAATCTGAGCCTGTCATTCGAAAACCCTATTTTCTATAAATTGGCTTTATCTTCATCATTGTTATTCCTCCCGAAATCTTATGACTTTTGGAACCAATCAACTATTTAATCTTCGATGTTTTGTTAAATCACTATCATAGGCTATACTTGCACACTTAGAAATCTGAGGGCAATTATACTACAACGGAATAATGGAGAAGGACAATCGAGGTTATGCATGGACTGATGTAGATATTCAGTGACATGGTTCTGTTTATTTGCATTTTTAACTATTTACATTGTTCTTTGTTGTTTAGCTTTAGTTTACATTAGATTTTATTGCAAATTGTGTGTTTTCTTTGATCTTTCTTGTTTTCATGATGTTACTCTTATGATAACTAACAACCTTCTACAAAGATTCCCTAGGACCTTAGTAAACATAACATGTAAATAGGACCCACTAGTGAACTAGTTATGTAAAAAACATATTTACACTAACATGCATAACTTTTTTGGTGTCATTTTCTATATTCACATTCAAATTTGTAACAAATTATATTTTTATATTCTAGACACCATTCCCTACAAATTACAAAGTATATGTTTTTTATAGTTTTTAAAAATTTAAGAGGGGAGCATGCTTTTATTTTTCTCAAAATATGTCGACTTCAAAAATTAATAAAGAACTATATATATTCATTAAAAAATTAATATGAAAATATTTCATACATTACATGATGTTAGCTAACTTTTCACCTGAGATATTTGTATAATATTTTTTAAAATTCAACATTTTAGGATGATCACACCTGTTGCTATGTTTTATTTTTGAGCAAAAACGTGACCACTTTTTATGCCCCCTTATTTGACTCTTTTAATCTACAAGATTTTCTACCAAAATTAGTGGTTTAAAAATTAGATTTTGAATGCTAGTAATCTTATTTTCTATCAAATCTTAAACTTTTGGATGTGGGTATCCTGAATTAGCAAAGATTAGATTTTATTGATTTCAAGAAAACAAATGACCATTTTTATCCCCTTTTAACCTCTCATTTATATGCATATAATCCTGTATAGTGTAAGCTCTTGTCTCTCCATAACTTCAAATTAGACTCTCGTAATTTCTATAAAGATTGATAATAACACACTAGCTATAATATTTAATATTAATCAATTAAAATAGTGCACCAAAGACTTCTTCACTTATTGATGAGAGATTAAAGACACAGTTGAAATGGTCCTTCCAATCCAAGAAATAGTATAATCTAAGCTATAGCTATTCAGGAACCAAAACCTATTGTTTAAGCTAAATTCTCCATTACTCATTGCCATTGACAATCTCCTCTGATTTATTCAAGTAGGCCCATTGTATTGTTTGTTTGGTAGAAAAAGAGAATATGCCCAACACTTGTTCTAGTTATGATTGTGGGCCTAGATATTATGGCACTCCATCACCAAATCTATACCAGCTACCTTGCATATAATTTTTTCTTCCAAATCCGTATTATTAGGGGTCAAGGCCTCCTAGAATGTCGACTTACCTTTTTTTCTTCTCAAAGAGGCTTGAAAACATACAAAAACGACAAAAGAAAGAAAAGACCGAATCCCGCCATAAAAAGTGGCCGCTAAATGTTGAAAACTGATCCAAAACATTAAATGCTTGGATTCACCGAGAGCCCTAAGAAAGTAGATGTTTTGACATTACGTGAGTTCCAAGTAATTCGGAAACATTAAATGCTTGGATTGTTTGGTGAAACTGCGTTGAAGTCCCCACTTATCCCTAACTTGTCGATTAATGTATGACATTAAACTTTTACTTTCTAATAAGCCTTCAAAATTGCCTTTTTGAAAAAACCCTTGTGAGAAATGATTGAAATTCTCTATCCACTTTTGGAGGAGAGGGACCACTAGTCCTAAGTTAGTGAGCGTCTCATGTTTATATGAAATTTAGTAGGACCATGTAATACGGAGTATAGAATTCATTAAAATTTAATGATGGAAAATCTAATGGTCAAATATAAAAAGTATGATGTTCATCAATGTTTTAATCTTGGGGAAGTGCAATTGAGCAATGGGGAAGTGCAATTGAGCAAGGTTTGACTCCTCAATAATTTTCATAGATTGATATTGCTACTTATGATAGTTTAACCAAAGGACAACTATTTATTTAGACATATGTTCTATCATGATGACATAATCTACTGTATAAAGAAATATATGTCAATATCTATGTAAAAGTATAATTATTTCCATAGAAAGAATACAAACAACAACTATTGTTAGAACAATTTTATACTTTTATTTAAAACACAATTTAAATGCAACTTTAATGATTTCAATATTTTTTAATAATTATTTAATTAATATATTTGACATAAGAGTGTCAATTGTTCAAAAAAAGACCATACTCATTTTTAAAAGTTAACTTACTTATAGGATACATTATGATAAAAAAATTTCTAATTCCCCTACATTTTAGTACACATAATCCTTATATATAGAATAAATGACTATCAAACATTTAACTTACCCTCTAAAATGATAAACTTAACCCTATAATACAAGCCTTAAAATTGATTAGATAAATGTAATAGAATTTTATCTTCTACAAGTAGTACGGTGTCAAAAGAACAACATTAGAAGACTAAGGGTTTGTGGGAGGTGGATGTTGACTTTTGATGTACCCCCTATAGAGAGGGGGGATTCGCTGCTTACAAGTCTCTTTATTTTCAAGAGATTCCAATGGAACAAACTGCCCTAAAATACCTCAAGGAACAAAGTGATAGTTTCAAAATTAGGGAGAGTAGCTCATAGACGTCTTCCGGACAGATTAACAAGTTTTTGGCCAAGGACAATAGAGTGACATACAGACAATAGTGTTGGTTTTTTTTTATGAAGAAAACTTAATCTCAACAATTGTTTATGAATTTTTCATAATTCAACGATCAACAATGTTGAGGATTGACCAACAACTAGGTGAAAGCTTTCTAAGGCTTTCCCTCTGCACTTTGGGCTCTGCATGACCCAAGAGGGTGATCCCTATAATGTACTTAGTGACACTCTTATTCCATTTACCACAGACATTGCAAATAATAGATACACTCTCATAGATTCCAAATTAGATGAAATCCTTTAAGAGTTTGGCTAATTCTCCAACAAGAATTCACCTAAAGTAGAGAATGGACAACCTCTTATGAAACTTTAAAACAACTTAAGGTATATGAATGATTTTCTATAAGGATTTGTTCTTTGAAAGGAAGGGACGAATCAATTGCATCAAAGTTGTCCAAATCAACAAAATTGTGTCTTATCCATTGGGCAACGAATTCAAATTTGAAATAAACTGTAATACAACAATGATTTAACTCAGCATTTATAGACCATTGTGATACTGCATTACAATAAAACAACTCTAGATATCCTAGAACAAAAAACTACTTATCAAATCCTCATACTTAATCACACAAACCTATGATTTCATCAAAGCATTTTAATTAATTCTTTGAATTAAAGCAAAGATAAAATCATACATTCAACCAAAACGATTGAAGACTAACAAAAGGATCCTTGATTATTTTATTAATAATTCATATGAAAAAGTATATCAGGAGAGAAATTGCTTCAAAATTTTCTCTATTTCATTCAAATTCCACCACTATTTTAAAACCATTATACCTATTACAGACTCAAATTCAACCTATGACTCAACACTATTTCTATTTCCTTGTGCTTGAATTACAAAATTCTTATACATGAGTTCAAAACTTCACCAACCAAAGACCCTGTAATTTTCCTTGAATTCCCTTTTATAAGAACAAGGGAGCAACAAGCTTCATGCCAAATTACACATTTCAAAATATCCCCTTGAGCAGTTATATTTTCATTTTGAGAGGGCGAAATCCATGTAAGACAAAATTCCTTTCATATTGCTAAAGAAGATTCTCTCACCCTCCAAAGGGCATCTCTCATCATTGTAGTAGCATCAATAGTGAGTAAAGCATCCTTCCACAAGAAAAATTGTATTCCACTTGTGCACCAAGTAAGCAATAACTAAAACATAAAGAAATAAAAGAAGAGAAAAGACCACATCTATGTTAGCACCTTGTCATCACTTCATAACCGAAAGGATATAATATTTTACAATACTTTATCAAAGGCTTAATCTGTGAACTTTTCAAGAAATACATTATAGTCCTCCTCGGTGGGCCATTGTATGTCCAGTAACTCTTGCACCTTAATGTCAAGTGTTGGTTGTACCTAACATCAATTAATATGTGGGCCTCTTTAACAAATGCATCCATTCACACCTCAATCCTTGTCATGTTATCAACTACAAAATTTAGCATGGTATAGTTGGTGAGACTAATTGCTCTCTTAAAATGCAAGAGAAAACCTCCCAACTCATCTTTCCAAGTAGAAAAATCCTTCTATTCACCTTCATCATTTAATATTTTAGGCATTTCCTACTCTTCCATTTCCTTGAACATTTTTAATTTGTTCTATAGTTGTACTCCCAACTTGCCATGAAAAGTTGATATTCCACCCAATAGGTCCACTACCTTTAGCACGTCTAGAATTTTTGTTGGGGCTTCAAGATCATCCTTCATATTAGGCATCATCTCTTTTAGGGCTCCAAATCTAGCACTCCAGTCATTCTAGAAAGAATCTCGAACTTGCACATACCTCTCATGAGCTTCATGGATGCTCTTTTAGGCTTCCTAGATAGTATCAAATTTATGCATCAGCTTGGAAACTTTGTGCTTCAATACATCATCAAAAATATTGTCAGCAACCTTGTTAGCTTCCTCCTTTTCTTTCTTAACATTATCTTTCTCCACTTGCAATTGCTTCCTTAAACTCTGGAATCTCAATGATAGAGTCTCCTTGTCTTGAGCTTATAATTCTAAAGAAGATGAAGAGTGGGGGGGAAATATTTTATTGATTGAACTGCTTGCACAATAGCCCTCATCTTGTTATGCTCATCCATGAGAGTGTTGTAATTATTCAAAAATGCATCATATTCCTTTTGTGATATTTGTGTAGTGTTAGCACTCAACATGGCAACATGCACAATCAACTTTGCAACTTGGATAGGGGTTATGTCAGCGGATCTATTCATCACGACTGAACCAACAACATCATCAATTTATTTAACCACATCGGTTTTTCTTGTACATATTAGGATCCATTGACCAAATTGTAGGAGTATGCAATTTGGGAATAAAACTAGAACCAAAGACATTGTTACCAAAATGCTCTTCAAAAATAGAGGCATTGGGGTCCTTTCTTATTGGATCAAGAGCAATATAAATAGTAATTTTCCACCCTAGAAACAACATTATACCACTTTCCTTCAAAAAAAATTTGGCCTTGATAGGAGTAATTTCCACTATCTTAGCCATTATCTTAGACACCTCTTTTGCCTTTTATGCCTCCTATTGTTGTGAAGATTCCACATTAGCCTTAGCCTCTTCAATTATCTTCTTGATATCTTGGCTCTTATGTTGGATGATAAACTCTTTGAATTCAGGTATATGCAGGATCATGATGGGCCAAAAAGTGGCGATATGTAAGTGATATGATGGCCCATGTGGCTGACAACTTTTTACCCAAAATTGATGAAACAAAAAGGGTTTTTAAAGGAGATTCTAAGATTTCCACCAATATAAATTATTCTTTACTTTGAATTTAATAAATAATTATTATTCATTTTCTATTTGAATTACGACTAAAGTCCTGATTGATAGGCTAATTGAAAAACATCTATAGCTTTCAACAAGATCAATTTTTTGAATCCAAAACATGCATCACATTCTATGCTTCACATACTATAGGATTTAAAAAATGAATTTCATGAAGTTTTGACCAAGTTAAGGTGGTCAAACATACAATTTTTATATTTTTTTAAAGTTGTAATAAAAATTTATGATTAATTATTTACATGGAAAAAATTACAAAAAATATGCATCACATCGGGACATGAGTCCTCTACCTATATCTAAAATATTATAAAATAGTATTATCATTTTATTGTGGTTAGGGTGGTTAGACAGACACCTACTTATTTTTTCCCTAAAATTTAAGTACTACTGTGTTGAAATTTCAAATTTTCACCAAATAGATTTTTTTTTCCTTTTAGGTAAACCTAGTAGTTTAGAAACTAAATTCCATTTGCTAAAAATTCTATTCTTACATATTTTTGAAATAATATATATATAACTTATTCAATTTTTTACGTCAAGTTTCCTAACTCTGATTTTTCTTAGAAATTTTTTGCCACTTAAGGGCCTGCTTTTTCCATGATGATCCTGCACATACCCATTCCTTATTCTGCACAAAGGAATTCATCATAGGCTTTGACCCTGGGGTCATCATCAACTTCTTCATCATACTCGAACCATTTGATAATCTTGTCCATTGGAACATATGGGTCAAGAGCTCATCTTTTATTTGAGGGGAAGGAAACATCCTTTCCACCTCCTGATCATCAGGAACATGCTCTACAGAGTGCTCATATCCAACTAACTTAGTAGAAGAACATTGAACCAAAGGGTTTCCCTCTTCATCAACCTCCAAAGGTTGTTATTGAATGTCCATAGATTCTTGTTGTTTCTCCTCGAGTGTGTTTGCCTTCTCTACAGCCTCCTTGACATTTACATTGAATTCACCATTTTGGTAATCCTTTAACTTGGTCATGGCCCTTTCATAAGGGCTCTCAATCTCATCATATGGACTGACAAAAAAATCATTTCTTTTTATTATGGCTTCCTCAATGTCACATATGGCACTCCATTCATTTTTCCTTTAAGTAACTACACCATCAATTGTCAAATTTCTAATTACATAATCAGTGTACAAAAAGTGGTGGGAAAACCAAGACAAGCCTTTATTTATTTTCGTCTCATTTACAAAACCCTCAAGGTCATAATTTTTTACTTGATCAACTGGAATTTTAAGATTTATTAACATTATTGAACACTTTTCATAGCCTTCTTTGGTAGTAGCCTTAAAATAATCAAAAGTACACTGTGGTGTTATCATTGAATCCTTCCTAGGAATTCTAAAATGTTCCTTATCCATGAAATCCAACTACCACATAAGCTCCATGAAGGCCAACCTATCAAAAACATACATTGGTAGGAAATGGGGTGCAAAATTGGCTCCATAAGGTTTAATCAAAGTATAATGGGAGTGCAAAAACTATTCACCCTAATTGTGAGTTTTTATTGCCCCTTGTTTAAGTTCTTGGGAGCGCAAAATCTCCTTTATAACTTTTGAAATTTTATATAGAGGTGATACATCCAAACTCTCCAAGATACCAAACCTCACAACATTGTAGAAAGAAAGATAATTTGAATGTGGAAAATTTTGGTCCTAAATATGAGTCCACATTTGGATAGATAGATCATTTCCTTCATCATCCTTTTACATAAGCTTAATTTATTTTTTCCACTTCTCTTTGCCAATGTAAAGAATCATATGCATCAATAAATAATAGTGGGGGAAAACTAATGGGGCACTACCATCCTTTAATCCAATTAACCCCTTATGCATCTAGTTTGTAATATATGCTACATAGTCAAATCCCTAGTTGGAGTTCTAATTTTGAATATCAATAATCATTACCAACAAAGTAGTTGGTATCCTCTCATCAAACCTGTCAGCCAATACTTTGTCCAAACAATAATAGGTGTTGTTGAAGTATTTTTCAAATTCATCACATTCAAAAGACTCTAATTCCTTAGGATCGAAATACACTTTATCTCCTTTCTCATGCCTAGAAAGCACATGTTTTCTATATCCATACTTGGTTTTTCATACTCATTACATAAATTAGAAAAATTAATGTTGACGGTGTAATTAGGGTTTAACTTGAACACCTCCACAATCTTATCTCTTGTTATATCAAGGAGTGGGGTTCCATTCTCACATTTTATTGTTCTTTCCATGGAATCATAATGCCTTGCCAACTCTAGCATCAAGTTGACTTCAAACAATACATTTGGTACCACAAAATTTCCAAGGTTGAAACCCCATAGGTGTTGGGATGAATGTTTAGCATACCATCTATTGAAGGTATACAAGAATAATTACCAACCACTTTGAGGTAGTGGGACCTCAACAATTCTAGTAGCATTGTCAATCAGCCTGCTAGTCATGACACCCTACCCTGTAGGTCTTTTTCCAATTTTATTTCCTCCCTTAAAGCAATATCTTTGGATTCACCTTTCATGAACCTATCAAAGTCTCTCTTCTCTCCCTTAGATTTTACAAACTTCTCTGAGACTGCTAGCTTAGGCTTAACAACCTTAGGATTTTCTTTTTCATTTACTCCCTACTCCTAAGGATTCATTGGGTTGGCTCATGGTTTATAGCTAGGGTTTAAAAATTCCACTTATGAATGAGGGGTTACTAGTTTTATAATCTCAAGAAATCCACTTGCAAGACACAAATAAGAAACCCTCCTAAAGCTTATTTAATTCCTACCAACTTATGAATTTGTACAATATTCAAACCCTTCCAAACCATAAGCACCTACAACTTTCTAAATTAATCAGTAAATTTCCTTAACCAACTCAATTCAAACAGAATTTTCATAGAGAGGTACAATTAATTGCTTACTCGGGAGAAAATTTGTCTTTAATGCCTCTGCAACTCTTTACATGAGCTCCTCACATATTTCTCTTCAAAATTGACCAATTCTTCTACTTCAAACGGTTGCAATTGGGAGGAAAATTGAGCCAGCAACCTTCTTTATGGCCAAGGAATGAAGCGTCTTGACCATTAACACTTGAAAGAAAGCTCACACGAGCTAACTCACACTTAGCCGTTTAAGTTCAAATTCTGGTCATTGATCATTTTGATTTAAAACTCCATCCATGGCTCTCCTTGACCCTCACACTTTCTCTATTTTCTTTTAGTGATGTCCCCTGATGCTTCTACATCACCCCTTTTTTCTTTAATCACCTTTCACTTTGAGGCCATCACTCATCACTACTTCATTCTTTACACCTTTGAATGGATCTATGATGCTCTAGTACCCAGCGATGAGGGAAATATTCCATTGAATATCCCATCACTCATCGTTGATGTGTTCTTTAGATCTCCATTTTTAACTGTAATAGCTTTAGGTAGAATGATGGGAACAAGACTGACTATCCATCACTCGTCGCCAATACTTTTTTTCCTTGTTGCATCCTATTTTTCCTCTTGTTGCATCCTATTAGCAATGTTAGAAGTTCTGTAAAATTTTGAAAATTTCAGGGCTGCACATAACCGTTAGTTCCCAAAAAATGCCCATACCATAAGCACATGAATCCACTTTGTGTAACAAATTTTCGCATATTTTATCATTTGGTCCCATAGAATTCACCTGTCCTTGAGTATTTCAATGTGTAAACCATATCAGCGTAACATGATGGAGGTCTCACCAATCCATAAAGAATTTTATACTAATATATGTCTTTTTGTAGTTTATCAGCAAGACATCGGGAATGTTTTACCGATGTTATTTCATTTGGTAATACACATCGACATGATACAGTTTGCAGTCTCAGCGACACAAGGGTACTATCAGCAAGATAGTGGTCATTGGTGTAAGTCATAATGAGCTTATTTGTGTCTTACTGATCGTGGTGCAATTCCAGAGCATCAAAAATGATTCTACAATATTCTCAACGAGTTTCCCGGAAAAGTAGATCCTGTTAGTAGTATAATGTCATCAGGGTGAGTTTGAGGAAGTCTTGCTGACACACCATATCACTATAGTGGAATTACATCAGTAGGGGGACTTAGCAAAATTCATCGACCAGACTTGAGCCATTGGTGTAATGTCCTGGAGCATTTTTCTGGTCTTGCCGATAAAGCCAAGGAATTTTTTCGTCGTTGTCATCGGGATGAGCTTATGGAGTCCTACTAACCCCCTATGTCACATTGACGGGTTTAAATTGGTAATGACTTAGCAATATGTTCAGAGGAAATATTCATCAACGAGAGTTATAGCAATACACTTGAGATCGAAGTGATTGTCGGGAAGACTCATAACATTGGTATAACTACAATAAAACTTGGGGATAGAAGCAAAGATACAAATTGGCTATCGGTGAGACTCAGAACATCGGTCAAACTGCAGGATGTCTTAGTAGGTGTTTTGTGAATGTTGGTAAAGGCCTGAAAAAATGGATTGCTGAGTTTTGAATACGAAAGGATGCATCCTTTCAAATACTGATATATAAATACCCATTTTTGACAGTGAATAAAAAGATAAGGGAGGAGATAGCGAATAGAATATAGTAGGATCATACGTAGAATGTTTACAATTTTGAGACTGTGATGCATGTTTGAAACAATGGAGATTTCAATTGAATTTATTTGATTTGATGACATTTTCTGGCAGTTGTTTGTTGTGTTAATTAAAAGTATTTTTGAAGTTATCTCCAAGGTTGATGTTTTCTATTTGTTTATACTGATATATCAAGGATATTTTTTAGTTTATCAGTGCACACTTGTTGTATCTGTATGATTAGATTAATTGGTTCTTTCAAGGAAAGATTAAGTCCTTTTAGTCAGTCGTAGTGATTAGGAAATATCATTTGGATCATTAAGAAGAACTCAATAGTCACATCCTTGCATATTTATACAAGTTATAAACTTAAAATTGTATTCCAAACAATTTGAGTATCTGCCAAAAAGAAGTTATTCATTTCATATTATCATTTGACTCCGTACACCCAATAAGGCACTAGTCTCTACCATTCCACTATTTAGTTTCATTCATTTTTCATATGAACACATTATATTTTAGCCTTGATATTGCTTATACAATTTGTACCAAAATAAAACTCATTTATCCACTCCTATTTTCCATTGTGGGTAAATCACTTTAAAGGAATAAACATTGGTCAAGTCTGCTTCATTGTTATAGGTACACCCGCCTAGGTTTGGCAGCACCTGAAGAGTAGAAGTTCTAAATCATTTGGCCTTGTCTGTTACCCTGAAACGTATCAAGAGACTAGCAACTTCTTGAGGTATTTTGCCTACATTTTTTAGAGCTAACAAATTGGTGACTCTACTGGGGAATCAACTCATAGTTAGGGCCTTAGTCATAAAGTCAGAAATCTTTTAAAGACTCCACTGGGGATAAGAAACAACAAATACTTTCTCACTTTTGGGAAAGTGAGTGGTGACTTTGACAAAAATATTGCATCAATTCAACATGAATGGTAGAAGATCCTAATACAAAGGAGGTCCTAGTGGCAATAGTAAGTGGACCCATAAGGATGATAAGGTTGATAAGGGTAAGAAGATAAATGATGACATGTGCATAACAAATAAATAAAAAGCATCAAGACCACATTGTGAAACATATGACCGTTATGATACATGGAGAGATAATTCAAGTGCAGAACCTTGTACTCCAGAAGAACAAAGAAATCCTTTTTATAATTCTCAAAAATAGGCAGAGTCTGATGCTAAACTCGAAGCTGAACAAATCAGATATCAATAGGAATATGATCAAAGAATGGAGGGTAATCAAATTGAGCCTATTGATCATGTAATTCCTCAAGAAAATTATGAGTTCTCAACTCATGAAGAAATAGAAACACAGTTCAAGTTTCATAAACAAGAAGTAGAAAGAGAAAAAGCTAAACAGGAAAATATCCAAATGGTAAAAGCAATCCAAGACTTCAAATTGCAGAAAGTACAAATTGATGCTAAGAAAACTATTTTTCAAAGTATATACTGCCTCATAGGTAGGGAAATAATAATGTAGGGCCTTCAAACCCATCAAAGGCTCCTCATAATCATATGAGAGATCAATACAAGCAACCAAACCATGCGCCATATATTGCATCACAACATACAAATGTACAACCACCTCATGGTCAGTAATATGTGCCATATCTTCATACACAACACAATAATCCAATGTACCAGTATTAGCACATGCATAACCCTCCCCCTCATACAACAATGATCAGGCAATTTGATTTGACAGGGTTTCAATTATACTCAGATTACCCTATGGCTAGTAGTTGGAGAAGTCTTGTTCCTAAGTTTACAGGGAGCAGTGCAATTACTGTTGAAGATCATTTGAGGAATTTTAGTGCTTTTATATAGGACTTGGATATATCATATGAAGATTTACATATGAGGTTGTTCATGATGTCACTCACCAAAGAAGCTAGGGATTGGTTCAATGGTCTGCTAATAGCTTATGTTGATTCTATCCAAGAATTTCAGGATTGATTTCTTGAACAATATGGAAATCCATGTGCACCAGATGTTGCTTTACATGAATTAGTATCGATTCAAAAAAATTAGAATGAGTCAATTTATGATTTTAACTGGAGATTCAAAAAATTGCAGAATAAGATACCACTTGGATCAAAGTTGCCAGACTATGTAGCATTCAGTATTTAATTGAATGCATTCGATCCAAAAATAGGGTATGAACTAAGAAACATGTTTCCAAGAGATTTAGCTGAAGCCCAAAAGATAGCATTAACCATTGAAAACAATAGGAAAGTTGTTGGGATGATCAGTAAGAGAGACAATCCTAGGGCTCCTCAACAAGTCAATAATTACTAGTACAAATAGAACACGTACATAAATGAGAGGCCTTGGTTACATGACATGCCCTACAATAAAAATTGGAAGGATGGAAAACCTATAATAGATAGACCCAGGAACAAAGAAACACCTGATCCATTAAGGAAGAAGGGAGAATATATGGTCAATAATAGTTGTTGGTGTGAAAGCTGTGATCGGCCACATTCCCCAAATCATTGTGTTGTAGCCCAAAAATCGCAAGAAGGGATGTCAGTGGGTAACAGTGGAGAGGATCACACAATGTATTTGACTTCAAATAATTTTCACCGTGTTGAGGAGAAATACTCATCTTCAGAAGATGAAGGTTATGAGTACGATGTTTCAAATCAAAGGTGTAATGTCCACATGGCTGAACAAGTTTTTTCTGATTCTGAAGAAGATTATGCAGAAAAATACTCTATTGAGGTGCCTACTCAATGCAATATGAGGAGACCCACTGAAGAGGAAATAAAGAGGTTAACCATTGCTGCAGTTGAACAAGCAAAGAGAAGGTATTGGTTAAGAAATAGGACAGTGAATGAAAATGAAGGTGTTCCTAGGGGAATATTTATGAAAGATAGAGAGGTGACACGAAGAGTTTTGAAGAAAAACGAGAATGTGCAACATGATAAGAATGAACAGAAGCCTGTCCAAAAGGAAGAAAATAAAGGAGAAGCATCAGAGCAAAAGAAAACAATTAAGGAAGAGGGTCCTTATTTTGAATTCTCTTAGGCTTTATCTTAGGTATAAATATCTGACCCACTACTTGAGATGATGAGAATTAAGGAGTATAGGGATAGTGTAATTCAATTGATATCAAATGGAAATGAGAAAAGTAAAAATTCTAAAAATTAGATGGCCATTGAAATGGTTAATAAGAAAGAGAAGGTGACTGTCCCATAAGTGTGTCTAAATGATGTATTGGTAAATTCCCCACAAGTTGATCCTTTTTTCACCACACTGCTTATAAACAAAAAACTGTTAAGGAATTGCATGATAGACTCTGGCGCTGCTATCAATATCATGCCAATTGGAGTTATGAAATAGCTAGGCATGTGGTTAGATACTAATGAAGGGAAGTGCTATGCAATGGATAGCAGACATGTTCCAGTAGTAGGTGTTATGAAAGATGTTGAAGTAAAACTAGTTGCTTATCCTTAGGTTGCTTACAATATAGATATAACTGCAATTGATACCCCTCCTCAATTTGGAATGCTTCTATCAAGATAGTGCATGGCAAGAGTTGGGGGAAACATCCAATTTTATTAATATTATGCAACAATTCCAGTGAATGGCTAGGAAGTTAAGCTGTACAGGGAGCCAAGGATGAACCCAATTGTAGATTGTATACCTCAAGATCAAGTCAATTGCTTTTGTCATATGGATCTTGGAAGTTTTAAGATAGAACTAGCCTAGCCAGAGTTAGTCAATGGTGATCCAATTGATAAACATGTTGCAAAAAACTATGATGGTGTATGGAAAATGTACTTTGATGGAGCATGTAGCCAAGAAGGTAATGGAGTAGGAATAGTGTTTGTTTCACCTGAAGGAGTCACATTCAAATATTCATTTGTTTTGGAATTTGAATGCACGATCAATATAACAGAGTATGAAGCTTTACTAATAGGATTGAATATGACTATAAAACATAAGATCAAGCTACTAGTTATTCTAGGGGATTCTGAGCTAGTTGTTTCTCAAGTTAAATCAAAATATGCAGCAAAACACAAGAGGCTGAAGCAATACAAGAATGTTGTATGGGACACAATTGAGTTGTTTGATGCTTTCTCCATTGAATGGATTGAGAGGCTGAAAAACATAATGGCAAAATTTTTAGCCAATGTAGCATTGAGAAGAGATGCTATCACACTGGCTGGAGTATCTCAAATTGAGTTCAAAACAAGACCCGCTATGCCTGACAATATATATAGTTGGCAGGTTTTTAATGATGATACTGACCTCTTAAAATTTCTTTACTGTATAGATCAATATGAAGCTCAAGAAGTTGATTTCAATGCCTTTGTTGAAGAAGTAGATGGGAAGCAGACAATATTTGGGAAAGAGGTCTTATAGCTTAAAACTAATAAGCTTCCCAAAGGGCTAGTAGCATTGGAAAGGGTATATGATGGAAATGATCAGTCCCTCATGAAATAGATACCAGTCAAGAGAGAGGATATTGAAGAGGTCAATTTAGGGACTGAACTGGCACCAATAAAGGTATACATTTGAAAGAAAATAAGGCCAAAAATTTGAAGAATGTTGATTGCACTATTGAGAAAATATAAACATGTGTTTGCATGGTCTTATGAAGATCTCAAAGCATATAGGGAAGATTTGTTTCAACATGAAATCCTGTTGAAGCTAGATGCAAAGCCATTTAGGCAAAGACAAAGACCTATCAACCCAACATTGGAACCAAAAATGCAAGAGGAATTGGTAAATCTTAGAGATGGGGGTATTATCAAACCAATCAAGCACTCAACCTGGGTCTCAAACCTGGTTCCTGTGAGGAAGAAAAATAGAGATATCAGATTATGTGTGGACTTTAGAAATCTAAACATGGCATCTCTCAAGGATAATTATCCTCTACCTAATATGGAGGTTGTGCTACATAAAGTAATAGGGTGTGAGTTGTTATCTATGATGGATGGGGTCTCTAGTTACAACTAGGTCAAAGTCAAAGAATTTGAGCAGTATAAGACAACTTTTACAACCCCATGAGGAACATATGTTTATGTGAGAATTCCATTCGGTCTCCCAAACACAGGTGTAACCTTTCAAAGAGCTATGGACGTAGCATTTGCAGACTTGATTAATGCTATCATGGTGGTATATGAAGATGACCTCACTGCTTATTCAAAAAGGGTTGAAGATCATGTAGAACATCTGGAAAAGGTATTTATTGTAAGGAAAGCTATGGTGCAGAAAAACTCTCCTAAAGTCAAAACCTCAGGGAAGAATGCAAAGGTGCTTTTAAATTTTCAATTACAGTCCAATTAAGATACACTTGAAAGCAATAATAGAAACAGAGAAATAATCATACACATATGAACACCATATTTACGTGGGAAAACCCTTACTGAAGAAAAACTCACCACACTAAGAAAAACCCCTTTGTATTATAGTAACAGAAATTATATATATACAGAGTATGGGCTTCACTATCTTTGATGTCAATTTACAATAGCATAATCATAATGATCAACCTTGTATAGAATATTCAAGTTACAATACTCTCATAATCAAATTCACACTGATAATACATCGAACTATTCATCCAACTATTCATGCAACCATCGAACCAAACACAATCTTCAATCTCTGAGTATATCCATGATGCCCATGGTCTATTGATCTTCCTCTCAGTAATGGTCACAACAATCCAACTGCTAGCGGTACCCATTTTTATTCTCTGATTGGTTGTAGACTCACCACATAGGATATTCATCACTCAGTCAAAGGCGTTCAACCTGTGTTGCATGTCGGTGAGACACTAACCGTGTCTCCCTGATGCCACAAGAACGATTGTAGTTATCGCCAAGAGTCGACCTCATTGGCAAGACGTTATACCAAATGCAAATCCACCTTGTGAAGATCTATCAGCAAGAGTTCAACTATTGGCGAGAGTCATACTGATGTTCACAGGTCACATCAACCTCAACATTGCCATCGGTGAGACTATTGCTACTTGCCAAGAGATCACATTGAGCCTTCCAGTCATACCGAAACAAACAACCATCAGAAAGACTTACCGCTATCGCTGAGAGGTAATACCGAACCCACAAGTCATACCGAGCACCAAACTGTCTCTAGGAGTCATACTGACAATAGACTACCCCATCACTACTTGACAAATATCCATCACTAAGACTTCATACCAAAACCTTCAAGTTATCCCGATGAATCTGAGTGTAGTTGTTTGGCGAGACATACCATCTATCGGCAAGAGATCTTACCGAGTCACCATGTCACCCTAATGTCTTCTAGTGAATAACTGTCGGAGAGACAACCAAAAGTTTCCAAGAGTTCTTGCCGAGGTTTTCACGTCACCTCGATAGCTCCGAGTGTATGATTATTGGTGAGACACCATCTATCGACAAGACTTCATACCGAAATCTTTGTACATGTTACTCCAATGACTCTAGTCACCATGAGTCTCATCGATAACCTTTAGGCATCAACCCATCGGCAAGACCAATCCACTCGGCAAAGGGTTACAATGATCATCATGTCATAGCGATAGGTCCATTCAAAAAGACTGAAACAAGGTCTCAATGACAAGATATTTTTGCAAGGTTACAAAGCTACTAGTCGGCCATACAATATGGATGTCACACCAACTTGGCTCTTTCAGAGGTTTCATCCTGTGAGATTGAGACACATATTTCCAACAATCTCCCACTTGATGAAGATCACATAGGAACCTCCAGAGCACAACAAAACTACTGACATTCATGGGCACTAAGGCCCATCAAACTGGCACACCACCTAAACTTGTCTATGCTCACTGGCTTCATCAATGCATCTGCAAAATTCTCCACAGTATCCACTTTTTCTAATGAGACCTTTCCATCCTCCACCATATCTCATACAAAATGATGTTGTACATCTATATGTTTTGTCCTGGCATGGAAAGTAGGATTCTTTGCCAAACAAATAGCACTCTGACTGTCACAGTAAATAGTTATTTTATCTGCATCAAAACCAATGTTAGAACATAAATTTTTTAACCAGCTTGATTCTTTACATGCATGTGTTACTGCCATATATTCTGCCTCTATAGTGGATAAAGTGACTACAGCCTACCGCTTACTCATCCAACTAACTACACCACCATTCAACATGAAAGTATATCCACTGGTGGATCTTCTGCTGTCAATATCCCCTGCCCAATCAGAATCCACATAGCCTCGAATACTGAGAGTTCTCTATGATTCAACCAAGTTCCCATCATAACACAAAGCATATTTTGAAGTGCCCTTCAAATATTTGAATACTCTTTTCACAGCATCCCAATGTGTCCTTCCAGGATTAGCCATAAACTGACTAAGTACTTCCACTGCTTGGGAAATGTCTGGCCTTGTACAAATGATTACATACATTAGACTTCCAACTGCACTAGCATAAGGTACACTAGTCATGTCCTCCATCTCAGTAGGAGATTTTGGACAGTCTTCAATAGATAGCTTCGCTCCCTATAAAATTGGGACAACTAGCTGCTTGCAATCATTCATACAAAATCTCTCTAGAGAAGTTTTAACATACATACTCTGACTGAGCCAAATTTTTCTATTCTTCATGTCCCTAGTGATTTCCATTCCCAGAATATACCTTGCTACACCAAGATCTTTCATTTCAAACTTTGAAAACAACTGAGACTTAAGATTAGAAATCATAACTTACTATTGCCTATGAACAACATATCATCAAGATAGAGAGCAATAATAAGAACTTGATCACTTTCAGCTTTTTAATACACACAATAATCATATATTGATTTTACAAATCCCAATGACAAAACAAAAGTGTCAAACTTCTGGTACCACATTCTAGGAGACTGTTTTAACCCATATAGAGATTTATTCAACTTGCAAACCAATATTTCTTTACGTTTTTCCACAAAGTGCTCAGGCTAGGACATATAAATCTTTTCTTCAAGATCACCATGAAAAAATGTTGTCTTCACATCCATCTGTTTGACCTCTAAGTGATACGGTGGTGTGAGTGACAAAATAAATCTAATGGACGTGAGCTTAGCTATAGGAGAAAAAATTTCTCCATAATCAATTCCCTCTACCTTGGAATAACCCTTCACAACCAACCTCACCTTATATTTTTCCACACTACCATCCAGACCTATTTTCTTTTTAAAAACCAATTTGCAGCCAACAGCTTTTCTGCCTTCAGGAAAGGGCACCAAACTCCAAGTACCATTCTTTTCTAATGACGCCATTTCTTCATTCATGGCTTCCAACCAAGAGTTTGAATTAGACATTTTAAATGCCTCTTTCACAATCCTAGGCTTATCAGTGCTAGAAATTAAAGCATAGGAACAAGTAGAATCTATCAAAGAAAACCCATACCTATCAGGTTGCTTTCTTTCACGAGTTGAAATCCTCACTTGCTGAGCCTGAGGTTGTTCTTCTTCAGCAAAACTCTCAAAACTACTTGATCTCTCCTCAGTTTCAGGTACATTTTTAATTTTCAATTCCTCTTTATCTTGTGTCGGAGGAATTTCAACTACATCCTTTTTGTTTTCTGATTTTGTCTCTGACTACAGATCCAAGGTAGAAGGCTTTAGCTCATGAAAGATAACACTTCTATTGTATGGAACCTTCTTCTTATCAAGATTCCAAGCTTGTATCTTTTTGTGCCAACACTATAGCCAATAAAATTTTTTTTGGTAGCCTTGTTCTCCAATTTAGATCTTTTCTCATATGGCGCATGTGCATATGCCTCACAGCCAAAAACTCAAATGTGTCTTAGAGAGGGATTCTTAACAGACCATGCTTCCAAAGGTGTTTTCTCAACAAGAGAAGAATTAGGAAAATGGTTTATCAAGTAACATGATGTAGCAACTACCTCAACCCAGAACTTCTACTCCAAGCTAGCACTACTCAACATACTTCATGCTCTTTCCATCACTGTCCTATTGAACCTTTCTACAACTCCATTTTGTTGTGGAGTGTAAGGTGTAGTTTTATGTCTTTTAAACCCATGATATTTATAGTACCTCTCAAAATCACCAGAACAAAATTCACCGCCATTATCAGTCCTTAAACATTTTATTTTCCTTCCAGTCTGATTTTGTACAAGGTTCTTAAATTTCTTAAACTGACTGAACACTTATGATTTAGTTTTCAAAAAATAAAAAAATGTTCTTCTCAAATAATCATCAATGAACGATACACAACTTAGACAAATAAGGAACATTCATTAGACCAAAAAAATAAAAATGTATATAATCAAGCAAACCAGAAGATTTGTGAGGACTAGAATAAAATGAAACACGGTGTTGTTTACCATATATACAATGTTCACAAAACTCAAATTCAAGGATACAATCTTCAAGCCCCTTAACCAGGTTTTTATTCTTCAATGTTTTTAAACCTTTCTTGCCAATGTGGCCTAGCCTATGATTTCAGAGCATAGTCTTTTCTGCTAGAAGTTTAACTTCCATAGAGTTTACACTATTAGGAATTTCTTCCTCTTTTCCTCCATGAGTAGCATTTTGTGACTTGGTAGAGACACTATTTCTTTGCACAACATGTGCATCCAGCTTATACAAGGTACCAATACGAGCATCCCTTGCTAGCACCATAGAGCCTCTAGTCATCTTGCAGCCATTTCCAGAGAATGTGACTTGCACTCCAATATCATTTAGCATACTAACATAAAGTAAATTTCAAACCAAACCTGGTATATGCATTACATCATTGATTCCCTTCACTCTTCTATCAGGGAATTGAATTCTGACTCTTCCACGGACAACTATTTTCAATGATGAATCACTTGCCAAATAGACCTTTCCACCATTGTATTTTTCATACTTTGTGAACTAGTCTCTATGAGATGTCATGTGGAAAGATGCTTCAAAATCAATCAGCCAGACATCATTTGATGCTTGTGTAGTGAAGGCTGCAATGAAGGTGTTTACATCACTCTGAGAAGAATCATTCTCAGAAGAATACTTCTTCTTCTTCTTCTTCTCCTCTTTACAATCCTTTCGTACATGACCAGGTTGCTCAAAATTTTAGCACTTCACATTGGACTTCTTACCAAGAGACTTTGATCTCCACTTTGATTTGGATTTGGACTTCTTTTCCTTATTTTTTCCTTTTTCTTCTGGTCTGCCTCTAATAGCAAGAGCCTCATTCACCATATCAGAAGATTTCCTTCTCATCTCTTCTGATAACAAAGAAGCAACAACATCTTCCATCTTAAAAGTGGATGTCGTACTCCCAATAGCCATCACCAGGTGATCCCAAGAATCTGGAAAATAACATAATAACAACATATAACAATCTTCTTCATCAATCTTCACACCCACAGATGTTAACTGTGCAATCAACATGTTGAATGCGTTCAAATGATCAACAACAAACCCTCTTTCCTGCATTCTCAAAGAGTACAACTTCTTCCTCAAGAAAAAATTATTCACCAAGGACTTGCCCTGATAAATAGTTGCCAATCTTTTCCACAAGGAAGATGTAGTCTTTTCTTCATGAACATTCAGAAGAACAGAGTTTGCTAAAGAGAGCCTTATCAGCCCCTTAAATTTTCTATTTGCAAGGTCCCAATCTTCTTGCTTCATGCCTATAGGCTTCATTCCAGACACAACAATCCAAAGATCACGATCAACCAATAGATCTTCCATTTTAAGTTTCCACAACTCAAAATTGCTACCATTGAATTTCTCAATTTCTATCTTTCCTGATGTGCTTTCCATCTTAACTTGTAATTCGAATTACCAAAACTTCTACAAGATTCCCACTGAACAGAATTGACTAAAAAAACTCAATTTACCCACAAGGATAACACAACTGGCCAGGCTCTGATACCACTTGTAAGGAAAGCTATGGTGCGAAAACAACTCTCCTAACATCAAAACCTTAGGGAAGAATGCAGAGGTGCTTTTAAACTTTCAATTACAGTCTAATTAAGATACATTTGAAAGAAATAATAGAAACAAAAAAATAATCATACACAGATGAACACCAAATTTATGTGGGAAAACCCTTACAAGAGAAAAACCCCTTTGTATTACAGTAACAAAAATTACTTATAGAGTACTGGCTTCACTCTCTCTGATGTCAATTTACAACATCATAATCATAATGATCAACCTTGTATAGAATATTCAAGTTACAATACTCTCATAATCGAATTCACACTGATCATACATCAAACTATCCATCCAACTATTCATGCAACCATCGAACCAAACACAATCTTCAATCTCTGAGTATATCCATGATGCCCATGGTCTGTCAATCTTCCTCTCAGTAACAGCCGCAACAATCCAACTACTAGTGGTACCCATTCTACTTCTCTGATTGGTCATAGACTAACAATGTAGGATAGCCATCACTCAGTCAAAGGCATTCAACCTGTGTCTCATGTCAGTGAGACACTAACCGTGTCTCCCCAATGCCACAAGAACGATTGTAGTTATCGCCAAGAGTTGACCTCATCGGCAAAAAATTATACCAAATGCAAATCTACCTTGTGAAGATCTATCAACAAGAGTTCAGCTATTGATGAGAGTCATACCGATGTTCACAAGTCACATCGACCTAAGCATTGCCATCGACGAGACTATCGCTACTCGCCAAGAGATCACACCGAGCCTTCCAATCATACTGAAACAAACAACCATTGGGAAGACTTGACACTATTGCTAAGAGGTAATATTGAATCCATAAGTCATACCGAGCACCAAATAGTCACCAGAAGTCATACCAACAACAAACTACCCCATCGCGTAGACAAACATCCATCGCTAAGACTTCATACCAAATCCTTCAAGTTATCCCGATGACTTCGAGTGTAGCTATTCGAGGAAACATACCATCTATCGAAAAGAGATCTTACCGAGTCACCATGTCACCCCGATGTCTTCTAGTGAAGAACTATCGGCGAGAGAACCAACAGTCGGCAAGAGTTCTTGCCGAGGCTTTCACATCACCTCGATAGCTCCGAGTGTATGCTTATCAGTGAGACATACCACCTATCACCAAGACTTCATACCGAATCCTTTGTGTTACTTTGATGACTCCAGTCGCCATGAGTCTCCACGATAACCTTTATCCATCAACCCGTCGGCAAGACCAATCCACTCAGTAGAGGGTTACATCGATCATCATGTCACAGCGATAGGTTCCATTCGATAAGACTGAAACAAGATCTCAGTGACCAAAACTTTTCACAAGGTTCCAAAGCTACTAGTCAGCCAGACAATATGGATGTCACATTGACTTAGCTCTTTTAGAGGTTTCAGCCTGTGAGATTGAGACACACATTTCCAACAATCTCCCACTTGACGAAGATCACACAGGCACCTCTAGAGCACAACAAAACTACTGACATTCATGGGCACTAAGGCCCATCAAACTGGCACACCACCTGAACTAGTCTGTGCTCACTAGCTTCTTCAATGCATCTGCAACATTCTCTAGAGTATCCACTTTTTCTAATGACACATTTCAATCCTCCACCATATCTCGTACAAAATGATACTGTACATCTATATGTTTCATCCTAACATGGAAAGTAGGATTCTTTGCCAAACAAATAGCACTCTGACTGTCATAGTAAATAGTTATTTTCCCTATATCAAATCCAACGTTAGAACACAAACATTTTAACCAGATTGATTCTTTACAGGCATGTGTTTCTGCCATGTATTCTGCCTCTATAGTGTACAAAGCTACTACAACTTGCCGCTTACTTATCCAACTAATTGCACCACCATTCAACATGAAAGTATATCCACTGGTGGATCTTCTCTTGTCAATGTCCCCTGTCCAATCAGAATCCACATAGCCTCAAATACTAAGAGTCCTCTATGATTCAACCAAGTTCCCATGGTAACACACATCATATTCTAAGGTGCCCTTCAAATATCTAAATACTCCTTTCACAACATCCCAATGTGTCCTTTCAGGATTAGCCATAAACTGACTAAGTACTCCCACTGCTTGGGTAATGTCTGGCCTTATAAAGACCATTGCATACATTAGACTGCCAACTGCACTAGAATAAGGTACACTGGTCATGTCCTCCATCTTAGTAGGATATTTTGGATATTCTTCAATAGATAGCTTCACTCCCTGTAAAACTGGGACAACTAGTTGCTTGCAATCATTCATACAAAATCTGTCTAGAACATTCTTAACATAATTACTCTGACTGAGCCAAAGTTTTATAGTCTTCCTATCCCTAGTGATTTCCATTCCCAGAATATACCTTGCTGCACCAAGATCTTTCATTTCAAACTTTGCAGACAACTGAGACTTAAGATCATAAATCATTAACTTACTATTGCCCATGAAAAAAATATCATCAATATAGAGAGCAATAATAAGAACTTGATCACTTTCAGCTTTGTAATACACACAATAATCAGATTTTGATCTTACAAATCCCATTGAAAAAACAAAAGTGTCAAACTTCTGGTACCACATTCTAGGAGAGTGTTTTAACCCATATAGAGATTTATTCAATTTGCAAACCAATCTTTCTTTTCCTTTTTCCACAAAGTGCTCAGGCTGGGTAATATAAATCTCTTCTTCAAGATCACCATGAAGAAATAGTGTCTTCACATCAATCTATTCAACCTCTAAGTCATACACTGTTGCAAGTGACAAAAGAAATCTAATGGACGTCAGCTTAGCTATAGGAGAAAAAATTTCTCCATAATCAATTCCCTCTACCTTGGAATAACCCTTCACAACCAATCTCGCCTTATATTTTTCCACACTGCTATCCAGACCTATTTTCTTTTTAAATACCCATTTGCAGACAACTTTTCTGCCTTTAGGCACAGGCACCAAACTCCAAGTATCATTCTTTTCTAATAAAGCCATTTCTTCATTCATGGCTTCCAACCAAGAGTTTGAATCAGACATTCTAAATACTTGTTTCACAGTCCTAAGCTCATCAGTGTTAGAAATTAAAGCATAGGCATAAGTAGAATCTATCAAAGAAAACCCATACCTATCAGGTTGCTTTCTTTCATGAGTTGACCTCCTCACTTGTTGAGGCTGAGGTTGTTTTTCTTGATCAGAACTCTCAGAACTACTTGAGCTCTCCTTAGATTCAGGTACATTTTTAATTTTCAATTCCTCTTTATCTGGTGTTAGAGGAATTTCAACTACATCCTTTTTGTTTTTTGATTTTGTCTCTGAATGCAGATCCAAGGTAGAAGGCTTTAGCTCATGAAAGATAACACTTATGTTGTATAGAACCTTCTATGTATCAGGATTCCAAAGCTTGTATCCTTGTATGCCAGCACTATAGCCTATAAAAATACATTTGACAGCCTTGTTGTCCAATTTAGATCTTTTCTCATATGACACATGTGCATATACCTCATAGCCAAAAACTCAAATCTATCTTAGAGGGGGCTTCTTACAAGACCATGATTCCAAAGGTGTTTTCTCAACAAGAATAGAATTAGGAGAATGTTTAATCAATTAACATGATGTAGCAACTACCTCAGCCCAAAAATTCTCCTCCAAGCCAACACTGCTTAGCATACTTCATGCTCTTTCCATCATTGTCCTATTGAACCTTTCTGTAACTCCATTTTTCTACGGAGTGTAAGGTGTAGTTTTATGTCTTTTAATCTCATGATATTTACAGTACCACTCGAAATCATCATAACAAAATTCACCACCATTGTCAATCCTTAAACATTTTATTTTCCTTCCATTCTAATTTTCTACAAGGTTCTTAAATTCCTTAAACTGACTGAACACTTATGATTTATTTTTCAAAAAATAAACAAATGTTCTTCTTGAATAATCATCAATGAATGATACATAGTACCTTGACTTAGACAAATAAGGAACATTCACTAGACCAAAAACATCAGAATGTATATAATCAAGCAAACCAGAAGATTTGTGAGGACTGGAATAAAATGAAACACAATGTTGTTTACCATATATACAATATTCACAAAACTTGAATTTGAAGTTACAATCTTCAAGTCCCTCAACCAGGTTTTTATTTTTAAAGGTTTTTAAACCTTTGTGACCAATGTGGCCTAGCCTATGATTGCAGAGCATAGTCTTTTCTGTTGGAAGTTTAACTTCCATAGAGTTTACACTATCAGGAATTTCTTGCTCTTTTCCTCGATGAGTAGCTTTTTGTGACTTGGAAAAGACACTATTGTTTTGCATAGCATGTGCATCTATCTTATACAAGGTACCAATAAGAGCACCCCTTGCTAGCACCATAGAGCCTCTAGTCATCTTGCAGCCATTTCTAGAGAACGTGACTTTCACTCCAATATCATTCAGCATACTAAAAGAATGTAAATTTTGAGCCAGACTTGGTATATGCATTACATCATTGATTCCCTTCACTCTTCCATCAGGGAATTGAATTCTAACTCTTCCACGACCAACTATTTGCAATGATGAATCACTTTCCAAATACACCTTTCCACCATTGTATTTTCATACTTCATGAACCTGTCTCTATGAGATGTTATGTGGAAAGATGCTCTAGAATCCATCAGCCATACATCATTTGATGCTTGCATAGCCAAGGTTGCAATAAAGGCATTTGCATCACTCTGAGAAGAATCATTTTTGGAAGAATAATTCTTCTTCTTCTTTTTCTCCTCTTTACAATCCTTTCGGATATGACCAGGTTGCCCAAAATTCCAACACTTCACCTTGGACTTCTTGCCAAGAGACTTTGATCTCCACTTTGATTTGGATTTTGACTTCTTTTCCTTATTCTTTCCTTTTTCTTTTAGTCTGCCTCTAACAGCAAGAGCCTCCTTCTCCATCTCAAAAGATTTCCTTCTCATCTCTTCTATTAAAAAAGAAGCAACAACATATTCCATCTTAAAAGTGGATTTCATACTCCCAATAGCCATTACCAGGCGATCCCAAGAATCTGGAAAAGAACATAATAACAGCATACAACGATCTTCTTCATCAATTTTCACACCCATAGATGTTAACTATGCAATTAGCATGTTTACTGCATTCAAATGATCAACAATAGACCCTCCTTCCTACATTTTCAAAGAGTACAACTTCTTCCTTAAGAAAAAATTATTCACCAAGGACTTGCCCTAATAAATAGCTTCCAGTCTTTTCCACAAGGAAGATGTGTTCTTTTCTTCATGAACATTTAGAAGAATAGTGTCTACTAAACAGAGCCATATCAGCCCTTAGATTTTCTATCTGCAAGGTCCCAATCTTCTTGCTTCATTCTTGTAGGCTTTTCTCCAGACACAACAATCCAAAGATCACGATCAACCAACAGATCTTCCATTTTAAATTTCCACAACTGAAAAATTGCTTCCATTGAATTTCTCAATTTCAATCTTCCCTAGTGTTCTTGCCATCTTAAACTGTAATTCGAATTACCAAACTTCTACAAGACTCCCATTGAACAAAATTGACTCAAAAAACCCAACGTACCCACAAGGATAACACAATTGGCTAGGCTTTGATACCATTTGTAATGAAAGCTATGGTGCGGAAACAACTCTCCTAACATCAAAACCTTAGGGAAGAATGAAAAGGTGCTTTTAAATTTTCAATTACAATCCAATTAAGATACACTTGAAAGCAATAACAAAAATAGACAAATAATCATATACAGATGAACCCAGTTTTACGTGGGAAAACCCTTATTGGAGAAAAACCCACCACACCAAGAAAAAACCCCTTTGTATTACAGTAACAAAAATTACATACAGAGTACGGGCTTCACTCTCTCTGATTTCAATTTACAATAGCATAATCATAATGATCAACCTTGTACAGAATATTCAAGTTACAATACTCTCATAATCAAATTCACATTGATCATACATCGAAATATTCATCCAACTGTTCATGCAACCATTGAACCAAGCACAATATTCAATCTATGAGTATATCCATGACGCCCATGGTATGGCGATCTTCCTCTCAGTAATGACCGCACCAATCTAATTGCTAGCGGTTCCCATTCTACTTCTCTATTTGGTCGTAGACTCACCACGTAGGATAGTCATCACTCGGTCAAAGGTATTCAACTTGTGTCGCATGTCGGTGAGACACTAACTATGTCTCCTTGATGCCACAAGAACGATTGTAGTTATCACTAAGAGTCGAACTCA
Organism: Sequoia sempervirens; assembly: GCA_007258455.2. NCBI lineage: Eukaryota > Viridiplantae > Streptophyta > Pinopsida > Cupressales > Cupressaceae > Sequoia > Sequoia sempervirens. The sequence continues at coordinate 52,802,815 of VDFB02353493.1, forward strand.
TCGGCAAGATGTTATACCGAATACAAATCCACCTTATGAAGATCTATCAGCAAGACTTCAACTATCGGTGAGAGTCATACCGATGTTCACAAGTCTCATTGACCCCAACATTTCCATTGGTGAGACTATCGCTACTCGCCAAGAGATCACACCAAGCCTTCTAGTCATACCAAAACAAACAACCATCGACAAGACTTACTGCTATCGCTGAGAGGTAATACCGAACCCACAAGTCATACCAAGCAACTAATAGTCACTAGGAGTCATATCAACAACAAACTACCCCATCGTTGAGACAAATTTCCATCACTAAGACTTCACACCGAAACCTTCAAGTTATCCCGATGACTCTGAGTGTAGCTATTCGGCAATACATACCATCTATCGACAAGAGATCTTACCGAGTCACCATGTCACCCCGATGTCTTTTAGTGAATAACTTTCAGCGAGAGAACCAACAGTCAGCAAGTGTTCTTTCTGAGGCTTTCATGTCACCTCGATAGCTCCGAGTGTATGCTTATCATTGAGACATACCACCTATTGCCAAAAATTCATACCAAAGCCTCTGTGTTACTCCGATGACTCCAGTCACCATGAGTCTCCCTAATAACCTTTAGGCATCAACCTGTTGACAAGACCAATCCACTTGTTAGAGGGTTACAATGTTCATCATCTCACAATGATAGGTCCATTTGGCAAGACTGAAACAAGGTCTTAGCGACTAGAACTTTTCACAAGGTTCCAAAGCTGCTAGTCTGCCAAACAATATGGATTTCACACCAACTTGGCTCTTGCAGAGGTTTCAACCTGTGAGATTGAGACACATATTTCCAATAATCTCCCACTTGATGAAGATCACAGAAGCACCTTCAGAGCACAACAAAACTATTGGCATTCATGGGCACTAAGGCCCATCGAACTGGCACACCACCTGAACTTGTCTATGCTCACTGGCTTCGTCAATGCATCTACAACATTCTCCATAGTATCCACTTTTTCTAATGAGACCTTTCCATCCTCCACCATATCTCGTACAAAATGATACTGTACATCTATATGTTTCATCCTAGCATGGAAAGTAGGATTCTTTGCCAAACAAATAGCACTCTGACTATCACAGTAAATAGTTATTTTCCCTACATCAAAACTAATGTTAGAACACAAGCGTTTTAACTAGTTTGATTCTTTACAGGTGTGTGTTTCTGCCATATATTCTGCCTCTATAGCGGACAAAGCAACTACAACCTACCGCTTACTCATCCAACTAACTACACCACCATTCAACATGAAAGTATATCTACTAGTAGATCTTTTGCTGTTAATGTCCCCTGCCCAATTAGAATCGACATAGCCTCGAATACTGAGAGTCCTTTGTGATTCAAACAAGTTCCCATGGTAAGAAAAAGCATATTTTGAAGTTCCCTTCAAATATTTGAATACTCTTTTCACAGCATCCCAATGTGTCCTTACATGATTAGCCATAAACCGACTAAGTACTCCCACTACTTGGGAAATGTTTGCCTTGTACAGACTATTGCATACATTAGACTGCCAATCGCACTAGCATAAGGTACACTGGTCATGTCCTCCATCTCAGTAGGATATTTTGGACAGTCTTCAACAAATAGCTTTGGTCCCTATAAAACTGAGAAAACTAGTTACTTGCAATCGCTCATACAAAATCTCTCTAGAACAGTCTTAACATACTTACTCTGATTGAGCCAAAGTTTTATATTCTTCCTATCCCTAGTGATTTCTATTCCCAGAATATACTTTTCTGAACCAAGATCTTTCATTTTGAACTTTGTAGACAACTGAGACTTAAGATCAGAAATCATTAACTTATTATTGCCTATGAACAACATATCATCAACATAGAGAGCAATAATAAGAACCTGATCACTTTCAACTTTGTAATACACATAATGATCACATTTTGATCTTACAAATCCCAATGACAAAACAAAAGTGTCAAACTTCTAGTACCACATTCTAGGAGACTGTTTTAACCCATACAGAGATTTATTCAACTTGCAAACCAATATTTCTTTACCTTTTTCCACAAAGTGCTGAGGCTAGGACATCTAAATCTCTTCTTCAAGATCACCATGAAGAAATGTTGTCTTCACATCCATCTGTTCAACCTCTAAGTCATACACTGCTACAAGTGACACAAGAAATCTAATGGTCGTCAACTTAGCTACAAGAGAAAAAATTTCTCCATAATCAATTCCCTCTACCTAGGAATAACCCTTCACAACCAACCTCGCCTTATATTTTTCAACACTACCATCTAGACCTATTTTATTTTTAAATACTGATTTGTAGCCAACAAATTTTCTGCCTTCAAGCAAAGGCACCAAACTCCAAGTATCATTCTTTTCTAATGATGTTATTTCTTCATTCATGGCTTCCAACCAAGAGTTTGAATCAGACATTCTAAATCCCTCTTTCACAGTCCTAGGCTCATCAGTGCTAGAAATTAAAGCATAAGCACAAGTAGAATCTATCAAAGAAAACCCATACCTATCAGGTTGCTTTCTTTCACATGTTGACCTCCTCATTTGCTAAGGCTGAGGTTGTTCTTCTTCATCAGAATTCTTAGAACTAGTTGAGATCTCCTCAGTTTTAGGTACATTTTGAATTTTCAATTCCTCTTTATCTGGTGTCAGAGGAATTTCAACTACATCCTTTTTTTTTTTTGATTTTGTCTCCGACTGCAGATCCAAGGTAGAAGGCTTCAGCTCACGAAAGATAACACTTCTGTTGTATAGAACCTTCTCCGTATCAGGATTGCAAAGCTTGTATCCTTTTATGCTAGCACTATAGCCAATACAAATATATTTGACAGTCTTGTTCTCCAATTTAGATCTTTTTTCATATGACACATGTGCATATGCCTCACAGCCAAAAACTCGAATGTGTCTTAGAGAGGGATTCTTACTAGACCATGCTTCCAAAGGTATTTTCTCAACAAGAGCAGAATTAGGAGAACGGTTTATCAAGTAACATGTAGCAATTTCCTTAGCCCAAAACTCCTCCTCCAAGCCAGCACTGCTCAGCATACTTTGTGCTCTTTCCATCACTGTCTTATTCCACTTTTATACAACTCCATTTTTTTGTGGAGTGTAAGGTGTAGTTTTATGTCTTTTAATCCCATGATGTTTACAATACCTCTCGAAATCATTAGAACCAAATTCATTGCCACTATAAATTCCTAAACATTTTATTTTCCTTCCATTCTGATTTTCTACAAGGTTCTTAAATTCCTTAAGCTGACTCAACACTTCTGATTTACTTTTCAAAAAATAAACAAATGTTCTTCTCGAATAATCATCAATGAACGATATATATTACCTTGACTTAGACAAAGAAGGAACATTCACTAGACCAAAAACATCAAAATGTATATAATCAAGCAAACCAGAAGATTTGTGAGGACTGGAATAAAATAAAATATAGTGTTGTTTACCATATATACAATGTTCACAAAACTCAAATTCGAGGTTACAATCTTCAAGCCCCTCAATGAGGATTTTATTCTTCAAGGTTTTTAAACCTTTCTCACCAATGTGGCCTAGCCTATGATTACAGAGCATAGTCTTTTTTGCTGGAAGTTTAACTTCCATAGAGTTTACGCTATCAGGAATTTCTTCCTATTTTCCTCCTTGAGTAGCTTTCTGTGACTTGGTAGAGACACTATTTCTTTGCACATCATGTGCATCCAGCTTATACAAGGTACCAATACGAGCACCCCTTGCTAGCACCATACAGCCTCTAGTCATCTTCCAGCCATTTCCAGAGTACGTGACTTGCACTCCAATATCATTGAGCATACTAACAGGAAGTAAATTTTGAGCCAGACCTGGTTATGTATTACAACATTGATTCCCTTCACTCTTCCATCAGGGAATTGAATTTTGACTCTTCCACGACCAACTGTTTGCAATGATGAATCACTTGCCAAATACACCTTTCCACCATTATATTTTTCATACTTTGTGAACCAGTCTCTATGAGATGTCATGTGGAAAGATGCTCCAAAATCAATCAGCCAGACATCATTTGATGCATGTGTAGGCAAGGCTACAATGAAGGCATCTGCATCACTTTGAGAAGAATCATTTTCAAAAGAATGCTTCTTCTTCTTTTTCTCCTCTTTACAATATTTTCGAACATGACTAGGTTGCCCAAAATTCTAGCACTTCACCTTGGACTTCTTGCTAGGAGACTTTGTTCTCCCCTCTAATTTGGATTTGGAATTTTTTTCCTTCTTACCTTTTTCTTTTGATATGCCTCTAACAACAAGAGCCTCCTTCACCATCTCAGAATATTTCCTTCTCATCTCTTCTGATAACAAATAAGCAACAACATCTTCCATCTTAAAAGTGGATTTTGTACTCCCAATAGCCATCATCAGGTGATCCCAAGAATCTAGCAAAGAGCATAATAACAACATACAATGATCTTCTTCATCAATCTTCACACCCACAGATGTTAAATTGTGCAATCAACATGTGGAATGCATTCATATGATCAACAATAGACCATCCTTCTTGCATTCTCAAAGAGTACAACTTCTTCCTCAAGAACAATTTATTCACCAAGGACTTGTCCTGATAAATAGTTGCCAGTCTTTTCCACAAGGAAGATGCAGTCTTTTCTTCATGAACATTCAGAAGAACAAAGTTTGCTAAACAAAGCCTTATTAGCCCCTTAGATTTTATATCTACAAGGTCTTAATCTTCTTACTTCATGCTTGTAGGCTTAGCTCTAGACACAACAATCCAAAGATGATGATCAACCAACAGATCTTCCATTTTAAGTTTCCACAACTCAAAATTTTTGCCATTGAATTTCTCAATTTCAATATCCCCTGACGTGCTTGCCATCTTAACCTATAATTCAAATTACCAAACTTCTACAAGACACCCACTAAATAGAATTGACTCAAAAAACCCAGTGTACCCACAAGGATAACACAACTGGCCAGGCTCTGATACCACTTGTAAGGAAAGCTATGGTGCAGAAACAATATTCTAACATCAAAACCTCAGGGAAGAATGCAGAGGTGCTTTTAAATTTTTAATTACAGACCAATTAAGATACACTTGAAAGCAATAATAGAAATAGAGAAGTAATCATACATAGATAAACACCAAATTTATGTGGGAAAACCCTTACGGGAGAAAAATCCACTACACCAAGAAAAACCCCTTTGTATTATAGTAACATAAATTACATACAGAGTATGGGCTTCACTCTCTCTAATGTCAATTTACAACAACATAATCATAATGATCAACTTTGTATAGAATATGCAAGTTACAATACTCTCAGAATTGAATTCACACTGATCATACATCCAACTATTCATCCAACTATTCATGCAACCATCAAATCAAACACAGTCTTCAATCTCTGAGTATATCCATGATGCCCATCGTCTGTCGATCTTCCTCTCAGTAATGGCTGCAACAATCCAATTGCTAGCATTTCCCATTCTGTTTCTTTGATTGGTCATAGACTCACCACATAGGTTAGTCATCACTCAGTCAAAGGCGTTCAACTTGTCTCACATGTCGGTGAGACACTAACCATGTCTCCCTGATGCCACAAGAACAATTGTAGTTATCGCCAAGAGTCGACCTCATTGGCAAGATGTTATACCAAATGCAAATCCACCTTGTGAAGATCTATTGACAAGGGTTCAACTATCGATGAGAGTCATACCGATGTTCATAAGGCACATCAACCTCAACATTGCCATCGGAAAGACTATTGCTACTCACCAAGAGATCACACTGAGCCTTTCAGTCATACCGAAACAAACAACCATCGGCAAGACTTACCGCTATCGCTGAGAGGTAATACCAAACCCACAAGTCATACCAAGCACCAAATAGTCGCCAGGAGGCATACTGACAATAGACTACCCCATTGATGAGACAAACATCCATCGCTAAGACTTCATACCAAATCCTTCAAGTTATCCTGCTGACTCTGAGTGTAGTTGTTCGGTGAGACATACCATCTATCGGCAAGAGATCTTACCAAGTCACCATGTCACCCTGATGTCTTCTAGTGAATAAATATTGAGGAGAGAACCAACAGTTGGCAAGGGTTCTTGCCGAGGATTTCACATCACCTCGATGGTTCTAAGTGTATGCTTATCAGTGAGACATACCACCTATCATCAATACTTCATACTAAAGGCTTTGTGTTACTCCGATGACTCCAATCGCCATGAGTCTCCCCGATAACCTTTAGGCATCAACCCATCGGTAAGATGAATCCACTTGGGAGAGGGTTACAATGATCATCATTTCACATTGATAGGTTCATTCAAGAAGATTGAAACAAGGTCTCAGTGACCAGAACTTTTCACAAGGTTCCAAACTTGCTAGTCGATGAGACAATATGGATGTCACACTGACTTGGCTCTTTTAGAGGTTTTATCTTGTGAGATTGAGACACATATTTCTAACATTTATTAAAGTTTTAGAATATGGTATTAGTCTGAACCCTAAAAAAAATTATTTTGCAGTCACAGAAGTTAAACTCTTAGGACATATTGTGTCAAAGGAGGGGATTATAATAGATCTTGAGAGGGTTGATGCCATAGATAAAGTTCCTATTCCTAAAACTGTCAGGGCCATCTAGTCATTGTTTGGACAGATCAATTTTTTTAGGAGATTTGTGTCTAATTTTGCTGAAATTGTTAAGACCATATCAAAGATGCCGAGGAAGGGAAAAAAGGTAGAGTGGACTATAGAGGAATTGGAAGCTTTCATATCCATCAAAAGGGCTATCAAGGAGGCTCATGTCCTTAAATATCCAGATTTTTCAAAACCCTTTCAAATATTTTCATTTTCTTTGTTGCATACTATAGATGTTGTCATGTTACGAAAGAATGAGGAAGGTCATGAGCAACTTTTGTCTTTTTTAGCAAGTCATTGTAGGGGTCAGAATTAAAATATGATATAATGGAGAAAAAAGTGTTTGCATTGGTGAAAACTATAAAAGCTTTTATACCATATCTTGTTGGAGCCATAGTGATAGCTTATGTCCCTCATGCAGCTGTTAAAGATATTTTGACACAGTCAGAGGTAACTGGAAAGAGATGTAGGTGGATTAATAAAATTCAAGAATTTGATATGGAAATAGAAATCACCAAATTAGTAAGAGGTCAAGGTTTGGCCAAGTTAATGGCAGAAACAAATATTGAAGCAAATAAAATTTGTAATGTAGAGGATGAAGGAAATGCAATTGCAAGTATTGAGCATACCCCTTGGTATACAGACATCATGTATTACCTTAGATACATGAGGTGTCCTGAAGGATTAAGTGATAATCAGAGAAGAACCTTGAAGCTGCAAGCATCCAAATATGTGTTCATGGAAGGTGATTTGTTTTGGAAAATAAGGGATAGAATGTTGTTGCTATGTCTAGATGAGTCATAGGCCAAACACGTTATAAGAGAAATGCATGAAGGGGTCTGTGGAGGCCATTATTATGCAAAGACAACTGCACACAAGATTCTTAGGGTAGGTTATTACTAGCCAAAAGTATTTAATGATTATTTTTCATATGTAAGAAGATGTGAAGCATGTCAGAAGTTCTCAGGGAAAATAAAGTATCAGGGAGCTTTACCACTTAGACCTTTGCAGGTTGAAGCCCCTTTTCATCAGTGGGAAATTTATTTTATTGGGGAGATACAGGAGAAATCAAGTGGTGGACATAAGTGGATACTGGTAGCTACTGATTACTTCACCAAATGGGTAGAGGCAGTCCCAACCAAGAAAGCAACAAGTAAAGTTGTGATTAATTTTTTAATAGATAAAACTATTACCAGATTCAGTACACCATTAAGATTGATTACAGATTATGGGATGTGTTTTAAATCTGATGATTTTAAATATTTTTGTAGTATATATAGTATCACTATTTCTTATGCACCGCCTTACCATCCACAAGCTAATGGTCAATTAGAGTCCAAAAACAAAAGTCTTCTGAAGATCATAAGGAGAATGCTAGGTCAGAATAAGAAGGCTTGGGATTCAAAGTTGAAAATGGTTGCATGGGTTGATAGGATAACTATGAAAAAGGTATATGGAACACAAGCTAGGATGCCTTTACAAAATTTGTTACTAGTTTACAAGTTTATCCTTTGGGAAAATATAGATATTCCAGAACCAATGGAGGAAATAATGGAACAACTGGCAGAGCTTGATGAGATAAGAAGAGTAGCTCAAAACTAGAATGTGAAGTTGTAGGCACAAATGAAGTATTTATTTGATAAAAAGGGAAAAAGATAGAAAATTTGAAGAAAATGATCTGGTGTTAATGTGGAATGCAAGATTTCATGAGAAGGGAAAACACGGGAAATTTGAAGCTTTGTGGCTAGGACCCTTTGTTGTTGTTGGTAAGAAAGGTGAAGATTCATATTATTTTCAAAACATGACTGGTGAAGAACAAGAGTTTCCTGTACATGGGCAATTCTTGAAGCATTTTTTCTCTTGAGCAATATAGAGGATTAAGGGTTGCCAATGCATGGATAACTCTTGAAAATCCTGTCAAAAATTTCTCTTCCATGCACAGTAGTCTAGGAAATAAAAGGAACAAGAATTCCAGTACATGGACAATCCTGATATTCCTTATTTTAAAATAAATCTTTCCATGTATAGTAGTATAGGGTCATGTTCCTCTCCATTTCCATTCTTTTCATCTTTCTCACTAGTCCATCACCTTGAGTTTGGTCTGCTCATCTAGAGATCTGGATCCTTGCAACGATCTCACAATCATTCATCCCTAGATGGAGCCACTGTTAGAACTATAAAATTTTGAAAATTTCATGGCTGCACATACCCGTTAGTTCCCAAAAAATTACCACACCATAAGCACATGAATCTGCTTTGCGTAACAAATTTTTCCATATTTTATCATTTGGTCCTATAGAATTCACCTGTCCTTGAGTATTTCACTGTGTAAACCATATCGATGTAACATGATGTAGGTTTCACCGATCCATAAAGCATTTTATACAAATATATGTCTTTTTGTAGTCTATCAACAAGACATTGGGAATGTTTTACCAATGTTATTTCATTTGGTAATACACATTGGCATGATGTAGTTTGCAGTCTCAAGGACACAGGGGTCCTATCGACAAGACAGTGGTCATCGGTGTAAGTCATAACGAGCTTATTTGTGTCTTACCAATCATGGTGCAATTCTGGAGCATCAAAAAGGAATCTACAATATTCTTAATGAGTTTCCCATAAAATTGGATCCTGTCGGTAGTATAATGTCATGGGGGTGAGTTCGAGGAAGTCTTGCTGACCCACCATATCGCTATAGAAAAATTACATTAGTAGGAGGACTTATCAAAATTCATAGTCTCACTGATAATGAAATTCATCGGCTAGACTTGAGCCATCCATGTAATGTACCGGAGCATTTGTTTGGTCTTGCCGATAAAGCTGAGGAAGTTTTCCATCATTGTCATCGGGATAAGCTTATGGAGTCCTACCGACCCCCTATGTCACATCAATGGGTTTACATTGGTAATGACCTAGCAATATGTTTGGATGGAATATTCATCAGTGAGAGTTATAGTGATACACTTGAGATCGAAGTGATTGTCAGGAAGACTCATAACATTGGTGTAACTACAATTTGACAACTTGGCAATAGAAGCGAAGATATAGATTGGATATCAGTGAGACTCAGAGCATTAGTCAAATTGTAGGATGTCTCAGCGGGTGTTTTGTGAATGTTGGTAAAGGCCTGAAAAAATGGATCATCGAGTTTTGAATACAAAAGGACACGTCCTTTCGAATACTGATATATAAATACCCATTTTTGATAGCAAATAAAAAGATAAGGGAGGAGATAGTGAATAGAATATAGTAGGATACAAAATGTTTACAATTTTGAGACTATGATGCATGCTTGAAACAATGGAGATTTCAATTGAGTTTATTTGATGTGATGACATTTTTTGGTTTTAGTTGTTTGTTTTGTTAATTAAAAGTATTGTTGAAGTTGTCTCCAAGGTTGATGTTTTCTAATTGTTTAAACTAATATATCAAGGATATTTTTTAGTTTATCAGTGCACACTTGTTGTATTTGTATGATTGGATTAATTGGTTCTTTCAAGGAAAGATTAAGTCCTTTTAGTCAGTCATAGTAATTAGGAAATCTCATTTGGATCATTAAGAAGAACTTAGTAGTCACATCCTTGCATGTTTATACCAGTTATAAACTTAAAATTGTATGCCAACCAGTTTGAGTATCTTCCAGAAAGAAGTTATTCATTTCAAATTATCATTTGACTCTGTACACCCAATAAGGCACTAGTCTCTACCATTCCACTATTTAGTTTCATTCATTTTTCATATGAACACATTATATTTTAGCCTTGATATTGCTTATACAATTGTACCAAAATAAAACTCGTTTAGCCACTCTTATTTTCCATTGTGGGTAAATCACTTTAAAGGAATAAACATTGGTCAAGTTTGCTTCATTTTTATAGGTACACCCACCTAGGTCTGGCAGCACCTGAAGAGTAGAAGGTCTAAATCATTTTTCCTTGTCTGTTACCTTGAAACGTATCAAGATATTGGCAACCTCTTGAGGTATTTTTCCTGCATTTTTGAGATCTAACAAGCAATATGATCAACATATGCAATAAGATCATAGCCATTAGATTAGTTCATTCTCCTTTGAATTTATTCTTCACCAATCTCTCATCTATAATTCACATCTTAATAACTGAATCACATTAGTGATGCAAGAAAGGTGGTGATAGTTCAAGATTTGGCTTAATATTTTTCCATGTGTCCTTTACAACAAGATCAAAGATCATGTTGGTGCTTCTCTTAGCAATAATTAGATTAACAATGTAATAATAGAACCATAGACCTCATCGCTCATCATAGATAAGGAAAATACAAGAATGAAACAATTAGAAATGGGTGATGGGCTTAGAACATACAAAGGGCCATAGTGTTATCATGTATTGCTAATTTAGAACTTGAAGCCTTTGAGTGATCAATGATACAAAAGTACATAGCGATAGTGATGAAATACTTCATATCATGCATCGATGATATAAGATTAAAGGCTTAAAACCTATCCGAGATGCAAAGAAAGGTAGTGATGTGAAGGAACTTAGGTCCATCGCTCATTGCAAATTCAATACTGATCATGGTCACAAGGCTATTAGTGATGAGTGATATGATGAGTGGTAAGCAATAACTTAAGTGGAAAGAATTATGCACGTGCTTGGAAGTTGTTTTAAAAGGGGGACCGAACAGGTAAGACAAAAGACAAATACTTAAAACCATTTTTGACAAAGGATGTAAAGGAAAAACATTTCCAACTTTCAACCTTATAAAATATTAAACTTGGACCCAAAATGAAAAGACAATATTATGCAACAGGTGAACGGGGAACCCTAGGCATAAGGGGCCCATGATCACATGGATAAAATATACTTAAGTTGTTTTAAACTAACCGAAGACTAACCATATCATGTCAATGAAGGATTAGATCAAAGAATAGGGATTAAGAAGAAAAGGAAATATGATAAGTAAAATCTGCCAAATAGCACAAAATCATAAACCCTTATTTCATTCGAGACCAAGAAACCACCTAAGTAAAGAAATTTAGACAAGTGGAACATAAAAAATTGAAGGTTCCACCAGATAGCACAATACACTAGAGTCCTAAAGTTGTGCTAGTGTTTCATGTTATGTGGCACATTATCAAAGTTATCAAGAGGTATAGCTTTGGTATGGTTATTGTATGGGAGCCAAACTTAGGCTTGAATTTCCCATAGCCACTTGCTTGTGCATGGGTGCGTACTGGCTATGTGCGTATGTGTTTCACTTTCTTGGGGGCTCACCTAGTGGATAGCCTGAGGTTCCACTAGCCCTTGTGAGCATGTGTTTGGTGTACATAATGGACATCGTGTTCTACTTGTAAACATTTTTGGACAAACAGCTTAGATATGATCCACATCACATTGGAAAAATGGTCAAGGCTTGATCCACCTTTCTTTCTTTTTCTTTCTTCTTTATGTCTTTGACAATGTATTCTTGTATGTTATTGTTGCTTCATACATCATTTACATGTTTTTCCTCATGTTCTTGTGTTGTTTTTCCATAGGATCTTGATCCTAGGGGCTTGACCACCCCCTCGATCTTTGTCATTCTATACCATCCACATTGGTACACTTAGACCCCTCTTGAATGTCTACTTTAGTGTGAGTTTGAAGTAAGTTCCTCCTCTCACTAAAGAAGGGGCTAAATGTAATGACAGAAAAAGTATCACTTTTCATCACTTAATTTAGGAATGATTAATATTAAACGAGGCTTAATATTTCCTTGATTTAGTGTTGTAATTTTTTTACACATTGAAATTAAGTTTAGGGCTCTTTTAAACTATATAGACCTAATTTTTCCTTAATTGGGTGTTGTAAAGTGTATTTATTTACATCTTCACATTAATTTTTGGGCACTCTTGCATTTATGACCTTCAAATCATCATTAATATTCCCTTAAGACCCTTTATTTTGTATCCTAAGGCTTATTTCAACTGAAATCGTGACAAATTTAATAAACTTACTTAATATTCTAACCCCCCAACATTTCCTCAGCCCGAAAAGCTAGGGTGGGACCCATATGCCACCTGGGGCGTATGAGTCACATTTGGCCCCTTTTTAGGGTTTTGAGTGGGAAATTAGGGTTTTCAATTCAATTTTTTTGAATTTCAGCATTTGGGATCTAATAAATGGTAAATTAGATGGAAATTCTATATAACAAATATTTCAAATCATTATTTCACCAAAGAAACCTAAGAATGTTCAAGAAAGAGAATCTCACCTAGATCTAAAGCCTTCAAGAACTTGAATCCTTTGAGTGATCAATGATACAAAAGTACATAGCGATAGTGATGAAATACTTCATATCATGCATCGATGATATAAGATTAAAGGCTTAAAACCTATCCGAGATGCAAAGCAAGGTAGTGATGTGAAGGAACTTAGGTCCATCGCTCATTTCAAATTCAATACTGATCATGGTCACAAGGCTATTAGTGATGAGTGATATGATGAGCGGTAAGCAATAACTTAAGTGGAAAGAATTATGCACGTGCTTGGAAGTTGTTTTAAAACGGGGACCGAACAGGTAAGAAAAAAGATAAATACTTAAGACCATTTTTGACAAAGGATGTAAAGGAAAAACATTTCCAACTTTCAACCTTATAAAATATTAAACTTGGACCCAAAATGAAAAGACAATATTATGCAACAGGTGAACGGGGAACCCTAGGCATAAGGGGCCCATGATCACATGGATACAATATACTTAAGTTGTTTTAAACTAACCAAAGACTAACCATATCATGTCAATGAAGGATTAGATCAAAGAATAGGGATTAAGAAGAAAAGGAAATATGCTAAGTAAAATCTGCCAAATAGCACAAAACCATAAACCCTTATTTCATTCGAGACCAAGAAACCACCTAAGTAAAGAAATTTAGACAAGTGGAACATAAAAAATTGAAGGTTCCACCAGATAGCACAATACACTAGAGTCCTAATGTTGTGCTAGTGTTTCATGTTATGTGGCACATTATCAAAGTTATCAAGAGGTATAGCTTTGGTATGGTTAGTGTATGGGAGCCAAACTTAGGCTTGACTTTCCCATAGCCACTTGCTTGTGCATGGGTGCGTACTGGCTATGTGCATATGTGTTTCACTTTCTTGGGGGCTCACCTAGTGGATAGCCTGAGGTTCCACTAGCCCTTGTGAGCATGTGTTTGGTTTACATAATGGACATCGTGTTCTACTTGTAAACATTTTTGGACAAACAGCTTAGATATGATCCACATTACATTGGAAAAATGGTCAAGGCTTGATCCACCTTTCTTTCTTTTTCTTTCTTCTTTATGTCTTTGACAATGTATTCTTGTATGTTATTGATGCTTCATACATCATTTACATGTTTTTTCTCATGTTCCTGTGTTGATTTTCCATAGGATCTTGATCCTAGGGGCTTGACCACCCCCTCGATCTTTGTCATTCTATACCATCCACATTGGTACACTTAGACCCCTCTTGAATGTCTACTTTAGTGTGAGTTTGAAGTAAGTTCATCCTCTCACTAAAGAAGGGGCTAAATGTAATGAGAGAAAAAGTATCACTTTTCATCACTTAATTTAGGAATGATTAATATTAAACGAGGCTTAATATTTCCTTGATTTAGTGTTGTAATTTTTTTACACATTGAAATTAAGTTTAGGGCTCTTTTAAACTATATAGACCTAATTTTTCCTTAATTGGGTGTTGTAAAGTGTATTTATTTACATCTTCACATTAATTTTTGGGCCCTCTTGCATTTATGACCTTCAAATCATCATTAATATTCCCTTAAGACCCTTTATTTTGTATCCTAAGGCTTATTTCAACTGAAATCGTGACAAATTTAATAAACTTACTTAATATTCTAACCCCCCAACATTTCCTCAGCCCGAAAAGCTAGGGTGGTACCCATATGCCACCTGGGGCGTATGAGTCACATTTGGCCCCTTTTTAGGTTTTTGAGTAGGAAATCAGGGTTTTCAATTCAAATTTTTTGAATGTCAGCATTTGGGATCTAATAAATGGTAAATTAGATGGAAATTCTATATAAAAAATATTTCAAATCATTATTTCACCTAAGAAACCTAAGAATGTTCAAGAAAGAGAATCTCACCTAGATCTAAAGCCTTCAAGAACTTGAAGCCTTTGAGTGATCAATGATACAAAAGTACATAGCGATAGTGATGAAATACTTCATATCATGCATCGATGATATAAGATTAAAGGCTTAAAACCTATCCGAGATGCAAAGAAAGGTAGTGATGTGAAGGAACTTAGGTCCATCGCTCATTGCAAATTCAATACTGATCATGGTCACAAGGCTATTAGTGATGAGTGATATGATGAGCGGTAAGCAATAACTTAAGTGGAAAGAATTATGCATGTGCTTGGAAGTTGTTTTAAAAGGGGGACCGAACAGGTAAGACAAAAGATAAATACTTAAGACCATTTTTGACAAAGGATGTAAAGGAAAAACATTTCCAACTTTCAACCTTATAAAATATTAAACTTGGACCCAAAATGAAAAGACAATATTATGCAACAGGTGAACGAGGAACCCTAGGCATAAGGGGCCCATGATCACATGGATACAATATACTTAAGTTGTTTTAAACTAACCAAAGACTGACCATATCATGTCAATGAAGGATTAGATCAAAGAACAGGGATTAAGAAGAAAAGGAAATATGCTAAGTAAAATCTGCCAAATAGCACAAAACCATAAACCCTTATTTCATTCCAGACCAAGAAACCACCTAAGTAAAGAAATTTAGACAAGTGGAACATAAAAAATTGAAGGTTCCACGAGATACACAATACACTAGAGTCCTAGAGTTGTGCTAGTGTTTCATGTTATGTGGCACCTTATCAAAGTTATCAAGAGGTATAGCTTTGGTATGGTTAGTGTATGGGAGCCAAACTTAGGCTTGACTTTCCCATAGCCACTTGCTTGTGCATGGGTGCATACTGGCTATGTGCGTATGTGTTTCACTTTCTTGGGGGCTCACCTAGTGGATAGCCTGAGGTTCCACTAGCCCTTGTGAGCATGTGTTTGGTTTACATAATGGACATCGTGTTCTACTTGTAAACATTTTTGGACAAACAACTTAGATATGATCCACATCACATTGGAAAAATGGTCAAGGCTTGATCCACCTTTCTTTCTTTTTCTTTCTTCTTTATGTCTTTGACAAGTGTATTCTTGTATGTTATTGTTGCTTCATACATCATTTACATGTTTTTCCTCATGTTCCTGTGTTGTTTTTCCATAGGATCTTGATCCTAGGGGCTTGACCACCCCCTCGATCTTTGTCATTCTATACCATCCACATTGGTACACTTAGACCCCTCTTGAATGTCTACTTTAGTGTGAGTTTGAAGTAAGTTCCTCCTCTCACTAAAGAAGGGGCTAAATGTAATGACAGAAAAAGTATCACTTTTCCTCACTTAATTTAGGAATGATTAATATTAAACGAGGCTTAATGTTTCCTTGATTTAGTGTTGTAATTTTTTTACACATTGAAATTAAGTTTAGGGCTCTTTTAAACTATATAGACCTAATTTTTCCTTAATTGGGTGTTGTAAAGTGTATTTATTTACATCTTCACATTAAGTTTTGGGCCCTCTTGCATTTATGACCTTCAAATCATCATTAATATTCCCTTAAGACCCTTTATTATGTATCCCAAGGCTTATTTCAACTGAAATCATGACAAATTTAATAAATTTACTTAATATTCTAACCCCCCAACATTTCCTCAGCCCGAAAAGCTAGGGTGGGACCCATATGCCACCTTGGGCGTATGAGTCACATTTGGCCCCTTTTTAGGGTTTTGAGTGGGAAATCAGGGTTTTCAATTCAAATTTTTTGAATGTCGGCATTTGGGATCTAATAAATGGTAAATTAGATGGAAATTCTATATAACAAATATTTCAAATCATTATTTCACCTAAGAAACCTAAGAATGTTCAAGCAAGAGAATCTCACCTAGATCTAAAGCCTTCAAGAGATATTTTCAAGTATTCAAGAGCATTTAAGAGTTTACAAGAGCATTCAAGGGTTGATTATTACATATTTTGGAGCATCAATTCAAGATTCAAGCATCATGTCAAGGTCTTCATGCATCATGTGTGTTTGTGAGCTAACATGTTGATGTAGCATTTGTGATCCAATTTCAGCATTCAAAGCCATATCAAGTTTCATGATGAAGACCTAAATCCATTGAAGCCAATTCATACAAGTTATAGATCTACACTCTAAGGTTTCAACAAGGTTTGGTGAGTTGTTACATTCATTTGTTCATTCATCATTACTTCATGTTATTTCAATTCATTTCAAGGTTTAATTACTCAAATAGGGTTTGACTGAGGCATGCCCCCATTTGCTAACAAAAAAGCATTTTTCTCTCTCTTGTGATGTGTGTTTTGCAAAATTATGTGAAAGGTACTAAATTTCCACCTTGGGGATATGAGTACCTATATAGCCATTTTACTAGTTTTTAGAGGATCTTGATCTATCCCCTGAAGATTACAGTTTTTTCCTAGAAACCCTAAACTGGAACTAAATCTCCTAGTCTAGCGTATGAGTCACAATACACATCAAAAGTAGAAAATTTTGGTGTTTTCAGGCCTTGCTTAGTCATCTCTACTTCTCCAAGTACTTTTCTCTATCTTTTTGTTTAGTTATTTGATTTCATGTTTTAAGTTTCTAGGGTTTAGTGTATTCATGTTTACATTTCTCCCTAGAAA
Source organism: Sequoia sempervirens (assembly GCA_007258455.2). Taxonomy (NCBI): domain Eukaryota; kingdom Viridiplantae; phylum Streptophyta; class Pinopsida; order Cupressales; family Cupressaceae; genus Sequoia; species Sequoia sempervirens. The sequence continues at coordinate 52,820,219 of VDFB02353493.1, forward strand.
CTTCATTCAATGGTGAACCCCCTTTTTCATCACACCTAAGGAAACCACTCCTTGTCATAGTTTTTCTTCCCTCAATTGAGTCACTTGGTTAAGGGATCTTGGTTTCCTAATGAACTAAGAGTGAAATAGGTCCCCTAAGTTCAATCTCCCAAACGTGGAACCCTATTTCCTAGTGTTCACTACCATTGTTTAGTTTGAAACTAATTATTTCTCTTTTATGCTAATATGAATGTTCATTTCTTATCTGAAGGTAATTCTACCAAATTAGTTTAATCATGATTGTGCATGAAATTGGTTAACCTTTAATCTAGCATTGTATGCTCGCATCCTACCCTTTGAGAGATCTTCATGATCAAAAAGTGTTAGATAATGAAGGATGTTCCATTTTCATGTATAAGACAATACTAGTAAATGGACTTAATTAAAATTATGCATAAAAATTGGGGTATGTGTAGGATCATGATGGACCAAAAAATGGCGATATGATGGGTATGTGTAGGGTATGTGCTAACGACTTTTTTTAACCCAAAATTGATGAAACAAAAAGCATTTTTAAAGGAGTTTCTCAGCTTTCCACTAATATAAATTATGTTTTTCATCGAATTTAATAAATAATTATTATTCATTTTCTATTTGAATTACGACTAAAGTCCCTATTGATAGGCTGATTTAAAAACATATATAGCTTTCAAATGGTATCACATTTTTTGAATTTGAAACATGCATCACATTCTATGCATTGCATACTATAGGATTAGAAAAAAAAAGAATTTCATGAAGTTTTGACCAAGTTGAGGTGGTCAAACATACAAGTTTTTTATAGTTTTTAAAAGTTGTAATAAAAAATTCATAATTAATTATTTACTTAGAAAATAATTACAAAAAAATATGCATCACATTGGGACATGAGTCCTCTACTTATATGTAAAATCTTAAAAAAAAAATATTATCATTTTATTGTGGTTAGGTTGGTCAGAAAGACACCTACTTATTTTTTCCTTGAAATTTAAGTACTTTTGCATTGAAATTTCAAATTTTCACGAAATAGATTTTATTTTTAAATAAAACTAGTAGTTTAGAAAGTACATTAAATTTTCTACAAATTCTATTCTTACATCTTTTTTAAATAATATAGATAACTTATTCAAATTTTTACATCAAGTTGCCTAACTTTGGCCTATTTTTTCCATGATGATCTTGCACATACCCATTGTTAACCTTTTATCTAACACTAAATAATTTCAAAGTAAGTATTTTTTTTATATGGTAATATTAATATTCATTTCTTATCTATAAAGCCATGCCACGAGATGTATTTAATCATAATCATGTTTGCAAAAGTTTAACCTTTAAACTAGCATCATATGCTCTCATCTTTCACTTTGAGAGATAAAATCATCCATCTAATACAAATTCAAGATCAATAAAATGTGTGCCAGAGACACATATGCATGGAATTCAAAATGAGATGAATTTAGGTTTACAAGGAAAAGTACAAAATATACATAACCCAAATGAAATGCTTCAATTTGATTTCAATAGATTCCAAATACAATTTTGACATCAATTAGATAGCTCTAAAACACAAAACATGTGTTATATGTGTCAAGAATGCTACCTAGGTGAAATATGTGGAAAAGGGGGATAAATAATATCACTCTTCTCCAATCATTCAATCATGTCCTAGGAGCCCAAATTGGATAGACTATTAACCTTGCATGGTGAGTCAATTCACAAAGAAGACTTGGGAGGGGGCTTTTTTTTCAGCTATAAGGGGTTCACCACCAAGAAAAAGCTTGGAAAATACAAATAAGCATTCAACTCAAAAAACCTAATAATGCAAGTAAATGAAGGATGAAAATGATGGAATTATCTAACAGGGAGTTAGGATGTATGTACTTGGGAAGTATGGAGATATTGTGAGGATTCCAGAAATGCAAAGAAGTTTCCAAAATGTGCTATGGAAGACTAAAATTCCCTTACTGTTGTCTTAGTCTCGTTGTTTTTTTTGGGGAAGATGCAAAATCTTTGGATGTCGGAACTAGATCTAGAAGAATTTATGAAAAATACCCTTAGGATGGACTAGGATGCCTTTACTGTTGTCTTAGTCCTAGCCTAATTTTTTAAAATTTTAGAGTGTGATACTAAGGCTTGATGTCTTCTCTTCCTTCTATGATCTCTCATTCTAAAACCTTCATATTTGGCTTGTATGTGAGTTTCATGAAGATAACAACTTTGCACTTCAAATTATCTTCAAGTCTTCAACCTAGATCTACAATCACAAATGTGCAAGAGACGGAAAAACTTGTTGATTGTTAATAAATAGGGGTTTTCCTTGGTCAAACCCCTTGTTGGTAATTAAACCTTGAAATGAAATAGAATAATGAAGGAAATGGTGAATGAACAACATGCAATTCTACAAGTCACCAAACCCTTGTTGTAAAATTTGCAAACTTGTGTGAAATGACTGCAATGGATATGGATCTTGAATCAAAGGAATACTTTATGGACTTGAATTTCTTGCTTGAATTAAAACCCTACATCACAAATGTTAGCACAACAACACACATGATGCAAAAATATCTTTGATATGATGCTTGAATCTTGATAATGGATCCAAATGCTTGAAGAACTACTCTTGAATTCTCTTCTGAACTCAATTATACTATGGTGAATGCTCTCAAAAAATAATTGTATGATTGTTATGAAAATTGAGTGAAGGAATCTTGTATTTATATTTATCTATTCTTAATATCGTGAAATTACATCACACCAAGTTGACATATGAATTCATTAAATAAAGGAGGCTGAAACCTACAAAAATTTGAAATTAAATCCCAAAAATAACTCAAGGGGGACTAAGATGCCCTAGGTGGCATCTTAGTCCCAAGTCATGAAACTTGGGGCATAGAAACCCAAAAGGGGCCCATTTAAAATATCTCAAAATTAGGGTCCCAAGACCTTTGGGGGACAAAGACACCCTAGGTGGCATTTTATTCCCAACCTAAAAAATTAGGGACAATTGGATAAAATCATTAAATTATCATTTATTCCTTGGAGAATGTTGGGATTAGCAAGAAAATATATAATTCATAGGGCTTGTGAATGAAAAGTAGGACCAATCAAGACATAAATAGGGATAAATAAAGTAAGGCGGGCCCAAACAAGTGTGAAAATGCAAGTGTATGCATTTTACTACACTACATTTAGCCCCCACTTTAGTGAGAGGATGATCTTGCTTCAAACTCACACTAAAGTAGCCAACCATGCAATCAAGAGGGGTTGAAATGTACAAATGCTAGTAAGATAAGATGATAATAATAAAAATAGTGGCCAAGCCCCTAGGATCAAGATCCTATGGAAAAATAACATAAGAACAAAGGAAAACACATGCAGATGATATATGAAGCCATAACCAGATAAAAAAAATACACATCAAAGATGGAAAAAGAAAAATGCAATGGATCAAGCTTCGATTGGTCGTCCAAGGCAATGGACTGGGTCTAGGTTGTTTGTCCAAAAGGTTTACAAGTGGAACACATTGTCCACTATGCAAACAAAACACACACTCATAAGGGATAGTGAAGCTAGGTTTCCACCAAGTGAGCCCCATGAACTCCATATAAAAGCCATACCCCCATGACTATGACAAGGAAGAAAATAAAATGCATGCTCATGAGGGGCTACTAAATCTAGGTGTTCACTAGGTGAGCCCTAGGGGACCATATCAAAGCCATACCTCCATGACTTTAATAAGGCACAAAAATAAAAATGCAACAAGAAAGAGGGATGTTCAGAGGGATATTGCTTAGTTCATGTGAGGTCTTATTCTTAGGGAACATCGTTCCTAATGTCTCCAAGAGAGGACCAATCAAAGGATAAAAGATTTGCAACTTAGGGAATGTAGTGTGTCACATCACCACTAAGAGGAATGTAATATGCTAAGATAGATCAAGCTCTCGAAGGACATTACTCCCAATGTCACCACAAACAAGAAAATCACATTTCATGAAGTAAGAAAATCACATCAAAGAAATTGAAAAGGAAAAAATAAATGCAAATGAAATCATGCCACAATAATGCGAATGTATGACCCCACTTTAAAGGATTGCTAACACCATGTTGTGAGCAATTACTTTAAAGTAGGAAAAACATGAAAAGGAAAATGGAAAAGAGGGTTTCCCCCCAAAAACACATAAGGGATCTATGGATTTGGGGTTAATATCTATCTTTGCTATAATAATATTAGAGAGTTTGGAATTGTCATCATTTCCCGAATACACATAGAACTAGAAGAATGCCACAAAGAGAGTGAAAAAAAATAAAAAAAAACTTTTGGGTCAATATGGAAGAAACATTAATTTCTTAAAGCCTTACATCATCCCCAAAAGGAAAACACAAGAAAAAAATGAAAATGAAAAATATTTTGGGTCAACATGGAAGCGACATATGGTGTCTCGATGCCTTGCATCATCCCCAAAAGGAAAACACAAGAAAAAATGAAAATAAAAAAAAGAAGATAAAATCGCAATGAAAAGGTAAAAGTATATGGCATATAGAAGAGTGAAGGTACAAATAGAATAATGCACATATAGAGAGAAACATCAAATATAACATCACAGGGGATCATATTACACACGGCCAATAAAAAAGTGAAAAGGAAGAAAAAATGAAAGAATAAAAAAGAAAAGGAAATTATAAAAGAATAGTAAAGCACAAAAGAATCAACCATCCAGTAGGTCATCCACATCCCAATCTTGTTCAGTATATGCAGAATACAGATTAGTAGCGAGAGGGACAACATCAAGTGTTGTACTAGGAGAATCACCAAGTTTAATATGCAATGCATCACTAGGTTTAGGAGGATCAACACAGTTGTTATTGTCTAAGCTCATGGAAGAGGAAAATAAAAAATTCAACTCGATATGCACTTGCTCATCAATTTTAGCAGTTTCCTCATCATCATCCAAGTTAGCCACAATAGGAGGAAAAATGATAATATCAATAGAGGGTTTTGGTGATTATTGTGTTGGAGACATAACTTCTATTTTTTTTAGCAAGAGAGGAGGCTCATCGTTTATTTCCTCTATCAAGTTTGGTTTTTTATTTTCAATGTTGTTTTCTTCATTCATCTTTCGAGCAATAGCACAAGGCCTACCCCTACACTCTCTATCATTTTTGTTCCTTTTATTACAGTTTTCAAGTTGCATTTGTGTAGGAGTAGGTTTTTCAACCATAGGTTCCTTTTCTTCTTTTCTGGGAAGAACAAGAGAAACCATGGAAGGTTGTTCAACCAATTTCTCTTTGGCTTTATAAATATTTTTAGGAGGCGGATTAGGACTTGTTTGGTTTTCTCTAGGTATTTTATAGGAAATAGGAATTGAATTGTTCATGGAAGGGTCTTGTTTTGTTGGAAGGGCTTTAGGCTCACTATTGTTTCCTTCAAGGGGTAGAGGTTCAATCATGGGTGGAGGCAAGTTCTCAAGGGATAATATAGCTGCACATTTTTCTTTGAACTTTTGGTGGGATAGGAAAAGGAAGTATTCATAGGGTCTTATAGGTTCCATAGGCTCAGGCCAAAAATAATCTAAGGAAAAGCTTCCATAGGAAGATGAGGGTCTAAAGCCACTATGGTTCACAGTGAATATTTCATTGTCGAATGGAAACTTTAAGCACTTATGGAAAATGGATGGGACTTCCTTCATGGAGTTACACCATTTGTAGCCCAACTTCACATGAAATTGATCCAAATTGGATATCATAGAGAATGATACATTTAATTTATTTGGTCCTACTTGTAAAGGGAGTATGATCGAGCCCATCATAGCACGAGAAAAACCATCATGCATTTTAATCCATGCTTTTGGTTTATCATATCTATCTTGAGTAAGTTCATGCAAATATAAGAGTTCTTCTATAATCACATTCTCTCCATAGACAAGATTAATTAAAATACCAATAGTGGGCATGTTATTGATTTTTTTGGCTATGTAAAGAGGGCCATCAGGTGTATGTTTGATTATTTCTTCTAAATAGAAAGTAATGTTGATAGGCATTATGGTTTTTTGTTTTTGAGGCTCGATATGAATCACTCCTATCATTATATTAATAGGAATTTTGTCATTAGTATCCATAGGACTCTGTCCATCCTCATCCATAGGAATTTGTTCATTATTGCTCATATTCTAATCATCCATGTCAACATTCATCACATCGAGCTTAGTTTCACTAGCCTTAACAAATGAAATATTATGGTTGGGCATAGGATTGGTAAAAATTTTCAAGTTTTGGTTGGGAGGAGCTACATAATTATTACCTTTATCATTCACACCCCCAATTTGGATATGATTGGAATCAATGAGGTCTTGCGTAAGATGTTTAAGCTGCTTGCAATGTTACGTATAATGTCCTTTGTGTTGGTGATAAGCACAATAGGAATTATGTCTAAAGCTTGTAGATAATGGATTTCTAGGGTCAAGAGGTCGAATAGGAGATAAGGTAAGCATGTTTTTGTTTAATAGATGGGTCATAATGTTGTAAAGTGTGTCAAGTAAGGGAGTAAATTGTCTTTGTAGATCCCAAAAGATATAATGATTACTCTTCTTTATAACAATAACTTGGGTATCAACGGGTTGGGTAGGTTGAGAGGTAGAATTTAGTTGAAGGAAACTTTTATTTTGTTTTCTGTAAGGTTGGTATGTGTTTTGGTTTGAAACTTCAAACTTTTTAGGATAGGTAAAGGTGGTTTTCGGTTTACTGCTACCTACAAAATTCTGATAATCTTGAAGTGTAGTGCATAAATGCATGAAGGGAATTTCATCATGGTGATCTTGTCTCTTATCTTACTTTGTAAATCTTCTATGAACATCTTTTGAAGGTGGGAATTAGGAATCTTCACACTGATTTGGGAATAAAGTGATTGGTAGCATGAAATAAAGTCAGTGATTTTCTTGCCTTCATTTTTCCTAAATCTCATCAAATCAGCTAATTCCATTTCAGGAACCATATGAAGTTGGAAATGGTTAATAAATGCCTCAACAAGTTCATTGAATGAACGAATTAATTTATTTGTTAATGCAAAAAACTAGTACAAGGCAATGTATTTCAAGGATTGGGAAAAAAATTTAGCCAAAAGTTTGTCCTCAAGGATAAAGTCACTACACAAAGTAGTAAAGGAATTAACATGATTAACAAGATCTCCCTTTCCTCCATATTTCTCAAATCTAGTGATCTCTATACCTTGTGGCACCAGAGTTCTCAATATCTCCAAGGATAGTGGGTTACTTTTGACATAGTATGAAGGTGGACCATTCTAATTTTTATTTATGGTAGAACCTTGACGTTGAATGGATAAAAGGCTATGTAAAAGGTGGTTAATGATAGGATCATTACTTGTAGTTTGTAATGGAGGTGAATATGGTAGTGGTGTGCATGTGTTGGAAGGACCAGTGAATGGATTGATTACGAGAGGAGATATAAGATTAGATGCCACATAGGTATAAGGAGCACTAGTGGAAATGTTCAAGGTAGGAAGGATATTGCTAGTTGGTTGCATCGTTGTGGTCACTTGAGAATTGGTATAGGTTGGAATGGATGTTATGGTTGAGAGGGGAGGAGTTTTATTTCCTTGGCTTTGCACATTGTTTGAAGTTTGAGCACCATTAGTGGTGGAAGGAAGATGTTTTCAAAAGATGTGAGCTATTTTATGCACAAATTCTATTCCTTTATCTCTTTCCATCATATTGTGAATAGTATCTATGGTAGGTATAACAGTGTTGGAAATTTTTTTAGTACTCACACTATCTTGTAAATGAGCTAGATCTTCAAGCATTTTCATTATGTTTTCTTGAGGGGCATGACTGACCATTGTTTGAACACTTGGCATGGCACTTGTAGGTAAGGTAGGCATAGAAAAAGAGGTATCAAAGGTATGGTACATATGTAGTGAACTAATACAAACACTAGAAGTAAGAGAGCTTGATAACCAAAGATCCACAACAATTGTTTTAGCATGGGATGCCATGATTCTTGCACTTCATCTAACAATCGTATTAGCAGTAGGACAACAAGTACTATAGCTCATACAAGGGATAAACCTCAGAAAGTGCAATGAATACATTATCCTATGCTTGTAATTACACTTGAAATGAAATAAATTGGAATAACAACAATTCTAGAAAGTGAAATAGAGAACTAAAAGCAGCCAACAGAAGCATAGAAAAGTAATTTTAGATCTTGAAAAAATTGGAAATTCAAACTCAATAGGGACTAAGACACCAGTAAGGGCATTTTTGTCCTACTAGTGAAATTATGAAGTTCTAGGGACTGAAACAAGCAACAAACAACATAGAGGGGATTTTGAGCTAGAAACCCTGAGAGGGACTGAGATGCTAGGAATAGCATTTTAGTCCTAGTAGAGATTTTTCTTAGAAAAATAGAAAATTCTAGATTGTGTATAGTGTTCATAGGTTTTCTATTCAGGATGTTGATGTTTAGAAATAGGAAAATGTGCCAATGAATGGAAGAAAAAGTAACTAGGAACAAGTAATTGAATGCAAAGTTAATGCATTTTTCTTTCAATTTTGAATGCAATAAGAATGTTTCTAAATGCAATTGAGATAATGACCAATTCATTTTTTAATTTTTGAATGAAATGAAATGATGCAAGAAAGCAAAAAAGAAACCTATATGCACTTTCACTAATGCAAATATGAGAAACCCTAAATGCAATTTTCACTAAATATGAGAAACCCTAGATGGAATTTCACTAATACAATATGCAATGCAAGAATGAATGCAATCTAGATCTAGGACTTTAATGAACTCCAAATTAGAAAATGAATGCTCAAAAGAGTTGTGTTCACCAAAATGAAATGTAGTGAAAAGGGGGATAAATAATATCATTCTTCTCCTAGAATCATTCAATAATGTCCTAGGAGTCCTAATTGGATTGACTATCAACCTTGCAAGGTGAGTCAATTCACAACAAGGAAGACCTAGGAGGGGGATTTCTTTTCAACCTGAAGTGGCTCACCACCAAGAAAAAGCTTGGAAAATAAAAATAAGCATTCAACTTAGAAAACCTAATAATACAATCTAAGTGAAGGATGCAAATGATGAAATTATGCAACAAGGAGTTAGGATGTATGTGCCTGGGAAGTCTAGAGATTGTTCTGAGCATTCTAGAAATACAAATAAGTTTCCAAAATGTGCTATGGAGGACTAAGATACCCTTACTCTTGTCTTAGTCCTGTTGCTATTTTTTCAGGGAAGATGCAGAATCTTTGGATGTCGGAACTAGATCCAGAAGAATTTCTAAAAAATACCCTCAAGAGGACTAATACACCTTTACTATTGTGTTAGTCATGATCTAAATTTCTAAAATTTCTAAGTGTGTTCTTAAGACTTGATGTATGCTCTTCCTTCTACTCTAATCTCAAGTTATGAAACCTTCATATTTGGCTTGTAGGTGAGTTTCTATGAAGATAACAACTTTGCAATGCAACTTTGCAACTTTGTAATTCAAACTATCAAGTCTTCAACCTAGATCTACAATCACAAATATGTAAGAGAGGGAAAAACTTGTTCATTGTTAATAAATAGGGGTTTTCCTTGGTCAAACCCCTTGTTCATAATTAAACCTTGAAATGAAATAAAATAATGAAGGAAATGGTGAATGAACAACATGCAATGCTACAAATCACTAAAACCTTGTAAAATCCGCAAATATCTATGAAATGGCTACAATGGATATGGATCTTTAATCAAAGGAATTCTTGATGAACTTGAATTGCTTGCTTGAATCAAAACCCTGCATCACAAATGTTAGCACAATAATACACATGATGCAAGAATATCTTCGATATGATGCTTCAATATTGATAATGGCTCCAAATGCTTGAAGAAATCCTATTGAATGCTCTTGTGAACTAAATTATGCTATGATGAATACTCTCACAAAATACTTGAATGCTTGTTATGAAAAATGAGTGAAGGAACCTTGTATTTATAATTATCTATGCTTAATATTTTGAAATTACATCACACCAAGCCGAAATATGAATTCATTAAATAGAGGAGGCTAAATCCCACTAGAATTTGAAATTAAATCTCAAAAATAACTCAAGGGGTCTAAGATTCCCTAGGTGGCGTCTTAGTCCCAAGTCATGAAACCTAGGGTGTAGACACCAAAAAGGGGCCCATTTAAGATACCTCAAAATCAGGGTCCTAAGACCTTTGGGGGATAAAGATGCCCTAGATGGTGTTTTAGTCTTCAAATAAAAAATTAGGGACACTCAAATAAAATCATTAACTTATCATTTATTCATTGGAGAATTTCAGGATTAGCCAAAAAATATATAATTCACAGGGCTTGTGAATGCAAAATAGGACCAATCAAGACATAAATAGGGATAAATAAATCAAGGAGGGCCTAAACAAGTGTGAAAATGCAAGGGTATACATTTTACTACAATACACTAGGAATCAAAGTATATCATACCTTTGAAAGTCCTATATGCAATAGATGTCAACAAGAGAGGAAATAAGAGATTTTAGACTTCAATAATATGGATCCTAGACCAAAAAAAGGAGCTTACAAAGTTAACTTAGAGAGAAGAAATATTGATTGCATGTGTCAACCCAATAATATAAGGCACACATGCAATAGGTGGTCAATATAAATACATAGGACACACGATAAGTTTTCCACAAAATATGGAACATGTTTCAAAAGTTTTTCTACATTAAATACACAATTTTCCAATCATTATTTTTCAAATATGGGATCAACGTGGCACAAGTTATAAATTTATAACCAATATGGATCATGTGTATAAGGAACTAAAATACAAAGTAGACCACTACAAGTTTTAGTCTAATGTTAGAGTTGATGAAAATGCTCTCAATGATCTGTTGAAATTTTTTGATGAAAATATTCTTAATAGATTACAAGCAATTCATATGGAATTTGATTCTAATGAAAATGAAATCATATTTGTGGGTCCGGTCATAGAAATAGATCAAGGTAATATAATTGAGCATACAACATCAATTGATTCTAGACCTAATGCATTAAGAGAAATGGAATTGATGCATGCATGGCTTAATAACCTTGATTTAAATTCAAAAGTATAGGTTGATTAACCAAGAATTGTTGCATCTCCTACAAATGAATATTTCTGAACCAAAGGAAATAGGGTTCCACCTTTTATGAGTTGGAACTAATTAGGAGGACATATTTCACTCTTAGTTCATTAGGAAACCCTAGAGATCCCTCAACCAAGATGACTTAATTGAGGGAAGGGGTTTTGAGCTATTATGGGGTTTCCTTAGGTGTGATTAAAAAGGGGGTTCACCACTAAGTGAATGCTTAGAAATAAAGAAAAGAAAGTAATATACAAATCTAACTATGTGACCTAGAAATTGAAACTTAAAATAAAAATGAGAGATTAAGGATAAACAAAGAAGAACCTAGAAGATTGGAGATTTCCAAAACAAGGTTTGCAAATCTAAAATTCTAGATTTTGATGTGCACTGGTACTCATACACCAGACTAGGTGATTTAGTCATAGTTTAGGGTTTCTAGGTTGGATCTAGAATCTACTATGAGTAAACTAGGATCTACATAAAACTATTGAAAATAGGTATACTAGGACTCATATGCCCAAGGTGGTGATTTAGTCCCAATATTAGGGTTTGATAGAAACTTTAATAGCCTTGAGTGATCTTATGAATCTTTCATCATGTCTGATCTCAGAGTTTGAAAGTCTGAATTCTAGTCTAGAGTTGAGTTTTCGTGAAGATGACATCTTCTTGAAATATTTTACAACTTTCTTTAATCTTGTAACTTCATCTTTAAAGGATCTTCAAACTACAAATCACGTAAATCTGCAATCACACATGAAGAGGGAAAAATGTTGTGTTAGTGAATAGGGATTTCCCTTGTCCAAACCCCATTTTGGTAATAAAACCTTGAAATGAAATAGAATGAATGAAAGATGAATAAACAATATGCAATATTACAACTCACCAAACCACTGTAATAAAGGGTATAGTCTTTTTTGAAATGACTAGTGTGAATTTGGATCTTGAATCTTGATTGAATGCTTGAATGCTTGACTTGAATGCTTGCTTCAATCATGAAAACCTACATCATAAATGTTAGCTCAAAAAAAAACATGATGCATGAAGAATTTTACATGATGCTTGAATATTGAATTGATCTCCGAAATTCTTGATAATCAACTCCTGAATGCTCTCTTGAAAGTGCTCTTGATGATTTGTAAACTTGCTAGATCTTGTTAGGATTGCTTAGGTGAAATTATATGAAATAAGCTAGTATTTATACTTGTTTATGCCTAATTTCCCAAAATTACAACTCTACAAGCCAACATCAGATCTAGGAGAATAAAATACCACAAAGTATTGAATTCAGAATACGTTTAAGAAAGCCCCCACGTGTTAGAGGAGTTGGTATGATTCTTGGGTTTGCTCCCTGAGGTCTTGGGTTTGATTCTCTCTGGCACGTAAATCACCCCACCGTGGATGTCTAGGGGCAACATTGGTTATCCCATGGTCGTAGGGATTAGTCTCACCTCAAGCTCACCCCATAAAGGGAACCCACTAGGCTTGAGTCATGGGGATACCATTCAAGACCAAAAAAAAAGGCCCAAGATAAGGTAGGACTCATATGCTAATTAGGGTGTGAGTCTCAATAGCTTAAACTTTGGACAAAAACTTCAAGAAATGCTAAGTTCAATGCAATAGTTAGGATTAGGCCCTAAAACCTAGGTGAGACCCATACACCCAAGGTGGCGAATGAGTCCCATATCACTAGATATAGAACACACAACCTAAGAACATGAATTATAATTGGTGATTTAATAAATTTCAATATTATCCTTGGAGAAATGCATTAAATTAGGCTTTTGGATGTAAAATAAGACCAAATAAGGCATAAAGAAGCCCACTTTAATAGGAAGGTCCTAAACAAGTGTGAAAATGTAAAGGGATACATCTTTCTATAGTACATTTATCCCCCACTTTAGTGAGAGGAGGAAATTTCTTCAAACTCACACTAAAGTAGACAAATACACATCAAGAGGGGTCCAAGTGTGTTAGGTCTCAAAAACATAGGTTTGAACCATGAGAGGTTTCAAAGCTCTCACAACGTTTTTGGCTAACATACAAGGCCAAATAATGAATTTCAACCTTCTCTCCAGGCTCTACCAAACCTAGGTAGGTATACCTTTATAATTGAAGTAGATTTATAGTTGAATGACTTGATTGAATTGATGGATCTATCACAATGGAATAAATGCAATAGATGATAGCTTTGCTAGTTACTTTTACTCCTATTGCATGAAAATAAAAATATATATATACTTCATTTTATGAAATTTATTTTCTAGGGTGTGACAGATCAATGCATTCTATCCACATGGGAAATGGAGTCAAAAAACAAGAATGATACGTGTTTTCCTTTTTTGGCTTAACTCTAGTTGCTAGGCACTTTGAGAATGAGGTTCTATGACTGGCATAAAACTTCACTAGATTTATGACTTGCATAAATTGTGCTAGAATATTCCCTTACCAGGTTCTTCAATTATCCAAAAGAAATCCTTAAATCACTATGATTCATTTAGAAGAATTTAAATCTAACTTGTAGACACCAATTGATTAAATCACACAAAATGAGAATACATTTTAATAAATCAAGAACATACTTGATATACTAATTTAAATGATTAAAAGACCTCAAGTTGGAGACAACCAGATAAAAAATATCAATAATTACATCACAACAACTAAACACCAAGAAAGTATTTCACCAGTTAAAACATTATCTCCATTTCTTTCCTTAAAAAAGGTCTATACATTATATGCATCCCTTGTTCTGATTCTCTGTGTTTTTTCTAACTTCTAATTATGTATCTTGATGATACAATTTTATTTCATATATATACCTTTCTCCTTTTAGGGTTATGACCCTTTACAACACCTGTTTGGAGAAAATTTTCTTTTCGGTGCAACCCTTCCTATCTTTTGAAAAATTAACTTTAATTCCTAATGAAATCAATTATAATCCCTTTGCTTGCTAGAAATTTCACATTCACATGTTCACCAAAAATATATTATTTAGGTAAAAATAATTACCTACTCTTTATCCTCGATGAAAATATTTCACAAACTCTACTTTTCAAAATTATATATCTCATATTTATCTCCCAAAAGATGGCCTTTTCTTCTCTCGTGCAAGACATTTGATTATATTAAAATAACTTGCATTTTTGTGAAAAATAAAATATTTCACAATACTTTAATCCTTTCACTAGTGATTTCTCATTTATATTTACTCTTGGTGAAAATATCTCACTTTTTATTTTACCCGTGTCAATTCATTGACATAATCACCCATAAAAATTATATTTTGTCTTCTAATGCATATCCATTCAAATAATTACCTCTCTGCATCTACCGTAAACACTCTATTTTACTGCATACCTGCTTGCTACCTTCACCGCAAGCATTCCATTTTCATCGCATACCCGCACAAATATTGGAGACTCCCTGCAGTAACACGGGAAGACTCATTGCTCAACTGCACAACCACTAGGATTTTCTAGCGGTAAAGTGGTAACATTCAGTGTTACCTGCTCATTGAAGTCATATGTATGAGGTCTTACCACAGACGTTGGTTGGCAAAGCACAGAGCACCTTGAAAAAAATTATCATCACTACATTTTCTTTTTGAAGTGTTGAAGTAAAAAACTTCTGCATTCCAATGCTAGTTTCAAAGTGTAACATGTAATTCGACATGCCTCATCAAAACCAAATTCCATCAGCATCACATTAGTTCTCTAGAGTGAAGAGATATCAATGTCATCTAATGAATTTTGTGTAGTGCATTTTGTAATGCCCCGTCATAATAACCTAAGGAATGTTGCAATTGTGTATAAACGTGAATTTTTTTTTTTAAGTATTAATAATATTACATTAATTAGTTGCATACATTCACTAAGTTACGCGATGTTACACTACTTGAGTTTCCATAGACGACTTTAGTATTTCACATTACATATATTAATTAATCATAAACTTAAAAATAAACATTGCATAACATTTGAAATTCCATTCAAGATAGTATAAAGTACAAACATGTTTCTTATATTGCATTTGATAAGATATTACAATACTCATTCATCTGATGAGGTAGATCAAATAATAGTTACAATTTACATTTACAAATGTTCACCTCATAAACAATTGAGGGATGTTTCATTACAAGATTTACAATAATGCAATTAAGAAAGTACATCTATATCCAAGTACAAGCTCTCCATCCATGAAGCTCTCATTGCCATGATCATAAACTGGGGACCCAACAGAGTAAGGTGCACATTCCACCCAACCATGTGGTACCCATAGGTCCACCCCCCGTGCTAGGAGATAGTAATATGGTTACCTAGACATAATCTACTAACCCTAGACACAAGTACACAACTGCCTGATGGTTACATTGCCTGTAGATTTTAGACAATCGAATATGCTAAATACAAAAGGTTAACTGTTATTTTAGGTGGAGTGTCATCACAATATTGTAAAAGTTGCCCTAGTGTTTCTTCCTAGGTTTCGGGCCCCAACTTGGGTTACCCTGGTAACCACTTATGAAACCTAGCCCCGTTTGCAAGTTATTGTGGAATCAAATGCCTTTTAAAGTAACAAGACATCGATTTTCCATTCTAGGCCTTCTCATCTTATACTCAAGACTGAACTAGCTCAAGATTTCATAAGTGAGGCATAATCATCTTATTAAGAATTTTAATTCTAACTAATGTGTTATTTAGTTATCATTGACTTACTAACTCTTTGTAAGTTACCCTGACACCACTTTGTGTGTCAGCCCTTACACAGAGCCACTCCCCTAAACATAACAAAGGGATTCTAATTTTTCTAACTAGGATAGACAGAGTGCACATAAAACAACATTTAATACCAGATATACCACAATGGACATCACAACTTGTTCATGAAAACTAGGTGTCTATTAACCATACCAAATCAAGTGCACTACCCTAGTTTGTTCAAACACATAAAACCATTGTAAAATTTAACTCCCTTGAAGAGACTACAACTGGAAGACTTAAAATCACATAAAAATCCCCATTTTCCCAATAGAAGAAAATAAAACACAATATTAAGCAAATCAGGAAAAAAAAAAAACTAAACGTCTACTATTCGGATTTACTAAATCCACTTGAATAAGTTTGAGAACATGAATATAAATCAACTTAACAAAAGATCTTTTTTTTTTGTAATCAATAAAAGTATTTGTTCCAATTAATCTATTTCTTTGATTTTCTCAAATTCACATAAGAATATTTTCCATAATTTCTTTTTCATTCTGACTATTTTAGAAATATCTAGTCTTAAGTTTCACATGCAATATAATTTAAAGATTTTTTTTTTTTTTTTAAATATCAAAATTATTTTCCTAAGTTAATACCTTACAACATATTTGGATTACAAAAAAGGCTCACTACTCAAAATCAGGAAGGCTCACTACCTTACAACATATTTGGATTACAAAAAAGAGTTGAATTGAGAAAGTAGCATCTACAAATACCTAGTTTTAGTTTCGATGAGGCTCATAGATAAAATTCTAGACCTTTTGTTTGATTTTGCACTTCGCTCTACTCTGCCTTATTTCACTTCACAACAATCCTCTTTTGCAGAAGTGAAACTATGCTAAATCACTCAACATCCCTTCTGAAATTCACAATATAATTTTCACACTCACCTTCACTCACTTACAATGAATTCACTAATCTCTTCTATATATCCACTATCAAAGATTTAGTCGCTTCATGTCAAATTTAGCAAAATAAAAATATTCTCCAATAGTTGGCTCAATCCACATTTAATATTTGATGCACGTACCCATCAAAGCCGTACATGGAATATCTAGGAGCTAAAAAAAAAAATCAAGCATAGGATACCTTAATTAATTATACCTCGAATATTCACGACATGCCATATTCACTAAGTCGGCCATCGTGAGTTAATAAATAGAAAATTATCCTATCGGATCTCCTAACTTATACACCAATTAATGTGACATCACAAAACTTAACAATAAGATAATATAGATACTTAACAACCTTTCTTGAGATCCAAAACTCAAAATGATAATCCAGTGAACCATACAGATCGACATACTAACTGGATACCCTATTCTTCATTCTCTCTTCTGGTAATACTTTGTTCTTTACTCTACCTACCAGTATGAACAAATATTGATTTGCAACCCATAATCATGACTTAGGTTGCCATCAATGACAACACTAGAAGCCATATGCCAACAATCTACCCCTTTGGCATTGATGGTAACACTTAGTGAAAAATGACTAAGTATTGGAACCAATATGATTACACTAACAAAGTTCAAAATTTCAAAACACAACTCCCCCTTAGAATGATAAGGAATTTTTCACTGCTCTCTCTCCCCCTTTGACATCAATGACAAAAATATTTTGGATCTCCCCCCTTAATAATTCAAAAATTGGATCAAAATTTGAAGAAATACAACTGCTACTCGAGTCAGAAAATTATGTTGTACTTATCTGTCATTTCAAGAAGAAATTTCCTCCAAGCTTCTACTAAAATCCCAATGATTAAGATCAAGCTATTCTTCTCATATTTTTGGTTGATAATCTGGATGAGAGATTCCAGAATTGTGATTGCCCCTTCTAATTTCTCTCCTTTCCTCAAAACCTCAATTAAATGCTCTAGTTTGCATTCGGTTAAATCCTTCACTTTCCAAAAGGTGTCCACAAGGTTGTTTCTAGTGAAATGAACTTTTTTATGCTCAAAGTACAACTATTGAATCCTTTTCTCAACTTCACCATCCTGATCTTGAAACATGTTATAATCCTGACCAATCTTGTTTAGCTTAGTTTCAATCTACTCTAGCTTATCTTTGTATCTCCCAACTACATGAGGCCAACAAAGATAATAGTTGTAGATGTTATTTGTTGTATTTATGCATTGCCTCAACTCATTCATTTTCCTTTTTAGTTTGGTAAGAGATAGCCTAGACTGCTCCTTTAGATGTAGAATTATTTCTCCCTCTTTCCTATCCTGGGACTCAGAGACCATGGCTTCCTTAATACATTCAATCATCTCTTCAGGAAACACATTTTTCAAAATCTCCAATCCAATGTTATTGTGCACAAAATAAGTACTTAGTGTGCTCTCGATCAAATCCTGCTCATATGACGGTCTATCAAACCATATGTCAATAGTTTTCTACATCCCATCTTTCTCTTGAACAAGTTGCAGTATCTTTACTTTGGATAAAACACCTTCTTCTTTGCTTCCTTCTGCCATTACTATATCTGGTTCAACTGATTATGGTTCTTCCCTTGGAATGTACTCATCAAATTCCTCAGCTGGTATGTCCACAATCACTTGTTCCTTACCTCTTGCTTCATTTTTTGGAGCCTTGTGTGCTGGAGGAGTGTAATCAACAATATCTTATGCTCTTTTCTTCTTCCTCTCCATCTCACTAGAAGAGGATCCAACTTCAAGTGCTCTTACCAGAATGAAAATACTAATTGCTCCAAACTTCCCTAGAAATTCTTTAAAGAAATTTGCATACTCTTGCTTACAATTTTCCAAGGTATTAGAATGTTCAAAAATCTGTTTACAAACTGATTCATTCTCTTTCCATACAACATTATTGATTTGTGGAGAGCAATTCAGAAAATACATCACAAGAAATATGACCAAGGTACCAAACCTAAAGGGGTAATTTTCCTCCTTTGTTAGTTGCACATTTTTCATCAATTTATCTTTTAGTAATCTGCATAGGTCAAAATCTTGATCCTCGATTATTGTTTTATGAGAGATGTAAACTGCACCTACCAAAGTTGCACCTTCCCTATTTCTAAAAAATATTTTGTATGAGATTCCATGCACAATGTACCTTGTTATCAAATCTTTGATCATCAAAATTATCAAACCCCTTTGATCTGCAGTTACTCTAGTTAGGGTTTCGACTTCTTTGTTCTAAATCAAATTCTAATGAATTTTCCACTGAATTGACTTTACTCCTTCAAAATTCTGCTATAGAGGCTCTCGTTCTATTCTTCTTCAATGCAAGGTGACAAATGAGGGTTCCAAATACCCTTTTATAACTCACACACCTAATATTTTTACCACATTAAATGTTTTTCCCTAGGTGTTCTAGCTACTCTATTTTCTCAGACAACAAAAGAAGGATTCATCTACGGACCTTCTACTTCTTAAATTTATGCACAAGTGATCACTGATACATTTGTAAACTATTAGCACAACTACTAACAATTTCTTTCATTCCAGTGCCAACTACCGACATGGGGACAAATGATTTTCTTGAAAAGCCCCCCTAGGCCAATGGCCTAAGATAAATTTTTGGAGGAATTACTAGAAGTAGATTCTAGTGTGAGCTTATTTTCTTCATTAGAATCACTCTTCCTTACCCATATTTTCTTCATCTGATCTCTTATTTCTTCCACAGTCACTTTCCCTTTTCCTTTATCATCTTTCTGTGAAATTTTGCCTTTGTATACCAGACCTCTTCTATCCATGTTTTTTTTCTTGTAGGATATTGCAATGTGACCAAATTTGTTACAATTGTAACACATAGGATTTCTTTGTCTATACCGTTAATTTCATTTATTTCCTCTTGATCTGCATTGATTAGAAATATGGCCAAATCTTCCATAGGTGTATCATTTAGCATTCAATTGAATTATGACCCAAACTTATTACAACTAAAATATTGACCAGGAAATGATGGACTACTTGAATTTATTTTACTTCTACACTAAGAATCCATATGACCAAATTTATTACAAGCAAGGAAGTGACCATTAAAATTTTGAGCATTGGTTTGTCTTACTAGATACCTTTTTCCTTTGTTCATTTGATTTCTTTTTCTAGAATCCTTATGTTCAGATCCAAAGCTTTCTCCCTTCTCACATCCAAGACCTCACTTGTCATTTTCATCCTTCTATCCTTTAGCCAACTCATCAAGCTTAGTAGAACTAATCCTAAAATTCTCCTTGTATTCATTTGTAGTAGTGAGTTCATATCTGAGAATAACTATATGTATTTCAAGCTCTTGATCATTATTTCTGGATTGTTGTTGTTCAATCTCCAACTAAATAAATCCATTATTAACTCTATTGCATTCTTTAGATCTTTCTTTTAAGGACTGGGCCAGATTCTCCTCGTTATTCTTTCTTACTTCAATCTCCTTAGTTAGCTTCATCACCATAGATTCCATCTCAAGCTTTAGAGTAGCATTGTCTCCAGCAATATTTTCACATTCTTCAGTTATTTCTTTTAGGGTCCGATTTAGGTGAACATCTTCCAAGCATTTAATTTCTTTCTGCTTCAGTTAATCACATAGTACCTTCCTCTTTTCTCTTGACTCATTGATTTTATCCTTTAATGATTGAATAAAAAAGTATTTGTTGAAGACCACCAGAGTCCATTGCATTCCAAGATCCACCTCAAGTTGTTAAACTTCTATAGAGGAACCTTGCTCCGATACCAATTATTGGACTCAAGGAACATTGAGAGGGGGTGAATGAGTGTTCAAAAATATTTAAATTACAATCCATATCTTAAACCATTTACAACATTTAAACAAAAGTAAAGATGCAAGCACATGAAGGAAAAAATCAAAACACCATAACACCAAGATTTTTACATGGAAACCCTCTTAGGGAAAAAATTGTGGTGGAGGTTAATCCATAATTTATACTCTGTTAAAAGTATGAAGAAAAAGGGGAATGCACATGCATTTAGGTACACTGCCTAGAGCTCACTCCTCAAAATCAAGAAGGCTCACTGCCAAGGCCTTAAAACATATTTGGATTACAAAAAAGAGTTGAACTAAGAAAGTAGAATCTAAAAATGACTACTTTCAATTCTGGTGAGGCTCATAGATTAGATTCTAGACCTTCTGTCTAATTCTCCACTTCTATCTACTTTACCTTAATTCACTTCACAACAATCCTCTTTTGCATAAGTGAAACTCTGCCAAATCACTCAACAACCCCTCTAAGATTTGCAATATACTTCACACACTCACCTTCACTCACAATGAATTAACTGATCTCTTATATATATCTGCTATCAAAGATTTAGTCACTTCATGTCGGCTTTAGCAAAATAAAAATATTTTCCAATAGTCGGCTCAATCCACATTTAACATTCCATGCGTACCCATCAAATTCGGCCACAGCATAGATAAGACCCAAAAAAAAAATTCAAGCATAGGATACCTTAATTAATAATACCTCAAATATTTGGGACATGCCATATTCACTAAGTCGGTCATCATGATTTAATAAACATAAAATCATCCTGTCGGCTCTCCTAACTTATACACCGATTAATGCAACATCACAAAACTTAATAGTAAGATAATATAGATACTTAAAAACCTTCCCTGAGATCCACAACTCAAAATGATAATCCGGTGAAGCATATAGATAGACATACTAACCAGATACCCTATTCTTCATTATATCTTCTAGTAATGCTTTGTTCTTTACTCTGCATGTCAGTATGAACAAATCTTGATCTGCAGACCAAAATAATGACTTAGGTTACCATGAATGACAACACTAGAAGCCATATTCCAACAAAATTTCCACTATGTAGAACAAACACACACTCATAAGGGCTAGTGGAACCTCAAGCCATCCACTAGGTGAGCCCCAAGGAAAGTGAAACACATATGGACACAACCGATATGTGCCCATACACAAGCAAGTGGGTATGGGAAATTCACACCTAAGTTTGGCTCCCATATGCTAACCATAACAATGCTATACCTCCTGATAACTTTGATAGGGCACCACACAACATGAATAGAAAGATTCACGAGGCAAGAAAAACTTCATATGCTAACACCCATGAAAAAAAAAGATGGCTCCATAGGAAAGAAAAGTGTGTTATCCAAGATGGCCATATAATAATTATTGTAAATGCAAAAGGTAGTGTAAGGTACACCAAAACGATTTTTTATTAGTTCATGTAAGGTCTTAACTTAGTGGAGGGTATGTGTAGGATCATGGTGGCCAAAAAGTGGCGATATGATAGGTATGTGTAGGGTATGTGGCTAACGAATTTTTTTACCCAAAATTGATGAAATGAAAAGAGTTTTTAAAGGAGATTCACAGCTTTCCACCAATATAAATTATTCTTTACTTTGAATTTAATAAATAATTATTTTTCATTTTCTATTTGAATTACGACTAGAGTCTTGATTGATAGGCTGATTGAAAAATGTCTATAGCTTTCAAACAGTATCACATTTTTTAATCTAAAACATGCATCACATTCAATGCTTCACATACTATAAGATTTAAAAAAAAAAAAATCATGAAGTTTTGACCAAGTTAAGGTGGTTAGAGATACGAGTTTTTTATATTTTTTAAAAGTTGTAATAAAAAATTCATAATTAATTATTTACTTGGAAAAAAATTATTAAAAAATATGCATCACATCGGGACATGAGTCCTCTACTTATATCTAAAATATTATAAAAAAATATTATCATTTTATTGTGGTTAGGGTGGTCAGACAGAAACCTACTTCTTATTTCTTCCTTGAAATTTAAGTACTATTGCATTGAAATTTCAAATTTTCACCAAATATATATATATTTTTTAAATAAACCTAGTAGTTTAGAAACTACATGTTTTTGAAATAATATAGATAACTTATTCAAATTTTTATGTCAAGTTGCCTAACTTTGATTTTTCTGAATTTTTTACCACTTAAGGGCCTATTTTTTCCATTATGATATTGCACATACCCTAGACATTGTGCCTAATGTCTTCAAGAGAGGACCAATCAAAGAATAAAATATTCACAACTTAGGGGATGCAGTGTGTCACATCAAGACACTAAGTGGAATATAATATGATAAGATAGATCACACTCTTGAAGGACATTTCATCCAATGTCATCACCAAGAGAAAGACACATTGCATGAAGTATGAAGACTACATAATGAAACATGAGTTGTGTATAGGAGTAAATCTCCACCCCTTGTGTGAATTTCCCTTTTACATACCATCACCTTAGAAAATAAAATCCGAAGGAAAAATTCCACATCACCCATCTGAAATGCACCCACTTGGTGCATGTTTAGTATGTTAGTGGGGGAATTTTCATTAGGGATGTGAGCGCGGTGCGTGGATGTCTGTGCAGTGTACTACCATACCTGATAGATTCTTTCCCTTGAGTTTGTAGGGATTTTACACTCCTCATTGGGGATGCTTTTTAATGCCTCTATGCAACCAACCAACCTTAAAAATGGTTCATTTTTTCCTTCAAAGACATTCATTTCACACTCCAACTTCTTTAGATTCATTCAATCTCTTTCACATTCAATAAATCTCTCTAGCAATTTGACTATGTTTTCGTCACACTTTTGGGATCTCTTAAATATACTCTTGAAGCATTCTACTAGCATCTTGACAACTCCATTGAGCATTGTAGTAGCTAGTTACTCCATCAACTTCATCCTTGCATGTTCTACCCTACCATAAAAGTTGTGAACTTAGAGTCTTGTGAAACCTCCCTTCATTATAGTTGTGGTTGCAGTGATTTTGCCAAGTTCATTACCTTGCATTCTCCCTTCATTGGCCTTGAGTTCCTTTGGGTGGAGGTGGTATAGCATCACTTTACTTTTGCATTGTGATTTGATAGAGTAGCTTTATATTTTTTAGTGTTCAATGCATTTCATTTTATCTTCTTTATCATACTTTTCTAGTCTATTGCTCTTTTGGTTTCCTATGGAGGTGGAGACACCAAAGCAGGGGTTTGACTAAGAAAACCCCTATATAGCCCCAAAAAAATTCCACTTCTTTTTTGTGTGTAGGTGAACATGTGTGTGGAGCTCATTGGCAAACTAGTGGTTCAACATGTTGATATTCATCACCCTAGTTTTCATCTATGTAGTTTATCATTTCTGTGTTTACTTTTCATACTTTATTATTTTGTTTATTTCATTAAAATCAGTTAGCTAGGCTGTCAGTAGGCTTCTATTAGTTTTCTTACTATACTTTACATCTTTTGGCCATACAAACATTAGCGTGCCATAGAAATTCCATCGCATTGTGCTATCATCCCATACCCGCACTACCGTCCTCAGATAGAGAGTTGTTTAAGGTGTATTTTTGACTCTAGAAACTGGCTCATCCAGCCTCAACTAGATTTTTGGGTTTGTAGAGTGCAATAACCAATTGATAGTGCTCTTCATTCTTTATTCTCATCCCAAAACATCCATTAGAGTGAGGTAAATTAGGGCAGACCCTCACTCTTGGCTCTTTGTGACCTAGAGCCTTGGTGTGGCTGGTCCCACTCTTACATTTTTGGTTAACCTGACATGAAAAATTCCTATCCATTTTCTTGTGTTGATACATTTCCTTGCACCTAGTGATGGTTGTAAGCATCATTGTTGTGAAGGTTTATGAGCATCACAACCCAGGCCACAAATTTTAGGTACGTTGTTAGGAGAAGTGTGTGAAACCTACCAATGGAAAAGATGAATGCCACTTCTAGTTTTACCTCCAATTTTTCCATTGGTTTAGCTATTAACCATACCACTGGCTTGTTGAAAGGTACAAGACAAATGAGAGGGGGGTGAATTAGTTGTCACCAATCTCAAACACAAACTCAAGCAATTATCAACTTAAATCCACTTTATTCTGTTATTAAGTATAATCATGAATTGTAAATAATAGAAAGCAATATCAACACAAAAAACACCAAATTTATGTGGAAAACCTAATAATGGAAAAATCATGGTGAGGATTAACTCACAATATAAAGTAATTCCAAAACTAATTACAAAGAGGCTCATTTCCAGAGGGCTCACTACCCAAAAAGACTCACTGTCTAGATACAAGGCTCACTACCTACAAATAGGAATCACTATCTAGAAGGGAGGCTCACTACCTATAGATACAAAATATAATAGAAAAATCCACCACAACAGATTATACACATTTGCATCCTTGATCAAAAGATTGCAGACACCATCAACTCACCGTTTTCAAGAATCTGACACATAAAAATACTACTGCCTCAACTTACTTTCATACACTCTTGATTCTCACACTTGTGGAATTCTTGATACATCAAATCATAACATCTCAACTTGTATATATACCATTTTCAACCTTAGAAACTTTTTTCAAGGTCACCTACACAGGCTTCATTTTACAAATTCAAGTTAGGTCGGCAACTCAAGATTCCCATGGTGGAAAAGAATGAGAGAAGACCAAACAAACACTTAACCAAGACCCAAAAAAAACATCTCAGATGAATCATATGCTTCCTTAATTGATACTTATCCTTCACATGACGTGTAGACACCAAGACAACCAAACCTAATGAGAACACCAATGAAATTTTAAGTACACATTTCCACAACTAGAAGATAACATGCGAACCACATAGCATGCTTCACCAAACACTGGAACACATCTTAGATTCCTTTAGATTCATTCGTAAGAAATGCAACAACCTTCATACATAGAATACATTCCATTAGTCCATTTGGATTGTATATACATACACAAAAACTTTGAAAGTCAACTTACAAAGCACCAAACCATCAAAACCTTTGACAGAACGTAGATAAAACCATTAAAATACTTTTAATAGATCTAAAAGACTAGAAACAGAACAACAGAGGACTATGGAGTAGAAATGTTTCTCCCAATCCACAAACAAACAAATATGCTAAACCAGTTCACACATCGGTGAAAAAAACTTTCAATCTTCATCAACCTAGAAGCTCTAATCTAGGATGTATCACCCAAGTATTCCCATAAACAACACTTCATATCCACACAAGCATAGGATCAACAAAGAAGAAATGTGAAGCACAAACTGGAGCACATTCTAAACATACACAAAACACTATCTTCACTATTTCTTAAAAGCACTTGGAAACTCATCATATCTACACACCTGCAACACTATAAGATGTACTCACAACATCTCTATAGTATATCAATTATACATGCACAACCTACAATCACTTGATTCCTTTCTCTCCAACTACCTGTACTATGTTGACATCAATGTCAACATTAATGACAACACCACCAAACTCATTCATGCTTGCAACAATCTACCCCTTTTTCATTGATGGAAACACATGATATGAAAAAATATTAAAGACAACATCTTATTCCATTCCTACACTCTCCTTTATTTTTTAAATTAGACAACCTACAAAACATTCTTGCACTCTTTATACTCTCTCCTTTTTTCTTTCACTTTTTTTGACATGACTCTCTCTCCCCCTTAGACATCAATGTAAAAGAACAAAAAAAATTCATAATTCTTCAACCATATGTAGCTCTGATCACTCCCCCTTAGGAGTGCACCCGTTCATCTCATACTGCAACAATGATACTGCCTACTCCCCCTTAGGAGTAGATGCATTCATCAGTCTAGAAAAATAAAGAATCTATAGATCCACTAGACTAATGCACCTTCATGTGCACCTAGTTCGAAGAAGGAGGGGAAGTAACCCCCAACTTCTCCCTGAGATACTCAAAAGTATCCTTTGGAAGAGACATGGTAAACATACTAGCAATTTAATCCTTTGTAGCAAAATATTCTAGTCTAAATTCATTCTCCAACATGTTCTCTCTCAAGAAATGATATCTAATAGATATATGATTTGTTCTTGAATGCATTACCAGATTCTTGGAAATTTTTATAACACTTGTATTATCAAAAAAGATAGGGATAGGCTCATCACACATCACTCCTATGTCCTTCAATGTTTTCTTCATCCACAAAACCTATGTGAAGCAAGATGTTGTAGCAATATACTCAACTTCTATAGTGGATAAAGAAATTAAATCCTATTTCTTTCTTATCCATGAAACCAATATTTCTCCAAGAAAGAATGCACCACCACTTGTACTCTTCCGGTCATCGACACAATCAGCCCAATATGCATCATGTAAGCACTCAAAGTGAAATCAAAATCCTTAGGATACCACTATCCTTAATCGAGAGTGCCCTTTAGATATCTGAATATCTTCTTCATAGCTGTAACATGCTCTTTAGGTTTTTCTTGAAATATGGTAACCAAACATACTGCATACGTGATATCTAGTCTACTAGTAAGATACAACAATCCACCAATCATAGATCTATACATGATCTAATCAACTTTAGGAGATTCATCATTCTTACTCAGTTTGCATCCAATTACCATAGGGGTATAGACCAGTTTGGATTTATCCATTCCAAACTTCTTCAACAAATCTTTGACATACTTTGATTAAGAAATGAATATTCCCTTATCAATTTGATTTACTTGAAGTCCAGGGAAGAAATTAAACTCACCAATCATAGACATTTCAACCTCTTTTTGCATCTCCTCTTCAAATCTCTTGCACATACCTTCATTTCCTCTAAAAATGACATCATCAACATACACAACCACTATCAACATTTTGTTTCCTTCAACCTTGAAATAGAGATTACTATTTGTGAAGCCCTTGTTGAATCTTTGAAATTTCAAATATCTATCCAACCTTGCATACCATGCTCTAGGATCCTATTTAATTCCATACAATGCCTTTTTCAATTTACCAACCATGTTTGATTTATCTAATAACTAAAATCCCTCCTGTTGTTCCATGTACACCTCCTTTTTTAATTCTCCATCTATAAAAGCAAACTTGACATCCATATGATATACCTTGAAATCTTTGTGAGTAGAAAATACCAAAAAAAATTGAATGGCCTCCATTCTTGCCACCGAGGAAAATTTCTCATCAAAGTCTATTCCCTCAGCTTGTGAATAACCTTTGCATACAATTTTTGCTTTGTTTATCACTGCTTCACTATTCTCATTTGACTTATTCTCGAACACCCACTTTGAACCAATTACAATCTTGTTTACAGGTCTAGGAACCATTTCCCATGTTTGATTATTCTCTATCTTCTGCAATTCCTCTTTCATTGCTCTAACCCAACTTTCATCTTTTCATGCTTCACACACTATCTTAGGTTCTATTTTTGAAAGTAAACACAAATTTACTTTAGTTGCTACCACTTTGCTACTTTTCCTTACACCTTCACTTTTATCTCAAATTATCTGTTCTTTAGGATGATTCTTTTGTACATATTTTGGAGTTTTAGGAGAAAGTTTCAAAGCTTCTTCTTCTTCTTCCTTATTCTCTTCTTGTACTGGTCTGTAGATAGGTTCATGTAGTTCAACTTCACTTATTTCAACTTCACTTCTTCTTCTTCTTCCTTATTCTCTTCTTGTACTGGTCTGCAGATAGGAATCTTGTGAGTCCATAACTCATAAGGAGTCATTGTGTTGTTACCTCTAATCTAAAATTTCTTTAGAATATAAATAGTAGTGTGGATTTCCTCTCTCAAATATACATCGGGTACATTTGCTTCTTTCATCATGAATAGTTATTGTAGCTTCTTGCATAGTCTGATTCTTCCTCTCAACAACTCCATTCTGTTGAGGAGTTCTAGGAGCAGAAAAATGTCTCTTTATGCCATGCTCTAAAAAAAATGTATTAAATTCACCAGAAGTGAATTCTCCACCTCTATCAGACCTTAAAAATTTTATTATTAGGTTCACTTCATTCTTTACTCCTTCATTGACCACTTTGAATCTATCCAAAGATTGATCTTTCTCCCAAAGAAAAGTAACCCATGTCATTCTAGAATAATCATCAATAAGGAGCATGAAATACTTTTCACCATTAAGACTTCCTATTCTTGTGTGTCCACAGAGGTCTGTATGAACCAATTCCAACATTTTGGTAGTTGATTGATCTTTTCCTTTAAAACTGAATCTTGTTCACTTTCCCAACTAACAACTTCTACAAATAGTATTAGTATGCTTTGTGATTTTAGGTAGATCCTAGACAACCTCTCTTGAATTGATCTTGGTCAAATTATCAAATTTTACAGGTCTCATCCTTTAGTTCCATAGCCAACTTTCATTAACTTGAGATACAAGGCACTAAACATCAACACCCTTATGCTAATAAATGTTCCCATATGTTCTTCTTCCTGCTACAACCATAGTTCTAGACCCTTTTCTAATATCATAGGTGTTATCTTGAAATACAAGCTTAAATCCTTTGCTACACATTTTTCCAACACTCAAAATATTATTCCTTAAGCCCTTAACATAATATACATCATTAGTACTATGCTTTCCATGAAAACTAATTGTTCCTTTCCCAACAATCTTTGCTCCAGAATCATCTCCAAACATGACTAATTCACCATCATACCTTTCAAGTTTAGTAAACTTACTTTTGTCTTCATTCATGTGATTTGAGTAGCCACTGTTAATCACCCAATAGTTTTCATCTTGTCTAGCATGAAAGGTAGTAACTAGAGTACCTTCCATCTCTTCCTTCTTTCTCTCTAGAACACTTTCCCTTGCACATCTTCCAAAGTTAGTAAACACTGATTTATTCTCTAAGGCTAGAAACAAGCATTCACCATTATCACCCTCAAAATCATATTCATCATCAGAAATTATAGTATATTCTCTAACATAGTACAATCTCTTGAACTTATTATCCCTTTTGTCTTTATTGTCTCTGTTCTTCTTATGTAAAACTCTATTTGGACATATTGAAGCATAGTGACCAATATTTTCACAACTTAAACATTTAAAAGGTAACATACCTTTGTACTTACTGATGCCTTTCTTCAACTTCGTTGTGAAATTTTCTTCCAACTCTTGTAAACCATCACTATCTAGACCATCTTCTATATTTGTAGCTTTAAAGGTTGATTCTATCTTCTCCTTTTCCTTTCCAAAATTTCTCATCTCAAATGCAGTCAAGGTGCCAAATAGTTATTCTTTGGTAAAATTCTTTGGATCATACACTTCCTCAATAGCTAAAACCTTGTCATTGTAACTCTCTGGTAGAGTCAACAAAATATTTTCCATTACATCTTTATCTATCAGGGTACCACCTTGATTTTTAACTTCATTCACTACAATATCAACTCTCTGAAAAATAGCTTACAATATCTTCACCTTCTTCCATTTTCAATTTCTCATATCTACACTTAGTTGTTAGCTTCTTTGAAAATTTCACTCTATCATTTCCTTCATAAATATCTTCCAATTTTTTCCAAACTTCATAAGCATTTCCTAAGGAAATAACTTTTGTCCAGTTAGTTTTAGATAAAGCACTATAGATTGCATACCTTTCTTTTTCATTTTCCTCAGAGGAAAAAATCTCAGCTATAGATGAAGGACCACTTGCGGGTGAAACATATTTTGTGTCAATAGTTTTCTAAGTCTTGTAACCAAGAAAGATCAAGTAACCTCTCATTTGCACTTTTCAGTCACTGTAGTCAAATCCATCAAACATAGGGATTAACATTTTGTGTGCCATCAGATCTACCTCAAGTGGTTAAGCTCTTCTCTAAGGAACCAAAGTTATGATACTAATTGTTTGAAGGCACAAGGCAACTGAGAGGGGGGCTGAATCAGTTGTCACCAATATCAAACAAAAACTCAAAAAATTATCAACTTCAAATCCACTTTATTCTATTATTAAGTGTAATTATGAAATGCAAATAATGGAACTCAATATCAACACAAGAAACACTAGATTTACATGGAAAAACCAATAAGGGAAAAACCACAGTGAGCATTAACTCACAATATAAAGTAATTCAAAAATTGATTATAAAGAGGCTCATTGTCATGGGGCTCACTACCCAAAAGGTCTCACTGTCTGAATATAAGGCTCACTACCTATAGATATGAATCATTGTCCAGAAGGGAGACTCACTGCCTTTAGATACAAAAGATAATAGAAAAATCCACAAGAATAGATTACACACATCTGCAGCCTTGATCAAAAGATTGCAAAAACCATCAACTCAATACTTTTAGGAATTTGACACATTAAAATATTGCTACCTCAACTTAATTTCGCACACTCTTGCTTCTCACACTTGTGGCATTCTTGATACATCAAATCATAACATCTTGACTTGTATATATACCATTGTCAACCTTAGAAACTTTCTCCAAGGTCAGCTACACACACTTCATTTTAAAAATTCAAATTAGGTCACCAAATCAACATTCCTATAGTGGAAGAGAATGAGAGCAGACCAAGCCAACACTTAACCAAGACCCAAAACAATTTCTTGGACAAATCATATGATTCCTTAATTGATACTTATCCTTCACATGATGTGTAGACACCAGGTTGGCCAAACCTAATGAAAACACTATTGAAATTTGAAGTATACATTTTTGCAATGAGAAGATAACATGTAGACCACATAAGATGCTTCACCAAACATTGCAACACATCTCAACTACCTTCAGATTCATGTACAACAAATGAAACAACCTTCATACATAGAATAATTTCCATCAGTCCATCCAGACTGTATAGACATACACTGAAACTCTAAAAAATTGACTTTCAGAGCACCAAATCATGAACACCTTTGACAGAACATAGCTAGCACCATTAGAAGCCTTTTACCAAATCTATAAGACCAGAAAAATAATAGTGGAGGACTGTGGAGCAGAAAAATTTCTCCTAGTCCATAGACAAACAACTCTTCCAAACCAGTTCACACACTGGTCATCACAACTTTCACTCTTCATCAACCCAAAAACTCAAATATAGGATGTATCACCCAAGGATTCCCATAAAAAACACTTCAAATCCACACAAGAATAGGATCAACATAGAAGAAATTCATAGCACAAATCGGAGCACATTCTGAACGTACACACAACACTATTTTCACTATTTATCAAAAGCACTTGGCAACTTGTAATATCTGCACACATACAACACTATAAGGATAGCTCCATGTAATCAAAACATATCTACAATATCTCAAATATACATGCATAACTTACAATCACTTGATTCCTTTCTCTACAACAACCTATCCTATGTTGACATCAATGACAATATTAATGACAACACCACAAAACTCATTCATACTTGCAACATGGTTTTCCTACATGTTATGCTAATGAGATGGGTTACATGGAAGAGACCACTTTTCTTCCTACCCCTCTAGAATCTCCTACGGCTTCATCTATAGATGAGGATGATCCTATCCATACTCATGTGGAGAACCTTTTGGCATTAGATAATAGATTGTTCGACGTTGTAAATTATTTAGAGGTGTCGAGCATGGCAAGAGCCACTAGGCTTACAAGCGAGATGAGACATTTAGTAGGGAAGGATCAGATAGGAATATAATTTTTATGAGGCCTTGTTGATCTAACTAAAGCTTATATCCCTTTGCATAGGCCTAGATTGGGTACCATCCTAGGGGAAATGCTCAATGCCTATGAAAGACAAATATGTGTTTCAATGCCCACCACTTGTGTATGCATTGTTGAAACATGGGCCTTGATTAGTGTATCTTCTACTTCTCAAACGCCTAACACTCTTAAGGTGAGCAGAATACCCCTTAGGTTCAACTACACCCCTCCTATTGCCTCTGGCAGTGGGCGCTCTGGTGGAATGAGTGGCAGTGAGTTTGGTAGTAGAGGTGATATTGGTGGAGGTCGCTTTGGTGGAGGCCATGGTGGTGGTTTTGGTAGTGGAGGTGGCTCCACTAGAGGTCCTACCAATGGTAGTGGCTCTGTGGGTGTTCATAGGTAACTTGCATAGAGCTTAGCAGGAAAAAATTTCCCTAATGAAATACCTATATTTCATGCAACTGTGTGTTGCATTGCAAGAATATTAGCAAACGATAGTTCAGTTTTGGGGATCCTCCTTGCGCTTTGGTTCAAAAGGAAAATCTATTATATTTATCTCAGGAAAAGGTAAAGTTCTTATGAATGTAGTCGCCACAAAAAATGACAATGACCTCAGGTGCAAAAAAACGTTTACAAAGTTAGAAGAATCTTATTCTTCTATCTTGCAAAAGTTATTGAAGGATAAGATCATAACCTTGTAAAACCCTCAACATCTAAAGGAACCTTATCCTAATTGGTATGATGTGAATGCTTTATGTTAGTACAATTAGGTTAACATCAATAATACCAAACATTATATGTGTTTGTGTCATGAGATACAGGATCACATCAGTGATGGTACCATTCATATCGATGGGACAAAACAAAATGTGAATAAATTGGTGGAAAAAACCAATTTGTGAGTTGTAGATCTACATAGATCCATTTCCATCTCAATCTACCAACTTGATTATTTACCCCTTCAGTTCTTATATTCAACCCTCAATGTACATTAATATGGTCACGATTACTCCTTCCCAACAACCTATGACTAGTTTTCCAGATGTGACATTCACCTCACAGGACACACCCTTGAATAACAAGCCCTCTCCCCTCTACATTCCTACTTGCATCAATGGGAACATTGTGACGGGGGTCCTAGTTGACCCTGTGAGTCAAGTGAATGTTATTATAGAGGATACATTGTGGTTAAATTCACTATAGAAGGAGTACAAGGAAATAAAGTCTACCATTCATATGCATGATTACCTCTCTCTCAATCCATATGGATAAATAACTCTTTTTGTCCTAGTTGAACCTAGGGTCGTGGATACTGCCTTTGATGTTATTCTAGAATCGAATTTATTTAGAATGAAGTTAGGCATCATGTGGATAGCTTCCATGAACAGAATCGCTTCCATCATTCATAAATGTCTAAAGTTTTTCTATGAAGGTTTCTTGCATGCCATTGGATATCAATTGTTGGTATCTTGTGGGGGCTATTCAATGGATCATTTCTAGCCTACCTCGGTCATTCTGCTTCTCCTGAGAATAGACCTACTTTACCGAAACTATGTGAAATATAAGACTGAGGACAAGGAACACCTGAAAGTGACCCATCCAATAGTGCAGCAACAAGTTTCCTCCTCTTCTCAAAAGGGAAGAGGCTTTCCCATTCTTGGGATGCCTCTTCTGCTCCCCTTTCTAAAGAAGAGTTTTCGATGTCTACTCCTAGATTCCACATAAGAATTTTTATGGTGCCTGCTTGGTGTAAATCAAAGATTAGGATATTAAACCTGCCTACTATGCCTCCTAGACCTTGGTCCTACCTATATGGTAGGGGAAAGGGTACCCATGGTGAATCATGTATGTCTTGACCTCTATGGCCTCCTATCAATTTTGCTACGAAAGAAGTGAATGGGAAGAGGCACATTGTTGAGGTGCTAGATCCAAATCCCTATGTTGTCTCTCAACCTCTTCCTCTTTCTTTTGTTTAGAAGTATTTCCATCAATCTGAGATGGTTTTGATGGACACTCCTATGGCTAAGTAGGAGCCTTCTATTCCTTCTCAGCTTCTAGCCTCTAGCTCCAAGAGTTGCAAAAACCACCTTGCATGCAAACATAAGCGTCAGCGAAAGTCTCTGGTGGCTGAGCAAGCCACTTTGTAGAGAAAGGAAGGGGAATTGACCACCCCTATTTTAGGGCCTCCTACTATTTCCTCCTCTCTCCTCCCCTCTACTTTAGTTCAATCAAATTCGGTTATGCTTTCAACTCCTATTGTGAGAATGAGTAAACCTAGCCCTAAAAAGGTGTAGGTTTTTTTCACTCCTTTGGTTGAGTTTCCTCTTTTGATGTCCCTCTAGGACATCCTACCATTCCCTAAACCTATTGACATGCTGAATACCTCGGTGGTGTCCACCATTATTTTCTCCTCCTCTGCACCTCTTGCCTCATCTATGGGGAGTTCACACCCTCTAATGAAGCAAACGGTGGAGGTTTCCCCTTCCAACAATGGGAGGTGTAACAGGAGACCACCTTCTTTAGAGGATGGTCCTATTTTGGCTTGTATCGTCCTAGTGATGGAGAAAGTTCTAGCTTCCCTTGAGTTCCTCACTACTCTCGAGTCACTTGGTGAGCCCAACAATGAATCTAAGGTGTTGTCCTCCCATTTTTTGAGGTCACACATGGTACTCCCATGAACCACATGTTTAACTCTCTAGACGAGGTCTCGGCCTTGTTGGAAATCTTCATAAAGTCATTGACCATTGGTGCACAATATAAAATGTGAGAAGAACTTGTAGGGCCTTCTTCCTTGGGCCTTGTTGTAGGAGGGTCAAAA
Source organism: Sequoia sempervirens (assembly GCA_007258455.2). Taxonomy (NCBI): domain Eukaryota; kingdom Viridiplantae; phylum Streptophyta; class Pinopsida; order Cupressales; family Cupressaceae; genus Sequoia; species Sequoia sempervirens. The sequence continues at coordinate 52,855,390 of VDFB02353493.1, forward strand.
TATCCTCCCTTAATATTCCACCATTGTAGGCTTTTCTGCCTTCCTTGTATCATGACCTAGATTGGGAAGCAGATGACCTCTTGGTCAATGAGTGTTAGTGGGGGCTCCTCTTCTTTATCTTTAGATTAGGTGTGTGTTTGTTGTGATGTGTTACCATGTGCTTGCATTATGTGTTCCTAGATGAACCTTGTCACCTTTGTAGGTGCTTGCATACATGAGTGATTATGTGTCGTAAAAATTCCTCTATTTGTGGCATCATTCTTCCTCTGTTATGTGTTTGGTTTTCAGAAAATTGGGAATGATGCAAAGTGTTGGGGGAATTTAGGCTTCCCTTCCATGTCAACCCAATTTTTTATTTTTACTTTTTCTTCTCATGCATTCTTCTTATGGTCTAATATAATAGGGGGTTGATAATAGTTTATCTATATAGTATTACTATACTTATATCTATATATATTTATGAGCAACTCTGAACTTGAAATATCAAATCACACTTCTTTCCTTTGTCTATGATATCATTGTTTCTTTCTACACTTTTGTTATCTTTCTCTCTTCTTTTCTTGAGTTGTGATGTTGTGGTGCTTATGTGTTATCCCTCGTGTGTGTGACAACATCACCATGGTGAAATTTTTCTATTTCCTATGGGCCACAACATCACATTTTTTTTCATTCTTGCTCTTCTCTCCTTAGGACGTTGTGTGCCTATGTGTTTAGCACACACCACCCAATAGGAGGCTACCATATCAACTTCAATTTTTAGAAAATACATTCATTGTTGATAAATATTTTCTCAAAAATATTTACAAAATTTTTCAAAAATTGCATTCTCAGGTTGGACCCCTAGTGGAACATGTTTGATTTGTCATAGGTTCGCAGAGAAAGAACTTGAAGAACTTTCCTCCAAGGAGGGAGAAACTTCTCATGTGGGAAAAGCCTTAACCTTCCCCTCACAAGGGGGCATTTTATTTCTTTCAAATTCCTTGATGATGTGAACATCTTTCTAAAGGATTCCTTAATGGTGAATTGATTAGCAAAAAAAAATTCTTTCACTTTCAAACAATGCATCCCTTAAGTGGACCCCTCTTCTTTCAAAGGGTTCATGAGGGACCCTTTTGAAATATTTTTAGTATTTTGATTGTCTACATGAGTATCTTCTTTTTTTCCTATGTGGCTACTTTTTTTTCTCTGGCATGTTTTATTCACGGATTAACATGTTGCTTTGTAGGTGCACTTGTGAAGTTTCTTTCCATTCTGACTCTACAGATTCCCCTTACACTAGGTTTCCATCATGAGAGAGTACTTGGGGGAATGCCTTCTTTACAGGTTTGAGGGCCTGTGAAGTGCTTGCATCCTGTGGGATTTTTCCATCATTGGTCTAAGGGCCTTTGGTGTACTTTTCTCAACTTCATAGTTTTGTAGAGCTACAGAGTCTTTTGTTCAAACCTCCTCAAGAGAGAGTACCTATGGAGTCCTTTTCTTACCTTGCACTTTTGAGTTCACCAGATTTCGGTCTACTTCTTCAATGGTTTAGGTATACATATCTAACTCTTTGATCTACTTTATCAAATGCTCATTGATATTCACATTCACTAAAGTGGGGGGAAAATGTATAGGATTGAATTTACACCCCTTGCATTAATTCCCCTTTTTCATACCCTCACCTTAGAAAATCAAATCTAAAGGAAAAATTCCACATCACCCATCTAAATGTACCCACCTAGCACATGTTTAGTGTGTCGGTGGGGAATTTTTTTTCAAGGATGCAAGTGCAACGCATGGACATCTATGTGGCACACTACCATTCCTAATATATTCCTACCCCTGAATTCACAGGGACATTACACTCCTCATTAGGGATTTTTTGTAATACCTCTATGCAACCAACCGACTTGAAAAATGGTTCATTTTGGCCTTCAATACATTCATTTCATGCTCACTTGAAATTATTCAGATTCATTTATTCTCTTTCACATTCAATCAATCTCTTTAATAATTTGAATCTATTTTCTTCACACTTTTGGGATCTCTTGAGCATACTCTTGAAGCATTCTACTAGCATCTTCACAAATCCATTAAGCATTGTAGTAGTTAGTTACTCTTTTAACTTCATCCTTTCATGTGCTTCCCTACCATAGAAGCTGCAAACTTGTAGTCTTGTGAGATCTTGCTTCATGATAGTTGTGGCTATGGTGACTTTTCCAATTTTTTTACCTTGCATTATCCCTTCATTGGCCTTGGGTACCTTTGGGTAGAGGTGGTATAGCATCACTTTACTTTCACATTGTGATTTGATAGAGTAGCTTTATATTTTTTAGTGTTTAGTTCATTTCCTTTTATCTTCTTTATCACACTTTTATGCTTTGTTTCTTTTTTGGCTGTCCATGGAGTTGGAAACACCAAAGCGATGGTTTGACTGAGGGAAACCCCTATACAACCCCAAGAATTTCCCCTTCTTGTTTGTGTGTAGGTGAACGTGTCTATGGAGCTCACTGGCGAATTGGTGCTTCAGTGAGTTGATATTTGGCACCCTATTTTTCATCTACTTTACCATTTTTTGCATTTACTTTTCATACTTTATTATTCTATTTATTTCAGTAAAATTAGTTAGCTAGGATGTCAACAAGCTTTTGGTATATTTCTTACTATACTTTATGTTTTCTGGTTGTACGAACACCAGTGCACCAGAGAGATGCTAGTGCATGGCACTGTCATCCCAAACTCGCGCTTCCATCCTTGAACAAAGAGTTGTCTGAGGTGCAGTTTGGACTCTACAAACCAACTCATCTAGCTGCAACAAGATTTTTGGGTCTATAGAGTGAAAAAAGCATTTGAGAGTGCTCTTCATTCTTGATCCTCATCCCAAAACATTTGTTAGAGTGAGGTAAGTTAGGGAATCCCTCCGCTCTCAACTCTTCATGAGCCAGAGCCTTGGTGTGGTTGGTCCCCCTTTCTTACAAGTTGAAGAAGAATAATGCCAATGTATGCCCCCACTTTAAAGAAATTTCTAAACACCATGTTTTGAGAAATTACTTTAAAGTAGCAAATGATCAATGCTAACAATAAAGTGGACATGAGAGCTTATTTTGAAATCCCTATGCCAAGTCGTATGTTTCCAAATGAAGATACATCATGATAAGGGGTTGTCCCTACAATGAAATCCCAAAAATCACATAAGGGATCCATGGATTCAGGGTCAATATGTCTTTGCTACAATGTCTTTAGAGAGCTCATAACTATCATCATTCCCCAAATACTCATAGAATAGGAAGAATGACACAAAAAGGGTGAAAACAAAGAAAATCTTTTAGGTCAACATGGAAGAGACCTAAATGTCTCGACGCCTTGCGTCATCTCCAAAAGGAAAACATAAGGAAATGAAAAGATAAAGGATAATATTTTGAATCAACATGGAATAGACCTAAATACCTCAATGCATTGTGTCATCCCCAAAAGGAAAACACAAGACAAAGAAAATATAAAGGATTTATGAAATATAGAAGAATCTAGATATAAATAAATAAATGTCACAAAGTGAGATATATCAAAGAAAATTGTACTTTGAAATTAAATTATACACATGAAATCACACACATAATATGAAAAAAGAAAACAAATAAAATATTAGTAAGGCACATGCAAGTGAACCTCTAGTAGTTCATCTGCATCCTAATCTTTCTCATCATATACAAAAGGTAGAAAGCTAGCCAAAGGGACAACATTGAGTGTGGTACTAGGGTCATCACCAAGTTCAAAACTCTTCTTAGAAGAATTTTCATTTAAGTTCAAAGAAGAGGAAAACAATTTATTCAATTCATTATGCACTTCCTCATCAATTTAAATATGTGTGTGCTCCACCTCTAAATATATGGAACATAAAGGGTAGGGATCTAGACCCATTTCCTTCAAGTTTCATTCAAGGAAACCCTAGATATCTCAAATCTAATGATAGAATGAGGGAATATATCTACAATAATGTGTACTAGGGTATGATTAAAGGTTAAAGAGGGGTTCACCACCAAGTTAGGTCTTGGAAATACTAGTAACAAGCAATATCGAATGAAAAAACATAATGCTATACAAAACTCAAATGAATGACCTAGAAATGAATGTAAAATAGAACAAAAAATTGAGAAGATAGAGGTTTACCTTGAAATTTGAATATGGTTAAAAAAATCTCTAAAATATCAAAAATATTGATATTAATTCTCACTGGGACTCATATGCTAGGTTGGGAAATTTTGTCCCATATTAGGGTTTCAAGGTAGGAAAAAAAATATGACAGTGGTAACCCTAGAAATTTTGAAATCTAGAAAAATCACTTTATTGGGACTCATACGCCACAAGTGGCATATTAGTTTTGTTTTGATTTTTTAGAAAGTCAAAGGTTGAATGTGTTCTTCTATCCCTACTTTTCCTTCCTAACCTAATTTCCAAATCTAGACCTATAAAAATATTTACAAAATAGAATACAATGTTGATTTGCTTATGGGGGGTTTACCTTGGTCAAATCCCTAGTTCACTAATTAAAACTTTATAGAAATAATGGATCTTGAAAGAAAATGTGAATAAAAACCATATTCTTAAGTTCCTTTAAGATTAGGAAATCTGAAATGTGATGCAACCCTATTCTAATGTGCTAGAATGAGATGCATGAATGAAGCATGAATATGTATGAATCACTTTGGGAGATCTCTAATCACCCTAATAAGTCACCATAATGCATATACCTTCCTTTAGGCTAAAATTAGAGTGATAATGGAGGATGGAATCACATAGGAAATAGTTCATTAGGCTTGGCTTGATGGCTAATTTCATCTCCCCGACCTAGAATCTATAAAGATTCACTATAGGCAACCATCATCAATTCTTGAAAATGTTATATCCTGAATGAAAGTGAGCTTGAAGACCTAAAAAACCACTATGATGTTGCTCCAAGAATTCAATTTTTCTTTCTCTTGAACACTTGTAAATATGCTTTGAAGACTCTTGCTTAAAACTCTAGAATGACTTACCTCTTGAATCACTTTCTCTAGATGAAAATAATGACTTGAAAGCTTGTTTATATAGAAAATTCATCTAATTTATTGTTATTTAGATCTCAAATGAAGAAATAAAGCAAAATTTTGAATTAAAAACTTGAATTTCTTACTCAAACCCTAAAAAGGGGCTAGACGAGACTCATACGCCACTTGTGGCGTATGGGTCCCATCTGGGGGAACGCATATGCCCAAGGTGGTGTATGAGTCCCACCCTAGGTTTTTGGGTTGGGCCAATAATGGGTTGTTAGAAAATGTAATACTTTTTTTTATTGTATCGATATTTTAGTTGAAATAAGCCTTGACATCCAAAATAAAGGGTTGTAGGGGCCTATTAATGATAACTTAAAGGGGGTCATGAATGAAAAGGTGCTAGAATAGGCCCAAAGTAAGTGTGAAATTATACCACCTCCAAGAAGGGTGTAAAATTTCCTACACTATATTTAGCCCCAATTTAGTGCCCATATGATGCAACGTGCATATGCAAGCTAAAGGAATCTGAGCAATAAACTTCATTTCATAAAGGATGCTCATATGGATTTATTTAGAATATGGGAGAATGAAGCCCCCACTATAGCTATTTGCAAAACCACAATATTAGGAATTTCATCTTGCAACACAAATTTGTTAGTTGTTCAAAATTCCTCTTATCTAACTTCTTCATGAAATCAATTTCGAGGGTTGATATATGCCCCCTTGATTCCACCTACTTTACGGGGGTGGAATCAAGGTAGCAGTCTAACCATAACAAATTGGATAAGTGATATCATATATTTCCAAGTACTATAACAAATAATGATATTCATTTAATGAGGACTAGAGTTGAATCACAAATCCAATGCAACAAACGGTGTTGAAAGCAGAGTTCTCTAGCCCCTTGTATGCTAGTTTGAATGAAAAGAACTTTTAACCCTGATAATAAAAACACCTAATTTAAACACACATAAGAGTAAAAAGTGGAGTAAATTGTAATCATTTTTTATTTTACCTTCTTGCAACTTGACTTCATTGGAAAGTGAGTGAGAATTCCAAGCATTTGAGAGTACGTTCCCTTGAGACTCGATAGCCTGTGTGAGGAGTTAGTGTGAGACGACTTTCAACATTAGGTGAGTGAATTCTTCTATACCTTTACTTGATTTTTTTGCATGTTTTTATGAATTTCTAGATAGATTTAGGACCCTAGAAGAAAAATTCACAAAGCATCTTTTTTTTTTCATGAAGTGTCCCCTTTTTCACCAAGTGTCCCACTTTTTCATGAAGTGTCCCACTTTTTTGCAAATTATCCCATTTCTTCACAAAGTATCCCAAGTAGGGAATAAAATGTTTAGGACCCTTAGAAAAGCACCATATGAAAATTTTAGCACGCATTTTGATTGTTTATGTATGGATTTAAGATGCTTAGAATGATTATAGGTGATATTTTTGCTTTTTGTTAGATTCCTCCATGATCACAACAACATCTCAGTAGTAGACTATTCAGTCACTTAGGAGACCTTGTCTCGACACTATCAGAGGGAGAGACTCAAATTATTTAGGATATAGGGATATATTGTTCATACCTCATGCCTCCCATGAGGTACCATGTTGTCATGTTAATAGCCTTAGTCGAGATATGGGATGCAAAAAACTGTACATTTTATCTACCTACAGGTGAGATGACGATCAATCTAGAGGATGTACATCACATCCTTCAAGTTCCTATTTGAGAAGAGAGATTTCACTTCATAGAGGATCGTACCTATGGGTAGATGAGATTAGACATAGGGTATTTCCTTGGAGGACCTATTTGAGAGGAGATTGTAGGGCCATGTATTGAGTTATCATGGCTACTCTATGCACAATCACCACTTGGTAAATGGATTGTGATACACACCATAGCACTAGTACTAGTTCCAGATGGCTGTAGGGTGCACTTGGATGGAGCTCTGGTAAACATGATACGGGAGATGAAGTGCCATAGGATTTTTTATGCATGGGTCTATAGCATGCTTGCACATATGTATTATGATCTTGGACGACTTGCATATCACGAGGTTGAGAGCATGGTACACTATACACTTTTGCAATTTTGATGCATGGAGCATATCACATGTACCGGACTAATGAGTTTTCCATCTATATTTTCCCTTGGATATCCATTTGCATTCAATAATCCATTGAGATTGGAATGGAAGTATGGGGATTTACTTTTCTGGAGAGTCTTATTTGACCGACTAGATCAAGAGGTGGTCCTTTAGAGATTGTACTAGCTGATACCACAGTGGCCAGATAAGACCAGATAGTTGTAGAGGATGCAAAGGCTTAGGTTTCTTCTAGCGAGGTATGATTAAGTAGTAAGACCATTCTGCTACAATCGTGTCATGTTGCAATTTAGGTAGATACAGGTGCCACCAGTAGCAAGACATTTTTATTGGTGATTAGTGTGGAGTGCCTAGAGGCTAGGAGATACTAGACAACTGATAGTGGATGATGTTAGGTCTAATGATTCAAACAATGATCTCAATATGCCTCTAGTCTCTGACATTGATGAAGTTGGTGCTATAAATGCATATGAGGAGTGGTGGGTAGTGGCATGACCAACTCGTATATTTCCCATGGATGAGCCTATAGGCTTTGCAAGGCCACTTCTAGATCAGAGGGATGAGGAGGAGACAAGTGAGGATACAGGGCTCAAGGATTCAAATCTATTTGTAGATGAGATAGAGGAGAACTATCAAGAGGATGAAAATTCATACTATGAGGAGGAGGAGGACCATCTCATGAGCAACAATAGCGAATAGTAGATGAGGGTCCAGTTGCCCATGAGGGGAAAGATTCATCTCCCACCCATGTGACTAGATCATAGTCAATAGTTGCAGCACACACTAACACATATGAGCATGAAAAGGCTAGCACATCCTCCACACCTCCTTCATAAGATGAGGTTGTCTTCACATAGCTGACTAGAGATCTACGTGATGACATATTATTTATTATTATGCTTGTGCTTATGTTCATGCTTTTAACATACATACATATATACATATATATATCATGATGTGTACTGATTTATGATTTCTATCTTGTAGGATCTATGAGATATTTTTAGGATCTATACTGATAGGTAGCTACAAAGATAGTGCCTCCTTTAGTCTTTGATCAAGCTATTGGTATAGACTATGTTCCCCCACCTATCATGGAGCAACACCTAGAGTTGTTTGATCCTTGTGTTAGATTGAGAGAAACATACAAGGGCACTACTAGGAACATTAATCAAGCTGAGGCTGCATATGAGGAACTTTGGTCATCTCAAGGTCTAGCAGAGGTTGAGAGACTTCATGCAGAGGTAGTTAGGCTATAGGAAAATAGAGACCACATAGAGTGAGAGTGTGTAGAGGCCATCAAATGGGAGACCACAGTTGTTGGACGAGCAGAGGGCCTTCAGTATGCATTAGATTCTCTTATTAGGTCATGATTTCATATTACCATCTCTCGATGAATGTGATCACTAGGTCCCAAGGGATCTGGTAGCCACATGCCACACTAGCATTGTATATTTGATGACATGTACTTTAATACTTTTTGATATATATATATATATATATATATATATATATATATATATATATGTATGTATGTATATATATATGTATATATATATATATATATGATCATTTACATTTATTTTATTGTTTATGCTTATGTGTTTAAATTTAGATGGAAATGTTATTTGTTAAATAATATTCGTAAGACTATTTAATAAATGTCTCCATGATCGAACATGTTTTATGTGATCTAATTAAAACTATCTTAGCTCTTTTTTTTCTTAGATACAACATTATGATTAAGTATGTTATGCTAAATTAAATGAACCTATGATCTAATTAAATAACATTAAATGCATATAAAAATTTAATCTAACACAACATACAAGATGAACTTGAATAGTATGAAACCTATTAAAGCAACCACTTAAAAAATTATTTAAATAATTACTTTAGTATTCAAGACACAAATGACTATTTTTCAAGAATGAAGTTGTTGTCATGGAGATTGAACCCATATGCTATGTTTAAATTCTCAACAATCTCATGAAACATGGAAACATCTTCGATCCTGTGGGTATGCTCATAGTGAAGATGAATCTCCAAATTATGGGTTGGCTCCCTTATGATTTTCTAATGAATAAATGATTTTTTAAAGGAAAAAGGGAGAAGGATTTCAAATAAATGGATAAACTAAATCTTAAAGTAGGGTGATGCACCTATTGGTTATTTTTTTAGAACCAAACTTAATCTCAATCCTAACTTATGAGCTTGCTACGGCCCAATTATCAGCTAGGGTGAGGATTGGCCAACACTTAAGTAGAGTAGTTACTACTTTATTTCTTCTCTTCAAGCTCTGTGAGACCTAGGGAGGGTAATCCCCTATATACTCATAATATTCCATGCTTAGTTAAGAGTATTTCCTCACACATATGCACAATTTCATAAAAATCACCTTATCAAAAGCTTGGCAAACCTTAGATAAAAGTGTTATTTATTTTCAAGAAGTTCTCCTTCATACTTAGATTTGGGACATTGTAATTTAAAGTATGTCGAAACATTATTCATCTTAAATCCTAGTCCCAATTCAATACTAACTCAATTGACCATAAAATAAACTAACCAGATAGTCATTGCTTCATCTAAGGTAGAAAAAGAATTATATCTGGTAATGAACTAATAATACAATGTTAATTGAAATTCATAAATTAGTGGACCATTAGAGTGTTACTTTGTAACATCTAACTCACTATATTTTTAGAATACCACTTGCTTACTAAATCTTGTATGATTTTCTCACAAACCAATGAGCTTATTTCATCATTTGATCAATTCACTGAATTGAAGCTAAAAAAAATTCATACATTATGTGCAAATGACAAAAGAAAAATGAAGTTTTCATTAACAATATTCATTCATAACTTGGGAGAAAACATAGAGGAGAGTAAAATTATGAATTTTTTTTTTTTTTTCATTTCTGATATTTCATTGTAAAACATATACAAGATTTATACATAGTATAACTTTCATCTTAGACTTGCTTCTAATATATCTACTAGAGTATCTATTTACATTCTATTCTACTACTAGAGCTTAGTATCTATTGTGACCTTAATCTAGAATCAAAATTCTAAACTCTCTCTCTCTCTTTCAACCATGAAATCCCCTTTATATAAATAGGGGAGCAACAAGCACCCGACTGAATTACAATTTCAATTTCATTTTGAGTTCATTTCAAAACTTTATTCCAACTAACTCCTCAAAGGACTCCCCAGGTGGTTTCATATGTAATCATTCTAGAATAGGGGAGGCAAAAAACATGTGTAGAATGTTAGTCATCACTATCATAACATTCGTTGTTGGGAACAAAAATGATTTGGTTCATATCATCTAGAAAACATCCACATCAGCAAGGGAAAGAAAAAGACAAACCATAAACACATGAAAAAATTACCTCCTATGCAACGACCATGGTGTGATCAAAAGCTAAATTAGGAAGTGACTCTTATCCAGGGTCGTTAGCATCCAAAAATTCCCAACCACTCCTAGTCCTTGTTGAAATTGGAGGTATTACCAACACGTCATCATCAAAGCTATCATATGGAACTAGGGAATGGATGTACTATCCATAGTCTGAGTCTATCTCAGCTTCAACATCAAAAGGAGTGTCAAAAAACACAATAAGAGAATTTCTCTTTCCCTGACTGGTTTGGTAGCTCTTTTCCTTCTTTTTGGCCTTCTTCACTAGCAACACTAGTTCCTTTCCTTTGGGCTCAGCCGCTTCCCCTGGAAGGGTTCTATTTCTCAAGAGGTAAGTACTTTGCACAATTTTCTTCTTTTTATGGCCTCTATCCCTCCATTTTCCCTTTTTAATTTCATGGGAAACCATGGTTTCCTGCTTAGTTACTTCCTCATGTAATTTTGACACACTTAACCGACTAGACCTCCTAATAGGCAGGGTTGCCTCACCATTTTTTCCCATCTTGTCAAAGCTTACAAAATGATAATTAAAAGGTCTTTTGGTTCAACACCCACAAGAAAAACACTCCAATCCTAGTGATAACGACCAATTCAAGCAATAAAAGTCTGAAGTAGACTAGAGAATTCAATTTCATACCAACCCAACTAGGAAAAGAAAATTCTACCACAAATAAACCAACAACCCTTCACACTTAGCCTAACATACACTGAAAACTAAAAAGAGAATGAGAATAATCATCGATCATTCTACATTAAATAGAGACTTCGAGCATGCAAAATTAATGATGCAGAACTCCTTGCACGAGTGAAATGGTAGCCTATTAGTTTGGCTCTGAATTTGGACCATTCATCTGAGAGCAATTAAAATTTCATCTAAGGTGGCCATGAGCATCATTTTTTGACTATTATCAACTTTCTTCTTGGAAACAGTGATGCTATCTCAAATATTGACACGTTATTCCTTAACCCTAATTTAATCATATATGTCTTGACAATTTGGCACGTATCACTAACCTAATCCGTTCTCTTCATTCATATAAAAAAGTACATAAGACTAGTTTAGAGAGAAACTTTCCTTGCACTCCATCTCGCTTCATCGCTAATCCTTTCCTAATCATGAGGTGCTCATTAGCGATGAAATTAGTTATGTGATGGCTTTTTGTTCATCGGATTGTCCTACTTTAAATTTTTATCAATGGTCATCTAGTTCTTTTGATAATCCCCCTATTGCTTTGTGTGAGATCCCCCAAGATGCTGCCACATTGCTCCTTTATTAATGGTTATTACCTATCATTGATTTATTTTACTATCACTCAGCTCTATCAATGATGAAAACATCTCTTTGATCACATTTAACCCTTGATTTAATGTCCTGAATCTCAGTCACATTTGTCCCTTCATCGTGCTTTCGCCAATTCACACTTTATCCCTAGGATCACATCAACGATGAGAGACACTGTGAAAACACCAGATCTTGGACACATGCACCTATATAGAAAAAATGGAGCAAAACATATCGCCCATAAAATCATGTCAAAATTAGTGAAAGAAAAAACCCTTTTAGAAGGCACTGATTGCTTATCACTAATTTAGAACTTAAGTTCTGAGATAAATCTGCAATGAGTGATAAGGCCTTCATTCATCGCTGATTTTCCTTATATATTGTGCAAGAAATCAATGATAAATGGTTTACATTATTTATAGGGTTCATCACACATCACTAATGTGAGAACTACCTTTTACAACATATTTGTGATCATATGGTGCAACAAAACATCACTCATCGCTATTACAAATGTTCTTTTTAATGGCCATCCACAATGAGCAATAAGAGCATAAGGCTAAGAACATCACTTATCGCTATTAGAAATTTGAGGGATCAGATGCCATTAGTGATGAGCAATATCAAAGGGAAATATTGCTCATCACTCATCACTAATACACAGTGTAAACCTATGAATAAATCAACAATGAGTGATATAGTTACAAGGGACATCAGGACTTAAGTGAATTTTTTATGCATGTGCTAATAAGTTATTCTAAAAGAGGGGACTTCTCTAGGGTGACACGAGAATAGAAGGCTCACAAATTTGGAATCATGTAGAAAAAAGGATGTAATGATAAAAAATCATTTCCCTAACCCTATAGAAACAAAAAAATCAGACCTACACAAGAGAAAAATAGGTCGCAAGATGACAGTCACATGATGATGAAAATATGAGAATTACCTCCCCCTATATGACTGACAATAGACACTATATAGGCAGTAGAAAAAAGAACAAAAAGCAACTAAAAAATAAGAAAAAACCTTAAACCTCTTATAAAAGACCTACAATCAAATGTAACAAGGATTTTTAGGTCAAAATTCTTAGGGTTTTAACATGAGTATGCTTAAATTTGCAAAAAAATTGAAAGTTCCATTAGCACCTAAATGGAAAAGATGAGTAGCTTGATTCACAACTGTTTCTCATAAAATATATTTCCACAACTCAAATTTGACAATCTAATCACATAAGTGTGTCACAAAAAGGCCTAATAATCTATCCTTTATGAAGGAAAATAGTGTTTCCACAACTTGAAGGGGAAGATAAATCTATAGCACAATATATGACCTATGATTAAACTTGCTTTTGTGTACATGCATTCCTTAATGAAACATAAAATTTAAAGGTTTTGAGATTTAAAACTCATTAAATTTATATCCAAATAATTCAAAGAGAAAAAACACCTGAAAGTGAGAAGGGTAACACTTGATTATAATAATAAATTGAATGAAACTTTGCAAGTAACAATGGCAAATAACCTGTAAAATTTGTTGTATATATTAATAACTGTAAAAAGTGAGTTATAAGACTAATCTCTCTTTGCAAAATGCAAAGGAAAAGATGCAAGAACTAAGGAAAAAGACTAACTTTTTCCAATATATATAATAGATGGCTCCAAAGTACCAAGAGGTGGAACTAGCAACTAACTAAAAGTGAAAATATCTCCAAATATCTCTCCCACAAGCAAAGATGAAAAGCCTTAAAAAGAGGGGTCAAAACTGATGTAAAATGGAAGATCAAGTGGTCAAACTCTTTCTGCATGATGGTTGACCCAAAAAGGCTCCTAAAAAGACTCCAACTGAAAATGAGACACAAAAATATTGTTGAACTCCACATTTAATTATGAATGATTTGCAGACTTCAAAAGCACTTTAGTTGTGTCTACCTCTCATTCTTGCATGATTTAGGGATGAAGGTAGTAATCTGAACAAATAATAAAGTAACCAGTAATGGACCACTTTATTAGGTGTTATTAACTTGATCAATCTTTCACTTTAAATGACAAATAATAAAGTAATTTATTAACCATTACTTTATTATTTGTTTACATTGTTTCTTGATTTCTAAATCATGAAAATAGGGGAATGAATGATGTTTGAGTTTTATTTATATTTTTGTAAAGTTTTGATATATATGCAAAGGTTTATTAAAATACCTAATGCATAGCGATGGGTATTAATTTATGCAAAAAATGTTTAAATGATAGTGAAAAATCACCCCAGAAGGGGTCGACGAAAAAGGGAATAGAAAACCCTAAAAGAGAAACTCATCCTTTCTCTTTTTCTTTTCACTTTGCATACTCACTATTGGTTTGGGCGCCACTACTAGGGTTTGATCTTTGAGTTTGGAGACCTTCACATTCTTTTTTTCACTTCACTCTACAGATTCATGCTAGGCCACATGGTATGTTTCTTTTTTTGTCTTCTAAATGATGTGATTCTCTCAAAATTTGTGAAGGAAAATCTATACTTTCGATCATTTTTCATGAAGAATGATCAGAGTGCTTCATTAGTCTGCTTTTTAATTTTTGCACTTAAAAATTTTTGTAAGAAAAGATAGAAAATTTTGTATCTCCTTCAATTTTTTTTGGAAAAACCAACTATATGTGCTATTTTGCAATTTGTGGCATTGTCTCCCATATTTCATTGTGTATTTTTCATTTGAAAGCTATCTCTTTACCTGAGGGTTCCAATATTTTGGGTTTCACATTATGTAGCTATGGATTGGCTTAAAGCCATGGCTTTGTTAATGTTGCTCATGGTTTTATTTTTGAAAACCTTGCCCAATCTAAACAAGAATTAGAAGAGTTTCAAATTAATTTCTTTGGGGGAAATAAACCAAAATATTCCTTTGTATGGTTCAAGTTGTAGCAAGATATTATCATCAAGCATAAACATTGATGAGAAGCCTTTAGTTGATGCTACTATTTCAATAAAATCTACGTGCTCATCTTCAATAAGATCCATAAATTCTCCAGCAATTTTTTATGATGTGTTCCTCATTATCATCATACTATTCTTTACGCATATAGGTATTTCTCCATTCATTGCATGACCGCATGTCCTTTTCATTTTTCATGTTCAATAATTGATTTAACCTTTGAAAGTTGAAAAAATTTGTGTATGCAAGAATCCTTTCTTAATATGTCAACCTCTATGTTGCTTTTCTCTTAGAGTATTCATATGCATTACTTTCTCTCTTTGAATCTTGTAAAGGTTATCACCCCTTGCACTGAGACTGCCCAAGACTATGTAAGTGTAGGATGCTAGAGTTTTAAAGGACCTTAAAGATGAAGACCACTATCACACTGTATCTTTGCATGGGCTTTGTGTTAAACACATTTATTAGTCACTGTTTAGCCCTCATTTCCCTCAAGCCTATTGTTATAAGAGATCCTTCATATTATTTCTTTTCACTGTCCTTTAGTATTAATGACTCATTAAATGTAGTCCTATTTGTATCAGGTCTTAAACTTTCAAATATGGTTCTCCTTTATCATGCTTAATTGATTTTTCTATTCACTCATGTGATGACTGCACTACCCTTTAACATGTTTCTTCCCAATTGCTATGGTGAATGCTCATTTTAAATGCATGCAAATGATTGTTATGACATCTTGATAGGAAAAGGATGAAAATAAACCTTTATTCCTCTTTAATTATGAGGGCAGTATGTTGGGCTCAACCCTTATGGGATCCCATTTTCCTCCACATATTGTAATGTTTGAACAAGATGAATTTGTAATAGCAATTGAACCTATATATATAGAGTGAACAAACAAGTTAAGATAAAGAAAATAACTGGTTGTCTCTCCTTGATTGTATGAATTGAAACTAATATTTGTTTATCTTCTATGTTTTGTTGATCAGAAGTAGAATAACAAGTATGTTTTAATTTACTACATATAGAAGTAGAGATGTGACCCCAAGCTCTAAAAAAATGTTTTCTTACCTCTATAGATATTCTCTTGGAGCTAAAAGGAGAGCTAGAGATGCTAATGTGGACAATGAGATTTTCCATTTACCCAGACAATGACGAGTCCCATTTTACTTTTATATGATTTTTCTTACTTTCTATGTACTTGTTATTGTACTTCTATCACATTCAATTTCTCCCACATCTTGCATGGGATATTCAAACATTATTTTGATCTCAATGTATGAAACAACAATGTTTATACAATATTGTAAATGTTTTCATTACAAAATGAATAAAAGACTACAATATTATGCAATTTGTATAATATCTTTCTATTGTAAAATCTTGCATAATAAAACTGGATCTTCATTTAAAGAATCCCTGTTGTGCAATAATTTAACCTACTATAAATGCTTGAATACCCTTCTCTTTTAAATGAAATCAACTATTCCAACTCTACCAAATTGAGTTGTGAGTGAAATTTGGTAATAGAAGCAATGCAAGAGAATATAGAATGTCATATACCAACTCTAACACCACTACTTTATTATTCACACTATTCAAGAAGATTAGATAAAGTACTGGCATAAATGTGTGGTATTAGTAGGTTCTTGAAGAGGTGTACCATCCATTTTTGTTAATGTGTATGCTCCAGACCCATAACTTTCATCAATTATGTAAGGTCCTAACCAATCAAGGTTGAATTTTCCTATTTCAATAGGGGCGGCATTAACATTACGTTGATTCTAAAATAACACCAAATCATCTTTAGTAAATGTTTGAGGGATGGCATTATCATTGTAACTATGTTGCATTCTTCTAGAATAGGCTTGAAGGTGCTCAAGAGCATTAATGTGTTTCTCATCAAGCATTTCAAGTTGATGCAATCATTGTTATTTATAAGTATTATCATCAATAAGTCCCTAAAGAGCGATTATTAATGAAGGAATCTCTATCTCTAAGGGAATTATTGCTTCAACACCATAGAAAAGGTTATAAGGAGTATTCCCAATTGATGTTTTAATACTAGTACGATAAGCCCATAATGCTTATGTCAACTGTGTATGCCAATCCTTATTATGTTTTCTTACTTTCTTCCTCAAGATTTGTTTAATATTATTATTAGTTGGTTCAACTTGACCATTAGATTGTGGGTAGTAGGGTGTTGAAAAATGATGTTGGATGTTAAATGTTTCTAAGAACTTCTTCATGTCATTATTCTTAAATAGTCTCCCATTTTCTAAAACTAATGTGGAAGGAAGTCCAAAATGAGCAATAATATGTTCAAATATGAAATGACATATCACATTGGCAGTTGTTAAATGAAGGGGAATAACTTCTACCCATTTTGTGAAATAGTTTGTTGTAGTGATTATGAATGTATGTCTGGTGGAGGAAGGTGGTGATATTTTTTCAATAAGATCCAATCCCCATACCAAGAATGGACAAATAGATACTTGTGCATGAAGCTCAAAAGTGGGAGTGTGGATCAAATTGTTATGCTCCTGACATTTGTGACATGTCTTAACATATTCAAAGCAATATTGTTCCATCTTCCTTGAATAATATCATATGCAGATTAATTTTTGAACTAATGATCTTCCTCCAAAATGACCTCCACAAGCACCTACATGAGCTTCTGCAAATTCTATGGGGATTTCACATTGTTTAATACATCTAAGTAAAATACCATCAAAGGACCTTCTGTACAATATGTCAGAAGGGATTATGTATTTAGACTCAAGTTTTCGAAGGTGGGCTCGAATATTCTTAGTTGTTAGCTCCAGAAAGGTACCATATTTTAAATAATTAAATATCAGTGAATACCATTCACTAGAGCTATCCATGGTGTTCAAAAATATTTCTTCAATTTTATCTTCTATTGATGGTTTCATAACTATATGGAAAATGAATGTGAAATCTTTTGAAGGATCTTGAGGGGATATAAGAGAAGTTACACTCTCCATTGCATCTGCATGTCAATTATTTTTACATGGGATGTTATCAATGGTGAATGAATCAAAGCTTTCCAACAACATCATTATAATATCCTTATATTTTGATCATTTTTCATGTTTTACTTGATACAATATGTTTATTTTCTTAATGAATACTTACAGATCACCAAATATATTTATGACACAAGCTCCTAAAGTTAAAGAAATGCATAATCAAGTGATTAACACTTCATACTATGGGGTATGTGTAGGATCATGATGGGCCAAAAAGTGGTGACATGATGGGTATTTGTAGGGTATGTGGCTGACGACTTTTTATCACCCAAAATTGATGAAACGAAAAGGGTTTTTAAAAGGATATTCTCAGCTTTCCACCAATATAAATTATGATTTACTTTGAATTTAATAAATAATTATTATTCATTTTCTATTTAAATTATGACTAAAGTCCTGATTGATAGGCTAATTGAAAAACATCTATTTCTTTCAAATGGTATCACATTTTTTGAATCTAAAACATGCATCACATTCCATGCTTCTCATACTATAGGATTAAAAACAAAAATTAGATTTCATGAAGTTTTGACCAAGTTAAGGTGGTCAAACATACGAGTTTTTATATTTTTTAAAATTTGTAATAAAAAATTCATAATTAATTATTTACTTGGAAAAAAATTACAAAAAAAATGCATCACATCAGGACATGAGTCCTCTAATTATATCTAAAATCTTATAAAAATTATTATCATTTTATTGTGGTTAGGGTGGTCAAACAGACACCTACTTCTTATTTTTTTTCCTAAAATTTAAAGTACTACTACATTGAAAATTCAAATTTTCACCAAATAGATTTTTTTTTCTTTTAAATAAACCTAGTAGTTTAGAAACTACATTCAATTTGCTACAAATTATACTCTTACGTATTTTTGAAATAATAAAGATAAATTATTCAATTTTTTACGTCAAGTTTCCTAACTCTAATTTTTTTGAATTTTTTGCCACTTAAGGGCCTTTTTTTCCATGATGATCCTACACATACCCTATGATGTGTTATTTTTTCATAGGAAGTTTAAGCAATAAGAGAAGGGAATAGGCTCCCCTTCAGGAAAGATGATTATGACCCCCATGCCAGAGCCTATTCTACACTTAGAGCTATTAAAGTATAACTTCCATGTATCAAGTTTAACTATCAACATGTTATCACTAGGGAATGAATCATTATTAGGTAATGATAGAGGAGAAGGAGCATCAACTAATTGGTCAGTAAAGGCTTGTACTTTAATTTTGTTTTATGAGAAAAACTTAAGGTCGAGCTTAGTTAACAACATCACCAACTTAGCTAAATGTCCTGATAAATCTATTTTAGCAAAAAGATGTTTTAAAGGATCAAATTTTGTCATCACATGTATTTTAGCATTTAGTAAGTAATGTCTCAATTTACTAGTAGTGAACACCAGAGCCAACAATTGTTTGTCTATTGTCGTGTATTGTGTTTTGTAATCAATCAAAGATAATGTAATGAATAGGATATTCTTTACCATTTTCATCTTGTTGATCCAACAATGTTATGAGAGCATGGGCTAATGTTCAAGTCTAAAGAATAAATGGTTTGTCTTGCATAGTGAGTTGTAAAATAGGTGGAGTAGTGAGATAATATTTCAAACTCTCAAAATCCTATTTAAAATCCTTATTCTAGTTAAACTATACCTCTTTCTTAAGAATATGTGTAAAGGGTAATGTTTAGTCTACTAGGGATGGTACAAAATGACATATAGCCCTAAATATTCCTTGTAAAGTACACAATTGAGAAATGTTTCTAGGAGGTGGCATGATAACTATAGCATCAATTTTTTTCATGTCTACCTAATGCCTCTATGAGATATGATTATACCTAAAAGCTTTCCACTATCTACACCAAAGACACACTTTTTTGGATTTAATATCATGTTGTATTTTCATATTCACTGAAAGATTTTTTGAAGAATATTCACATTGTCTTGTCGATTTAAAGATTTCACTAGGATATTGTCAACATAATATTCCAAAATCTTGTATGTACTCATAAAATATCAATGTCATAGCTTGTTGATATGTTGTGCCTGCATTATTCAATCTAAAAAGCATGAATACCCAACAAAATTTTCCCCAAACTATAATAAATGTTGTCTTGTATTTTTTTATATTTTTTTTAGACTACAAGAATCAGGTAGCACGACCCCCTATAAACTGCAGTGCACCTAGTAAAATTTTTAACGTGACCAGAGGTGCTGGCGTGAAATGCCCTCTGGTACCACAGGGGTGGGGGATACTAGACCTCATGACCAACCTCCTACAATATGAAAGATTTAGCCAACCGAGCTAGGGCCCCCACCCCAAATCTTCTCTTGTATTGATCTTGATGGTAAATAATGATTTGATTGTATCCAAAAAAAAATTCCATGAATGATAACAAAGCATGTCATATAGTTGAGTCCACTATCATGTTGATATTAAGAAGGGGAAAATAATCTTTTAATTATGCTTTATTTAAATCACAAATTTCCTTGCACATCCTAATATGATTATCAGATTTTGTGACTGCAATGATGTTCGAGATCCAAGGAGAATAATCTATAGGTCATATAAAACTATCGTCAAGGAGTTACTCAATCTTAGATTTTACCAACAAGGCTATCTTAGGATTCATCTTTCATATCTTTTTTCTAACCAGTTTAGCATTTTCGACAAGGATGATGTTGTGTGTCACTATCTTAGCATTAATTCCTAGCATATCCAAATAAGTCCAAGCAAAAATTTTAGGGAATTGATGAAGTAAAGTTGCATGGTCTTCTTGGTCATATTTTTCAAGGAACTTTCCTATCTTAATCACTTTATCATCATCGTTAATATCCATCAATATTTTGATTGTATCTCCTAAAGGAAGTGCACCCTATTTCAGATAGTCAGAGTTGTATTACTCATTGTCCTTTTCAATCTTACTTTCCTTTTCTTTTTCTTCTTGTTTAGCACTAATCATAGCGCATGTAACATGTTTCTTTTTAGGAGGTGTAGATGGTTTGTCATAAACTCCTAGCATTTCAGGCTTCATCATCTTTGAAGTATTCCCATGATGGTTCACAAGTTGTATCAAGTAGTTCAAGATGCTTCAAGGTTAGAGTTATTTTATGGTTACACATTGTGGAGTTGATGTTCAATGAGGGTTATTTTTTTTCTTGTGTTATCTTAGAAGGACAATACCCAAATCATTTTTTGTTTCTTGTTAAGCTCTATAGGAACAAAAATACCTTGTTCTTTCTTTCCACATCCATTTCCACTATAACCAAGTTGTTTCATAATTTCATAAACTCTTCCATAATTTTTTTCCATTTCTTTCAGATTCAATGGTTTTTGATAGTATATCTCATAAAAGTTTGTTGTATAGTTTGCGTCTTCTTTGAGTGTAGATGAGGTAGATGCTTTTGAATTCTATGTTGACATTAGCATTGGTTGCTTTTATTTTTTGGTTTCTTTTGTTGTGATTATGTATTCTCCCATAAACAAAGGTGTGAAGTATCAATAACCAATATCATATCCCAATAGCTTCAACATTTTTTTCAATTCTTGGTTTTCTTATTCCATAGATTCTATGTTCAATGTTGGAATTAATGTTCTTAGAGGACTTGTCATTCCTTTTTAAAATTTTAAGTAACTTTCAGTCTCAGGGTTTATTTCAACTTGGCATACTTTATTGTTATAGGTATACTTCATTATACAATGAAGATTCGAAGGCACCACATGCATCTCATGAATCCAAGGCCTCCATAAAAGAAAATTGTATGAAAAATTATTGAGCATGACATGAATAGGAGTTTGCAATGTAGCCTTTCCAACTATAATTGGCAAAGTAATCATACCAAGTTGTTGCTTCCCTACATTGTAAAATCCTTGAATTGAAAAGGAATCGGGTTGAATTTTTTATTTGTCCAGATGATGTCTATCTAAAAGGGTCACACTACACACATTAAAAGTGGAGCCATTGTCAAAAAGGGTTCCTTTTATTCTTAATCTCTTATAAATATCTATTATGATGAAAGCATCATTTTTATTTTTCATTTCCAAAGGAGGAATCTCATGTTGATGAAAAGTAATGTCTATGTTAACTACATTAATTCCTAATATTAAAGCTACCACATCATTTACATTTGTACCAGAGGGAACCTCTAGGGTATGTGTAGGATCATCATGGAAAAAATAGGCCCTTAAGTGGCAAAATATTCAAAAAAATCAGAATTAGGCAACTTGCCATAAAAAATTGAATAAGTTATCTATATTATTTTAAAAATATGTAAGAATAAAATATGTAGTAAATTGAATGCAGTTTCTAAACTACTAGGTTTATTTTATTTATTTTTAAATCTATTTGGTGAAAATTTGAAATTTCAATCCAGTAGTACTTAGATTTTAGGGAAAAAATAAGTAGGTGTTTTTCTGACCACCCTAACCACAATAAAATGATAATATTTTTTAATAATATTTTAGATATAAGTAGAGGACTCATGTTCGAATGTGATGCATTTTTTTTGTAACTTTTTTCCAAGTAAATAATTAATTATGAATTTTTATTACAACTTTTTAAAAATATAAAACTTCGTGTGTCGACCACCTTAATTTGGTCAAAACTTCATGAAATTCATCTTTTTAATCCTATAGTATGCAAGCATAGAATGTGATGCATGTTTGATTCAAAATGTGATATCATTTGAAAGCTATAGATGTTTCTCAATCATCCTATCAATCAGGACTTTAGTCATAATTCAAATAGAAAATGAATAATAATTATTAATTAAATTCAAAGTAAAGAATAATTTATATTGGTGGAAAGCTAAGAATGTCATTTAAAAACCCTTTTTGTTTCATCAATTTTGGGTAAAAAAAAGTCATCAGCCACATACCCATCATATTGCCACTTTTTGGCCCATCATGATCCTGCACATACCCTCTACTTGTTGTAATGCAATTTGAAGCATAGTGTGATAATTAGGTGAATTATGAATTAGGTACCATAGGGATATCTTTGAAAAAGTATTCTTAAGTTGTTCAACAAGGTCTTACTCCATTCCACTATTTGAAGGAAAGTGGGGAGCACTAGGAAAGACAGGGTTAGGAAAAGGTAATGATGTTGGAATTGGTTGTTTTGGTTGTGGATTTTTTCTAGTGTTATATGTATGAGAAATGGTAGGATAATTGGATTGCTGAAAAAAATTGTTCTTAGGTGGTTCAAGGGTGAAAACAATATTTTTTTGAGTTTGAGCTTTGTGTGAATGTGGGTAAAGGATCAATTGAGGTTGAATCATGTTAACTTCTCTTCTTCTCAGTTTGTACTAACAAGCCTTAGTGGATGAGCCTTGTGAGATGAAGTCCTCATGGGATTCATCTAACATGTCAAATTCATCACTACTAAAAGGTTCGGGGGTTAGGTTAACTTGGATAAAGAGATTTGGCATATTCAAATAACTATGCTTTCTCCAAGTGGTTCATCAATCTTATAGGTGTTTTTAGTTTTGTAATATAATCTTATCAAACTATGACATAATGCTAGAAATGAAAAGGAAATCAATTTAATTCTATCCATAATTGGAATGAATGTAAATTAAGTTGAATTTAATGAAATGCATAGAAGAGAAACTCTATAAATTGAAACAAAAAACTAATGATAGAAAATAAAAACACAAAAATAGAGTTTTTAATGCTATAAAATGTAGTTTTAAATCTAACACATGACCAAATCACCTAGAGGGGCATATGAGTCACAATCAAGGTTTTTTAGGGTTTCAAACAATGAATAACATTCACCACAGAATGCCTAGAAGTTAGGAAAAATCACCTGTATTGCGACTAAATCTCCCAAAGGAGCGTATGAGTCCCAAATTAGGGCTTTTGCACCATTTTCAATAAATTCTATGTGAATTTTATGTTTATATTTTGGATGATGTTTACACTAAGTGAAAATGCATATTTTAGATGAAATTCAATGATGCAAGATGAAGAAAAAGCAACCTATATGCACTTTCACTAATGCAAAATTTAGAAACCCTAGATTCCAATTAATAGAATACATGACCAAATGCAAAGTTAATGCAAGCTAGATCTGGTAATATGATGCATAAAAATTTAGAAAATGAAATATTCTAAATGTAGGTTCACCAAAATGAAACAAATAAAATATGTGTGTGCTCCACCTTTAAGAAGATGAAATACAAAGAGTAGGGATCTAGACCTATTTCCTTCAAGTTTCATTCAAGGAAACCCTAGAGATCTCAAATCCAATGATAGAATGAGGGAAGAGATCTGCAATAGGGTGTCCTAGGGTATGATTAGAGGCTAAAGAGGGTTTCACCACCAAGATAGGGCTTGGAAAGACTAGTAACATGGAAGATATAATGACAAAACCTAATGCTATGCAAAAATTAAATGAATGACCTTGAAATGAATTTAAAATAGAATAGAAAATTGAGAAGTCCCAGAGGTGCACCTAGAAATTTGAATATGCTCAAAACAAGCACTAAAATCCTGAAAATACTAATATTAATGCTCACTGGGACTATGCCAGGTTGGGAAATTTAGTCCGATATTAGGGTTTCTAGGTAAGAACAAAAAGCTGATAGTGGAAACCCTAGAACTTCTAAAATATGGAAAAATCACTATATTGGGACCAATACACCACAAGTTGTATATCAGTCTCATTCTACTTTTTCATAATTTTAAAGGTTGAATCTGCTCTTATATTCTTTCTTTTTCTTCTTGACTTGATTTTTAGATCAAAAATTGTAAAAAGATCTATAAAATAGAATAAAGTGTTGATTTTGTTATGGTTTTCCTTGGTCAAATGCCTAGTTTAGTAATTAAACCTTGATAGAGATAATGGATCTTGAAAGAAAATGTGAATACAAACCCTAATCTTAAGTGCCTCTAAGATTAAGAAATATGCAATGTGATGCAACCCTATTCTAATGTGCTAGAATGTGATGCATGAATTAAGCATGAAGATGAATGACTCACTTTAGGAGATCTATAATCACCCTAATACATCACAATAATGACTATACCTTCCTTTAGGCTAAAAGTAGAGTGACAATAGAGGATGGAATCTTTGAGGAAGCAAGTCATTAGGCTTGGCTTGAAGGCTAGTTGCATCTCCCCAACCTAGATATCCATCATGATTCACCATAGGTGACCATCATCAATACTTGAAAATTTTAGATCTTGAGTGAAAGTGAGCTTTAATACTTTAAAAAAATGATAATGTTGCTCCAAGAATTCAACCTTGCTTGCTCTTGAACACTTTTAATCTCCTTTGAAGACTCTTGCTTAAGACTCTAGAATGACTTAGCTCTTGAATCACTTTCTCTAGATGAAAATAATGACTTCAAATCTTGTTTATATAGGAACTTCATTTAATTTATTTCTATTTAGATCTCAAATTCTAACATCAACCAAAATTTTGAATTAAAAACTTGAATTTCCCACTCAAACTCTAAAAAGGGGCCACACGAGACTCATATTCCACTTGTGGTGTATGGGTCCCACCTAGGGAAACTCATATGCCCAAGGTGGTATATGAGTTCCACTCTAGCTTTTCGAGGTCGACCAATGATGCATTGTTAGAAAATTTAGTACTTTCATTGATTTTTTCAAGGTTTTAGTTGGAATAAGCCTTGAGATTTGAAATAAAGGGTCTTAATGCCCTAAATTAAAGATTATTTAAAGGGGGTCATGAATGAAAGGGTGCTAGAATAGGTCCAAAGTAAGTGTTAAATTGTACCATATCCAAGAAGGGAGTATAATTTCCTACAATAAAGAAGAATGCATATAAAAATAGAGGAATGTCATAAAGAGAGAGATACATCAAACATAATGGTATGCAAAGATCACATTACACACATCAAATCACACACATAATATGAAAAAAGAAAACAAAGACAAGAAAAGTAAGGAACATGCAACTCAACCTCTAGTAGGTCATCTGCATCCCAATCTTGTTCATCATATACATAAGGTGGAAAACTAGCCAAAGGGACAACAACGAGTGTGGTACTAGAGTCATCACCAAGTTCAACACTCTTATTAGGAGAATTTCCATTAAGTTTATATAAGAGGAAAATAATGTATTAAATTCATTATTCACTTCCTCATCATTTTTTGCAATCTCATCATCATCATCCAAGTTAATCACAATGGGAGGTTGAATGATAATTTCCAAATAATATGATAGTCCCTGTTGTGGTTATGATATAGGATGTTTTTGTTATGAAAAAGAGGGGGACTCATCATGTATTTCTTCACTTCAGTTTGGATGTTTATTTTATTTGTTTTTTCTTCATTTAACCTTCGATCAATAGCATGATGTATATTCCTATGCTCTCTAGCATTTTTGTTTCTTTTAGTATGATTTGCAAGTTGTGTTTGTGTAGGAGCATCTTTATTAGCCATAGGTTTATTTTCTTAAGAAGGAACCATGGGATTTTGTTCAACCAATTTATCTTTATATTTGTAAACTTCCTTTATCTTAGGAGGCATGATGGGATTTTTTTGGTTGTCTCTTGGTTGTGTGTAGGAGATAGGAAAAGTATATTTCTTGGGTGGGTCTTGGTTACTTGGAAGGGATTTTGGTTCAATCATGGTTTTTCCAAGGATAGGAGGCTCAATCATGGGTTGAGGCATGTTTCAAAGAGATAATTTTGTTATGTGTTTCTCCTTAAACTTTTGAAATATTTTTAAAAAGAAGTCTGCATGTGGTTTAATGGGTTCATTAGGCTCAAGTAAAAATAAATCCAATGAAATGTTCCCACAAGAAGACATAGGATTGAAGCTACTATGGTGCATAGTAAATATTTCATTGTCAAAGGGAAATTTTAAGAATTTATGCATAACTAATGGGACATATTCCATGGAATATAGCCATGGATAACCAAGCTTCACACATAATTGATCTAATGTCAGGATGATGGAGAAGGAGACATCCAATTGTTTTGGTCCAACTTTTAAAGGAAGGACAATAAAACCCATCATAGGGCACACAAAACCATGATGCATTTTTATCCATTATTCTAGTTTTTCATATGTTTCTTGATAAAGTTCATGCACAAGTAGAAATTACCTAGTGATCACATTCTATCCATAGACAAGATCAATTAATATCCCATTAGTGGGCTTATCATTGATTTAGTCGGCTATGTGAAGAGGACCATCAAGTGAATTTTGATTATATATTGTGATGAGAAAGAAATATCAAGTCATTTTATTTTTCCCCTTACGAGGTTTAATTTCAATCAATCCAACCATATTATCCATAGGACCTTGTTCACCAATATCCATGTTGTCATCATCCGTGTCAACATTCATCACATTATTTTTCTTAGTTTCACTAGGTTTGACAAATGAAATATTATGATTTGGAATGGGGTTGGTAATGATTTTCATATTTTCATCGGGAGGTTCAACATAGGTATTACCTTGGTCATTGACACCACAAATTTGAATATGATTAGAATCAATAAGGTCTTACACAAAATGTTTAAGATACTTACAATATTTCGTATCATGTCTATTTTGTCAATTAAAATGGCAATAGATATTTGATCTAAAGTTAAGAGCTAATGACTTATTAGGATTTGGAGTTCTAACATGAAGTAATAAAATCAAGTTATTTTCTAGAAGTTGTAACATGGTGTTATGGAGGGTATTGGGTAAGGGGGTAAATTGTCTTTTCGGGTTCCCAAATGTAAAGGATTTTTCATCTTTACAGTAGCCACTTGGGTATCAATATGTTGGGTTGGTTGAGGGAGATTTAGTTGAATGAAGCCTTTATTCTATTTCCTCAGAAGGTTGATAATTGTTTTGATTTATGGATTCAAACTTTTCAGGATAGTTAGAGGTGGGTTTTGTTTCCCGACTACTAATCAAGTTTTGATAGTCATGAAGGCTAGTACACAAGTGTATGAAGGAGGGGAATTTCATAATTCCAAGCTTATCTTGTATCTTAGTTTGTAAGTTCTCAATGGAAATACGTTGAAGGTGAGGATCAAGAATCTTTACATCAATTTAGGAACAAAGAATTTGGCAGTGTGAAATGAAGTCAATAACATTTCCATCATCCTTTTGCTTACATCTAATCAAATGAGCTAATGTAATCTTAGGAGTCATGTGCACTTGGAAATGGTTAATAATGTCCTCAAAAAGTTCATTGAATGAATGAATTAAGTTATTCAACAATGAGGAAAACCATTCTAAACTAGTATCTTTCAAGGACCTATGGAAAAGCTTAGCCAAGAGCTTATCTTCAAGGACAAAATCATTGCATAAGGAAGCATAAGTGGAAACATGGTTAGAGGTATCTCCTTGCCCTCCATATTTCTCAAACCTAGGAATCTCTATACCTTTTGGTATCGACATTATTATCTTAATATCTCCAAGGACAAGGGATTTCTTGTGACATAGTATAAAGGTTGGCCATTTTTATTTTGGTTTATGGTAGAAATTTTATTTTGAAAGAATGAAACATTTTGCAAGAGTTGGTTAAGGATGGCATCATTGGCTATGTTTTGAGATGGAGGTGTATATGTGTTTGAGGGGGAAGTGAATGGAATAATTATGGGATGTAAATTTTGGGAGAATGAAGATTGATACCTTTAGGTTTGTTTTTATTGATGCCAACATTGGCTAGTAACTAGCTATGTAAACTATGTAACTATATTGATTTAGTATTCTGATCCAAAAATTATCTCAATAAAAGATAGTTCTATTAGTTTTGATATGTTGCTCAGGAGTCTTAGTTACATATATGAATGAGCTTTCAACAACTTTGGTTTATTTGGCTAAGATATCTAAATGGTAGAATTTCAAAATTCTTTTGGTCGACAAGGTTAAGAATTGCTTATCTTATGAATATTTAAAGTGTTCCTTATTAGGTCCTAGTTGATCTAATTTTTGTTTGATACAATTTTTTTTGTGTGCCAAAAATATTTTTGACTTGGACCGACAAGTAACCTTGAATTATGTATGTTCACATCCAATTAGGCCAACCTAATTTATGTATGAAGATGTATCTGTATATATGTGGAGCATACTTGTGTAAGTAAAAGATGAGAGAGAGAGAAAGTGTGTGTGTGAATAGATGGAGAATAGTGATGCAAGATGTGTGACAAGTGTTATACTGTGAAGTTGTTGATAGTTGTTATATACCTACAACCAGAGAAAGATTTTAGTTTTCTAGAGCTTAACAAAAACTAATCTCAACACTTTGAAGGTGTACTTCTTTTGTTCGTATTTTGGTAGTTAGCCATACTCTTTGTATCTTGGAGGTAAGCTATTTTGTATTCACTTTAGGTTGTGATAATTTCAAGAATAGTGTGTCCTAGTAGTGAGCCATGTAATATCTTGTAACTAGTTTTAATATATTGTGAGTTAATCCTCACCATGGTTTTTCCCATTTTAGGTTTTCCATGTAAAAATCCTAGTGTCAATATGTTATGAAATGTTATGATTCCTTTCATGTTTTGGTTTACAGTTGCAACTAGATATGTGTTAAGAATTGGATGGTTAGCAATTAATTGTGTTAACAAAATACTAATTCACCCCCCTGCTCTAAGTATTTAGTGTATTCAACAATTGGTATCATAGCTTGGTTATCTAAAGAAGTTTTACAACTTGAGGAAGGTCTCAAAATTTGAATACATGGCTAATAAAAATTATCTTGTTCCTTTGGAAGAAATCTCTACATTTGAGGAACTTCATGCTTCTCTTGAAGAATTAGACTGAGAAAGAAACTTTGAAAGGAAAATTGAAAGAAGAAAATGAATGCATCAAAAAATTAAGAGAACAAATAAAAAAGTTCAAAGAAAGGCATAGAGAAATCAATGATTAGTTGAAAAAGGCTAATGAAGACATTGTGATACTGAAGGTGGAAGTGGAAGAAAAGAAAAGAGTTGAATAATGTTAGAAAGCTGAAATTTAGAATAAACTTGAAGAATGTACAAAGCTTGAACAAGAAGTGGTAACTCTAAGATCTAATCTAGAAAAATAAAAAATCTCATGAAGAAAAAATAGAAACAAGCTCTACAAGGCTTGATGAGTTGATTATATTTTAGAAACCTTCTAAAGAAAATGGTGGGATAGGACTTGAAGAAGGACAAAATTCAAAGGAAAATTAGATTTAGAAAAAAGTTGGAAATAAAAGAAATACTCAAGGCAATAATAAAGAGATCAAGAACCAAAGGAGAAATATAGGAAGGATTCCTATTTGGCAACCTAATTCTCAAAGGTACCCATCTTTTAATGGTTTATTTTTCTCATGCAATAAATTTAGTCATAGGGTAACATAATGTAGAAGTAGAATGAATCAAAATATTGGATTCTTTGTTGTACCATGCTTTACTTACAATAAGTTTGGACATAGAGCTACCAGGTGTAGAAGCTAGATAATGTTGAATAGATTCAATGCTAGTAGAAGGATTCAATATTTTCAAGGCTACTGCTATACATGCAATGTCTTTAGACATAAAGCTAATTAGTGTAGATCAAGGATAAATATGTTGGCATATGGCTTCTAATGTTGTCATTAATGGAAACTAAAGTCATTACTTTGGTCTGCAGATTAGAATGTGGTCATACAGGGAGAAGGAGTTGAGAACAAAGTATTTCCAATAGAAAATATGAAGAACAGGGTATCTAGTTACTACATCGATCTGTTTGCTTCATTGGATCATCTTTTTCAGTTGTGGATCCCCAGGATAGTTTTTTAAGCATGTATGCTATCTTATTATTGAGTTTTTTCATGTTGCATTAATTTTCATATGAATTAGGAGATCCAACAAGATGTTTCTTTGTCTATTTGTTCATTGTGACTGACCTAGTGAATGTTGCATGTCGCAGATGTATAAAGTGTTGGTTAATTTTAATGAACCAAGAAGGCCTAACCAAATATCTATGAGTTTTCCAAACTCAATTCTCGAATACTTACCAGATGAGTGGCCAACAAACAAGATAAAGCATATATTTCTCTACCTCCTCCACTTCAAGCTCTACCAGACCTGGGAGGGTGTTCCCACAATGCCAAATATATAACTCATTTCAAAAATTGACAAACATTGTAAATAAAGGTAGACAAATTCTTATTAATAGAAAATAAAATGAAATCAATCACAAAGGTGGAAATTCTTTGGGTTAATTATGCATCTTAAGCTGAGAATGTAAAACAACAATGAACAATAGGTGGGTCAATGATTATTTTAGAATATTTCTCTTAATTCAAAGGACTCAAACCCCAAGAAAGGTTAAATGGGTTAAAGATTAGTGCCATTATCTATGGGTTAGGAGTCTACACAAATTGAAACATAAGGAATGCTTAATTCTGAGCAATTATAATATAGTGATATCACCTTGTAATTCACAAATCAATGATTGAATACTAAATACTACTTACCAAATCTAAATGACATTGTATAGAAACTCATGATCTAATCTAAGAATTTTAACTCATTCCATGAACAAGAGCCAAAACCATATCACATATCAAAGCATAACATGATGACAATTAATGAAATGATTGTTGATTAGTATTTTCATTAATAATTCTAATACAAAACCATAAGGAGAGACTATAGACTCAAAAAATCTCCATTATCGTTCAAATATACTCATAAGCCATACATTTAACCAAATTTATTGTCTAGACTCAAAACATTAGATAAAGACTCGACATATCTGCTTTGTGTTTCTTAATTCTCTTCATGTAGCTCCAAAATTTCACCAAAAGATCCGCTCAAATGGCCCTAAATTCCATTTTATATAATAAGGGAGAAAAAACAAGTCTCAGGCCAAGTGTACACATGTCAATATCAAACTAGACCACTAGAAGGTATATTCCCAATTCATTTATATTCACAATTGTCAAAAATGGAGGGAATACACATAAGATAAAGAATATTTACATTTACAATAAAGATCAACTTTTCCTCTCAAAATATATGTCAAAAGGAATGTGCCCAATTCATTGAAAAAGATGACCAAATGATGTGAATCATCGATGAGTCAACATCTCTGTCAACATCCACATCATCAACAACTGATACTTTTATGTGAAACATGTGTTTTAACTTTGCAATCTCTAAGGCTAGACCTGTACATTATATGACCTAGTATATGTTTCACAAACCAAAGTTACCAACATATAACCTTCCCCATTCTTCATACTCTTCCTCAGATGGCCAATCAAAATCCATAATTTTGTCCATGGCTTTCTTGTAAGGGGAATACTTGGTTATAACTGCATTGGATTCCCTATCAAAATCCTCTAGAAAGCTAATAAGAAATGTTAGCCTCCCTAGGGTGTTATTGAAGACATCAATATTAACTTATTTGCAAATTTCACCTACCTGGGAATCAATAATCTCATCCAATTCCCTCTTCCATGTCTGCAGTGGTTTCACTTCATAATTAGCCACCTCAACATCTAGTAGTGGTGCTAAATAAGTGTGGTTATATTGAGCTATCAACTCTATTATATTTTTCTCTAATGGGGTTGCAATCCCTAAAACTTTTGTTTGTTCAGCTCACATACAAAGTCGTAGATTGGAAGCACTATAGGGTACTTATCTTCATGTTGGCTAGCTCCCAATAAAATCAACTTCAACCTCTCAACTCTTGGGACCCATTTATTTAGAGTTGGTATGACCAACAATTTATCCTTTTGAGACAACCTCATTGCACACACCATCAAATCATAGTTTTCATTCACACTATTGAGTCTATCTTGAATCTTCTCATTCAAATGTTTCAAGGTAGTGTAGACAACCTTTGATATGTTCTCATACATTGCATCTTGAGCTTTCTCTAGCAAATTATTATATACCTCAATTTGTAGAAGCAATTGATCTCTGTTAGATGAACTAGAGCTTAGTCTATTTATTTCTTCCTCTGCAATTGATTCTTGTCCCCGATTATATGGTACTATTGCTAGAGCTTAGATATGGAATGAGTGTTGCACAAATGTCATTGGAGAAACTAAAGGTGGGTGGCTTGAGCTAGGCTGACCCTATTCTTTCTATACTTCCTCTCTTCATTTATAGAATGCCAATTCAGTTCCTAATGTAGCCACTTTTTGTTGGTTGTTGTCATTGTGATTCAAGAGTTCACTATATTTAACTATGAGATTATCTCATTTCAAGGTAAGACCCTCCACAGTTGATCGGGTAAACTTGGAAACATTAACAACCATGTCTATGGTTTCCAAAGTGGGAGTATCAACAACTCTTTTACAAGCAATTGTCCACTAAGCTCTGATGGCTCTACTAGGGAAAGTTTCTTAGATGCCAGAGATAATGATCATATCGCCAATGCATCCCAATCCTCACTGAGAGCTGAACCTCAAGGTGCCATTTCTAGTTCTTCTTATGTTTGTACAAGAGGTCTTTCAACCCTTCTTATGGAATCTAAAACAATAGCATCACTAATATTCCATTCTGGAAAATGAAAAACACCACTCTTCTTTACAAGTTCTCTGCCCTCTTGGGCATTGATCTTTGTAAACTCATTTCTCATAATGCTCCTCACATTTGCCTCAATGACATTTTTTCAAGTTATTCAGGGTGCAAGCTCCTTTCAATGGCCACCTTCTCTACATAATCTGCAACCTTGTATTTTTTCCAAAAATCCTAAACCGCAGAGGTTTCAATGAATGATTCATCCTCAATAAAATATTTGCTAGCCTTTACCCTAAAATCATCTACAATATTCAATCCGAAAATATCAAGCTTCCCTAATTTGAGGATGCTCTATCCTGAAATTGAAGTAATTTCTCCTTCATGAGGAGGCATTCCAATCTGCATTTCCTTAGGGGTGACAAAGATATCATCTTCATCTATGTTAGAAGAATCAACCACTCATTTTGCTTCAGTTCTTTGCTTCTTTTAAGGTGGTTGCTTAGGAGGGGAAGAACTTTCAAGAGGTGAATCAAGATCAATTATAGGTAAAGAGGCTTGTGGAGAAGGAGAAGTTGGCACTGCACTCTTGGGAAAGTCTCTTTTGGTTCTCCAGAGATGACAGGGGCTATTGAGCTCCTTTCACTTTGTGAATTTTTTTTCCAAGATCCTAAATTAACCTATACATGCATAATAATTCATTAAATCATTCCAAAATCACAAAACAAAGGTTACCCAATTGACTCACCACATGGTGACACTCACCATGTTCCACCTAGTCTCAAAGAATGTCCAAACATGCAAGTGTGTATCCTCATCTACTCAAAATTTTATTGTATCACTCATCACTATCAAGCTGAAAGAAGGTAACATGAAATAGTAAGTGACAAATTACTCTCCTTCAGCTCTTTTAAGCTATTTTTTATTTCTTTTTCCTATGCATTCAATTAGGGTTTCTTTTATATATCATGAACACAACACTTTTTCTTCAAAATGACATAATAGGAGCTAGGGAACTCCATTTTTTAAGATGTTTGATGCATTGGACTCATGATTCTACACTCAACATCATCACAAGTCTATCATTATGAGACATGGTGCTTGGAAAATTCCTACAATATGATCTTTATTGTTCGACATTGCTAGATTGTTACCTTGATTCCACCTCCATAAAAGCAAGTGGAATCAAGGGGGGAATACATCTACCCTTGAATTTGATTTCTAGAAAGTTAGGAAAAATTATTTTTGGACAACTAATGAATTTTTGTTGGAGAATGTGGTTTTGCAGATAACTACGCTAGGGGCTTCATTCTCCTATCTTTTGAATGAGTATCCTTTTATAAAGTAGCATGCACTAGTTAGGGCACTTTAGCTTACATATGCACATAGATTCATATGGGTGCTAAAGTGGAGGCTTGATGTGTTGCCAAAAAATGTATAATCTTTAAGAAAGATAATTTTGTGGTAAATTGGGTCCTACTTTAGATACCTTATTTCAATCACCCCTTAAAAACTGCATTTATAGGCCCCTAATGCTCATAATTTTTGACCTTAAGGCCTATTTAACTCACAAACCACTTAAATTCTGAAAAATACCACTCAAATTTTGTGAAACCCACCAAAAAAATTCCTAGTGGGACTAGGTCGCCCAAGGTGGCGACTTAGTCCATTTTGGGGTGTTTTCCACTTTTGAGCAGGAAAATCACTGACCTAGTTCAAATTTGTGAGTGATGTTGGCATATGATGTTAAAATATTGATTAATTTAGTGTTAATGCCTATAAATACATGTTTTAAAGTTATTATTCATATCTCCTAGTCATTTTCACAAAAGAAAAAATCAAAAGTCAAGAGCAAAGTATCTTTCACAAGAAGATTTAATAGCATTTCTATATTAAAGTTGAAGCTTAGGGACAACAAACTAGGGTTTTTTCAGTTCTTCAAGTTCACTTGTTGTCTAAGATCTTACATTGCAAAGGATTGATCATGGATGCCTATGGTGAATCATGGAGAAATATAGGTTGAAGAGATGCAACTAGCCATCAAATCACACCTAATGACTTGTTTTCAAAGTGACTCCATCTTCCATTTTCTTCCTATCTTCCGACTTGAGGTTTACATTTCATGTTGCATGTCATTTACATTCATTTGAAGTGTTGTAGGGTTTCTTGCATTGAAGCCTCTTGCATCATTCAAGTGTCATTTATTCATCGTATTCTAGCACATTAGAATAGGGTTTTGTCTCATTTAAGCTTTTTCTAGCCTTAGAAACACTTAGGGATAAGGTTTTATGTAGATTTTGTCTTTCACAAAGCTTAAATACCAACTAGGGGTTTAACCGAGGAAAACCCCCCCATTAGAACTCAAAATATCTTCTATTTTGTAGGTTTTTTTTTAAGATTCAGATCCAGATTTCCTTCAAAAAGTAGAGTATAGGTTGTGGGCTTCCGTTTCCACTTTTGGATTTACAAAACATCCAAAGTGGACTATGTTTCCCCTAGTGGCAACTTATTCCCACTGCACTATTTTTTTTCTAATTTTTTACCTTTTCAAATACCCTTTTGGTAGAAAAAACTTCTTGATTAGTTTCCCAGATCCTGGACTAAGTCTCCCAAGCTGGTGTAAGTGTCCTGGTTGGCTCAAAAATTAGAATGTTGGGAATTTTAGAGGTCTCTCCAGTCCCCAGTTAGCTCTTCATCAGTTTCCAAGTGCATAAATTTTGTCTTGCATGCTTCTTTTATCTTTATTACATATATTTCATCTTTTTGCATATCAGAACTTGTGTTTTCCAACACTTCATATTTCTTAGGTTTTTCATCATTAGGTCATTTCATTTTCATATAAGAGCACTAAAGCATCTTTATTAGACATAATACATTTCATTTACATTAAATTTGAGCATATTCAATTGCATTTTGGCCCCAAATCTTTCCCCTTTTAGGTGAAAAACCTTAGAAGGGCTAGAAAGTCCCTGGTTTTCCAAAATAATTGTCCACACTAGGGTTCATGAGATGCTTATAATAATGAATCTATATGGGTTAATGGTTTATGGTTCATCTCCTAGTATCTAGGACATATGGTTTAGGGTTTCTAGGGTTCATGAGATGCTTATAATAACAAATCCATATGGGTTAATGGTTTAGAGTTCAACTCCTAGGATTTAGGTCATATGGTTTATGGCTTAGGGTTTCTAAGGTTCATGAGATGCATAAAATAAAAAATCTATATGGTTTAATGGTTTACGGTTCATCTCCTAGGCTTCAGGTCATATGGTTTAGAGTTTAGGGTTTGTAGGGTTCATGAAATGCTTACAATAACAAATCTATATGGGTTAATGGTTTAGGGTTCATCTCCTAGGCTTTAGGTCATATGGTTTAGGGTTTCAATGGTTCATGAGATGCTTATAATAACAAATCTATATGGGTTAATGGTTTAGGGTTCATCTCCTAGGATTTAGGTCATATGGTTTAGGGTTTCTAGGGTTCATGAGATGCTTAGAATAACAAATCTATATGGGTTAATCCACAATCCTGCATCCCTTAATCCACCCTCTTGCATCACCTTAAGACATCCTCTTAAAGGACCCTTAAGTAATAGACTATTACATCCCCTTAATCCACCCTTTTGCATCCCTTAAGTCACTCTCATAATTCCCCTTAGTCCATCCTATTAGGACCTGCTAAGCCATATCTTGAGGTTCATGACATGCATCCCCTTAATCCACCATCTTACATCCCTTTAAGTCATTCTATCAACTCCCCTTCATCCACCCTCTTACATCCCTTCAAGTCATTCTATCAACTCGCCTTAATCCACCCTCTTGCATCCCCTTAAGTCATAACCTCTTACATCCCCTTAATCCACAATCTTGCATCCCTTAGGTCACTCTCATAATTCCCCTTAATCCATTCTATTAGGGCCTATTAATCCATATCCTAGGGTTCATGACATGCATCCCCTTAATCCACCCTCTTACACCCCTTTAATTCATTATATCAACTCCCCTTAATCCACCCTCTTACATCCCTTTAAGTCATTCTATCAACTCCCGTTAATCCACCCTCTTGCTTCCCCTTAAGCCATCCTCTTAAAGGACCCTTAAGGCATATCCTCTTACATACCCTTAATTGAACCTTTTTCATCCCTTAAGTCACTCTCACAATTCCCCTTAAGCCATCCTCTTAGGACCCATTAATCCATATCCTAAGGTTCATGACATGCATCTCCTTAATCCACCTTTTTACATCCCTTTACGTCATTCTATCAACTCCCCTTAATCCACCCTCTTACATCCCTTTAATTCATTCTATCAACTCCCCTTAATCCACCCTCTTACATCCCTTCAAGTCATTCTATCAACTCCCCTTAATTCACCCTCTTACATCCCTTCAAGTCATTCTATCAACTACCCTTAATCCACCCTCTTGCATCCCCTTAAGCCATTCTATTAAAGGACCCTTAAGTCATATCCTCTTACATCCCCTTAATCCACAATATTTCATCCCTTAAGTCACTCTCATAATTCCCCTTAATCCATCCTCTTAGGACCTGTTAATCCATATCCTAGTGTTCATGACATGCATCCCCTTAATCCATCCTCTTAAATCCCTTTAAGTCATTCTATAAAATCCCCTTAATCCACTCTTTTACATCCCATTAAGTCATTCTATCAACTCCCCTTAATCCACCCTCTTGCATCCCCTTAAGCCATCCTCTTAACTCTCCTTAAGGAATTTTCTTAGGACCCCCCTTAAGCTATATCCTCTTAGGTCCCCTTAATCCATCCTATGGAAAACATCACTTTAATTTTTATGGAATTTATAAGATCCAATTGTGTAACTTTTACTATATATTGTTCTTTTATCACACGAATTATTTACTTAAATAATTCATAAAAACTATAGTTACTTTACTTACATTAATTTTTTTATAGGTTCTCATCAAGTTGGTCTACCGTGTGATTGCCACTATCAAATTATTTTATCAAGAGACTATGTAAATATCAATTTGTGGTCTTGACCTAAAATTTGATAAGCTTTAACTGTATCTACATGGACATATATGTTTCATCATGTTATATGGTTGTATTAAACATCAATATACATTATATATGTTTCTTCGATGTATGAACTTCAATGAACTTATTAGTCACTTTTTAAATATCTTGTTCCAATTTTATAGATTATACATTTCATTTCTTGTATTTACCACATTTTATATACTTGTTCAATTGTTAATATTATACATTTTGTATAGCCAAGGAGATAGATTTTTGTTTATTGATTCAAATATTTGCTAGAATTGGAAAATAGTAAAAATTACCCGCCCTTAATTTATTATGAATATGATCTAAACTATTTAAGGAATGTTTTAATTTGTCACCTAACCATGTGATAAATTATATATATTAAATTTAATTCTAGATAAGAATTTATATAGTGCGTGTATTACTTGAAAATCAGGTAAAATATCTATACATACATGAGTGCATATAATCATCAAAATCAACATAGCATGATCATAATTGACTGCATATAATCATGATATTAAAGTCAAATAATATAAAAAAAATGAACATGATAATATTAATCGATATAATATATGTGAAATGGTCCATGAAATAGCATGTTCAAAATGTATATTTCAAGTCCAACACATATATTTAAATAAAACTAGAGATCTATAGTCCATAAAATTTAAAACCATCTAACTATTAGAGCGATCAGTCAAATAAAGTCTCCTCTTTGTTCCATGTCAACTAGATGTACCTGAATCATGTTGTAAAAGAGTACAAGAAACTTGAAATTATATTTAAATTTATTTATAAATTTTTTATATAATTAAAAATATTTAAACTTGAAATATAAAATTTTAGATAAAAATATATTTAATTAAATATCTAGTAAATATATGAAAAATGTTTTTTAGTATGCATAAATTACCATATGATCATGTGAATCTACTAGCACATTTTGTTCAATAGGTAGCATAACTGTCACCTAAGAAGATCCAAATGCTTTATCTACTATATCCTGCATATTCATATAAAGCAAACAATATGTTAAAACCTCAAATATATATATATATATATATATATATATATATATATTTAAAATGTTCATAAAAATTGTATAGGAGATTTAATAAAGTTTACAAC
The DNA here is from genome assembly GCA_007258455.2 of Sequoia sempervirens. Taxonomy (NCBI): domain Eukaryota; kingdom Viridiplantae; phylum Streptophyta; class Pinopsida; order Cupressales; family Cupressaceae; genus Sequoia; species Sequoia sempervirens. The sequence goes on from VDFB02353493.1 coordinate 52,894,741, forward strand.
CTCAAATGATATGACCTCATTATCACACACCTGAGATTTCCCATACATAAATGCTGAGGATGTCACAAGTGTGCCCGCTGTGGGTATCAAATGAAATCCCTACATATAGATGTACAACAATTTGTATAGATCAAATTCACACATTTTTGTGTAAATGAACAAATTAAATTAGACCTATGATGTGTATTTTTAATTTAAACTTAATAAAAATTTGAAAGCATGCACCTAAGCTGATGATGACTTAGGAGCGCTCACCACAACTTGTGGTTGGTCAGTACTAGGTATCGTATTACCTCCCTGCATCCAGATATAATATATAATTTCACACATGTGTACAAATTTAAATTAAATTAGATATATCCACACAAATTATTTAATATATATTGGTTCAAGTACCTGACCAAAAGGTGAGCCATGATCTACAACACTTGACATATATACATGATCATATTGAGTTTTAGGAATCATCTGATCATGCATCTACACTGAACACTTGTTGAATTAATATTATATTATATATATAATTTGATGTTAAATTATTTACATGAATTTTACACATTTCAAACAAATTAAATTTAAGTTCAAAAGATGAACATACCTATGTAGGATGATCCAAAAAATATGGTAAATTCATATTTGACTCCATCCCAGATGCATGTGGTTCACCTGAAGTGGATTCCTAAGTATTCCCATAGCTCGAACCTCCATGCTCTCTATTGGCCACTTCAGTCACCACGTGTGTAGTATGATGGGTGAGATGTCCTAAAAGAGAAATCAATGCTCCTAATGTTGATAACATAGTTTATTGTTGAAATGCAGTAGGAACACTAGAAGGAGGAGGAACAATCAGATCATGTCGTTGAGGATCAACATGTGCTCGCAATCTATGTTGGGGCATGCCACACCCAACTCCCTAAAATGACCCCATATCAAAATAGTTGGGTTTTAAACCCAACTAAAACTTAGCCCATAACTTTCTCAAAAAGTATAGGGGAACCTCACAATTTCCATGTGGTGGATTATCAAAAACCATCCACCATCTATCCCAAAAATTTATAGCTATCTACAGGTGCCTACACCATAAAATTGAAATTCATTTTTTGGTGGGTGGAATTGGTTGGTTTTTTTGGGGGCTAAAAAAATGTTGGCACATGGCTTGTTTGGTAATTTTAAGGTCATTATTTTCTTTATAGGATAATCCATCTGCATAGAATTGTCTCCTCTCTTCTCTGCATTGATGGAACCTATCTAGGTCCACATCAATAGATCAAATAGAATCGAGAATATTTTGCATCCTAGATGCAAACTGTATACACCTAAAAATGATCTGGATAATCTAATTAATTAAATACAACTTATTTGATTAGTTAACCTTAAATTCATCTACTATTAAATAAATAGAAATATTTATTTATTGTTCATTTTTCTAATTCTCCAATTTTAATTAAATAAACAACTTCAATAGTTTGTGTTATTTAATCATCTAATCATTTTTCTTCTTAATTAAATCAATAGGTTTAAATACTTTGTTGTTTAATTATCATATCGCTTCTATATTTATTTAACAAAAAAATTCTATAATTTGTTTTATTAAATTAATTATTCTCTTTTTCTAATTTGAATAAATAAAAATATTCAAATAAAGGAAATTTCCTCTATTCACTCACCAATAAAATTAGATATTTTATATCTAATTAATTCAACTGGCATTCACGAGAAAGTTGTTGAGACAAATTGGAAATCAACTTCTTCATCTCCTTCCTCTAATTCTTCCTATCATCTGTCCTAATGTTTTCATGGGGAGAAACCATTCCCATGATCAGCTCAAGGTTCTTCATCTCTCACCATTCAATCTTCTAGATTAAATCTAGGCCTTTGTTGTGTTGCTCCATCACAAATTGTTGTTGTGAATCTATAAATACAACCTTCTTCTACATGAAATGAATTTGAATCCCAATTTTGTGCAATCTTACTTTGTAGAAATAAAAATTCAACATTCAAGCAATTGAGCAAATAGAATTTAGCAAAGAACAATCATATCATTTTAGAATAACAATCATGGCTTTGGATTTAGCCACATCGTAGTTTACAATAGCTTCTTTTATCATATTTCATGTGAATTTAGATTACAGTGGCTTCATCATATCATTTAGATATCATCATATAGAATTAGATTATTGCATTTAGTAGCATCTCATTCTCTAGATTGGAATTTTAATAGTCACAATGCTTACCAAATCTGAGAGCCCTCTATGATTTAATAAATCGTTGGAGATAGGGAACAATGAGACGCTTTCAAGAGTTTTCCTATTTTTAACTAGTTTAATTTATTGATTCTCTTGATATAATGTTTCATTAAGAAGTTTTGTTTGTTATTCCATTCTTTACTTATTCCACACATACATTTTGGCACCCACCATGGGGCATATACCCCATGTTTTAACAATATTTCTAAAATGTTTTCACACAAGATTTTGGCATGTTTTCTTTTAGCACGACCAAGGGATTTTGTAGTGTATTTGACAAAAAATTTACTGCTTATGACTATTTCAATGCATCTGATAAAAAATTTATCACTTCTGACTATTTTAGCGCATCCAACAAAAACTATAGCACTTCTAAAGTCTTCTTTAGTGCATCCACTAGAAGTACCGAGCTTAGTTGACTATCCCATGATCAATCTTGTTTCAACGCTTTCAATAAATTTTGTAGTGCTTCTAAAAAACTCTGTAGCACTTCCAATAATTTATGTAGTGCATCTTATCAATTAAGTGGCACTTATGACCTCTATTGTAGCGCATTTGTAACTTGTTGTCTGGATCTAACATGACCATGACCAGTTATTTCATTTTTACATTTCGACTAAAATGAACCAATCCTAGGGTAGTCATTTGGATTAAAATATATCAATCCTATGGTAGTCATCATACATTTTCTATTTTAGTTAAAATTGATATCATGTCTTTTGTGAAGCAATATCTTCATGTAGATTAGCATACTGTCATTTGGGATTTAAAACCGAACATTTGATTACTATGATCATGTGGTGATAGGCCTATGCTCTCTCCTTAACTGGGTGATAAAAATGCCAGAATCATCTTTTAATTCCATGAAATTTATGATTTCTTAAATCCTTTAGAAGGCTTTCTGTAGTGGGAAAAAGTACTCACCCTATGGGAATGACTTGAGTGGTAACAAACAAAGCCAGGTTTTCCAACCCACTATAAAATAAAAAAGAATTTGGGGAAACCCACATTTGTCAAAAGTGTGCAAGATAACCATCCCCAAAATATTTGTTCTAAATATTGGGAGGTATCTTGAGGGAGTTTATCATTTTCCGCTTTGAACAAAAACCCTATCTATGAACCATAGTGTAGAATCTAGCTGAGTCGGTAACAAAACATTGTAATACTCGTAGTGCAAGGGGAGGGAAGAATCTGCCCCCAAGACACTCACCATATAATTTCCAAGGACCATTTGATCAAGGGATCAATAAATCTAACTTTGATCACATGCCTAGAAAAGAGAAAAACATGGGCACCCTCTAGGGGGTGACATCGATGTGTGATTCGATGCAATTTTAAGATGTGGGCTATTGAGTATAACGATGACCTTGTTAACCTTAAGAGTGAGTCTACCTGAAGTGTATTCTTTGTTAAAAACCAGTGGAAATCAAGAAGGATCATGTTTGATTCTTAAACATACACTTATTGTGTAGATTCTATGACTTAAAAACTATTGTTCTACAATTTCTTTTTATTTTTTCAAATCATTAATCCAGATAAAAATCATCTAGAAAAACACAAATATTCTGAAAAAATCAAACTATGAAAATTTATGATTAGGGATTGGAAATCCGCAACATTTGTCAAGAAATCTCTTGCATAGAGAGTCAGAAAACCAAAGAAGCAACTTAGTTACAAGAAAATTTTGAAAAAGAGACACTTCTTATATCAAAGTAGAAAATTCTTGCTTGAGCATCAAACTTTTATCCATAGGTATCACGACTTTGCTAGGGGATATACTGATGATTTTTCCTTAGAGCCTTTATGTTCACAAGCTTATTTTCAACGAAGATCTCTTTCACAACAACATAATCATAGTCAACCCATTCATCAGTCTTTCATCCCACAACCAGCAATACAATATTCCAACAGGCCCAATCAATTCTTACAGAAGAGATTTTTTTTGGAAATGTTAGAATTGTCATCCAAAATTAGAGGTTTACCATCAAAAATATCTTATCAAAAAAACAAAAAACCTAGAAAATTACACCAAAAAAATTAGACAACAATGTCGAGTCCCAAAATAGCACTTACATTGTTTGTTTTAGCACATTTGCACTGTCTTTTAGCACATCCATAGTTCAAATAGCACATTTTTAGTCTTTTTTAGCACTTATGACAAATTCTCTAGAACATCTGTTGACTATCACCAAAAATTACCAGTGTTAGAAATTACTAGTATTTTAGCACTTACATAGTTTGTTTTAGTGCATTTGCATTGTCTTTTGGCACATCCATAGTTCAAAGAGTGCATTTGCAGTTTGTTTTAGTGCATCTGACAAATCTTATAGTGCTTATGCAAACTGTAACCAAAACTTGCAATATCAAGAACTTTACCAGTATAATAGCACATCCACGATCTATTTTAGTGCATCTACCCTATTCCACAATGCTTTTACCATATCTTTTAGCACATCGATAGTTTGTTTTAGCACTTCTGCCCTCTGTAATAGCATATCCACATAATAGAAAAATAGAGAGCTTGTAGAAACATCTATTAGGTTGTTGACATAAGAAACTCAGGTTTTTACTAGACAAAAACATTTTCATAGGCCAGAAAGTGTCTTAAACCTAAAACAAATAGGATCCTACAAGTCAAAATTCTTTTCAAAGTTAAACCAAGATCTTGCAAACTATAAAGGGTCAAATTATCAAACAACACATCTTGGTTATTGAGTTAAGTTTCATCATCAAGATTTTATCATCCTACAATCATGAAACAAAACACAATAATCAAATTTTTAACTTGGTCTCATCAATAGAATATATCATTCTATTTGAATTTGTTAAAATCCAATTGAAACTCATCCAAACATAGAATGATCAAAGTTAAAGTGAGAAAAACAAACACTTGTATGCCAATTTTGACAAGGTTACAAAGACAAAAACTTGGAGAAAAGGAAATTGAAACACCAAACATCATGGCTGAAGAAAACACCTTTCATAGATTCCACCAAAATGATCCAAATGAAATAACCCAAGAGGATGTCCAAACTACACAACAAGGTCCAAATTTTCACAAATTCATGGAAAATTTCTTGGAACAAGACATGGAAAAATACCTCTTGATGCTAGCAGAATTAGGTACAAAACTTCCAAAATATTTTGACATTAATCGATTAAAGAAAAAACACCTAGAAAAACTGAAACTAAACCTTACAACATGCAAGACATAGATCAAGTGGTTTCCCTAACATGTCAAATGCAAATTTTACAACAAAAAATTCAGGATATGCAAAAGGGAAACTTTTTCCTTATTCTTTCCATCCAAGTGTAGACATGATACCCTTCCCTAGACATTGTGAATTCCCCAAATATGACAAGTACAATGGAAAAACATATCCAATTGACCATGTGAGGGAATTCAGAGCCATGAGTTTAGAGTTTTCACAATAGGATACTTACCTAATGAGGTTATTTCCAAGGAGCTTAGTAGGTCACTATATGGAATGGTTCTCCAAATTACAACTAAGGTTTCAATCCTTTGAAGAACTAGTCAACAAATTTATCTCACAATTCTTCAATATTCAACATGAAGTGACCATAAAAGGTCTGCACAACATGAAACAAAAGAAGGGTGAGACATTCCTATCATTTCTACAACATTGGTGAAAGTTGTTCACTAGATATCCTCGATCTATACTTGAAGAGGAAAAGATGGAATTATTTATCGACAGCTTAACTGATGACATGAGTTATAGACTAGAACTGCAATGGCCCTTGACATTTGAAAAAGTGATTGAGAATGGGCTTAAAATTAAAGAATCCTTGGTTAAAATAGGAGTGATTAAACATTACAATGATACATCAAACAATACAAATTCCTTAAATCACTATGGTGACAATGATAAACCTAAATTTTGGTAGAAAAATAGAAATACTAGAAACAATGATGCTACAAATCACATGCAAAATACGAAACTAGTATTCAATTTGATGGAAATGACTAAAAAAATGAATCAAAATGATAATTAGAATAACAATCATGGTACCACTCAAAACAACCCAAACAATGGAGAATCTTGACCACCATCATATCAAAGACAATCTAATCAATGGATATTTACACTATTGGGACAAACCTTGGAATCAACAATGAGAGAGCTTATTATAAATAGACTTATTATCCTACCAGAAGCAAGAAATTGGGAGCCAAAAGTGAAACCATCTTGGTGGAATGATGTTGACTATTGCAACTTTCATAAAAATAAAGGACATAAAACAAATGACTGTATGCAATTAAAACATCTGATACAAGACTTGATTGACAACAAGGTGTTTGTCTAAGGACATCAAACAAACAACGATCACACTATGTTTACAAATCCTTTACCCAACTATGAAAAGGGAGAATCTTCTTCAAATAGTAAAGGAACAAGTATAAACTATATTTATGACAACACCATTCATTGCATTTCTGAGGTTGAGAAAAATAATGTCATTGACAATGAAACAGATAACATTAGCATCAATGACATTGTATCGCTGAATGTGATACCAAACATAAACACATCTGACAATGAAATAAATATCATAAAAATTAGGGAAACACAAGACTATCAACCGATCAATGCAACAATAAGGAGGCAATCTAAATTGATACTAAAAGGAGTTTCATCTAAAACCACTACTCCCCCTTCAAATCAATAAAACATAGTAGATCGATTATAGAAGATACCAGCACAAATATCCATATTAGAGCTTCTTAAAATTTCACCATCACATAAGGAGGTTCTAGAATAGGCTCTAGTGGCCACTATGGTACCCAATAATCTAGATGTCTGTCAATTTCAAGCTATGGTGGGACATTTGACCACACCTCATTGTCTATCATTCTTCAAACAAGATGATGTGTCCCTAAATCATCCACACAATGCAACCCTTCATATAAAAGTTTTAATCCATAAACACCATGTCAAACATGTCTTAATAGATGGTGGATCTAGATTAAATATTTGTACTTTAAAACTAATTAATGGACTAGGTTATTCTGACAACACCATTGATGCCAAAATAAAGATCACAATAAAAGAATATGTTGAAGAAGAAAGGTCTTCCAAGGGGTTGATTGTGTTACCAATTCAAGTGGGACCGATTATCTAGAACATAGTTTTCCAAGTGTTAGAGAAAGAGCTAATATATAACATACTCTTGGGATGTCCATGGATTCACAAAATGCAAGTAGTACCCTCAACTTATCATCAATGTTTAAAATTTCCTATTAATGGACAAGAAGTTACTATTTCAGTTGATTACAACAATCCCCAATATTGTAACATGTTTAAAATGGCATAAGACACTTTTGTTCCCCATAATAGGGAAGAAAGTACATCAAGTTCATCCAATAGTGAAAAAAAATCAAACATTGTATCCAAGCGGGTTAAGAAAAAGGACTAGTCAAAGGATACAAGTATTGCTGACATCACTCCATCAAACAATGAAGGTCAAATGAATTCACTATCTCGGCAATTCAAAGAAAATATCTAGGTAACAGAAAAAGGCATGGGAGAATATTTCATTGGGCAATCTCTTATATTACACAATTACTATCATCTCCAAAATCATATGGAAAACCATCAACAATAACACAACAATCATCAAAACCTATGGCAGTTCTAGATGAAAGGTTCCTAAAAGAAGTTACTCCAGAAGATGAATTAGAAGACAAGGCCATTCTCAATTGGCTCTACAAATATGAAGAAGCATCAACATCAGCAAATATCAACATAAAGACAAACCAATATGGAAAGGGAAAAGCCATATTATAGAAAATGGGCTATGAAGGAAAGGGACCTATTGGAAAAAGAAAATATGGCATTATAGAACCCATTCAACCTATCACACTTCAGCCTAAAGACAAAACATGATTAGGCTATACAGGGGAATCAAAAGAAGAAGTAACTCAAAAAGTGGTAGAAAGGATTCTTCAAATGAGGGATGGTTTTGAAATAGATTCCAATGAGTATGAATGGGATCATTTATCTACAACATCATACACTGACATAAAAATTGATGTTATAAAAGAGTATCCAACCACATGTGAGGAGGGAAAAAGTTCAGGAACTAGACCACTTGTATTGAGATAAAAAAATATCGATGAATCAAGTGAGGATGGACAGACATCAAGTGAAATAGACGACTTAGAGGAGAGTAATATCATAGACATTGACCTCACCACTTCCAACTTTGACAACATGGCTATTGGAACCCTCACTGTCATTGATTTTACCCAACTTGATGACTTTTTACCCTTAATGCATCCTGAACTTATTGAATGGGAACCAACTAAACCTATTAATATACCAGTCTTTACGAATGATGATGCCATTATAAATTTTCTTTGTAGTGACATGCTGAACACAAATTATATCCATAAAGTTTAGAACAACACTTCATATCAAGAGGGTGCCAAATCTTCTAGTTGTAAAATTGAAAACAAGAATAATGGATCTAATAGTGAAAACCATTCAATGGTAGCATTAGATCTTGAAAAAGTAGAAATAAAGAACACATCTAATAATGAAAACCTTTCTGAAGCACTAAAAGATGGGAGATTTGACACCCTTCCAGAGCATTATCATGAAAGATCATCAGTACTGGTGGAGCTTACACAGTCCAAAAATTTTGGCACCACAAAAAAGGAAAAAATTCTACATCTGGCAGCATCTATGACAGAACAAGAGAAGCCCGAATTCACCAAATCTTTGAAGAGTAACATATCAATTTTTCTTGGTCTTTCTCTAATATTCCAAGGTTAGATCGAGATCTTCTGATGCATCATCTATCTCTACCATCCTTAATCAAACTAGTAAAGAAAAAACTAAGGAAAATGCATCCCCACATTACCTTGATGATAAAGGCTGAGCTGAAAAGAGTTGTTAGATGCAGGATTCATAAGGTCTATTGATTATGCTAAGTGGATTTCAAATATTGTACCTGTATCTAAATTGGATAATAGTATCAGAATATGCATAGATTTCAGAGATCTAAATAAGGCATGCCCAAAGGATGATTTTCCTTTACCAAGCATTAGCATTATTGTAGATTTAATAGTGGGACATGCCATGTTGTCATTAATGGATGGATTCTCAAGGTACAACAAAATCAAGATAGCACTTGAAGATTAGGAAAAGACAACATTCGCTTGTCCTTGGGGTCCATTCTATTGGAATGTCATGCCCTTTAGGTTGAAAAATGTAGGTGCAATATATTAGTGGGAAATGACCACTATTTTCCATGAAATGATGCATACTTCTATGGAAGATTATGTGGATGAAATATTAACAAAGTCGTATACCAGAGAAGGACATTTGGAGATCCTCAAAAAAATCTTTACTAGACTGGAGAAGTTCAAAGTCATATTGAACCCTAAGAAATGTGTGTTTGGTGTTACATCATCAAAGATCCTTGGATACATAGTTTCAGAAAAATGTATTGAAGTGGATTCAAAGCAATAATGGAGATGCCACCTCCAAAGAATATCAGTCAACTACAATATCTATAGGGTAGGATACAATTAATCAAGAAATTTATCTCCTAATTACCAAAAAAAAGTCATCCATTCCATCACCTAATACATGAGAATGTCTCTTTCAAGTGGGATCAAGGATGTGAAACAAATTTGAACCAAATAAAGAAATATTTTATGTCGCCTCCTCTACTCATGCCACCTATAGAAGAGATACCATTGTTACTATACATTGCAACAATAGACATTTCTTTAGGAGCTCTATTAGAACAAGAAGATTTTGAGGGAAAGGAACAAGCTATTTACTATATTAGTAGGACTCTGAATGGTTATGAAATAAATTACACCTTCATAGAGAAAGCTTGTTTGGCAATGGTTTTTGCAACCCACCAGTTATGACATTACATGTTGACCCATACAGTCAGACTCATAGCAAAGATTGATCCGTCAAATTATCTACTTAGCAAAGCTACTCTAACAGGGAGACTAGCAAAGTGGGTCATGATCTTAAGTGAATTTGACATCCAGTATATAGACTGAAGAGCCATCAAGGGGCAAGTGATAGCTGATCAATTAGCTAAAGCTCTGTTACTACATAATCATCCAATGAGCATTGAATTTCTTGATGCAGACATTTTGACTATTACCACACAACAATGGAGGCTTTATTTTGATGGATCATTTACACAATAGGGATTGGGAGCGAGAATTCTATTTGTTACACCACAAGGATATACCATCCCAAAGTCATATAGACTCATGCTTCCTTGCACAAATAATGTAGTAGAATATGAGGCATTAATCCTTGACATAAAAGTGGCAATTGAGTGGAAAATCACACAACTACAAGTATATGGAGATTCACAATTAGTCATTTATCAAGTAAATGATGAATATAAAAAAAAGATGAAAAATTGATGCCATATAAGAACACAGTTATTGATCTCAAAAAATACTATGTAGATATCAAGTTTGAATAGATTCTGAGGACATAAAACAAAGTTGTTGATGCTATGGTGACAATTGCTTCTTTATTGCAGATTCCAGAAAGATGAGGTCGTTATGAGTTTATGGTAGAACAAGTGTCTAATCTTGCCTATGACAATCCTGAATCACAAACCATTTGTCAAATAGTCAACATTCAAACCTCACTCTATGGAGATTTCTATGCTTACCTCAAGGATTATATCCTTCCTCTTGATCTTTCTAGAAAATAGAAACGTAAATTCATCTTCCAATCCACATGACATACATTGATAGCTGACATACTTTATCATCAAAGTCTTGATGGTACTCTTCTTCGGTGTCTAGAACATAACAAATTTGAAACAACCTTACATGAGGTTCATGAAGGTATTTGTGGAACTCATTCAAGTGGACTAACCCTAGCAAAGAAACTCCTTCGTTTTGGGTATTACTGGGAAAATATGGAGAAAGAGTCTTATCAATTTGTTAAGAAGCGTCAGAAATGTTAGATCCATGGTAACTTAATCCATGCACCAACACAAGAATTGCAACCATTTACATCAACATGGACCTTTTTTCAATGGGGATTAGACCTGGTAGGAAAGATAAATCCATCTTCATCCAATGGACACAAATTCATAATCACAACAACAAAATACTTTACTAAGTGGATAGAAGTAGTTCCTTTAACAACAATCATTGGAAAACATATCTTGTCTTTCATACTAAACTACCTCATCTGTAGATATGGAATTCCTTAGTCAATCGTCACAGAAAATGGTAGATATTTTAAGAACCAGGATATCCAAGAATTATGTGAAATATTTCATATCCAACATTGTTTCTCAACACCATACTATCCTCTGGGAATTGGCCAAGCAAAGGCCTCAAACAAAACAATTCTAAAAATTCTAAAAAAAATGGTTAACGATGTTGGATGTGAATGGAATGTTCAATTAAATCCTGCTCTTCAAGCATAGAAAACCTACAAGAGCTACACCATATGCCTTAGTATATGGATTAGAGGCCATCCTACCTATTGAGGTAGAAATACCATCACTTCGTGTCTCACTAAAGGGTATAAATTCAGATGAGGATTATAGAGTATCTAGAATACAAGAACTGGAATTGTTGTATGAATTTTTTCAACAAGCTATAAACCATTTGAAAGCATACCAATAGAGGATGTCGAAGAGCTACAATCATAGGGTAAAACCTAGAGTCTTTCAGGTTGGTGACTTGGTCCTAAAGGAAAACCCTAGAAATCAGCAGGATAGAGAAAAGAAAGGGAAGTTTCAACCTAAATGGCTAGGTCCCTTTGTCATCATATTATTTTATGGATCTAGGGCCTATCAACTATATACAACTGAAGGGGATCTATTTGATGTACCTATCAACACTATCCATCTTAGAAAGTTCTACACCTGAATCACCTAGTGTATGGGTCAAGTTCTAAAAATGGTTACCGTGATGAAAACTTAGCAAACAGGCGTCTTAGCGACATAAAAATTTAAAAAAAGAAAAAAAAGAAATAAAAATAAAAAATCAAAACACTAAAAAAGTGCAATAAAAACATGTAGTGAAAACCTAGAAATAGGTGCTACTTGTGATTTTAAAGCCAACTTTTCTATCTATTAGACACATGTCATGGTCATTACTTCCACCATCATTTTACATCCATTATTATATCATTGCGAGTGGTCATGTCCCACCCTAGCCTGGGGGAAAAATCCTGACCTCACTGGGGGCAATAAATCTTGAACTTAACCAAATAGACAAACAACAAGAAAACAAACGCAACAAAAAAATGATCGAAACATAAGCCAAAATGAAACATCAATCACCATCAAAAACACATTGGACATCCATATCACAATAGAAAATCCAAAAAAAATTCAAAAATTTAGTATCAAAAATTCAAAAAAATTGAGTCTGTGTCAGTCAAACTACGTGGTCTCTACATGTATAACATAGGAAAGGCTAATCTTTGATTAGCCCTCGAGGCCCCTAGGATAGGTCTTTAGGTTAGTTTTTTGGTCAAAATCTCAAAAATCACAAAAAAATCATAAAATCAAAATGGATGATCTAATCTAAATAATGGTTGAAATACTTTAAACAAAGGTTGGATATGTTGTACTTTGATCTTTGTTATCATCTCTTTGGAGCAACTCAATGATGTATTGAACTAGAGAAGCTAGGAAGGAGAATGGAATTTTTCTTTGTCTACTATCTATGAATTAATCATAATTACTATATGAATTGTCATGGGAAGTGCTCTACAAAGTATCATGGATGACATTCCAATTCACATAGGAAAGTGGCTAATTTATGCAAGAAATGCTCAGGTCATCTCGGTTTAATTATACCTAGATACTTGTGTTCACTTGCAATATCAAAAATCATGGTAGTAGTCAAGTCATCATGGTCTAAATTATACGATCAATGCTTGTACTTACTTTCAACATTTTTAAAGCTCTATGATGATACAAAGCACAATAAAAGGATTGTTAAGATGCCAATGTTTGTATATAGATTTGCATGGTAAAAATAAATTGCATTCAAAATAGTTTTACATCTACAAAATATTTGTTACATAGAAGGGTAACCAATTCCAAACAAAGATATCTTTTTTCTCATAATGGATTGAGTATACTTGATATTAACAAAACAATATCATCATTATCATATAGTTACATAATCATTTTCATTCCATACATATAGAAAGAATTTATTTTATCATTTCATCATTCATACATTTAAATCAAATTATTTACATTGATCATATCATATTTTTCATATCACACATCATAAAATTGTATAAGAAATTCTCAAAAATAAATCTCTATAGCTGCCTTTCATTCATTGATTAATCATATCATATATCATGTATTCAAAATACCGTTATATTCATCATTTTTCATTCACTTATTACATCATATATTTTCATTTTATCACAAGAATAAAAGTGTGCATATCCCATTTACATTGCACATCATATATCATTTAAAACATCATATCCATAAATCATTGCATATAGGAACATTATCAATATAATTTAGAATTACACATCATCATACATCTATTTCATCCATATAAATTACTACATACATCATGCATCCATACATCATCATTATGCACATCATAAATAGAACATCATAAATCATAGCATATCATCATGATTATAAAATTGCATCCATAAAATCATAATATAAAGATCATCACATGGCATATAGAACATAGAAAATAAGTGCATTCATCCTATAATCATATGGAACACATAATAGATCGATAAAAATCCACTACATATCATATAGATCTCAAAACCATAATGTCAAGTATACAATGATGTCTCAAATGAAAAGAGATATATCATCAAAAAATGGTTGTAATTGGAGTATACATCACATCTCAAAATATAACAGAAGGTAAAATAATGAAACTATGTGTTGCTAGCTCCAAACCATGCAGGCATCTCAAGACTAGTCCCTCCACCACCAGATGTACCAAGATCCCTCCGGTCTCATAGGAGAGGTTGTGTCACACCTCTACTCATAGTCCTCGAATGGGACCTACCAGATTAGGACTGTGCATAGCTCACTCTCTGCTCTAATAGAATGACATCATATAATTTACATTTGTAGTACTCTACCTCCTAACCAACACAAACAACCTCTCACATATAATCTTCTACAGTGGTACCATCCTCCAATCTTTGCAATCTCTCAGCTGCAACCTGAGCCCCTCTGCAGTAAATCTAGTGGCAACCCTTTTGGCTGACAATGATGTAATTTGATCCTAAGCTCCCTCTGTAGTCCATCTAGCGACATCCCTCTTAGCTATCAATGTTGTAATCTATGTCTGAGCCACAACCAACTAAGCTTGTACCTATGTGTGAGCCTGAGACTGTGCCTGTATCTATGCTTGTGTCTGTGTCAATAAACCCTGGGCCTAAGTTAGCTGGCCCTGTAAAGTTTGTACCTGTACCTGTACCTGTAGACTCGCTATTTGTGTCTGCTGCTACTGCACATGCTGCTTTGAAGGGGCTACTACTATTTGCTTCTTACAAGGTATCATATACTCATCTAAAGTTGGACTTGACCCACCTGATCCATCTCTACCACTATCATACCCCTCCTCCTCTCCACTACTCTCATCACTTCTACCCTCCTCATCCCCACTACCCTCCTCATCACCACTACTCTCAACCTCCTCCACCACCACCTCCTCCTCACTAATCTCCTCTCTCCTCCATCAGTGATGATGTACAACATGAACCTTCTCCTCCATAGGTAAAGGTTATAGCTCATCAAGAATGGTAATACATGGAAATGGATGTAGCAATAGATACTCAACATAATCAGTTGTAACCGGTGGCTTAATAATATCTGGATGGATCTCCCAAATAAGAGGTTGTAGAGCCTGAAACTCCAACACAACATCATATGATAGCCTGGGCCCCCAATTTGTAGAATCTAATTGTGAATGAGCATAATGGGAAACACCCAGGGAATGCTTTGAACAATACCATACTGATGGAACACTCGTGTAAGCAAAAATCTCTCCAAAATCCAATGAGTTCGACCAATAAAAATAAATGACTGCCAAAAAAATGGCAACTAAACATCATCATCATCCTAGTGCTCACAATCTAAATATGGATGCCATGTCATAGTCTCCATATCATCCAATACTCTGCGCTAATGATCCAAATTACCCAGTCTAGGTTGAGTAAGTCTACTTGTGTATATATGAACATAAGGCTGCCTGGTGGGTTGCTGCCTCACCATCACTTGATGTGTGACAATAATATGCTCCCACACCCACACCTATAGTAGAGTAACTCTGGCTAATAAACTCTGACCTCTACTGTAAATAGCTGAATGCAAGTCATGATATAGATGGGAAAGGATACACATGCACCAAGAATATCTTGTCCTATGTACAATCATGCTCTCTAGCACATGGCCCCAACCAACAAAAAATCCCTTTGACTTGTGATCAGGACAAAGGAACCCTCTAATAAAGCAAACCAAAACTATAGGAAAAGTGGCATAAGCATCCACCATCTCACACCACATAATCCAATATCCAACAATCCTATCATCCTAAAATACTCTCCGAAGAGCATCAATCCCACCTTGCTCTGATGAGTCATAAACAACAATATCACCGAAAACAAATATCCACAGAATCTTCCAGACATCGTTAAAGGTTACTACAATCTCACCAGTAGGTAGGTGGAAGGTATTATGCTCATTATGCCACCTCTCTACTAGGGTTGTCAGGAGACCTCGATTAATCCTAATCTGGGGCATATCTAATAAGGAAGACAATCCACAACATGTAAAAACTCTTGTCTCAGGCTATGCTAGTTGTGGTATCAAATCAAAACTCTGAGGAAACCATTCTCTAATCTAGTGGTTCGTCAAAGCCTCCTATCATCATGAAATATTCAAAGTCAATACTTTTTGTCAAATCAACATCAATTATCCTATCAAAATCTATTCAACTCTTGGTGAGACTTTTGATTAAATCTCATGAGTGAACATCATTTAACCTCACCTATCATAAGGTCAATCATCAAACATCATTGAACCTCACCTATCATGAGGTCAATTAATCAAATCAATTTCACTTATCATGAGGTTCATCAAACAAACTATAATTATTCCTCACTTATCATGAGGATAATTATCATCAATCAATCATTACACCTTGCCTATCATGAGGTTGAACATCATCTACTTGATCAAGATCATCAATCATATCAAACCAATAGCTGACATGAACAAAATCAACAAAATCAAGGATAAATTTGACAAACTACATCAATCTAAATTAGATGCACTAAAACAGTGTTTCTATGCACCATAATATCACAAGTGCCATTAAAACACTTAAAAGCACTAAAATAGGCGCTCAAAGTGCTAAATCATCAAAAGTGCTATTTCAGGAGGCAAATGCACTAAATTAGGCTGTCAAAGTGCCATTTTAGTGAATGTGCTATTTCAAGAGGTGAAAGTGCTAATCTATAGGGAAAACATGCTAAAATAGTGAAAGTGCTAAAATAGAGAGTGAAAGCACTAAAATTACTATCTGAGGTGCTAAAACGTTGAAAGCGTTAAATAAATCTAAGTGCTACAAAATTCAACCTAGGCACTAAAACATCAAAAGTGCTAAAATAGACACGTTTTAAGTGCTACATTAGGCTTCAAAAGTCCTAAAAGAAAGAAAAAAATTAAAAACCAAAAAAAGAAAAAAAATGAGAAATGCACGTAAAACGAGGAGGTTCACGGGTATGTATCGAAGGTCCGTAGGTGGTCAGGCAGTTGTGTCATTGCATGCACTTGAACCGATGAGTCTGGTAAGGGATTGAAATTTTTCTCAATTTTCTCTCTCTCACAACTTTTTGAAAACTCAATTGTACAAATGAGTTTAAAATAACATTCTAAAACCCTTTTTAGGCTAATTAAGATGGGATTTTTGTGGGATTAATTATTTTTTTCAAGGGAGATTAATTCAAATTCATCATAGGGGTAATTTATACATTCTTTATTGTGAGATAAATTATTTCAACATTGAATCTTCATCGAATCATCATAGAATCATCGAAAAATCATAAAAATTGAAACCCAAAAAAATTTAAAAAAATAAAAAATTCATCAATTAGATATTCTGCTAAAAGTATGTATATTCATCATCACTCTGAAATCAAATATCTAGGCCACTGTAAACTTTATATATTGATAGTAGCAACAATTTCTTTTAGGTGCCAATGCGAAACAATACCACTTCAAGGAGAGGCAAAATGTACACCTAAAATGACCGGATAATCTAATTAATTAAATATGACTTATTTGATTATCACTCAACCTTAAATTATCTACTGTCAGCCAATAGAAATATTTATTTATAAATTCATTTTTCTACTCCTTCAATTTTAATTAAATAAACAACTTTCGAAGTAGTTTGTGCTATTTCAATCATTCGGGCATTTTTTTCTTCTTAATTAAATTAATAGTTTTAAATACTTTGTTGTTGTTTTTGCATCATGAACTCCTGCAGTACGTAATTTCTATAAATCGCAAGCTTTTTAACGCGATCTGAGGCCGGGCGCCATTAGCTCAAACACTAATTTTTTGACGGGGAGTATCGGTAACTGTGGACTAAAATGAAAGCCGAATGAAATTTTAGCCAACCGAGCTAGGGCCCCCGCCCAAATACTTTGTTGTTTAATTATCATATCTCTTCTATATTTATTTAATAAACAAATTCTATAGTTTTTTTTAGTAAATTAATTATTCTCTTTTGCTAATTTGAATAAATAAAAAATATTCAAATAAAGGCAATTTGCTCTATTCACTCACCAATAAAATTAGATATTTTATATCTAATTAATTCAACTGGCATTCATGAGAAAGCTGTGGAGACAAATTGGAAATCAACTTCTTCATCTCCTTCCTTTGATTCTTCCTATCATCTGGCCTAATGTTTTCATGGGGAGAAACCATTCCCATGAATAGCTCAAGGTTCTTCATCTCTCACCATTCAATCTTCTAGATTAAATCCAAGCCTTTGTTGTGCTGCCCCATCACAAATTGTTGCCATGAATCTATAAATACAACCTTCTTTTACAGGAAATGGATTCAAATCCCAATTTTGTGCAATCTAACTTTGTAGAAATAGCAATTCAACATTCAAGCAATTGAGAAAATAGAATTTACCAAATATCAATCATAACATTTTAGAATAACAATCATGGCTTTCCATTTAGCCACATCATAGTTTATAGTAGCTTCTTTTATTGGATTTCATGTCAATTTAGATTACAATAGCTTTATCATATCATTTAAATATCATCATATAAAATTAGATTATTGCATTTAGAAGCATCACATTCTCTAGATTGGCATTTTAACAGGCACAATGCTTACCAAATCTGAGATCCCTCTATGATTTAATAAATATTTGGAGATAGGGAACAATGAGAGGCTTTCAAGAGTTTTCCTATTTTTAACTAGTTTAATTTATTGATTCTCTTGATATAATGTTTCAATAAGAAGTGTTGTTTGTTATTTCATTCTTTACTTATTCCACACTTACACAAACCATGTGAGATGGGGGGGGATTCTAGGCTCATTTTTTTATTAGATCTATATTTCCCTAAATCACATTAAGGTTTTCTCTAATTCTCTCTTAATTGAGCCTGATCTACTATAGGGGGTGGGCGTTAGGAGGTGGAGATTGTGGAGGTGTGGGGTTTCGTTGTGGTGGTGTATCTAGATGTATGGGATCTATAGGAATTTGTGCATCAAGTATAAAATCCTTTATGTTAAATTATGGACCCATGTGAACAATGAAATGGCAATTGCATGTTAAACAATTAAAAAATATATATCAACAAACTAATTAAATAGTGCACACAATTCATAAGTTATTTAAAAATCACATTGAATGCGTAGAAAATTCAAAATACATTTCATTTCAAAACCATTCAATTTATAACATTAAAAAATCCATAACATTAGATATCACTTGATAATTAAGCTATAGCCAAATTTGATGATATACATTAATTGATTTATTTAAAATAAATAAAACCACATGGATTAAGGTAAAGACTTAGATTTATTTAAATAAATCACCATCAACATTTAAACTAGGAGTTGGATAAAATGTATCAAGAATTGAGAGCTCACAAAAGGCTATGATATCAACAATGAGGCTTCTTTGAATCATTATTGGAAAAATTAAATAAGAAGATTAGTAAATAGAGACTGTGAACATGAGGTGAGGAACCATTTAATTTCTATAGGTAAAGGACTAAAGAATGAAAAATAAGACACATGTAGATATATAACTTTGATTTCTCAAATTGGGTGTTAATAGGAGGTTAGGGGTTGTTTAGAGTTTCTTCGATTACATATAAAGGTGGAAAAAGAGAAGGAAAGGTCCCCACTAATTTAGGTTATGAACAACTCAAGAATGAATGTCAAAATGGGTAAATGTTGAAAACCATGTAGTTTAGTTCAAGTAAAAATTATACTAGATTCTATTTATCTTAGGATTATTGTTAAACAATGGTGATCAATGGAGCTCATAAATATCAAGCCTGTCATTAATTAACTAATTCATCAATAAGTAATATTCTTCTAAGTTTTTATGGGTTTAGAGATTTATCTTTTGGGGCGAGGGGAAGTTCACTCATAGGTGTGGTTGTTTTCCAACATGAGTATATCTATAGAGCTAAGGTATATCGATTAAGAATACATGTATTTATCAAGTATGACATAGAATTTAATTAAATCCTAGGACATAAATTGATTTATCTAAATTTTTAAATTTTATGATAAGAGACACAAGTTCTCTATAGTGGGACAAAGTAGTTAAGAAGAAATTATATGTTTTAACACTAACATTTTTTTTAAGCAAAAGTGGCAAGCCACTATAATTTATTATATTTAGATAAAATATTACAAAACCTGGTTCAAAAGAGCATACCAGCAAGAAAGAGTCAGGAAGAAAACCTCTAGTTGTAGCTCTATTAGATACAAAATATTCTTACAAAATCATCCCAATAATAGGGACCCATAGCAAAGTTTTACAAAGTCATTAAAGCAAGATATGACCAAAATTATAGCCAATCGAGATTATTGAGCATTACAATATATGTCATATATCAAATGAAAGATGAAACCACACTTAGTAAAACTATCAAAATAGCAAAAAATGTGTCCCAAAAAACAATGGAACTGAACTAAAACTAGATATTATTCTTGCATGTGATCACCACCCTACACAAAATTCTTGTCCTAGCCTTCTGGAACTTCATGTAGACCCAAATCATTTTCAAAGAAATAAAATCAAATACTCAACTTCTTGTCTCTCTTTTCCACTTGCAGTAGACAAGACCTAGCACTAAAACCTTGATGCCCACCAACAACATGAATAGCTACATTTTGTCTTGGCATCATTTCCACTTTGATTTCATCTAACAAAGATGATACATTTCCAAATTCCAATGCGACAGAGAAATAATTTATGGGAAAATGGGAATTATGCTCATGCAGGAATGGAATTACATAATATTTTTCTTTAATATCAAAAGCCATGGCTAGACATAATCGCCTACAATTCTTCCTTAAAACTTTCAAAAGAGCATAATCATTTTTTTTATTATAGAGCAAGTCTAATTTCCTCAAAGATTTCATCGAAGCCCTGCCAATTTTTAATATAATCCCTAGGAAATACTCCCCCTATATTCCCATTCTAAGAGAAAATATTATACCCATTCACTACTTGTAACAGAGCTTGGTTACCAAGCATATGAGGTTTGAAAAATTTAGCTACAATTGATTTGAGCTCTACTAGAGATTGAAAAAGATCTAGAACATTCGATGAGAACAATGAGAGTGCTTGAGAAGGAAAAATTAAATGCTTGGCATGAGGGCTTGTTATTTCAAAACCCAGAATTGACTGCACTAACGACTCCACCCTAGGGCATGACACATGAAAAAAATAAAGACAAGTTTTCATGAGAAAGGTGTTCCTCAAATAGTCATTCCCAAGATTACACTAGGAAATACACCCTAAAATTCCATGGTTGAGACATCATTTTGACATTTCTTTGCACACAAATAACCCAAATCTTGATTCTCTAGTGACCTCCAAAGAAAATGACAATTCTTTTTGAAGAAGTGAGCCAAATATATCTACTATTTAAAGCCAAAGATAACTTATTAACTGCATCCATAGCAAAATAGGGGCCAAATATTCAACAAGATTTTAGCCTCATTTCAACACGTGCAAGGTCATATCTTCTGCAAAGATCATAAATTTTCACAAAATTTGAAGGAATATAAGTACCTTCAAAATAAGCCTCACATTAGAGAAATCAAAAGAGATGAACAAGTGTCCATTTGTAGGGGCTCATGGAAGTTGCATATTCTATCCTTCATCTGATGAAATTGAGCTTAGGTGATGTCAGTTCCAATATTTCATTTGAGTGAGGGGAATTATTACACATGAGCCTTGCCATCCATGTTAAAAGATAACAAAAAACTAGGAAGAAGAAAGCAATCATTATATGATAATACTTACCTACTAAAATGTTAGAAACTTAATGTTTGGAGATGGAATTACATCTTGAAGTGTGCGAGGTACATTCACCAATATCACAAGAAATCATAACATAATATTTTCCCTCAGCTAAGCAAAATGAATTTTCCCATATGAATAAAAGGCCTAGATTATGGGATATTCATGTAATATGATAAGCACCAATTTTCCATATGAGAAGCTATGGACAACAATGTAAATTAAAAAACTCCCCTTTTCTGAAACACTGATAACTGAAAGCTAAACAAGATTTAGAATATCCTGTTGTATGAGTTCATCAAGATGAGGAAAATCTTGAATGCGAGAAATATCATGGAAGAAATAAATTTCTTGATTATTACACCCCATGTTTTCTAAGAATTTGGTTAGTTTATTTCATGTTGAAAATGGGAAGTAATTATGTGAGCTTAATAATTTGCTCAAAGCTATTGTGCAGTTGTGTAGATCCCAGTGGTATTTAACTGCTACCTGATTTAACATTGGATGATTATATGTTTAGATTCGTTTTACCATTTGTAGAAATAGATAGAAGATTGTAGAAGAATAAGATGAGAAGATAGAAGTGGCCTTGCATGCGGAAGCTTTTGGGAAGAAGCTCCGTAAGCCTGATCAAAATCTTGCCCACTTGGCATAAAAAAATTTGATAAACTCTCTTCAACTTGCTGCAATAAATAGACAATAATGAGCCTTGTAAAGTCTAAAGAGTTAACAATTACAAAGAACAATCATTATCTCACAAAACACATGCCTATTCTTTGCAAATGGGGATTCTACTGGCCAGAGAAATGATATCCAAAAACAAGTCCTTCATCCATTTTGGGCATAAAAAGCCCAAAGAGAGTGATAAGCTTCAGTTGATTTTGAAGATATCTTGTAAAGAACATACTAAAGTTGATGCCCGAACGAAACCCACTTAAAAGCTCAACGCTTATAAAATATCTTGCTCGTACAAAAGTGTTAAGCTCGAGATGCCAACTTGGGCGAGGTGGGTCAGTCAATCTTTGTTAATTGAAACATATCTCTCCACCCGTTCAGCGTACCAAATATATAAATGCATGATTGATCATCCATGATAACTAAAAGTGATGCCTATTATTATATGTCATGCAAGCTCCAATTAAATTTAGAATGCAGAGATTGAGTCAGCTAAAGTCAAAATTTAAAATGCAGAGCTCAATCAACTACCATGGCCGAAGATATTTAAGCGTAAGCGGGTAGATTGAGCTCGTGCATTATGAAGCATCAATCACTTTAGCTTCCAAGGATCTTTTCATGCATTCACGAAGATGTTATCTTTCTCAAAAAAGTTAAACTAGCTCAAGGTGAGTTACGCCTTCCATGTAGGTACCCCATGTACTCATATTTTGTGGGACTCTTAAGTAAGGCATCACATGTTATATCGTTTAATTATTAATTACAAATGTCAGTTCATGTTAAAGTTTCATTTTGGATTTAATCTCTTTAATCTTGGTGTTTGGGGAACAACTCGAGGAATTATGAGATCGTGAATAATGTTTAGGATTACAATTAAATGGCATCCTATTTCCAACATTCTCCCACTTGACATTATACATTGCAATTATTCTAAACAAGGAATCGTTATTATAAATCAAGTCGTGAGCAAGGAGCCAATATAGTGCTTATTAATCAATCCATGCCGAAGCACAAATGCAACCACCATAATCATGGGCTCCAAGGGAAATGGTTAAAACCCGAGATAATAACTTATCTGTAGGAACTAGTTTCATAAAATAATCCGCATCATTAATTAAAGTGTCAACTTTCTCAATTAATTCCTTCCCACTCTCAACCATTTCTCGTACAAAGTGATATTGAACATCAACATGCTTAGTATGAGCATGATACATAGTATTTTTGGCTAAAAAAATAGCACTCTGACTATCATATTCAAGTTTAACTTACTTACAATTAAAACCAATGCCTTTCCCAAGTCTCTGTAACCAAACTGCCTCTTTGGAGGCATGTGAAACCATTGAGTGTGTTGAACTCATGTCCAACCAAGGTGTAGGCTTCTTGGTATTTACTGTTGAAAAAGTTTTTCTTACAAGTAACCATTCCAACAGATATCTCTTACCATAAGATAACTCAAGTGTCACATATTTATCCAAGTATCCATGAGGATTTGTAACCAACCAATCTATGCCAAACTCCAAATGCAACATAGTACTATCATGAAGTAATCAATAAAATGATTAATGCACCCAATACTTAAGAGAACTACACAAGATCAATTTCAAAGTTCCAATCATGAATCAAGAACATAAACATGACAACATGATCTAACGATCTCCTACTAAAAGATCACATGCACCATAACATATATACATCCTAGTCTCAAGAGAAAAAGTACCATGCCAAACTCTAAATGCATCCAAGAGTAATCCATGACATAATAGCAACCACTCTAAACCAAGAAAAAACCATATCCCCAATCGCATGAAGATAACCTCACCAATGATGCATCCACATCACTACCAACAACTCCCACTGAACCATGGTACGAGCTACACATAACATCATGACAACCATCCTCCTCATGAAGATCACTCTTTAACATCAAGCAAAGAGTCATCACTAAAAATTTTACATGAAATGATCAAAGCATGATTACTATCATCCGAGGATTCCTCTGTAGAATAATCAAAACTCTTTTTCTTGTTCTTACAATCCTCCTTCACATGTCCTGATTTACCACAGTTCCAACACTTTACCTTACTCTGTCCTTCTAACTTACCCTCCCCTTCCTTGTCTCCCTTAGGTTATTTTTTCTCAAGCCTACCTTTTACAAACAAGGCATCTTGGATTTCCATTTTAGACTTCCTCCTAATCTCCATTGATAGGAGAGTAGGAATTATATTATCCATCTTCATATTTGCACCACTACCATTGATAGCAACAATTAGATTTTCGCAAGATTCTGGTAAAGAAAAAAGTAACAATATGAATCTATCTTCATCTTCTAGCTTTACATCTACAAATGCTAATTAACTTAGAATCAAATTTAAATCATTCAAATAATTTTCAATAGAATCACCATCTTTCATCTTTAAAGAATGCAACTGTCTTTTCAAATACAACTTATTAGTAAGACTTTTAGTTTGATAAATATCACCTATTCTCTTCCACAACTTATATGCAATAGTTTCTTCTAAAACATTCAAGAGAACAACATTAGCAAGACATAATCTTATGGTCCCTCTTGCCTTCTTATCAAGCTTAGCCCAATCCTCATCTAAAATTATTGTAGGTGACTTTGTCTCATTACCAACAACTAACCACCGATCTCTCTCTTCAAGGAGATCCTCCATTTTTAGTTTCCACATCTCATAGTTAGATCCATTGAATCTTTCAATATTTAAACGAGAATTAAAACTCATTGTTACAAACTTATTTTCCAAAATCAGCAATAACACAATAGTAAAAGTTCCCACTACAGCCAAAAAACCTTCAAACTTTTAAGAGAAAGGCATCCCAAAATCTACCCCAAATGTTAGCTCTAATACCAAATGTTGAAAATGGAGGTAATTATGTAGCTTAATACTTTGTAAAAATATTGTAGCTGTAGATATAATTAAGTATTCTTTGTTATAATTTCTTTGTGGATGATTATCTGTTTAGATTCATTTTACCATTTGTAGAAATAGACAAAAGATTATAGAAGAATAAGACTAGAAGATAGAAGTGACATAGCATATATCGTGGAGAAACCCTTTCAAGAAAAAAATCCACCACGATAATCAATAGTGCTTGTATTATTTAACCTTAGAACAAGATTACAATAATTCTTTATTAGTCCTTGCTTGAGATGCTTTTTTGCCTTCAACAATTCTTCTTCACAACTTGCAATAAAATATGATAAAATCTCTTCAATTTTTTGCAATAAATAGACAATAATGAGCCTTGTAAACACCAAAGAGTTTGATGGCACCTTCAAAATTCTACAAAATTTAAAGTGCCCATGTTGAAAAAATTTGATCTACACACTTAGAAGTGCACCTGAAAAAATGTGCCCAAGTGACCTACTTTGGAGGACAACAATTCAAAGCCTATTGATTTTCAAGCCAAACCCCTTGGTGGACTCATCTACTTGACATATGTGAACATGTTTGTCTTTTTTTAGCTTCCCATGATGAGTTTTGATAGCGTTTTGAAAAGCAAATCTAGAAGGTTCTGAAACCTTTTTGTTGTTTGCATATTATCAATCCTGTAAAGTGGCCTCCTATTTGAGTTGATATCTTGAAACTAGATGTTCATCATGTCAAAAGGATTGTTTCCCTCCATTCTCCCTACATTCATTTTCTCCCTGGTCCATTTTCAGAGTCTCATGATCAGATTTGATATTTTTACCAGGTCAAAATCAAATGCAATTTGTTCACTTTTTACACCTGCATTTTCAAATTGCTTCAAAGTGGTCATCTTTGACCCTTAATATCTTTTGACGAATGTGGATCAAAGAGAATCTCTCTTGCACACATATTTAGTGTACCCAAATGACCTAGTGGGTCTAGTGGCAGCCTCCCAAAAGTTGTTTTGTTATTTTTTCAAAGTGGTGACTTTGAGAGCCCTGATGGTTTTGAACAGGTGTAGTTGCAGAAATGGCCGACTGAGCAACTTTGACATTGAATAAATTTTACCTTAGGATATTTTGAAAAACCATATTTTATATTTCATTATGGGTAAAATTTACACATGCCTATTCAATTGCATGCCTTCAGGATAAGTTTTGATGGGTTATTTAATTGCTTTATGATAATGACATGGTCAAAAATGGTGTTCTGGAAAGTTTCAAATTTTGCAATTATAATGACAACCCATTTATTGTTTGGGTTTGAAACATCTACAACTCCATTTTCATCAACATTGGAGGTCATTTGATACATTATTTTAATGTACTTCTATTGTGGTGAACACGTCCTAGGGGCCAATTTACAAAGGAGGTACCTGAATTTTAAGGGCTGGGAAAAATTTGAGAAAATGGGTTTTCTCTAGATAAATATTATGGCCACACCCAAAAAAAGGGCTCTAGAGGTCACCATTTGTGCACAATGAAATTTTTCCATTTGGGTTGCATGCGTAATTAAAATTTGCCTATTTTCTAATATTCTCAAATGTCAATATTTAAAATATTGTGAATATTTTAAATGTTGTGTATTTGTAAAAGATGCATTTAGGGAAAACATAAATGAAATTTGAAATGTTTGGGAGGAAAAGCAAGTTTAATTATTTCTTTCTATTGGTTGAAGTCATGACAGCTTCACGAGAGAACTCATCGCTCTTCTCTGGTTTGAAGCTCTTTCTCTCATTTGTATTCACGATCGGTGATGGTAGTTCCTCTTCATATCCCATCATGGATTGAGTGATATTTTCCTCATCTTACTAGGGATGAGCAATCACACACATCTCTGTTTCATATCTTCTTTCTTTCGTGCATTCGCAATTTCCGATAAATTTGTGTGATGCAACGGTGGTACGGGTAAAGCATTCTTTTGCAACCTGATGGAAAAATTTAAGGCCTCCAAATGTGAAAAATGAAAAATTCCTTCCTGCAACAGTAAAATGTGAAATAAAATGGTGAACGTACAACTAGATAAACGAAGATGGAGTTGCATTTTGAATGTTGCAAACATTTGCTTATTGCAAAATAATTTTTTACAAAGAATTTGTTGCGTGAGAATTCTTTTGGATTCAAGGTTTGAATGGGATCATAGAGTTTTTGTTCACTACTACAAAAATTGGATGCCATTGATGGATTTGAGAAGTTATAGAGCACCAAGGCATCAAAATTAGGGCATTTTCCCATTATCACACATCTCTGATTTAATTTTTGTGTCCCATTTTGCATTCGTGATGGGTGAGGTTTTCTTTCTTTTTCATCATTCATCACTAATGGAAATTATCATTCCCAAATATATTAGCGATTGGTGATGAGACTAAGTTCTTTTTATTTTATCGGGCATCACTATTTAATATTTGGGTATGTGCAAGATCATCATGGAAAAAACAGGCCCTTAAGTGGCAAAAAATTCAAAAAAAATTAGAGTTAGGGAACTTAACGTAAAAATTTGAATAAGTTATCTATATTATTTCAAAAATATGTAAGAATAGAATTTTTAGCAAATTGAATGTAGTTTCTAAACTAGTAGGTTTATTTTAAAAAAAATCTATTTGGTGAAAATTTCAAATTTGAATGTAGTAGTACTTAAATTTCAGGGAAAAAATAAAAGTAGGTGTCTGTCTGACCACCCTAACCACAATAAAATGATAATATATTTTTATAATATTTTAGATATAAGTAGAGGACTCATGTCACAATGTGATGCATATTTTTCTGTAATTTTTTCCAAGTGAATAATTAATTATGGACTTTTTATTACAACTTTAAAAAAATATAAAAACTCGTATGTCTGACCACCTTAACTTGGTCAAAACTTCATTTTATTTTTTCATCCTATGGTATGAGAAGCATAGAATGTGATACTGTTTGAAAGCTATAGATGTTTTTCAATCAACCTATCAATTAGGACTTTAGTCGTAATTCAAATAGATAATAAATAATAATTATTTATTAAATTCAAAGTAAAGCATAATTTATATTGGTGGAAAGCTGAGAATATCTTTCAAAAACCCTTTTCATTTCATCAATTTTGGGTAAAAAAAAATCATCAGCCACATGGACCATTATATCATTATATATCACCACTTTTTGGCCCATCATGATCCTTCACATGCCCATTTGCTTTCCCACATGAATTGGAGATGTGTGATGGTTGTTATCCTCATTCAATGCATCAATAATTAATTTTAGTTGTTCTAAATAAATGAGAGATGTGTGATGGTGCTCGAGAATACTAAGGTAAAGAATGGGGTGGGCCTAGGTGAAAGATTTATAAGGTTTTTCTAAAAATTTTAAATTGTTTTCCGAGAATGTATTTTTTTAAAAGTCCTCTTTTAAAAATGTAAAATTTTATGGTGAAGTGAAAGGTAAAAGGGGCATGGGGTAAATATTTTAATCGGGTAAAATAAAAATGCTTTTATTATTTAAAGATAATCTTTAAATAATAACGAAGATAAATGAAGGGAGTGAAATTATTTTCACTTTGATGGAAAATATTTTAAATGTGCCTTCAGAATGTTAAGAAAAAAAAATGTAAAGTGGAAAATAATATTACTAGGAAGGCACGGGAAATAATTTTGTAATGTGAATATTTTTTTCAATGTGCAAAGTGTTTTTGTTGGAGATGAGTTTTTACGGAGAACACCATTTTCATGCAGTTGGGTGAAAATGAACAAAGGGGGTAAAATATTTTGCAAGAAAAGGTATATTTTTCAGTAGGAGAACAAAGAGGAATGATGATTTTTTTAGGTTGGGGAATATTTTTTTGTTGCAGGTGTATGAAGTTTGAATTTGAAAGAAGGTTGAAGAGTCTTTAGCAAGCAAAGACACTTGTAGATCAACAAACCTAAATGTGCCAATTGTCTTCTCCGGGTGAGCATTTAGGGTTTTTTATTTTTTCCTTAAGTGTTGTTTCTGCTCCATTTTTAGAGGGAAGTTGTTTTGTAATTAATCACAAAGAACATTTTGATGAGAATACAAAGCATTTTAGAGTCAATTTTTAGGGTCTTAGTCTATCAATATTTATGTAAGTTTGATTACAATACTAGCAAGATAATATTGAATAGTGCAATTTCAAGGCCTTTTTACTCTCCTACGTACTAGTTTTGCATATTATGAATAATATAATCAAGGTTATCTTATTTGTCTCCATTAGTTTTAGATAGATGTGTGGTTCTGTTCTTGTCTATTAATTCAAAGAATTAATGTAGGTACTTGAATATGGTTGCAAATTTGTATTAAATTGAGTGCTAAGATTTTGATAAGAAGTAGTGGTCAGTATATTATTGTGAAATACTATAATGCAACATTTCAGAGCTTCATATAATGCTAGATTTGAAGTTTGTTATCATATTATATGGATGTTTAGGTTGACTTTGTTCCAATGAATGAAGCACTTATCTTAGTAGGTTATTCATGTTACATTATGTTGGTTAATTCAAAAGATAATTACAATTTTAAATCATATTACTTATCAGTCCCAGTTGGTTTGTGTGTTGAGCCCATTTTAATGAATTACATCTCTCATGTTGAAATGAGTCATTACTATAGAGGTCAGCCAAGCCTTTAGAGTACTATGTCTTTCAAACAATTAAAGGAGAACCATTTTTTGAGAGTGTATTTGGTACTTTAGAACACAAGTATCTATAAATATACTATTGGGATTACCCTCCCTGGTTTAACCAAGCCAAAAGTGTACAATATTTCAATCTCTTTGACTAAATTTTGTTTGTTGGCCACATCAACCAGTTGAGTCTAAATATGAGAGAATGACTACTCTTTAGGAATCATTGAATCTATTCATTTGGGAACTAATAGATTGGTGACTCTGCTAGGGAGAATTTGAGAAATATCTGATAGAAGATCATCTAGCCTTAAGAGTCATTGAAGTTTCAAAATAGTTTGTAACTAGAGATTGGAAATTGTTGAGTCTTATTTCCCCATCTGATTCACCAACAGATTGGCGACTCTGTTGGGGACAAGCTAATTCCAAACTCTCTAGTTCAAATCTGGTACAGTCAGAGTCAATTGTTAGTTGTGATATTCTTCAATGTTTGAAGAATAATCGGTTTTAATTTAGTTGTATTGGTTCCATCATACTAAGTTTTATGCATCAAGTATTATTCCATTCTACCACCTTCTATTGGGTAATGTTTAAAGTCTTTTATGAAGTAACAAGTATAAAATAAAAGTGCAATCACTTTTTATTTCCTAGTATTTTGGGTGGCAACAATGAGTTCTCTAATACCAATGTAAATATTAGTTCTCAAAAGGAAAATAAGAAGAAATATTTTGAAATATTCAACATAATGAGGAAGACTAGAGAAGTTATGCAAACAAGTACCTTGAGTAGAAGGCACAATCTGAACCTACAAAAGAAAAGCAACCTAAATGGGTCAGGAAATGCTCAAAATCAAGTAAGTATGTTGATTCCCCTCCTGATGTATCTCCTACTTTCAATATTGATATAAGTAGTGCTAGTATCCATGAAGGACATGAAGTTCAAGGGTCTAACATAGACCATGGAAGTTTTCAATTGAACAAGTGTTTCATAGTGAGTTAAATATTTCAAGAGAGGAAGATAGGTGGGAGTTTTGGGAAAAGAATAAGAAGTTCTCTAAGCCTTTAAATCTTGGACTTGGCTTCATTATTAATGGAAATAATTTTAAGCCATGAGGTAAATCTCTTGATGAGATAGTCCACTTTTCTCTAGAGGAAGACCCTATTGATCAACCCTACTTTATGCCTGCCTCGAGTGAGCATGGGGATGTTCTAGAAAATGAGGAAGACATAGATAATGACATGAAAACTATAGAAGAGGAAGAGCTAAGGCTCGAGGAACAAAAAGAAAAAAAATGGAGTTAAAAGAGAGGGAAGATGGGATTAGAGCTAAGAAACTTTAGAGAGATGCTAGAAGGGAAAAATTGGAGAAAATGAGAGAATATGCTACAAGGCGTAAGACTCTTGAGGAAAATATTTTTTAATTTTTTTCTCTAAGATGACTAATGATATTCCTGAAGCAATAGTATCAATGGGAACCTTAGCTACTAATACCAATACAACATCTTTCTCAACTACTAGAGCCTCAAACCCTCATGTTAATAGTAAGAAGATATCATTTTTAGATCATGGGAAGAAACTTGTTGACCAACCCAAGAAAACTACATTCAATACCAATACTAATGTTAATAATTCATCTGCTGAAATCCCCACACATAAGGAAAAAATCAATCCAACTCCATCTACTGCACCTCCAAATCCTAAGATATTAAGGATGCAATTGGAAATTGAAAAGTTGCGAGAAGATTTGAAGAAAGCCGAAATAATAGCTTCTAATGCAGAAATGACTAGGAAGATTGCATTCCTTAAAATGTCCACCCATATCCCAGAGGCTTCAAGCTCTGGACATACTAATAGTGAGTTACAAAAGAAGAAATTTGATGGACATACTTCTGGTGGAGGTGGTGGTGGAGATCAGGGAGGTGGTGGTGGCAGAAGAAATAAGAATGATAATTCTTATTTTGAAGATGATGAGGGAAGTAAGAAAGGGGGAGGTGATGGAAAAATTGGAAAGGGAAAAGATAGTAGCAAATCTGATAGAAAAAAATATGATGAACATAGAGATGATCATAGGGATTGACATACTAGGAGGCCACTCCAAGTAGATAGATACCAACAATTGTGTTTCACTAGAATACCTAGTTACCCTAACCCATTCCCTAAATATTTCTTGCTTGCTCTAGTCAAATTATCTTAAAATAATGCCTTGAGTGGTGAAGACCATCTCAAATCATTCGCTAATGTTATGGATGATTTTGAGGTGGAGGAAAAAGATTTCATGATGAAGTTGTTCATGTAGTCTCTCATTGAGGATGCATGAGAGTGGTATAGAAGTTTTCCTGCCAAAAGCATTGGCTCTTGGGAGGAATTCAAGAAGTTTTTCAGGGAACCATATGGTGACAAGACTGATTCAAGCTTTTTGTTGAATCAATTCAATAATATTGTTAAGGGATCCAATGAATCTATTGTAGAGTTCAACACAAGGTTCCAGAAATCTAGGAAAAGGTTGCCTCCTCATTTGCAATTAAATGATCATGTATGTATGGTAAATTACTACAATGCTTTTGATGCAAAAATGAGTTACCACTTGCTAGATAAGAATCCTCATTCATTAACGGAAGACTTTAAAATGGCAGAGCATATTCAAAATATTAGTAGAGTAACTGGTAAAGTTGGTAGAAGAGATGATCCAAAACTCTTCAAAAATTCAAAAAAGGAAGACAAGAGTTCAAGTGCTAAAGGGTAAACTATTGAGGACAAGCTTGATAGTTTTATGAAAACCATCAATGATAATATTGTGAAACAAGAGAAGGTTCAACCTAAAAACTATCAAAGGAATGAAATAACCCCTAGATTGCAAGACCACCCATACAATACCAATTGGTATAATGGGAATCCTGTCCTAAATAATTAGAAAAACACCCAACATAAAGTTCCTCTAGACCCTCTGCAAAAGAATTCAGGTAATTTTGTTGAGGATACTCCTTGGTGTATGACTTTCCAAATGCCACATTCATCACAACAATGTGCAGTAGTATAGATGGTTGAAGTAGATGATGACATACCCAAAGACTACGATCAACAAGATCAAGAGGTTGGTGATGTACTTATAATTATGGGTGATTCTAATGCTTCCTACAGTGAATTCTCTTCTGATGAAGGTTCTTATGAATTAGATGAAGATAATCAAAGGGAAGTTGCTAATGCATATCATCAACAAGTTTTTTCTAATGAGGATACCAATAGTGATGTTGAGGTTTACAATTTGGAAGCAACTGAAGATGGTGTTGCATTAAGAAGACCCTTAGAAGAGGAGATTCCAAAATATACTATAGTCTTGGCTGGCCAAGCTAGAAGTTCCTATCATTTGAGGAATAGAGCCATTGGAGGCAAAAAATGTAGTCTTGCTAGTCTTTTAATCAAGGAAAAAAATTCCAATGGAAAAGAATGTGAACCTAATGGAAAAGTAGTAGTAAAAGCCAAAGAAGGCGAGGGAGATAAAAGTTGGGCTAAGGGAGCAGAAAATTCAAAAGCTATTCAAGGACACAAATCCCCTGTTGGGAAATCAAAGACATAGAAACAAGCTCTTGAAGCCAAAAGGAAGGATGCTAAACACAAGGATGAGGTAATAAAAAATAAATAGAAAGATAATAGAAATGAACAAGGCATGCCTTCAATTGAACTTCCCAACTATAATCCTATTGATATGTTTTAGTTACTTAGCCAAGTTAAAGTATTTGTACATTTTATTGAAATGATGAGGATAGAGGAACATAAACAAAAGGAAGTAGCCCTTATCAATAGTGTTTCTATAGCCTGTAATGATTTAGTGGTGCTCACTCCACCCAAATTGAGTGAAAAGGATAAGAAAAGTAAAGAAGTTAAGGGAGTAATTACTGAGATTCCCCATATTTTTCTATGGAATTCTATAAATACTTGTCCTGATAAGATAGATCCATTTTTCCTTACCCTGGTGGTTGGGGGAAATTTTATAAGGAATTGTATCATTGATTTTGGCGCATCCAACAATATCATTCCATTTAAAATCATGGATGCACTAGTGTTAAGGGTTGATAACACTCACGGAAAGTGTTATGCCATGGATGCCAAAGAGGTCCTTGTACTGGGTGTGATAAATGAACTTCCTTATAGATTGGCAACCTACCCTGACAAATAAATTAAAATGAGTGTGGTAGTGGTAGATATCCCACCTAACTATGGAATGTTATTATAATAGAAATAGAGTGCATCTATGGGAGGAAATATATAGTGTGACATTTCTTATGCAACATTTCCCATTTATGGTAAGAATTTCCAAGTAACGAGAGAACCTAGGGTACCATATATGTTGGAGCATGTTCCTAAGGATTACACAATTATTTTCATAGATACTAATATTCGTGAGTTCAAGATAGAAGAAGTACCAAGAGAGGTTGAGAGGTGTTTTGTACCTATAGAAAATGAAGTTTTAAGAGTGTCTAATAAAGAAGGATTGTGGAAAATGTACTTTGATGGTGCAAGCTCCAAAGAAGCATCTGGTGATGGGATTTTATTAGTATCACCTACTGGAACACTTATAATTTCTCTTTTACATTGTCTTTTATATGTACAAATAATGTGGCAGAGTATGAAGCCTTATTATTGGGATTGAGACTAGCTGAAACATGGAATAAGAAAGCTAATGGTGATTGGTGATTTTGAGCTTGTGATATTGAGAGATAAATATGCCTAAAAAAATGACAAAGTAAAGCAATACAAGAATGTTGTCTAGGATTCCATAGAATAGTTTGATGCTTTTGAAATTGATTGGATGGAAATAGGACATAATAGAGTAGTTTATTTACTTGCTAATATTGCATTAAGACTCGATGATATAACTTTCATAAGAATCTATAAGTTCGAGATACAGACAAGGCTATCCATCCCTAAAAATGTATACAACTGGCATATCTTTAATGATGATGAGGATATTCTTAGATTCCTAAATTGCACTGATAAATATGAGGGCCAGGAGATTGACTTCAGTAGATTTGTTGAGAATATTGATGGAAAGGACACAGTGTTTGGAAAAGAGGTCATCCAATTAAAGAAAAATAAAATCCCGAAAGGCCTTGTAGCTTTTGAAAGATTTTTTTATTCTCAAGATACAAACAAGGCCAAAACAGCTATTGCTCACCCAAAGGACCTAGAGGAAGTAAACTTAGGAACTGAAAATTCCCCAAATAAATTTTATGTAGGAAAGAAGACGAAACCAAAGGTGAAGGAAATGTTAATTTCCTTACTCAAAAAATACAAACATGTCTTTTCTTGGTCATATGATGACTTGAAAGCTTACAGAGAGGAATTTTTTCAACATGAAATTCCTTTAAAGGAAGATGCAAAACCTTTCAAGAAAAAGTAGAGAGCAATTAATCCTACTTTAGCTCCCAAGATGAAAAAGGAGTTAGTAAAGTTGAGAGATGTTAGTATTATAAAATTGATTAAACACTCTTCATGGGTATCTAATCTGGTACCAGTAAGAAAAAAGAGTGGTGAATCTACTGGGGAATGCACTCAAAAATTTGGTTGTAGATTGTCTTATCAAAGAGTCATTCAAATATTGATCTATTATTTGTAACTGGAGGTTAAAAATTATTGACTCATATTTTCCCATCTGAGTCACCAACAGATTGGTGACTCCATTGGGGAATTAGTTCAAAAAAATCAATTAGCTTGTTGATCTATAGTTTTGGGTCAGAGTGATCCAAGGACCTACATAATTGAAGAAGATTTTTGTAATGTTTCTGATGTATTCTTGAATTCTAGTGCTCTATTGATGGAGAGAACTCATAAATACATAGATCTTGGAAGAAGCTTTCTTCTCCTTGAAGATCTTTTCTTCTTTCAGAGAGGTGGTGACTCTACATAAGTTTCTACATCATCAAAAGAAGTGGTTGTAGTTCTAAGATATTTTTCTATTGTAATATCTCTATATAATGGTTTTAAACAAAAAGTTCTAGTTAATAATGTCTCTTATTCAATATTTTAAGATACTAGTATAAAGGGAAATGAGAAAGTAGGATATTCTAAAAAGGGATATTGAATTGAATACTTGTAGAGGGAATAAGTTTCTATTTGAAAATATGTATTGTTGTCCTAGTTCTCCCTCTATAAGTTGTAATGTTATACCTAGAACACAACCATGTCCTCAAAGAAAAGTGTTCACTAGAGAGAGATATGACCCTTTGGATTTTAGTAAAATTCAGGGGTACCCACATTTTGTCCCAAGAAGAATTAATGAATTTTTTCCTAAGTTTAGAGGAGGTTTTAAAGAATCAACATCACAACATGTACAAGTTTTTCTTAATATAATGGAAGACTATCAAATAGTAGAAGAAGATGCTATCATGAAGTTTTTTGTAAGAACTTTAGAAGATATTGTTGAATATTGGTTTTCTAGTTTACCAATGCATTCCAAATGTTCATGGAAAGAGCTTGAGAAATTCGTAAATGATGAATGCTTGTCTGAAGAAAGAAATCTATGTACCCAAGAAGAATATGAAGAGAAATATGAAAATGAGGTTGAAATTATGCCATCTATGGATACATTGTGTGATATAGAAAGATTGGAGGGTGAATCCATCTATGATTTTCATGATAGATTCATGAAATTTTTGCTTGATATACCAAAATCAGAAAGACCTAATGAGTTATTTTGCATTCATTTGTTCTGTGAGAATTTTGAGCCAAGTCTGAGTAGTATGCCAACTCATTTGAAGCCTCCTAATCTTAAATACATATATCAATGGCTTTCAGTAATTGAGGAAATGATAGATAAATATGGAAGTAATCTCCTAACTCAATTATGTGATGGTAATTTTGCAAGACTCGGCCCAATAGATGCAGATGGCATAGTAGAAGATAAGAATGATGCATTTTTTGCTAATGAGGAATTTTTTTTTGAACAACCTACAGTAGAAATAAACCCAGATGAAGGTTGCAACCATAATGGTGATGAAGAGATAGATGAAACATCTGAAGTTTCTTCTATTTTCTCTAAAAATACAGAAATAGAGAGCTAATTTTTTGTATCAAACGAAATTTGCAATGATGTAGATGATATTGAAAGTGTTTTCTCCTCTATGGAATTTGAATATATAGTTGAAGATCATGCTGATTTTGAAGTTTCATGTCTTCATGATGAGAAAAATGGTGTTGTAAATGAAAGTTTGCAACTAGTTGAAAATAATTCTTGTATGGGTGATCACGATGATTTCAATTCTATTTGCAACCCTAGTGACTGTGATTCCTCTCGTGAGGAAAAGGTAGAATTAATCTCTTCAAGTGGAAAGTGTTCCAACAAGGAAAATGATGACAATACTTTTGAAGGATCACAAGAACAAGATGATGGATATGAACTAAATATATTGTTTGAAGAAGACATGTGTGATCAACAATGCAATGGTACAATTGGTCATGCCAATTCTATGAGTGTAGCATTGATGAAAGCTTTCATAATGATGAGACAAAGGAGCCTATTCATTTGAAGAATACTTTTGAGAATGTCAGCATATCAAATGAAAGTGATAGAGTATGAAATGATTTTTAGTCAAAGAAATCATGTGTGACAAGTTGCAGTGAAGAGATAAATGATGGTTTTCAATTTGACAATGAGAAAGGTAGCCCTCTTGATTGTGGTAGTAGTGTAAATGGAGAAGGAGATAAGTATACATGAGGTTCATTGAATGAATCATCTAAAGTAGTTGATTATGAAGGGAAAGCATATGTTGGTCATAATTAACAAGGAACTCCTCTTTTGTTTGACACTTTACCTTCTTCTATTCATGTTGTTTCCTTTGAAGTTATCCCTGAAGAAGTTGTACTTGATAGTGGAAATGTAGAGATAAATGTTATTACAACTAATGATTCTCTTTATGATGAGTTTGCACTTGAAGAATGTGATTGTGTCAATTACATGGCTGCCTATCAAAATCTCTTTTCTAGATCTAAAACTCATAGTTTTCCTCATAAGCAGTATGCTTCAGATTTTCATGTTGATGTAGCAAGAGGTGATGTTGAATATGATACTTCTTGCAGCAGTGAATGTGTTTTAAACAATCATTGTGAGGAATTTGTTGCAAAAATAAAATTTGAGCCATTTGAGCCTGCTCTTGAAAATTTTGTGTGTGATAACAATACTAATGCTGACAGTCTTATCTATGAGCTTGAAGTAGGAAACATTGTTTGGGATGCTAACATTTCTTCAGAATGCTATGATTTGAATGGGGATGAAGGTATTATGAATGTTGGTGAATCCTATTTTTAGGACATTGAGACATATGGTAATATGATTGAGCTATGTTGTTGGGATGAGGAAAAAATCACATGTGATGCAATCTAGATGAGTTACAAATGTGTGAGCACTCTTTGTTTGACACATAGAAGGATTGTACATTTTTTCAGAGGCATGATGTCTTCTTTGAGCCTGATCATTGTGAGGGAATCGGTAAATGGGATGAGGTTGTGTTTTCAGATGGTCTTGATCACTATCCTCACCTTTCATCACTTTCCACAGAATCAAAAAATGAAATGAGTGGAAGTGATGTAGCTTATGTCACTTGGTTGCCATGTGGCAGTAAAGGTAAATTCAAAGGAAGCCTAACACTTGTCTTTGCAAGAATGAAGTTACTAATGTTATTGTGGTGTGGGAGAGATAAGTATGGATTAAAAGAGATCAACTCTTTTAAAAGATTGGTGTTTCAAAGAGGTAAGAATTAACTACCCTTTTTTTCATTTAGTGGCCTGGGGCCACCAAGTGAAGTTCATTTTTTTAATAAAGACTCTATCACCCAATGTTCAGGCAGTTGGTCTGCTCTCCTAGAGGATTCTGAATTCTCGCTCTATTAACTAAGAAATAGATATCCCTAGAAAGAGCCACTAATGGAACCTTCAAAATTCTATAAAATTTGAAGTGCCCGCATTGAAAATTTTTGATCTGCAAACTCAAAAGTGCACCTGAAAAAATCTGCCCAAGTGACCCACTTTGGTGGGTCACAATTAGAAGCCTGTTGATTTTCAAGACAAAACCCTTGGTGGACTCATTTAATTGACATATGTGAGCATGTTTGTTAGTTTTCAGCTTCCCATGATGAGTTTTGATAGTGTTTTGAAAAGCGAAGCTGAAAGGTTCTGAAACCTTTTTGTTGTTTGCATATTGTCAATCCTGCAAAGTGGCCTCCTATTTGAGTTGATATCTTGCAAATGGATGTTCGTCATGTCAAAATGATTGTTTCTATCCATTATAGCTACATTCATTTTCTCCCTGGTCCATTTTCAGATTCTTGTGATCAGGTTTGATATTTTTACCAGGCCAAAAGCAAATGTAGTTTGTTCACTTTTTACACCTACATTTTCAGAATACTTCAAAGTGGTCATCTTTGACCCTTAATATCTTTTGATGAATAAGGATTGAAGAGAATCCCTCTTGCACACATATTTAGTGTATCTAAATGACCTAGTGTGTCCAATGGCAGACCCCCAGAAGTTGTTTTGATATTTTTTAAACTAGTGACTTTGAGAGCCCTGATTGGTTTTGAACATGTGTTGCAGAAATGACCGATTGAGCAACTTTGGCATTGAATAAATATCACCTCGGGATCTATTTTTCCAAATTGTATTTTGTATTAAATTATGGGGTCAAATTTCTACATTCATATTCAATTTCATACCTTCACGATAAGTTCTAATGGGTTATTTAATTACTTTTTGATTGCGACATGGCCAAGAATGTTGTTCTAGAAAGTTTCAAATTTTGCAATTCTAATGACAACCCATTTCTTGTTTGGGTTTGAAACATCTAAAAATTTATTTTCATCAAGATAAAAGGCCATATGATACATTATTTTAATGTACTTTTGTTGCGGCGAACACGTGTCGGGGGCTAATTTACAAAGGAAGTTCTTGAATTTTAAGGGCTAGGAAAAATTTGATGAAATGGGTTTTCTCTAAATAATTGATTATGGTTGCACACAATAAATCTTGACTCTAGGGGTCAACATTTGTGCATAGTGAAATTTCTTTGTTTGGGTTGTAGGTGTAATTAAAATTTTCCTATTTACTAATGTTCTCAAATGTCAATATTTACAATATTGTGAATATCTTAAATATCGCGTTTTTTGTAAAAGATGCATTTAGGGAAAACATAAATGAAATTTCAAATGTTTGGGAGGAAATTCAAGTTTAATTCTTTCTTTATATTGGCTTAAGTCATGGTAGCACGACTTCACAAGAGAACTCACTGGTCATCTCTAGTTTGAAGCTCTTATTCTCATTTGTATTCGCTATCGAAAATGGTAGTTCCTCTTCATCGCCCATTGCAGATTGAGTAATATTTTCCTCATCTTGTTGGCAATGAGAAATCTCACACATCTTTGTTTCATATCTTCTTTCTTCCATGCATTTGTGATTGCCAATAAATTTGTATGAGGCAATAGTGGGTAAGTGATGCACAGGTAAAGCATTGTTTTGCAACCCGATGGAAAAATTTAAGGCCTCTAGATGTGAAAAATGAAAAATTCCTTGCTGCACTAGTAAAATGTGAAATAAAATGGTGAACACACAGCTAGATAAAGGAAGATGGAGTTGCATTTTGAATTCTACAAAAAATTGCTTATTGCAGAATAAATTTTTACAAAGAAGTTTCTGTGTGAGAATTATTTTGGATTCAAGGTTTGAATGGGATGATAGAGTTTTGTGTTGGCTACTAAAAACATTGGGATGCCATTCATGGATTTGTGAAGTTGCCGAGCACAAAGGCATCAAAATTGGGGCATTTTTGTCGTTATCGCACATCTCTGACTTAATTTTTTTGTTCCATTTTGCATTAGTGATGGGCAAGGTTTTCTTTCTTTTCCATCATTCATTGCTAATGGAAATTAACATTCCAAATATATTAGCGATTGGTGATGAGACTAAGTAGTTTTGATTTTATCAGGCATCACTATTTAATATTTGCTTTCCCACATGAATTGGAGATGTGCAATGGTTGTTCTCCTTATCTCAAGCATTGCTAGTTGATTTTAGCTATTCTAAATAAATGAGATACATGCGATGGTGCTTGAGAATGCTGAGGTAAAGAATGTGGTGGGCCCAGGTGAAAGATTTATAAGGTTTTTCTAAAAATTTTAAATTGTTTGCTGAGAATGTATAGTTTTAAAAGTCCTCTTTTAAAAATGTGAAATTTTATGGTGAAGTGAAAGGTAAAAGGGGCATGTCAAAAATATTTTAATCAGGTAAAATTAAAATGCTTTTATTATTTAAAGACAATCTTTAAATAATAACAGAGATAAATAAAGTGAATGCAATATTTTCACTTGAATGATAAATATTTTAAATGTGCCTTCAGAGTGTTAAGGAAAACATTTTAAATGTAAAGTGGAAAATAATATTGTTGGGAAGGCATGGGAAATAATTTTGTAATGTGAATATTTTATTCACTGTGCAAAGTGTTTTTGCGGGAGATGATTTTTTACATAGAACACCATTTTCACGTACTTGGGTGAAAATGAACAAAGGGGGTAAAATCTTTTGCAAGAAAAGGTATATTTTTCAACAGGAGAACAAAGAGGAATGATGATTTTTTTAGGTTGGGGAATATTTTTCTATTGCAGATACATGAAGCATGAATTTGAAAGTAGGTTGAAGAGTCTTCAACAAGCAAAGGATTTTGCAGATCAACAAACCTAAATGTGCCAAGTACATCTTCTTCAAATGAGCATTAAAAGGTTTTTTATTTTTCCTTCAATGTTGTTTCTACTCCATTTTTAGAGTGGATTTTTTTTGTAATTAATCACTGAGAACATTTTGATGAGAATACATAGCATTTTAGAGTCAAGTTTTAGGGTTTGAGTTTGTCAATATTTATGTAAGTTTGATTACAATACTAGAAAGATAATATTGAATAGTGCAATTTCAAGGCCATTTTACTCTCCTATGTATTGGTTTTGCAAGTCATGAATAATATAAATCTTATCTATCTCCATCAGTTTTAGATAGATGTGTGGTTTTGTTCTTGTGTATTAATTCAAAGAATTAATGTAGGTACTTGAATATGGTTGAAAATTTGTATTAAACTAACTGTTAGGATTTTGATAAGAAGTAGTGGTTAGGATATTATGCTAAAATAGTATAATGTAGCATTTCATAGCTTCATATAATGTCAAGTTTGAAGATTGTTATTAGATTATGTGGGTGTTTAGGTTGACTTTGTTCCAAAATTAGGTTATTCATGTTACATTTTGTTGGTTAATTCAATACTTGATTACAATTTTAAATCATATTACTTATCATTCCTAGTTGGTTTGTGTGTTGAGCTCAATTTAATGAATTAAATCTCTCATGTTTAAATGAGGCATTATTTTAGAGGTTGACCAAGCCTTTAGAGTACTATCTTTTAAACAATTAGAGGAGAACCATCTGTTTACAATGTATTTGGTACTTTGGCACACAAGTATCTATAAATATACTATTGGGATTACCCTCCCTGGTTTAACAAAGCTAGAAGTGTAGAATATTTTAGTCTCTTTGACTGAATCTTGTTTGTTGGCCACATCAACCTGTTGAGTTTGAATATGAGAGAGTGGATACTCTTTAGAACTCATTACATCTATTGATTTGGGAACCAAAAGATCTTACAATTACAAAGAACAATGTTTATCTTATAAAAACCATGCCTATCCTTTGCAAGTAGAGTTATACCATGAAGAACAATATCAAAACAAGTCCTTCATGCATTTGGGTGTCCAAAACTAAAGTGCTAAGTAAATGTTGATTATGAAGATATCTTGTAAGCTTATCCTCAAAGTTGGCGCCCAAGAATGGGCCCACTTAACTCAGCTTTATAAAATATCTTATCATGCAAAAGTGTTAACTCCAAGATTCCAACTTGGGTGCCCAAGGTGGGTCCAAGTCAATCTATGTTAACTAAAACATTCTCTCCACCATTCATACAAATATCATGCATGATTGATCATCCCCTATTAACTGAAATTAGTCACTTCTTATGTGTCATGCAACTCAAGTCATTAGAATGCAATTCAATTCAACTGAAGTCAACTAACATGTAACTCAAACTAACTACATGCAAAGTTGTAGTTAAATGAACTAAACTAAATTGAATTAAACTAAACTGAACTAATACTGAATTGAATTGAATTGAACTAAATTGATCTAAACTAAACTGAACTAAACTCCATGAATGTAACCATCAATCCCTAACTTCTAGGATCTTTACATGCATTACTAAAGTGTTATCATTTACTCTAAATAGTTAAGTTAACTCAAGGTGAGTTCCACCTTCCATGTGGGTACCCCATGTGGTCCTATTTTTTAGGACCTCTTCATGGGCATCCCCACATGTTCCTATCATTTAGAATTAATTAA
Organism: Sequoia sempervirens; assembly: GCA_007258455.2. Classification (NCBI taxonomy): domain Eukaryota; kingdom Viridiplantae; phylum Streptophyta; class Pinopsida; order Cupressales; family Cupressaceae; genus Sequoia; species Sequoia sempervirens. Next base: position 52,938,191 of record VDFB02353493.1, read on the forward strand.
AAATGTGAATTTACATGCTCATTTCATTCAAATTTAATCTATTTCTAATCCTAGTGTCTGGGGAACACTTTCCAAGGACTTAGGAGATACATGGAATAATGTTTAAGAATGCAATTAAATGGCATCCTATTCCCTACACCTGATATGTATGAGAGATCTAGTAATTCTGAAACTTGTTTATCAAAGCCCAAACTCTTTTAAGAACATACTATAAATTCTAGCTTTGGATGTTTTTTCTTTACAAGAATTAATATATTCACCAAATAATCACCTTCAATATGCAAATTTGAGATACCAAGTTTAAAAGCAATTTCTAATCCAATCAATAATGCTTTTGATTTTACAAGATTATTCAAACTTTTATGAATATACCTTGAGCTAACTGCAATTACCTTACCCTTTGAATCTCTTAAACTTACACCTACTCTTGATTCCCCTAGGTTTCCTCTTGAAGCCCCATCAAAATTCAACTTTATGAAACCCTCTTGAGGATCCTTCTATTTCACATATTTCCTGTAAGTTTTCACTACTTTTGACTTTAAGAGGTTGTCTAGGAATAGCAACTTTAAACTCTTACAATTGTTTAGAACTAAACCATATCAACTTTTGAATACTAAATTTAAGCCCTTTTTCTTTTGAACACTTGTATTGACAGACTCAGATATTTCCTTTTCAATTTTACCATTTAGTAACTCAACTAATGATGCTACTTTTCTAAAAAATGCATAAGTTATGCTCCCACCATAAATTCCAAATTACTAGAGATGGTGTAACCTTACATATACATGTGAAAAAAGAAGTTTTGAACAGTACTGGCCAGCTTTGAAATAAATCCCATAGACAGTTTGGCAAGGGAGTGAAAAATTTAAGTTTGTTCAAGATGAAAGACCAACATTCTTGAGAAAAGTTGCATCTAACAAACAAGTGGTCTACTTCATCTTTCTCCTCATTACACAATGGACACTTAAAAGGTTCTACTATTTTTAGCTTTGACAACTAATCACTTGTTAGAATCCTCTTATTCAGTGCCAACAAATCAAAGCTCCCTAATTTTGGTAAGGTTTTTCTATCCCAATAGAAAGAATATTCCCTTTGTGGGGCAAGCTTACCTAGCTTCTAACTTAATGCTTTGTAACCTTTTTTTACTATGTAGCTCTCATTAGTTGATGTTTCCCATAGAATTTTATTTGATTTTCAAGAAAGAAATACGACCCACTGATTTAATATTTTTTGTAACCCATTACACTAATGTGAAGAAAGAAAAGGGTTTGAAATTTGTTTCCAAATCACTTTTCCTGAAAATTTTTCCACTGATTGCACATAATCTAGAAATTTTCCCCCATGACTTCTTTAAAATTTCCATTGTGTGAGAAAGGTCGGGATTATTTTTCAAGGGAGGGTTCCCATTCCAAGAGTCACCCCAAAACTTTATGCTCTCTCCATTGTTTACCTCCCATGAGATGTGTGTGGTGATTAGTTTCCTACATGATAATAGAAAGTTCCACATAGATGACCCTTTTGTGGGATTATAAATTGTAAGAATTCTTAAAGGATCTTCATTATCCATGAACTTTGCTTGTAAAATTCTACACCATTCAGCTTGTGGATTTTCATACATCTTCCATACAAGCTTTGATCCAAATGCTTTGTTCCTACATGTATGATTATGAACACCTGCCCCACCTTGACATTTTTCTTGTGCCAATCCTTCTAAAGAAATTACGTGAACATTTTTTTTCCATCAATATTACCTTTCCAAATAAAATCTTTAATAATTTTCTCAATTTCTATTATCACAGACCTTGGCACTTTGAGGACAATAAGAAATTAATTTGGTATTGAGGATAAGACAAACTTCACTAAAAATATTCTCCCTGACAACGAGAGCCATCTAGCCTTCCATAAAAGAATCCTTGACTTCAATCTATCAATTACTTTAACCCAATATGATTCCCTATTTGGACCAGAGAATAATGGAATTCCTAAATTAGAGCAAGGGAAGAGTTCTTGTTGAAAACCAAGAATTTTGACTATCTTTTTACTAGTCTCTTCATGAGTGTTAAGAACATAAAATTTTGATTTTGATGCATTTATCCACTGACCTAATGCGGATGTGTATTTTTCTAAGACTTCTTTAATCTTCTTAGCTTCTACAATAGTATCTTTCCCAAATAGATTTGTGTCATCTACAAAGAGAGAATGAGTTACTACTAAACCTGTATCCCCAATTTGGACCCCTTTCCAAATCCCTTGAGAATGTTTATTGGAAATGAATCTACTTAATGCCTCATCCATGATTATAAATAATGGTGAAAGTGGGTCCCCCTCCCTAACTCCTTGTGATGCATTAAAAATATTGAAGGGGAACCATTGAGTAAGATAGAGAACATTGCCCCTAATATATCTGTAATTATCCATTTGCACCATGTTGCATGGAAACCAAAACTTACAAGAAATTTTCTCAAAAAGTTCCAATTGGCTTTTTCATATGCCTTCATGTCTAATTTTATGATGATGGAAGGTGCTTTATCAAAAGTTATTGAATGCAGAGTTTGATGGGCTACTATAGCACCTTCAGGTGTTTCTCTTCCTAGAACAAAATCACCTTGTTCTTGTGAAATGATCCTTGGTATGATGGATTGGAGGCTTAGATAGATTTCCTTAGTAAATATCTTATAAATTATGTTGCACAAGGAAATTGGCTTGTGTTCTGCAAATGTTTTTGTGTCCTTCTCTTTGGGAAAAATTACTATATTTTTACGTTGAATTGTTTTAGTAATGTACATGTTCTTCTTGATTCCTCAATTTCCCATAACAAATCAAAACACAGTATTTTCCAACATTTTTGGAAGAATAGTGCTATGAACCCATCTAGACCAAGTGCTTTATCCAGAGCTAAAGAGAAAACAAATTTTATGATCTCATCTAAAGAAAAAGGTCTCATTAAGACTGCATTATCCCCTTCAGTGATAATTTTTGGAATTTTTTCAAGAAGTTTTGCCTCATATTTGTCATTCTAATCAACTCTTGTGGATCCAATATGAGGTCTGAAAAAGGCCTTACACACTCTCTACTTATTTCTTCTTCCTTAGTAAGCTAATTACCCATTGATATTTCCTAAACTAATTGAATTGCCTTGGTAGCCACTTTTATTTGGGTGGAAGCATGAAATTATTTGGTATTCTGACCACCCTCCCTCAACCACAACTCCCTTGATTTTTTCCTCCAATACATTTATTCTCTTGTGCATAATTCTTCCCATTCTCCTTGCAACAACTTTTTCTTATCATATAATGTCTCATTCAGACCTTTTTGAATAATCTGCTCATCTACTTCATCTAGTTCTTTCCAAATTAGCTCTTTTTGATTGTTCGCGCCCACAAAAGGATATGAAAATCACAGCAAAACCTATCCTGGGAATTGGACATTCTAGCAGGTGACTAATACCTCTTTGTGGACATTCATTTACTTGTCAAACTAGGGAACGCAAACTTTAAATGGAGTGGCACTATATGTGCACTAAGAACTAGTTTTAGTCACAATCTATTGAAAAATAAATACTTGGAAAGAAATTCTACCTATGCTATAGGAAGGTAATGTAGAGTTTTCTTAACTCAATCAGAATCTAACCAAAGTAGAAATTGTAATAGCTACAATTGAGAGACAAACTATAAATTGGCCTTATGCTACAGGAACAAACACAGGGATGGATTCCTGATGCTGCAGGAACAATATAAGATTGAGCTTGTGTTGAAACTTCTAAAATAAAATCTAACTTGAATTAACAAAGGATAAACAACTACACTCCTACATATACTTACTAAGTGGGCCCCCTTAGCAAGCATCAACTAATTTACACATAAGTTTGTGCTCAGAACTCCATCAACTTTTATTCATAACGTGAAATCATTTACATTGATTGTTCTACTTCAAAAAACTAACAAAAAATCTTATTCATATTATAACTCTGACTCTTACATAATCTGCTTCTCTATCTATCTATCTATCTTCTTCTCTGTTCACCCACGCAGGAGGAACACTTATTTTTAAATCAAGAGAACAACTAACTAACTAACTCAATAGAGAAAGATGTGGATATAAAATGTACCCCAAAATCAAGGAACCGATTTCATAAATGAGATTATCTGTTCAACCTGATCCAGAGAGAATCTAGCACTCCACTATTTCTAGATTAAATGTCATTTAAAATCTTTCCCAACAGTTTCGATCAAAGAGTCTTCGCCAGAGCTTCCTCGAAGTCATGCAACAAATGGACTTTACTGCAAGGCCGAGATTGGTTGTGCTTGACTCGATCAAACTCTCTTCAACAACCTGCGAAACACAAGGTAACAGATACGAAAAAAAAGGTGCATGACACATACAAAATATCCATTCATTAATCACATATTTAAATCTATTTCATCATTCAAAAACTACATGCATTATACCAGTCATTTGGGAAGTCAACAGGGTAATAAATATAGACATGTCAACATGATCGGCTACATGAACATGAAAGTGTATTGCAACAGGATATCCCCCAATAAAAGGTTTCAAGAGAGTTAAACAACCATAATCAATAGAAGTAAAGGTATTAAAATTACACCATGATATCCAAATTATGAGCATATTTTGGGCTCATCATTGATGAAAGACATTTTTGAAAACATCTTTGTTCCATTTTGTAAGTTTTTGTTTAAGATATGATAGATTTTTATACAACTGAATCATCATTGTTCCATGTTCATAAGGTGTTGTTATCTACCATTGGTGAACCAAATCCAAGAAATTTAGATATCTCAACCACATACTTTCAAACTTGAAAGAGGATTTTATTTTTGGAGAGGAGACATTTGAAATGCTGAGAGAGATTGCATAATGGTCAAAGTATTTAAGATGCAATATCTCAAACACCAAATCATGATTAATACTAAACCAATTTGGAGAAGCCAAGAATCTATCCAATATTACTACTATCTGAAAGAAGCATTTTCTTCTATTAGTCTAGGTAAAGCTTCCTTTCACTTGAACAACATCCTACAATGCATTTGTGTTAATAAAAAAACTGAAATCTACTATTACTTTAGAAGGAGGAATAATGCATCCTTTCTTCTCTTGGAGTGAAGCAATAGCATTAAAGTCTCCTTCGAGAATGAATTTATCATCCCCAAAAGTAGATATTATTTGAGCGATTCGATCCCATAAACTCTTCTTATTAGAAGTCAATGTTGTGCCATAAACATTTATCAACCAGAACTTTAAGTCAATTTTTGTTACTTCCAATAGTTGTTAATTGCTTTCAGTCTTGCTGGAGACTATAGTAACTATTTTTGGATTCCAAAGTGTAACTAGTCCCCCTGATGCACCTTGAGTACGTGACTACACTTCCATAATTTTCATTTTTGAATTGTAGCTTCATGTGATTCTACTGACATTTTTTTTCCTGAAGAAGAACAATATCAGCTACACATCCATCAATTTGACTTTTGATCTGAGCTCATTTTTCAGTGGCATTAATGCCCCTAACATTCCAAGAGACTATCTTCATTATGCGTGAGGAGAGTAGCAAGCTATCCTCAGGCACTTATTAGCTATGTTTGTTAGGGAATCATATAGTGTTCATTGAAAGCCTGCATCTATTTCCTCCTGCAACTTAGTGAGCTTTTAATTTCTAGATCTCTTTCTTGGATATTTTGTTGCCACTAATTACAAAGGAGTTTGGGATATAGATAAAGATTGTGAGAAATAAAAATATCTAGCCTCCTCTACAATGGATTGACTTGGAACTTGCTCTTCTAATATAGTAATTAACTATTCCTTTTGATTTAGTTTCTCTGAATCATTGCTATAACTAATTTCTTTTCATAGGCATTATTGTAATCCCAAAGCACCCCTTCCTCTGACATTTCCTTTGCTATATCTTCAACCAATTCTAATCTTACTGATAAGAGAATCTTGTCTACTAGGATTTCCAATTGTACATCAGAGACCTGCTCATTATTCTTTGAAATATCATGCAATTTTATCCATTCAACATCAATAGACGAGTCTCGTGAATGAGATAGAGGTAATACATGATCCTCGTGCTTTCCAAATGATATCATTTATTTTGAATCTTGGAACATCAATTTCTTGACCACATCATCTAGTTGATTTTCAAATATCTGAAAGGATGGGGAATATAAATTTAGACTTTATCCCATTTTCTTTTTGCTCAAAATATTTAAATATTTAGCCAAGTCTCTAGATAATGAAAATTTCTTCGCATGCACATCTGTGTATATTCTTTATTTCTTTGAGTTCCTTTGCCCCATTAAGTGAACATGACTTAATTGCTATTAAAATTCTGTAGAAATTTGATTACTATTCTACTTAAGAACCACCTCTATAGAACATTTAGATGTTGGCACCCCTGAGAACAATTAGGTGTTGATACCCCTTGAGAACAATTAGATGCTGACATCTCTTGACTCACTATCTCTTTTTTCCCCATTTTTAGGTTAACATGACATTGGTTTGGCATAATATTTTTCTTTGTGAACACAGTGCCCGAATGTCCTAACATATGACATTTAAATCATACATTATGAGGGGTTTCAAAAATGAGTTGTTGATGCCATTTACCAAACTTGGATGAGATCTCTCGATAATTTGGTAATGTTTTGGTCTTGTTGATCAATACAAACAACCTTACTGGCTTTGATGGATTATTAAAAAACAAATAATCATGTTTGAGAAAGAATCCTATCTGGTTAGCCATTATTTCAAGTAAGTTCATTTCTTTATATTCCAAAGGCAAAGCATGCATTTGTATCCAAAAGGCAATATAACGAGCAATAAAATCTTTTGATTTAAAATTTGGATTCCAATGTTGCATATAAAGACTTGATCCTTCAAAGGACCATGATTTAACTTTAAACACCTCATTCTTGCATGATTTATCAGGAAACAAAACAATAAAAATGCTTTTCCCTTGGTCTAGATAGAAAACTTTAACTACTCCTTGCCATTCATAAAAAATTAAATTCTTTAGGCTTTCTAAATCCAAGGTATGGTTCTAGAAATTAAAAATGAGAGCTTTTTCTCTCATATCCTAGACTTGTGGTTGCAAAAGATGTTATGGAAAGGTGACTATTATGGTGCCCTATTGTTGTGATAAAAAATTAGTGTCCTCAAGTATTGTGCTCTCCGCCCTTGGATTAGACCTATGAATCTCCTAGGGTACTTTTTGCTCTAATTTTCTTCTCCACTCTTTTTGTTCTTGTTTCTTTTGATTTTCTTTAGCTTTTGATTTCTTTCCTCTATTTTGTTTAGCTTGTGATTTCTTCCCTTGAACCTGTGCAAGTTTTTCCTTTCGTCCATCTCCTTCCTTCTCCTTTTGGCATTTAAATCCCCCATTTTCAGGATGCTTAGAAATTGGGTTATGAACACCCTTTTAATTTTCTTCTTTATTATAATCTCATTCATAACCAAGAAGAGTGTGAGCTTTTGAATGCACTACATTCTCCTTATTAGATTCTTTCTACAAAGAATCTATTTTTTCTTGTTGCTATGAAGAATTAATGGGTTCCTTAGGGGTCTTTTGCTAAAAACCTTTTTCTTGATCCAAAGTGATATTTTCTATGCCTAAAAGGGATTTGTCTCTTGGTGGAGCTACATGCAAGCGTTTTGGATTGAAGAGACCTTCATTCTTTCCAAGAACCCTATTATTTGTTGATTTTTGCAGACATTTTTTTATCTTAGATCTTTTTCACATTCCACATAAAAAATTTCAAAATAGCTTCTATCTTTCTTTAGATAATTCTCTTTTTCATAAATATCAAATACACATTATGGGTGCCTATCCAAATTTCTTTCCCATCTGAAGGGTTTCCAATTAGGTCTTGCAAATCTATTTCTAATCAGTTGCATTTTTTGACTTGCATGATATTGAACTACATTACTCGTGGGCTTGCGAGTCTAAAAACTATACCTGCCAGGGTATCGAGGCTAATGATAGTCGTTGAATCTGTCCTTTTCTGCAAAATGACTATTGGTTAGTCATTGTTTTCTTGACCATTGCTCACCCATTTTTCCCATTTGGTTAACCACATTTAGTTTAACACTAACATTAATTAGGTATGTGTAGGATCATCATGTGCCAAAAAGTGGCGATATGATGGGTATGTGTAGGGTATGTGGCTGACAACTTTTTTTAACCCAAAATTGATGAAACGAAAAGGGTTTCTAAAGGAGATTCTCAACTTTCCACCAATATAAATTATGCTTTACTTTGAATTTAATAAATAATTATTATTCATTTTCTATTTGAATTATGACTAAATTCTTGATTGATAGGCAGATTGAAAAAATCTATAGCTTTCAAATGATATCACTTTTTTTGAATCAACATGCATCACATTCTATGCATACTATAGGATTAAAAAAAAGTCCAGTTTTGACCAAGTTAAGGTGGCGGACATATGAGTTTTTATATTTTTCAAAGTTGTAATAAAAATTCCTAATTAATTATTTACTTGGAAAAAATTACAAAAAATATGCATCACATCGGGACATGAGTCCTCTACTTATATCTAAAATCTTATAAAAAAATATTATCATTTTATTGTGGTTAGGGTGGTTAGACAGACACCTTTTTTTTTCATTGAAATTTAAGTACTACTGCATTGAAATTTCAAATTGTCACCAAATATATATATTTTAAAACAAACCTAGTAGTTTAGAAACTACATTCAATTTTCTACGGATTCTATTCTTTACATATTTTTGAAATAATATAGATAACTTATTCAAATTTTCACGTCAAGTTGCCTAACTCAGATTTTTCTAAATTTTTTGCCACTTAAGGGCCTATTTTTTTCATGTTGATCCTACATATACCAAATTTATAATCTCATTCATTGTTTTCAAAGCATACTAAAGATAAAAATAAAAAATTAATAGAAGACATTCAATGGGAGACATAGATATATGCTAGTGGTAATTGCAATGTACAAAATAAACAAAGATGAGCTTGAGCTCTATTCACATATTGAAAATGGCTTCTTTAAGTACAAAGACTTCATAAAAAAATTTTAGTTGTAATGAAATTTTATACGTCTATTCTCCTAAATTCATCTACATATAAATAAATTTAATTATTTATTTATATCGTTCATTTCTCTAATTCTTCTACCTTAATTAAATAAATAACTTTATTTAATTATTGAAATTTCCCATATTTGATGAAAAGGTAAGAGGACTCCAAAATAACACAAACTCAATAAACTTTTCAAGACCAAAACTCTAATACTTCAAGCAAATGATTTTTCTCACAATCTTTCACTATGATTTGATGAGAGCAGCAAATAAGGTAATTTTGACATAATTTTTAGAAGAAAACTAAAAACCATGATATAAAACCAGATTTGGATACCCATTAAACCCTTATATAACACATATTAAATTCAAGTGGGGTTACTGTGGAGTGTATCCCTCAAAAACTTGCTGCTACGCTGTCCCAAAGGCCTAATTCTGCAAACCTATCTTGAGTAAAATAACCATAAAACACTCAAAACTCAATGAAATTTGATGAAACAAAAACTAGTAGAAATATAATTCAATTTTCCATCCATTAAAATAAACTAGAACTCATAAAAAATTTGTACATGGCCGTACCAAGCTCTGAAACAACAATTTAATGTTCAAAAATGTAGAAAACAAAGAGGTCTTTTATTAATTTCACTTCAAAATGTAAGAACCACCTTTTCCTCTTTGGATTCGACCCTCCAAGGCTTAATTTAAACATATTTCATCAATTTCCCAACTGACCCTTGAGTTTCAATAACCAAATAACTTATTTTCCCACAATGACCCTTCATATTCCTCATTTTTGCAATTTTGCAATTTGACAATTTTTTTACATTTTTGACAAAATTTGTAAAAATGAACTCATGACCCACCTAATAACCTATTTACTAACTCAAACACAGTAAATATGGTCTAAATGACCTTATTACATGATTTAAACATAAAACTAAATCAAATTTTACAAAATGGCCTCATGGAGGCATAAAATCCATTAGGTCCTCCTGCACCAATATTCTTCTTAATTAAATTTTTTTTTTTTTCATAATTTATTTATATTTTATTATCACATCATTCCAAATTTTGAATATTTAAATATTCAAATAATGGAATATTCTATTCACCCTATAATTAAATTAAATATTACATATTTTATTTAATATTTTCCTCACTCTAATTTCATTTCTAAAACATAATTAAATATGATTTATTTAATTATGCGGGTTGCCATATCCATCTTCACTTCCAATTTTAACTCATTCTAAACTCACCCTTCCAAATTTTAACTCACTCTTCGAAATGGAAATTTCCCTTCGAAACTCAATGAAGAAAATCGAAGAAAAAGGGAAACCTTCCATCTCCATCTCCACTTTCGAAAATCTCCCACCATCCATTCGAACAAGCTTAATCTGGGCCATCGATCGAATCAACCAATCGAATCCGTTCGAAAACTCTATAAATGCTGGTGCAAATCCAAGCTTTGGTTACACTACACACGCATACACCTACGCCTACCTATGCATTCATACGAAAGTGCACATCAGCTTATGCATTCACATCATTTTTAGCATCACACCCATACTTTCATTTTAGCATAGCTTTGCATTTAGCATAGTAAGCCTTTTATAATTTTGATTTACAATTTAGCATTCTTTGTTTCATTGATGTTTTTGGTTTCTTAAATGCAATTTAAAACTATAAAATATTTAGCTAAAACAAACTAAACAAAAAAAAACAATTACAAAACAAAAATACAAGATATAAAGCAAAAGATGGAAGAATACAACCAACTTGGAGGTCGTTGAGGTCGGTTGTGTCGATGGGAGGAGGTGGTAGTGAAAATTTATTTCAATTAGGCCCTTCAAAATGTGAACATGATCTTCATTCTCCTTCTCTGACATGGCTCAAATTGACTATGAAAACAAAAACAAAGTTGCTTATTTTAAAAAATAAATATCTTTTCGAAACACATATTTCAAAATGCATGAGTTATGAACGCCTACGTGTTTCGTAATGTGTACATGTTTTAGGTTTGCGTACCCAAATCTAAATGCATATGCATTCAAATTTAGGCTTGGGTACTTGATTCGTAACACTTATGAATTTTTTAAAAACACATAAGTGTTTCATGTGATTTTTTTTTGTTTTGGCCAAAAATTCCCCTCTTCATGGACCCACTTCTTATTTTTACCCATACATTTGATTTCTTCAGTACTACTTGTAAAGGGAGTGTGATCAAGCCCATCATAGCACAAGAAAAACCATGATGTGTTTTAATCCATGCTTTCGGTTTATCATATCTATCTTGAGTAAGTTCATGCACATATAAAAGTTCTTCTATTATCAGATTCTCTCCATAGACAAGATCAATTAAAATCCCAAGAGTAGGCTTGTTATTGATTTTGTCGGCTATGTATAGAGGACCATCAGGTGCATGTTTAATTGTTTCTTATGAGGAGAAAGTAATGTCAATGGTTTTCTATTTACGAGGCTCGATGTCAACCACTCCTATCATTGTATCAATAGGACTTTGTTCATTAGTATACATAGGACTCATTTCATCATCATCCATAGGATTTTGTTCATGATTGCTCATATTCTCATCATTCATGTTAACATTCATCACATTGAGCTTAGTTCCACTAGCCTTAGCAAATGAAATATTATGGTTGGGCATGGGATTGATAAGATTTGCAAGTTTTGGTTGGGGGGAGCCACAAACTTATTACCTTTGTCATTTAAACCTCTAATTTGGATATGATTAGAATCAATGAGTTTTTGCACAAGATGTTTAAGATTCTTGCAATGTTTTGTATCACGTTCCTTTTTTTGAAGATAAGCACACTAGGAATTGTGTCTAAATATCAAAGGTAATGGCTTGCTAGGCTCAAGGAGAAAAATGGGAGGTAAGGTAAGCATGTTTTTGTTTAAGATTTGGGTTTTAATGTTGTGAAGTGTGGTGGGTAATGGAGTGAATTACCTTTGTGGATCTCCAAAGATATAAGGATTACTCTTCTTTATAGCGACTACTTGGGTATCAACTGGTTGAGTAGGTTATGAGGTGGAATTTAGTTGAGGGAAACTTTTATTTTGTCTTATGAAAGGTTGATAAGTGTTTTGGTTTGAAGCTTTAGACTTTTCAGGATGGGTAGGGGTGGTTTTCGATTCACTACTGGTTACAAAATTTTGATAGTCTTGAAGGGAAGTGCATAAAGGCATGAAGGAGGGGAATTTCATTATGGTGATCTTATCTGTGATCTTTCTTTTTAAATTTTCTATGAACATCTTTTGAAGGTGGGAATAAAGAATCTTCACACTGATTTGGAATAAAGTGATCAGTAGCATGAAACAAAGTCAGTGACTTTTTCACCCTCATTTTTCGCACATCTCATCAAATCAACCAATTTCATTCTAGGGACCATGTGCACTTTTAAATGGTTAATAAAGGCCTCAACAAGTTCATTGAATGAATGAATTTAGTTATTTGATAATGCAAAAAACCAATCCAAGGAAATGTTTTTAAGGATCAGGGAAAAATTTTAGCCAAAAGTTTTTCTTCAAGGATGAAGTCACTACACAAAGAATTAAAGGCATTAACATGATTAGTAAGATCTCCCTTTCCTCCATATTTCTCAAATCTATGGATCTCTATACATTTTGGCACTATATTTCTTAATATTTCCAGGGATAATGAGTTGCTCTTGACATAGTATGAAGGTGGACTATTTTTATTTTTATTTATGGTGGAAACTTGGTGTTGAATGGATGAAAGACTTTGTAAGATATGGTTAATGATAGGATCATTTCTTATATTGTGTGATGGAGATGAATATGGTAGTGGTATGTATGTGTTGGAAGGACCAATGAATGAATTGCTTATGGGAGGACATATAAGATTAGATGCCACATAGGTATAAGGATCACTAGTCAAAATGTTCTAGGCAGGAAGGATGCTACTAGTTGGTTACATTGTTGTGGCCATTTGAGGATTGGTATAGGTGGGAATTGAGGTTATGGTTGAAGAGGGAGTATTTTGACATCCTCCTTGGTTTTCCATATTGTTTGAGGCTTGAGAACCATTAGCAGTGGAAGGAAGATGTTTTTCAAAGATTTGAGCTATGCTATGCACAACTTCTAGTCCCTCATTACTTTCCATCATGTGGTGAAGGCTATCTATTGAAGGTATAATATTGTTTGAAATGTTTACAACACTCACACTATCTTGTAAATGAGCTAAGTCTTCATGCATTTTCATTATTTTTTCTTGAGGGAAATGATCAACCATTGTTTGAACACTTAACAAAAAACTTGTAGGTAAGGTAGGAATCGAAAAAGAGGTGTCAAGGATATGGTCCTTATCTAGTGAACTAATGTCAACAACAAAATTAAGAGAGCTTGATAACCCAAGATCCACAACAAGTGTCTTATCATGGGATTTCATGAGTCTTGCACTTCATCTAACCATGATATTAGTAGTAGGACACCAAGTACTACAACTCATACAAGGAATAAACCAAATAAAGTACAATGAACAAAATATCTTATGCTTGCAATTACATTTGAAATGGAAGAAATTTGAATAACAACAATTCTAGAAACTGAAACAAAAAATGAAGGCAGTGCACAAAAACATAGGAAAGCAATTTCAGATCTTGAAAACTAAAGAATCAAATTCAATAGGGACTAAGACACCAGGAAGAATGTATTGGTCCTCCTACTAATATTCTAAAGTTATAGGGAATGAAATAGACAAAAAACTGCAGAGAGAGACTTCTAAGGAAAAAATACTAAGAGGGACTAAGACACCAAGAAGGGAATTTTAGTCCTAGCAGAGGTTTTTTGCAAAAAAAAGTGAATTCTATAATTTCAATAGTGTTTACAAATTGTCTATGCAAGGTATTGATGCTCATAAGTTAAAAAATGTGCAAATAGGTACTAGAAAGTGTAACTAGGAACAAGCAATTGAATGCAATATGGAATGCAATTTTTTTCACTTTTGAATGCAATAGAAATGTTTGTAAATGCAATGAAGATGATAAACAATTCACTTTTCAGTTTTTCAATGAAATGAAATGATGCAATAAAGTAAAGGTGCAACCTATATGCACTTTCACTAATGCAAGAATATAGGAAACCCTAAATGCAATTTCAATAATGCAAAATGCAAGAAAACCTAGATGCACTTTCACTAATGCAAGATGCAATGCAAGAATTAATGCAATCTAGATCTAAGGAATTTAATGGACTCCAAATCAGATACAAATGCTTAAAATTTAGGTTCACCAAAATTATTGGTGGAAAAATGGATATATAAATATCACCCTTTCTCCAAAAAATCATTCAATAATATCCTACAAGTCCCAATTGGATTTAATAACAACCTCACAAGGTGAGTTAATTCACAATGAGGGGGACCTAAGAGGAGATTCTCTCAGATTTAAATGGGTTCACCACCAAGTATAAACTTGGAAAAGAAAATGTTGGAAAACACAATGTAATATGCAAATGAATGCTAAATGACCTAGAGAGATAAAGAAAATGCAATAGAAAACTATGAAACTATAAATATACACCTCGGAAGTCTAGAGATGTTGTGAGGATTCTAGAAATGTAAAGATCCTACCAAAAAGTGATAGGGAGGACTAAGACACCTAGGATGGCATATTAGTATTGTTGCTATTTTTTGGGGTAGATACAAAGTGTTTGGATCTCAGAACCAGATTTGAAAGAATCTCTAAAAAATATACTTGGGAGGACTAAGATGCCCAAGGTGGCATATTAGTCCCATTCTAAATTTCTACAAACTTTGAATGTGATCTTGACCTCCAAGGTCTTAACTCTCTTCCCTTATAATTTGAGGTTCTGAAACTTTTGAATTCATCATGTAGGTGAGTTTCCGTGAAGATGACAACTTTTTAATGCAACTTTGCAACGTTTGAAATTTTGCACTCCAAATGATCTTCAAGACTTCAACCTAGATCTGCAATCATAAATATGCAAGAGGAGAAAAAATTGTTATTTAGTGAATAGGGGTTTGCCTATGTGAAACCCCTTGTTGGTAATTAAACCTTGAAATGAAATAGAAATATTGAAGGAAATGTTGAATGAATAACATGCAATGCTAAAACTCACCAAATTATTCTAAAGTCTATGAAATTGTGTGCAATGGCTGCAATGGATATGGATCTTGAACCAAAGGAATGATCTTGAATTGCTTTCTTGAATTAAAACCATACATCACAAATGTTAGCACAACAACATACATGATGCAAGAAACTCTTTGATATGATGCTTGAATCTTGATAATGGCTCCAAATGCTTGATAAATCTACTCTTGAATTCTCTTATGAAGACAATTTGATATTATGAATGCTGTCACAAAAGACTTGGATTAAAATGAATGAATGAACCTTGTATTTATTCTTTTCTATGCTTAATATCCTAAAATTACATCACACCAAGCCAACATATGAATTCATTAAATAAAGGAGGCTGAATCCTATCAAAATTTGAAATTAAATCTCAAAAATTACTCGAGGACTAAGACGCCCTAGGTGGCATCTTAGTCCCAAGCCATGAAACTTGGGGCACAGACACCAAAAAGGGGCCCAATTAAGATACCTCAAAATTGAGGTCCCGAGACCTTTGGGGGACAAAGAGGCCATAGGTGGTGTTTTAGTCCCAACCCAAAAATTAGGGACACATAGATGGAGTCATTAAATTATCATTTATGCATTGGAGAATGTCGAGATTAACCAGAAAAAAGATATAATTCATAGGGATTGTGGACATAAAATAGGACTAATTAATCCATAAAGAAGCATAAATAAAGAAAGGTGGGCCCAAACAAGTGTCAAAATGTAAAGGGTGTGCATTTTACTACACTACATTGTATACTAATTTGACCTTAGAAAACTAGAAGAACCATATGCAATATTGTGTTTATATTCCATGACAATAATGCAACATTTGTAGACAGATTCTTCTTTCACCAACAACCTATACCAAGCTTCTAGAACCTAATATACATCTCTTTGTCATCATGCCACTATACATCCTTGCATGATATCTCCTTTTGACATCAATAACAATAATAATCCAACAACCTCCCACCTTGTCATTGATGGAAAAATGTAATGCTCTATACCAAATAAGATATTTTAGTTCATGCCCTGAAGCCCTTGCTCAATTTCTTGAGAATTTTCACAACTTTCTCCCCCTTTGACATCAATGGAAAAGATCACACTCCCCTTGGAAACATATCCCCCCTTTGACAAGCAGTTCAAAGTAAAAGTGGGGATCCTTGACTATGCAACCATCAAGTCATTAGAAATTTGTAAAATTAGTGTACTTGACTTGATCTCATTCTCCATTATCAGGGATAAGTAAAGTACCAATTAAAATCCCCCAAGATACATGCCCTATCACTAATATTTAGTGATATGATGTGGGAGAAATGACTCCCAACTTCTACCTCATATATTCAAATTGCTCTATAGGGAGAGGCTTGGTGAAAATGTTAGCCACTAGTGCTTTTCTTGGGACATACTCCATGTTGACCTATTTATGTACAACCTTTTCTCTAATGAAGTAATACTTTATGGATATGGGCTTTGTTCTAGAGTGCATCACTAGATTCTTTGAGATATTTATTGCACTTGAATTGTCACAAAGAATAGAGATAGGTTCACTATACTCTACCTTGACGTCCTTAAGTGTCTGCTTCATCCATAAGACTTGAGTACAACAAGTTGTTGTGAATACATACTCTACTTTTTTTATTAAAAGAGTGACTAATTCTTGTTTCTTGCTTATCAAGGAAACCAATTTGTTATCTCAAAAAGAATTGTCTAGTTTTTTTCCTATCATCTACACTTCCTACCCAATATGTATTTGTGTATGTTGTCAAAGAAAAATTCTTGCTCTTGGGATACCACAACCCATAATCAACAGTGCTTTTCATATATCTAAAAATTCCTTTCACTATATTTACATTAGATTCCATTGGTGTAGACTAAAACCTTGAAAAAAAAAAATAATGCTTGCATAATGTATGGCTTTGATGTGGTTAAGTACAATAAGCTACCATCATTGACCTATACATTATATGATTTTCCTCTAGGTACTCATCTAGTTTGCTCAGTTTGCATCTAGTTATCAAGGGGGTACTAACTTGTCTACTATGCTCCATTCCAATTTTTTTGAGTATTTCCTTAGCATACTTAGTTTGAGATATGAATATACCATTATTTTTTTGTATAATTTGTAGACCAAGAAAAAATGACAACTCTCCTAACATTGACATCTCAAATTCATCTTACATATGCATAGAAAATATTTGACACATTTTATCATTGCTACCTCTACATATAAAAAAATAGTAATCACATATTTTCTAAGGCCAATGGTTGATTGACATGTGTCATGACATGGACCAATGAAATGATGCAATGTGCCATGATGTTATCAAATATAATGCTGCCACATGGAAAAATTAATGGTTGAAAAGAGGACCAATCACATGTTTCCATGTGGACCAAGCAAAGGTTGCCAAGTGGACCATTTGGGCATTGGATTTTTTTGGTTAAACACCAAAAATAAGGTGCTCTATCTTTTTGAGATATGGAACACTAGGATTAAAGCCTATTTCACTTAGTTTCACTCAAGGAAACCCTAGAGATCTGAATCTAGGGATGTAATGAAGGAAATATATCTACAATAGGTATGTCCTAGGGTGTGATTATGAACTAAATGAGGGTTCACCACCTAGCTAGTGCTTACAAAGACAAGAGATGAATGAATCATGAAAATACCATGTAAAACCTAACTAGATGACCTAGGAAATGAAACTGAAATGTAGAATATCAAACTGAAAATGAATAGAGGTGCACTTGGAAGAGTGACGAGGTCAAAAAAACCTCCAAAACCCTAAAAAATTATTGGTTGATGCTCATTGGGATGCATATGCCAATCTAGGAAATTTAATCCTAGACTAGGTTTTTGTGCCAAAACTAGAATCTGATAGTGTATGATCTACATCTCCTAAAACCTAAAAATATGTTGTACTGGGACTCATACACCACAAGTGGTGTATCAATCCCACTCTACTTTTTTAAAGGGTTAAGACTTGAATATGCTCTCCTATGTTTGCTCTTCCTTCCAAACTTCATTTCTAGATTTGAAACCTTGATTTGCAACCTATAGGTGACTTTCCATGATCTTACAATGTAGATGGCCACTTGACAACTCTTCTCTAATATTGCAACCCAATATTCAAAGATGCTTCAAGATCCAAGACACCTAGATATGAAATAACACATATACAAAGAGAAAAATTTGTTGATTGGTAGGGAATATAGGTTTTCCTTGGTCAAACCCCTTTTAGGTAATTAAACCAAATGATGAGATAATAAAATAAGGATATGAAACATGAAACATGAACAATGATACCTTGAATGATGTCATGTAAATGTGCAATATAACATGAAGTGGACATGAAGGATGTAGCTCTATATCTTGAAATAAGTGTAGAACAATGCTTAATCTTTGATCTTGAATGTAACATCACAACACTAGCTAAACAAAATTCTTGATGCTTGATAAACTTGACATGATGATGGATCTTGAATTCTTGCAACAATTGATGAAGAAATATGTCATTGAATTCCTTTGAAATGCACTTACAAACTCTCTTGATGCTCTTGTAAAGTCATGGAATTCTTAACTCTTGATGGCTTATGTTGATATCATGAAGGATTGGTGAAATAATGATTTGAGACCTTTTTTCTATAGGAAATCCATCCAATTTATCATTTACTAAAGGCTGACACTCATGAAATTTGAGCTTAAAACCCTAATTTCCTACTCAAAACCCTAAAAAGGGGCCAAATGGGACTCATACGCCACTTGTGGCATATAGGTCCTATTTGGGTGGGACTCTTGCACCCAAGGTTGTGTATGGGTCCCACCAGGCCTTTTTAGATAGAGAAAATCTCAGGGAGTTGGAAAATTAATTATGTTTGATGTCTATGTTAGGATTTTGATTGAAATATGCCTTGGGATGCATAATATAGGGTCTTAAGGGCCTATCAATGATGATATGAAGGTGATAAATGCAAGAGGACCCAAAACTCAAAGTGAAGGTGTAAATAAATACACTTTAAAACATTAGATTAAGGAAAAATTTGGTCAATTTAGCTTAAAGGGGCCCTAAATCCAATGCAAATACATAAAACACATTACAACATTAGATCAAGGAAAAATTAGGTCCATTTTAATGTTAATCATTCCCAAATTAGGTGAGGAAAAGGGATAATTTTTCCATTGCCACTTTTAGCCCCCACTTTAGTGAGAGGAGGAACTTGCTTCAAACTCACACTAAAGTAGACATTCAAGAGGGGTCCAAGTGTACCAATGTGGATGGTATAGGATGAACATTATCAAGGGAGTGGTAAAGCCCCCAAGATCCAATATCCTATGTCAAGCTGACATAAGAACAAAAGAACACACACAAGGTGTATGATCACTAGTACAAAACAACAATATATTACTAAATAAACTACTAAAAATTGCATATTTAAATGACTAATTTTGGTCACGTGACCATTAGTAGTTTATTTCCGGTCATTTATAACATGACCAAATTTATGACTAGACTATTTTAGTCATTTATCTAGTCATTGATTTGGTTGTTGATTTAGTCATTGATTTAGTCGTTAATTTAGTCATTGATTGTTGTTAATTGGTCATTTATTTATTCATGGTAGTGATTTATTTAGTCATTAATTTAGTCATTGATTATTGTTAACTAGTCATTTATTTAGTCATGGTAGTCATTTATTTAGTCATAGTAGTCATTTTATTTAGTCATGGTAGTCATTTATTTAGTCATGGTAGTCATTATAGTCATTTATTTAGTCATAGTTTAGTCATTTTTTTAGTCATTTTAATCATTTATTTATTCATTTATGAACTAATGCTTTCATATGTATATGCAAACTATTATGTTTGGAGAATGCTATTACAATAACTAGTCTATGAATTTGCAAACCAAGAGAGAATTTTGTTGTGATTGAATAATATAAAACTTTAAAGCTCTTATGTTATTAAAAATTCAACAAATTTGGGATTGAAACAACATTGGAAAATAATTCTCTATATAGTAAAACTGTATATAAAATATGTTACAAAGAACTCTCTATATAGAGTTTTGAATACAAAATCTTTTGCAATATACAAACTGCTGATTTATTATACTTTTAAAATTGAAAAAAAACTAAAACTAAAGGGTGTGAATGTATGTCTTCAGTGATGCCACTATTGCACATGAGATGGGCAATAAATGCATCTAGTAAGGCACTGGTTTTGCATTTTCTCCTTGCTTTGTACCTATTCACAATCAAAAAATAAAACTATTACTAGGTAGCATAAACAATGAATATCTTAAAAGTAGATACACATAAGCATTAGAGTAAGTCTAATAAATAAAGATGCATAGAATTAATGATATTACAAAAGAAATGCATTTGCAAAAGAATTAATATCAGAGTGATATCTTAAATATTACTAGTTTATCAAAGCAATATCTCCTTGCTATGTACTATGCATAAACATTTTACTAAATAGTTGTAAACAATGAATATCTTAAATGCAAATATCCATAAGCATTCGAGTAAGTCCAATAAATAAAAATGCATAGAATTAATGATAATGTAAAAGAAATGCATTTGCAAAAGAATAAATATCAAAGTAATAGCTTAAATATATTACTAGATTGTCAAAGTAAGTCTAATAAATAAAAAATGCATAGAATTAGTGATATTGCAAAATAATTGTATTTGCAAAGAAATAATCTCTACTTTTCCGATTTTGGATTCAATTATTGTATTATTCTTTAAATCATATCACCACAATATCTTGAAAAATTAAATTTCATTCCAAATTTAAATTAAATTCTAATTTCTAATTCAACAATTAGTAATTTAGATATAAAAACAACCTTTCTTTTTTAGTTTTTCTATTCTAATGAAAAAAAAAAACTAAAAAAGAAAGATTGCTTCAGAAAAACTAATCTAGTAATAAAATTATTTAAGAAATTCCATTCTAATTTCTAATTTAACAATTACTAATTTAGATATAAAAGCAACCTTTCTTTTTTAGTTTTTCTTTTCTAATGAAAAATAAAATAAAAAATAAAGATTTCTTCAAAAAAACTAAGCTAGTAATAAAATTATTTAAGAAAAACTAAAAACTTAAATTTTATTCTAAATTTAAATTAAATTCTAATTTCTAATTTAACAATTACTAATTTAGATATAAAAGCAACCTTTCTTTTTTATTTTTTCTTTTCTAATGAAAAAGAAAAAATTAAAAAAAAAGATTGCTTCAAAAAAACTAAGCTAGTAATAAAATTATTTAAGAAAAACTAAAAAAATTATTAAAATGTCTCTTGATGACTAAAATTCTATTGTAATAAAATTATTTAAGAAAAACTGAAAACTTCAAAAAAACTTAAATGTATATTATCAATAGTGAATGGAAGATACACTATGAAGCTGTGAATGTGCTCGAAATTATTGAAAGCACAGTGAGAATAAAATGGGTTCAAGAATTCAAGCCTAGATTATTTACAAAATCTACTTCAAGAACAAAATCTGAAAATGAATGAAAATAGGCCAGAGATTTCAGGAAATGTCAAAAGTTGTTATATTAAGTGGAAAGAAGCTAAAACAAAGCCCTCTATTAAAATCAAGATTTCCAATAAATATAATAATTCCCTCAGTTATGAAGGTGCTCTCTAGGAATTCAGACACACTTTGGTTGCTCCTGTCCAATCTGTCATTCATCCCATTCACAATTAGACACTTTACTTGGATGAAGAGCATAAAAGAAAATTAAAGAAAGAATTTTAGGGCATGCCATTTATATAATTTTTGGAGTTTCCTTTCTGGAAACGTCAAGTATACAAAAGTATGTTTTATTGAGTATTGGGTCTCTAGCACACAACCATGAGGAAGAGAAAATTAACATAAAGAAAAATATTCAGAATGCTATGAAGGTCACGGCCATTAGAACACAAAAAGCCCTTAAAATAATGAAAATAATAAGTTGAGAGTGCAAAGTTTTACATTTTCTATAGAAAGGAAGTAACCCGTCAAGATTTTTGCAGGGAGATACAAGGTTTTATATCATATTGCCTCTACTAAGCTTGAATCAAGCCTATTCTCATAGAATTTAAGAGATAAGAATAATGAAACTTACACAAGATTGTTGTAAAGGAGACGCCCTCCAAAGTCTTTAGAAATGAGCCTCAAAGATACTCCAATGGCAGTCAAACAAAGAGGAGAGATATCAACAAATGGTAAGCAAAGGAAATACAACATAAAAATACTTAGCCATGACCAAGTGAGCTCGATAAAATGCTTCAAAATGGAGAATACTTTTCAGTTTCAAAACCAAAGACTGCAAGATTTTTTTCTTCAGGAAAATCATCAGAAACAACAAAATGAGTCACCATTCCACTCTCAAACCCTACCCAGTCATGGCAGTGTTGAGTTTTCTCCAAAAATACAAGTGAAAAATGAAATGAGATTAGGGCTCAGTTTCTTTTTGATTTAGGGTTTTTTCATTACCCTAGGCCCAATGGTTTATTTTTCACATTGTATTAAAGAAAATAGGTACCTTTTATGGTTTTTATCAGAAAAATCAAATACCATCGCCACTTTCCCACTTCTTTACTTCATTTGATTTTGATTTCAAAATTAAATCTCCTGCTTTTAAATATATTATAATATGATATTTATATTATAATATTATATTTATCTTATATTAGTATATAATATAAATATTATATTATATTATTATATAATAATAATATAATATTATATAATAATATATATTATATAATATCATATTATATTATAATTTATTATTATAATATATTGTATTGTAATATAATAATATATTATTATTATATTATTTTATAATACAATACACTTCTTCAATTTAATTTTTTTTAATTAACCACTTTAATATCATATTGTCTAATTTTATGTGTGACTAATTATTTAGTCATTTTTATTTGTGTGAATAATTATTTAGTCATCTTTATTTGTGTTTTGAAATGAAAGATAGCCCTCAAAATGCAATTTTATTGTTTAAATCATATTTTATTAGTGAAATTGACCACAATTGCTCTTTGATACATTTGACATGCTAGCACAATAGGAAAATCAAATTGGCTTCAAATCAACGTTAAAAACATTAATGATTCATTAACATAATGAGTAATAAAAGTTAGAGAATGTAAATGTTCAATTTTTTTATAAAATATGTGAAGGCCTTAAGACTACACCAAGATCCAATGCCTTCTACACAATAGGTATTTTTGGTGCATTAAGCAACCTAGGCGGCCAAATGGCCCACTTAGGTAGGGGTCCCATGAGGGGGGCTTAAGCTCTATGGATTATGATCAAATTCAAAAGAAAAAAGAATAGAGTAATAGTCATTTATTTAGTCATTAATTTAGTTAATTATTTAGTCATTTATTTAGTCATTTTTATTTGTCTGATATTAGTCATTTAGTTGTGATTTTACCTGATGACCAGATTAGTCACTTATAAATGACCAAATTAATCATTTATTTGCCAAATTCTACTAGTGGATATGTAGTAGCAAGACAAGATACACAAACATACAATGTCAATAACTAAAAGAAAGAAAAAAATAAGGAAAAATAAAAAGAGGTGGAACAAGCCTCGACCATTTTTCCATCACGATGTGGGTCAGATCTAAGCTATTTTTGCTAAAAAATGAAAGCTCCTTTTAAGGCAATGAAAATATTGGAAAAACAAGGATAGACAATTGAGAGGGGGGGGTGAATCAATTGTCACAGATTATTTAAAATTTTCAAACTTAACTTAACTTAATCTTAGTTATGATGCATGAACAATAAACCATAAACAATCAACACATCAGAAACACAGAGAACACCAAGATTTTTTACGTGGGAACCATGTTAGGGGAAAAACCAAGGTGGATGTTAGTCCACATTTTTATACCCTGTTAAAAGTATAAAGAAGAATAATGAGAATGCATGTGCATTCAGGAACACTGCCTAGAGCTCACTGCTCAAATACAATGGAAGACATGCTATCTTACAAAGAGATTCAGATTATAACCATGTGGAGTTTGAACTGAGAAAGTAGCTTCTTCAAAAGCTTGATTATAGTTCTAGTTAAGCATAATTTTTTACTCCTCTACACACTTCATCACACTACGCTCTACCTTTGAATGATATTAGCACATACACACATAGGAGCACACTAAGCATAATTCAATTCAAACAAACAACCACTCTTATATATCTACAAAATGGATTTCCATCAACAACTTTTTCAGCCAAAATATAAAACATATTTTCATTGTCATCCCCAATTTACAAATAAATTTGCAATACAAATCAAACACCATTGGCCAATATTATGTTGTGTCCCAAAACAACATCTTTGAGTGTGCAAAACATTCAAATTTTAATCTCCAAGGATCCACAATAGGTTACGACCACCATGTCAGCCAAGAACATGAAAAATCAAATACCCAAGAAAAATATTTGACCACAAGCACATCGATCAACACGGACATGAAACAAAGATAAAGAATGATCTAAAAGCATCCACAAGCAAAAAGAACCAACAAATAAACATCCAAAACAACTGAAATTACTAGAATCACATCAAATTCACTTCAGAATACTAATTAAAACCACAAAAACACTGTCAGAACACAACTATTCATAACAAGATCAAACTTCATGCAGACCTTTGAAAATTTTGGTGCATAAACTAGATACACTCAGCAATAAACCTTTTATTCAACAATGATTGATCATCAACATATGGAGCAAGATACCTTCATGACCTTCACTATTCTACTGGCAACCTGCAACTCTTTCTTTAACAATTTTCTCAATATTCTCGATATATACAGCCTTCAATATATCAATGCTAATAGTGTTGACATCAATGACAACCAAATATCAAAAACACAACCACAACATCCAAAATCTCCCCCTTTGGCATTGATGGAAACACATGACGTGAAAAACACCATCAACAAAACTCTCAATCAACACTTACTCCTTCTTAGGTTCTAACTCTTCTACCTCAACTTCGTCTACATGATCTTCACCTCACAAGGCTCTTCTCCCCAGATATGACAATTTTTCACATGACTCTTCTCCTCCTTTGACATCAATGGAAAATACAAACATTATCTTCCCACATACAAGATTTGAACCACATATCTGCATATTTGACTACTCCCCCTAAGTAGCAACCACAAAAACATCAATCTGGATCAGAATATAGCTTTGAAGCATATAGATTTATGCAAGTAAATGCATCTCTAGTTCATATTAGGAGGGGTAATCACCCCTAGCATCCCTTTGAGATACTCAAAAGTATCCTTTGGAAATAGCTTGGTGAAAATTTCTACAACCTATTCTTTGGTAGGAACATACTCCAATCTAACTTCTTTCTCATTTACATTCTCCCTCAAAAAGTGAAACTTGATTGATATATGCTTGGTCTTAGAGTGTAGCACCAGATTCTTTGATACACTTGAGTTTTCATAGTATATGGCAGTAGGTTCATCATATACTACTCTAATATCTTTCACTATCTATTTCATCCACATCACTTGAGTACAATTATTTACAACAACAATAGATATGGAAATGGAATTCTTCTTTTTGCTCAACCAAGACACTAGCTTCTTCCCTAGGAAGAAAGCACCACCACTAGTACTTTTCCTATCATCTACATCTCATGTCCAATCAACATTAGTATATGCACTCAATGTAAGATCACCATATTTAGGATACCAAAGCCCAAAATCAACTTTTCCTTTCAGATATTTGAAAATTTTCTTTACAATAGTCACATGAGATTCTTTTGGATCAACCTGAAATCTAGTAACCATACATGTAGCATTCATGATGTCTAGTTTGGTCTGAGTTAAGTAGAGCAATCCACCAATCATTGAATTGTACCTTGTTTGATTTTCCTTATAGGAAGCATCATTTTGTGTTAACTTGCATCTGGTTACCATGGGTGTACCAATAGGCTTTGAGTATTCCATGCCAAACTTCTTCAGTAGCTCTTTCACATATTTGGGCTGAGATATGAAAATCCCATTCCCTAACTAAGTGATTTGCAATCCGAGAAAGAACATCTCTCCAATCATACTCATTTCAAATTCACTTTTCATTTCATCCACAAAATTCATACATAAATCATCATCTCCTCTAAAAATAATGTCATCAACAAAGACTTGAATAAGAGTATGTGCAGGATCATCATAGAAAAAAATAGGCCCTTAAGTGGCAAAAAATTTAGGAAAATTAGAGTTAGGCAACTTGACATAAAAAATTGAATAAGTTATCTATATTATTTCAAAAATATGTAAGAATAGAATCTATAGAAAATTGAATGTAGTTTCTAAACTACTAGGTTTATTTTTATTTTTTAAAATCTATTTGGTGAAAATGGGAAATTTGAATGCAGTAGTACTTAAATTTCAGGGAAAAAATAAGAAGTAGGTGTCTTTCTGACCACCCTAACCACAATAAAATGATAACATTTTTTTATAATATTTTAGATATAAGTAGAGGACTCATGTCCCAATGTGATGAATATTTTTTTGTAATTTTTTTCCAAGCAAATAATTAATTATGAATTTTTTATTAAAACTTTTAAAAAATATAAAAAATCGTATGTCTAACCACCTTAACTCAAAACTTCATGAAATTCATTTTTTTTCTTTTTAATCCTATAGTATGTGAAGCATAAAATGTGACACATGTTTTAGATTCAAAAAATGTAATATCATTTGAAAGCTATAAATATTTTTCAATTAGCCTATCAATCAGGACTTTAGTCATAATTCAAATAGAAAGTGAATAATTATTATTTATTAAATTCTAAGTAAAACATAATTTATATTAGTGTAAAGTTGAGAATCTCCTTTAAAAACCCTTTTTGTTTCATCAATTTTGGGTAAAAAAAAGTGGTTAGTCACATACCCTAGAAATACCCATCATATCACCACTTTTTGGCCCATCATGATCCTGCACATACCCATAATAAACTCTTTATCATGATCCATCTTAAAATACAAGTTGTTGTCAATAGTACCTTTATTGAATCCAAGCTTCAGTAAGTATATATCTAGTCTAGCATACTAGGCTCTAGGAGCTTGGTTGAGCCCATACAGAGCTTTCTTCAATCAACAAACCATGTCTTCCTTGTCAGTCAGTTTCAATCCATCTAACTATTCAACATATACTTCTTCTTCTAACTCACCATTTAGAAAATTTGACTTTACATCCATTTGATAGACTTTATAGTTCTTATATGTAGCATAAGCAAGAAATAATCTTATAGCTTCAATTCTGGTAATAGGGGCAAAGGTTTCTTCAAAATCAATGCCTTCCATTTGTGAATACCCTTTACATACTAGTCTTGCTTTATTCCAAACCACTTCACCTTATTCATTTAGCTTATTCTAAAAGACCCATTTAGTACCAATCACATTTTTATCTTTAGGTGTGGGAACAAGAATCCATGTATCATTCTTTTCAATTTGCATCAGTTATTCCTTCATAGCTTCCATCTAGTATTCATCATTGCAAGCTTCATTGACAATTTTAGGCTCAATTTTTGAAATCAGGCAATACTCTTCTGCTATTCTTTTTCTAGTTTTCACACCTTTATTCTTGTCTCCTATAATTTGATTCTCTGAATGATTCAATCTCACATACCTCAGAGTTTTAGGATTCACTCTCACTTTTGGTTCTTCTATTCTTTCTTTTGCACTTCCACTTGTCTCTCCTTCTTGACTTTCTTGATTTACTGGAACAACTTGAACTTGATTCTGTGTTTGAGCATTCTTCCCTTTGTCTAAAATATCTTATTTGGTCACCTAAATCATATCCATGGTATCTATATGATCTAATAGAGTCTTCATCAACTTTGACATTTTCACTTTCAACCATTTTTCTCAATCTTCTATTATAGCACCACTAAGCCATTCTCTTGGTAGAGTAACCCAAAAATATTCCTTCATCGCTCCTTGCATCAAAGTTTCCTATGTCCTCATCTCTCTTAATGTAGCACTTTCTTCCAAAAATATTGAAATATTTAATAGTAGACTTATATCCAAACCATAGCTCAAAAGGAGTCTTACCAGAGATACCATTGACATTTACCCAGTTTAAAGTGTACACAACAATGTTTATAGCCTCTCTCTAGTAGATGTGAGGCATATTTCCTTCAATCATCATTTTTCTAGTAGCATCTAGAATTGTTTTGTTCTTTCTATCTACAACTCCATTCTATTGAGGGGTTCAAGGAGCAGATAATTGTCTTTTGATTCCATGCTCTTCACAAAACGAATTAAACTCTCTGGAGGTGAAATCTCCACCTCTATTTGACCTTAGGCACTTTTTCTTCAGACTTGTCTCATTCTCTACCATAGATTTGAAACTCTTGAACTTCTCTAATGCTTCAAATTTTTCTCTTAAGAAAGCAACCCATATCATCCTAGAGTAATCATCAATAAGCAACATAAAATACCTTTCTCCTTGTAGAATTTGGATTCTAGAGGGACCACATAGATCAGTATGCACCAGCTCCAATATTCCATTATAATGATGCTTTTTACTCTAGAAAGAAACTCTAGTCTGTTTACCCATTTGACATTCCTTTCATATTGTATAAGAAGGCTTCACTAGCATAGGTAGATCTCTTACTGCTTGAATGGAGCTTACCTTGACAATGTTATCAAAATTCACATGACACATCCTCCTATTCCATAACCAACTTTCATCTACCTAAGAAATTAAATAAATTAGATTACCAACACTTAGGTGAAAAATATGACCTCTTGTCTTTGTACCTAAAGCAATCATATTTCCAAAACTTCCAAGTATCCTACATCTTCTATCTTTGAACTAAAGATCATAACCCTTGTCCTCCATCTTTCCAACACTCAACAGGTTATGCTTTAAGCATTCAACATAAAGGACATCATCAGTGTTATGTTTACCACCAATTCAAATAGATCCTCTACCACAAATCACACTAGCATTGTGATCTCTGAATCTTACAACCCCACCATCCCATTTCTCTAGACTTACAAATTTTATTTTGTCACCAGTCATGATGTGAGCATCCATTGTCAATAACCCACTCATCCTTCTCTTCAATTTGGGTTGCAAGAGATTTCTCAACATTAGTGGATTCAGTAGCCACCAAACCATTTTCTTTGATAGCAATGAAAACCCATTCATCTTCATTTCCATTTTCTTTATTAGATTCTTCATCAGTCACACCTTCTTCAACAAAATAGCACTTCTTTTGAAATATAGGTTTGTTAGGTTTAGTCCTAGGAACTCTTTTAGGACACCTTGAAGAAAAATGACCTATTTTACTACAAGAGAAACATTTAATAAGCAACTTTCCTTTATACTTACCTTGTCATCTACCTTCTTTCTTCACAATCAATGCTTCCAGCTCTTCAACCTTTCTTTCTTCTTCTTCAAGATATTTCATCTCTTCCTCATACTTGAATGTTTTTCTAGAGCTTTCTCCTGGATCATATCTTTTCATGTTTCTTCTGGATATAGAAGCCTTAAATGTAGATTCAATCTTAGGGGCAGAATCACCAAATTCACTTAACTCAAAAGTAGCAAGTTTACCAATTAGCATATCTCTTGTCACATTTTTTACTGATCTAAACTCTTCAATAGCATGAACCTTTGACTTATAAGAGGGAGGAAATGATTTGAGAACTTTAGCTACAATTTCTTGTCCATCCAGGGTACCATTGGCACATATAATACCCATCACAAGTTAATTTACTCTTTGCATAAAAGAAAAAATATTTTCATCTTCACCCATCTTCAAATTTTCATACATTCCTTTCAAACTCTGTAGCTTAGCGACCTTCACATGTACATTTGCTTCATACAAAGTCTCTAGCTTCATCCAAATATCATGATCTACCTTATGACCTATTGCATTTGTCATTTCTAAATCTGTCAGAGCACTCATCAAAGATTCCATACCCTTGATATTATTCCCAGCCTCTTTAATCTCATCAGGAGTGGAAGAACCATTCTGAGGAATAGTATATATGTTCTTTGTAATCTTCCATAAGGGTTCACCTAAACACCTCAAATGACATTCCATTTTGGCTTTCCATAGTGAGTAGTTTCTTCCATCAAATCTAGGGTTGTCCTTCTTGTATGATACCATCTTAGATCACCTCAAGCTTTTAAACTTCTTCAGAGGAACCTCCTCTAATACCAATTGCTAGAAAAACAAGGACATACAATTGAGAGGGGGGGTGAATTAGTTGTCATAGATTATTTAAGCTTTTCAAACTTAACTTAATCTTAGATCCGATGCATGAACAATAAACCATAAAAAATAAACACATTAGAAACATAGAGAACACCAAGATTTTTACGTGGAAACCTTGTTAGGGGAAAAACCACAATGGATGTTAGTCCACAATTTTATACATTATTAAAATTATAGAGAAGAATAATGAGAATGCACATGCATTCAAGCACACTACCTAGAGATCACTACTCAAATATAATGGAAGACACATTGTCTTACAAAGATATTCAGATTATAATCATCCAAAGTTTGAACTGAGAAAGTAGCTTCTTCAAAAGCCTTATTACAGTTGGACAGTTAAGCACAATTTTTCACTCCTCTACACAATTGATCACACTCTGCTCAACCTTTGAATGATATTCACACATACACACATAGAAGCACACTAGTCATATTGCAATTTGAACAAACAATCACTCTTAGATATCCAAAACATGGATTTGTATCAACAACTTCATCAGCCAAAATGTAAAACATATTTTCAATGTCGGCCCAAATTTACAAATAAATTTGCAATGTAAATCAAAAACCATCAGCCAATATTATGTTGTGTCCCAAAACAACATCCTCAATCACACCAAACATTCAAATTTTAATATCCAAGGATCCACAACACATTACAACCACCATGTCAGCCAAGAACATGAAAACCCAAATACACATGAGAAAAATCTTTGACCACAAACACACCGATCAATGCGAACATGCAACAAAGATAGAGAATGATCTAGAAGCATCCAAAAGCAACAAGAACCAATAGAGAAACATCCAAAGCAACCAAAATTACTATAATCACATCAAATTCACTCAGGAATACTAACTAAAACCACATAAACACTGTCAGAACACAATTGTTCATAACAAGATGAAAATTTCACACAGACCTCTGATACCTCCAGTAGATATACTAGATACACTCAGAAATAAAACCTTTAGTCCACAACAATTGATCATGAACATATGGAGCAAGATACTTGCATGACCTTGACTATTCCATTGGCAACCTACAACTCTTTCTTTAACAATTTTCTCAATATCCTGAATCTATACAACCTTCAATATATCAATGCTAATAGTGTTGACATCAATAAAAACCACAACATCCAACAAAAAATTCAATTTATTTGCTCAGTGAGTATCCAAATAGTGAGAAATTCATGCCTCTATGTTAGCTTCTCATCGTATAATGAGAAAGTCATGCCCATGTTTAGGCTTCTCATCATACATTAACCATACAAAAGTTATACCTCTTGATAACTTTGACAAGGTGCCACATAATAATTAACTTCAAGCTTCATGAGGTAATAAAACCTTCATATGCTTGAAACTCATGGACAAATAGGATGGCTCTATAGGCAAGAAAGTGTGTTATGCAAGGTTGCCATATAACTGATGTGAAATAGTGTAAAGTGTGTTCAAAGGGATTATTCTTAGTTCATGTAAGGTATCTTCTTAGGGAAAAATGTGTTTAAAATCTCCAAGAGAGGAAAAATAAACAAAATATCATAGTATCATAGGGTATCAAGCTTAATGACACCACCAAGAATAGGACACATCACAAGAATAAAGAAAATTGCATAGTGAAACATGAGTGTCATTGTATGTCCCCACTTTAAAGTAGTTACTAACACCATTACTATGAGAAATTGCTTTAAAGTAGAAGAAAACATGAGAGATTATTTGGAAATTCATATGCCAAGTCATATTTTTTCAAATCGAACTACATCATGAAAGGGGTTACCCCCAAAAACTCAATGTCACATGCAAGCCAACTTAAGGCATGTTGTGCACATCTCAAGCTTTCTCTTGTATATACATGGAAGGCGATCAACTAGCCAAAAGAGAAAATGAAAAGTGGAATATGAGTACAAGGATACTTAACCCCTTTCCCCCACTTAGTGCATGGCAAGGATGAGCTGAGATGATTCATGAGAACCATGCTAGAGTGAAAATCAAAATAGATTAGGGGAATCAGGTGCCCTAACATAAGGAAGAGGACCATAATCCTTAAGATGTTTAATTTTCCCACTTAAAGCCTTACATTTATTAGCATAATGACCATGAACTCTATTATATGCACAAAATGAAGTCTTGTAGTAAATTTTCTTTCATGTTCTTGCAGGGAGAGATATTAGACAGTCTTGGAAGATTCTCAAAAAGATACCCTCTTGATCAATAGTAGAAGGTGTTCTTGTATTTGCACATGTCATACACACTAAATGATAAGGCCTTAGATGAAAAATGGAGATAAAGGTGGTAAACCTAGATCTTTCTTGAAATGGTATGGTATATTTTGCTTCTTGTGTTCATTGTATCCATGTTTAGGAGGGAGTTTGTATCCAAGACCATAACAATATTTCAATTCAGATGAAGGGAATTTATGCTTTTGAGAAGGATTGGCTTCTTCATGAGAACACAAATCCTTTTTATGTTTCTTAAAGTTATTCATCATCCTCTCATGATGGATGAGAGTTACATAGCCCCTATCACCACCATGGGGTATTGTGGTTGACATAGAACCAAGTTTAGCAAATGATACACAAGGTTGTTTTGGTTTAGATTGTGATATTTTATATTCTCCCATAAAGGAGGGTGTAAAATCTAATGAACCCCAATGATCACTATAAATTGTGTTTAAAAATGAATCATTTGTATATGAATCTTTGGAATTTGAGGGTGATATTTTGGATTCTTTATTAAAATAAGGCATAAAATCTAATGATCCACAACTAGCACTAAAGATTTTTGTTTTAGATGGAAGAGAATTAAGATTAGCATCAACTTGTATAGGTTCAACTTTTGATTTTTGAATGTCATGATCATATGATTTATAGCTTCATTCATCTACTTCAACTATGTATATCTTGTATTCAAATTTAATTGAATAGTGATTAGTAAATGGGACTCCTTTCATAGCATGAATCCATGGTCTCCCTAGGAGAAGGCTGTATGAAAGAGGTCATGGCATTATATTGATAGGGGTAGGCAACACTATAGGTTTGACCTCAATAGATAATGTGATAATACCTAGTGGTTTCCTATTAGCATTTTCAAATCCATAAATATTAACATTGTTAAGTTGGATAAGCCTCTTGTCCATGCCAATTTTATCTAGGATGTTAATGCTACAAACATTAAGACCTACTCCATTGTCTATGAGAGTGCACATAACTATGGTTTCATTAATTATAACCTTTATCATCAAGGCCTCATATTTGTTTTGAATCTCAAGTGAGGATAATTCATGTTTAGGAAATGTGATTTTCAAATTTGTGAAATGCGTATGATCAAAGGAGAGTGTTACATTATTCAATTTCATGTAAGATTGGATCTCCTTATTCTTTATTTGCAATATTTCTTGGAATATCCAATTGTATGTAGGTGATATTTGAATAAGTTTCCATACAAATATATTAGCGGGAGTCTTTTTAAGATCTTCAACTATATTATGTAAAGAAGAATGACGAGCACTAGGAAAAACATATTGATGCAATGGTAATGAAGCAAGAGTGGCTTGTGTTTGTCTACATGTTTGAGCAACTTTTTTATAACTTGGTTGCTGCAAAACATTATTACTATTAGATTGCATTATAGATTTCAAGAAGTTTCTTATTTTCTTCTTTTTATGTGATTCACTACTGGGAGGTGACTTAGAAGGCTTGTTAATTAAAGGAGATCCAATTTGTGTTATCATAACCTAATAAAATTGTCCCTATTTCCATGATCTCTTAGTGAAGAGGAGTCTAATGTCACTTCATCATCTTCATCTAAGGAAGCCTCATTACTAGTTTTTGAAATATGTGTCAATGTTCACATTTTCTAGCACCATGATATCCTCCCTAGGAGAAAAGTTTTGAGGAGAACTAAAAACTAGATGCTCATGAAATTCAAAGTTTCGTTCTTCTAGAATGAATTAATCACTAGTAAGGGAGTCATCAATGGTTGATTTTCTTGTTCAATAAGGTTTTCCCTAGGGGAAGAGAGGTAACTAATATTCTCATGAATTTCATCAATTGCATTTTCTAATATCAAAGTATCTTCTTCAAAACTAGGAGAGATACTAGGAGAAGAACCAATGTGATTATCATGATTTTCTATAATTTCACTCCTTTGTCCCATAATGTCTTCCAAAATAGGATAGCTAGGGGAAGAAACATAAAGAGGGCTGTCATAGATCTTAAATTTTTTATTATCTAACACCAACATGTCCTCATCATTTACAACATTATCACAAGAGGGAAAGATGTTGGGAGATAAATATAGACTAGTTGAAGTGTTATGTGGGTAGGTTTGAATGGTATCTTGTTGTTTCATGTCATCATTGTGATTACCTATTGTTATGTCCTATTTTTTAGTAATTTATTTCCCAATAAGAGAGGTAGGAGGAGAGAAACAACCAAGGTTCTCAAAACTCTCATAATTTAGTTCTTCTAACACTAAAATATCTTCTTCACAACTAGGTGAGATATTAGGAGAAGAATTAATATGATTCCTATGATTACCCATTGTTGTATTCTCTTTTAGTAGACTAACCTCACTCATAGAAGGGCTACTAGGAGAGGGATAAATGACAAACAAAAAGAGAGGGGAGAGAATTTTATATTTATATACACTTAACAAAAACTTCTTACAACACTCAACAAGATCTAAAAATAGAATATGAAGTATGAAAAGTATAAATTTTTGCAATGAAAATATGATGTAATGATTGTCCTACAAATTTGAAATGCAAAAATGATAGAGAAAACATGCAAAAGGATAATGAAATTTTTAGACTTTGAACATGATAATTGACCATGAAATGTTGTAAATTCAAATTTGAAATTAAGCAATGCATGAAATGAACCTAATTAAGCTAGATCTAATGAAATGTATGTAATAGAAACTCAACCAATTGAAACAAATAACTAATGGCAGTAAAAAAAAGTGTAAAAACAAGGTTTTTAATGTTGTAAAAGGAAGTTTTAGGGATGATCTAGGACTAATTATCCTAGACTAGCATATGAGTCCCAGTCACAGTTTTTCAGGGGTTCAAATGTTGAAAGATGAACAACACAAAAATCCTAGAAAGTAGGCACAACAACATGTACTAGGACTAAATCACCCAAAGGGAATATGAGTCCTAGATTAGGGTTTTTGCACTATTTTAAGAAAATTATATGTGAATGTTATGTTTTCTATTTAGGATGATGTCTAGGCTAAGTGAAAATGTAGATTTCAAATGAAATTTAATAATATAAGAGACACAAATGCAACCTATATGCACTTTCACTAATACAAGATTTACAACCCTAGATGCCAATTAACTAATGAAAAAACCTAATGCAAAGTCAATGCAAGCTAGATATAGGATTATGATGCACTCCAAATCAGAAATGAGGATGTTATAAATTCAGGTTCACCAAAATGAAACATCAAAAATAGGTTGCTCTATCTTTTTGAGAGATGGAATACTAGGGTTAGCACCTATTTCACTTAGTTTCACTGAAGGAAAACCTAGAGATCTCAATCTAGGGATGTAGAGAGATCTTCAATAGGTATGTAATAGGGTGTGATTATAGACTAAAGAAGGGTTCACCAACAAGCTAGGGCTTGGAAAGAAAAGCAATGAATGAATCATGCAAAGTACCATGCAAAACCTAACTAGATGACCTAGGAAATGAAACCAAAATGTAAAATGTCAAACTAGAAATGAACAGAGGTGCAATTGGAAGAGTGATGAAGTTAGAAAAAGCTCCAAAACCCTAAAAAATTATTGTTATGCCCATTTGGACTCATACACTAGTCTAGGAAATTTAGTCCCAGACTAGGGTTTTTGTGTCAAAACTAGAATCTGACAGTGTATGATCTGAATCTCCTAAAACTTGAAAATATGTTGTACTGGGACTCATAAACCACAAGTGGTGTATCAGCCCCACTCTTATTTTTTAGAGGGTTAAGACCTAAATCTACTCTCCTATGTCTGCTCTTCCTTCCAAAATTTGTTTTTCGGATTTGAAACCTTGATTTGTAGCTTGTACGTGACTTTCTATGATATTGCAATGTAGATGGCCACTTGAAAACTATTCTCTATTCTTGTAACCAAATCTTCAAAGATCCTTCAAGATCCAAGACACTTAGATCTACAATAACACATATAGAGAGAGAAAAACTTGTTTATTGTTAGGGAAGCCAAACCCCTTTTAGGTAATTAAACCAAATGATAAGATAATGAAATAAGGACATGAAACATGAAACATGAACAATGATACCTTGAATGATGTCATGTAAATCTATAATCTAACATGAAATGGACATGAAGCATGTAGATATAGATCTTGAAATAAGTATAGAACAATGCTTAATTTTGGATCTTAAATGCAACATCACAACACTAGCTCAACAACATGCTTGATGCTTGATGACATTGACATGAAAATGGACCTAACATTGTTGCAAAAATTGAATAAAAATCAGCCCTTGAATGCCTTAGAAATGATCTTGTAAACTCTCTTAACACTCTTGTAAAGTCTTGGAATGCTTAACTCTTAAGGGATTATGTTGATATCATGAAGGATCAATGAAATAATGATTTGAGACCTTTTTTATATAGGAAATCCATCCAATTTACCATTTATGAAATTTGAACTTAAAAACTTTATTTCTTCCTCACAACCCTTTAACCATAAATTTTATGGTTTCTATGTGTTTCTCTTGCACTCTTAGGATCTTTCACCAAAAATGAGAGAGATAGAACCCCAAAATTGAAGTGGTTCACTCAAATAAAGGATTGTGTAATGTATGTATGACTAAATGAAATGTTGTAAATGCAACTAAATGATGTAATTGACTGATTATGAATGTAAAACTAATGAAATATGCAATGTTTGAAAACACGGCAAGGTTTGCAAAAATCTTGAAAGAATGAACAAAAATGCAAATGAAACTAAACAAAAGGATGTATTTTAGAATGAGTACACATATAAAGCTAAAGATGAATAGAAAACACTCTAGAAATTTGGTAAATCTGACTTTTATGCTAATTGGGACTCATTCGCAACCTTGGGTGAATCAGTCCCAAGTTAGGGTTTTCTACTTGGAAATTGGCTTCTACTCATTAGGTATCAAGATCTGCATCTAACTTTGAAAGTCACCTCATGAGGGACTCATTATCCATCCATGGTGAATCATTCCACTTTCAAAATTTTACAAATTCAAATCTTTGTTCTGCACCTTGACACCTATATAGCTCTTTTTGATGGAAAATTGAATCGAGATCTTAGAAAATTCCTCCAAAAAGCTTAAAATTGGTTGTCTAATGGGGGGTTTACCTTTGTAAAACCCCTCATTGGGTAATCAAACCTTAAATGGGAAAAAATATGCATAAAACCCTAGCCTTAAGTGTTTTAAAGACTAGGAAAATATGAAGTATGTCAAAACCCTATTCTATTATGCTAGAATACGATGTACAAAATTGATTTGAATGATGCAAGACTTCAACCCTAGAAATCCTAAAACACATAAAAAATGGACGTAAAAGAAATGCAAATAGAATGTAAATGAAATGTAAACCTTAATCTTGAGATAAAGAGAAAATGGAAGATGCAATCACTTTGAAAACAAGTATTTAGGTGTGATTTGATGGCTAGTTACATCTCCTCAACCTGTATTTCTCCATGCTTCACCATAGGCATCCATCATCAACTCTTTACGATGTTGAATCTTGAATGAAGAGTGAGCTTCAAGACCTACAAAAACCCTAGTTTGTTGCCCTAAAACTTCAACCTTGCTAATGAAACTTATTGTGGAAGACTTGACTTTAGAATTTTCTTTGTAAAAATGACTAAGACATCTGAAAAATGACTTAAAATGTGTATTTATAGGCATTGACACCTAATTTTCTCATTATTTAGACCTAAGAGGCTGACATCCACCAAAAAATTAAGTTGAATTGATTAAATTGCCACTCAAAATTGAAATTTCCCTCAAAAG
Source organism: Sequoia sempervirens (assembly GCA_007258455.2). Classification (NCBI taxonomy): domain Eukaryota; kingdom Viridiplantae; phylum Streptophyta; class Pinopsida; order Cupressales; family Cupressaceae; genus Sequoia; species Sequoia sempervirens. The sequence continues at coordinate 52,976,695 of VDFB02353493.1, forward strand.
GGACTCATTCGCCACCCTTGGTGAAGGGGTCCCACTAGAGGGGACTCATTCTCCCAAGGTCGCAAATGTGTCCCACTAGTGGTTTCTAAAGGTGGGTTTTTGGGATATGAATGAATTGAATGTTGTTTGTTGAGGTTTATATGATCTCTCGAGTGAAATAGGCCTCTAGATAAAAAATAGTGGGTCTTAGGGGCCTATAAATGTTGTTTTGAAGGATGAATAATGTAGGGGTACTCAAAGGTAGGTCTAAATTAAGCATGAAATTGTCTCTTTTCTCAAGAGTGTCCAATTTTCTAAGCCACATTTAGCCCCCACTTTAGCACCCATATGGCTCTACATGCATATGTAAGTTTAAGGACTCTAAATAGTGCACTTTATTGCATAAAAGGATGCTCATTAAAAATATGAGAGAATGAAGCCCCTAGTGTAGTTTTCTGCAAAACCACAATATTAGGAACCACATCCTACAACACAACTTTGTTAATTGTCCAAAAATTCTTTTATCTAACTCATAGAAGTTCAATTCGAGGGTAGATGTATGCCTCCCTTGATTCTACTTGCTTTACAGAAGTGGAATCAATGTAGCAATCTAACCACACCGAATATAGAACATCATACCATAGGGCATTCCCAAGTACCATGCCACATAATGATAGATGATTGATGATGCCGAGTGTGGAATCATGATTCCAATGCATCAAATGGCATCGATAATGTAATTCACTAGCTCCCACTATGTTGTTTTGAAGAAAAGATGCTTTATTAACTCTTAAGTGAAAATAACCCTAATTTAATGCATAAGAGTAAAAGTGATGAAAATAACCCTAATTTCACTTTGGATACTATAACATTGTTGAATTAAAGAAAGTATGTTAAATTAGATACACCTATAATTCATATAAGAATCAAACTTAACATAATAGGAGAATGGATAGTATGAAATCTAAAGTAATTATAAAATTAACTTAAATAATTACCTTAGTGTTCAAGACAAACACATGATCAATTATAAAGAATGAAGCAATGTGAAAATTATTTAGAAAGAAGATAAATAACTTTAGAAAACACTTCTTTATAATTCATACTATTTAGGAAGACTAGAGATAATACCGACACAAATGCATGACACTAATGGGTTGCTTAAGGGGTGTTCCATCTAGCTTAGTTAAGACATAAGCACCATACACATAACTAGTATCAATTGTGTAAGGTCCTAACCAATTAGGGATGAATTTATATTTGTCTTCAAGGTAAGCATTAGTATTGCGTTGATTCTCATAGAGAAAAAAATCACCCTTATGAAGCATTCGAGGAATGAAATGAGTATTATATTTTCATTGTAATTGTTTAATGTAAGCTTGGAGATGTTCAAGAGTGTTAATTTGTTTTTCATCGAGAATCTCAAGTTGGTGTAATCGTTGAACTTTATAAGTGGCTTCATCAATAAGGTCTTGAAGAGAGATTTTTAGCGTAGGAATTTCTAACTCCAAGGGCATAATTGTGTTCATGCCATAAATAAGGTTATAGGGTGTAGTTCCTGTGGATAATCTATCACTCGTTTGATAAGCCAAAAGTGCATAATGTAATTGTGTATGCCAATCTTTATGATGTTTGTTAATAGTTTTCTGTAGGATTTGTTGTAAAATATTATTAGTGCTTTTAGCTTGTCCATTGGATTGCAGATAATATGGTGTGGAAAATCAATGTTGAATGTTGAACGTTTTAAGAAATTTCTTTACCTCGTTATTCTTAAATGGGGTTCCATTGTCTAAAATGATTGCAGAAGGAAGGCCAAAGTGAGCAATTATGTGTTCCAATATGAAATGACAAATTACTTCAGCATTAGTAGATTGAAGAGGAATAGCTTCCACCCATTTTGTGAAATAGTTTGTTGTGGTTATGATGAATTTATGTCCAACAAAAGAGGGTGGTGAAATTTTTCCAATAAGATCCAATCCCCATATTGAAAACAACCAAATGGGAATTTGGGCACGTAGCTCAGAAGCAGGGGCATGGATCAAATTGTTATGTTCTTGAAATTTGTGGCATTGTTTAACTTAAGCAAAGCATTATTTCTCTATGTGTCTCCAATAATATCCCATATAGATGAGATTTTTCACTGAGGAACATCCTCCAAAATGATCTCCATAGGAACCAGCATGAGCCTGCTCAAGGGCTATAGGAATTTCAAAATCCTTAAGAAAAATTAGTAAGAGACCATTAAATGATCTTCTATACAACACATCTATAAGGATTACATACTTGGATGCTAGTTTGCACAAATGATTTCGAGTATTTGTTGTTGTCGGCTTGGGAATGGTACCATATTTTAAATAATTATATATCATATCATAAAATTCTCGCAAGTCATCTTGGGTTATAGTTAAAATGTCTTCTAATTGGGTATCAATCGAAGGCTTCGTGATGGGATGAATATAAAAGGTGATGTCTATTGAAGGATCATGTGGGGATATAAGAGATGCTACACTGGCCATTGCATTTGCATGTAGATTGTGTTTTCATGGGATGTTATCAATGGTGAATGATTCAAACTTCTCTAACAGTTTCATTGTAAGATCCTTGTATCTTGATAAATTTTCATGTTTAGTTTGATATGTCCCAGTGATTTTTTTGATTGATAATTGTGAATCACCAAAAATATTGATATTTTTGGCACCCATGGTTAAAGCAGCTCACAATCTTGCAATTAATGTCTCATACTCAACTTTTGTTATTTGTACATACAAAATTTAATCGATAAGACAAGGGAATAGGCTTTCTATCAGGAAAAAATAATACCACTCTAGCACTGGAACCTATTCTACACTTAGATCTATTGAAATACAATTCCCATGTTTTAACATCAATGGTCAAGACACTATCATCAGGAAAGTAGTCATGATTAGGTAAAGTGAGAGAAGGAGAATAAACTAAGTGATCAGTTAAGGCTTGTCCTTTGATTGTTTTTTGTGAAACAAAATTAATGTCAAACTCAGTTAACAACATTACCTACTTAGCTAAGCATCTAGAAAGATCTATTTTGTTAAAAATATGTTTAAAGGGATCAAATTTTGTCATGACTTGTATTTCAACATTTAGTAAGTAATGTTGCAACTTACTAGTAGTGAATACAAGAGCCAAACATTTTTTTTCAATTGGTGAGTATCGAGTTTCATAATCAATTAAAGTTTGACTAATGTAATAAATAGGATGTTCTTTTCCATGATCATCTTGTTGAGCCAACAATGCTTCAAGAGAATGGGTTGATGTTGCGATGTAAAGGATAAATGGTTTCTTTGGCATTACAGGTTGTAAAACAGGTGGATTTGTGAGGTATTCCTGTAAACTCTCGAAAGCTTGTTTACAATCCTCATCCCAATCAAAAGGGACATCACTTTTGAGAAGATGTGTGAATGGTAATGTCTGATCAATTAAGGATGCAATGAAATGACATATGGCTTGAATTCGGCCTTGTAACATATGTAATTGAGAAATGTTCTTAGGAGGTGACATGTTAATAATGGAATAAATTTTCTTTGTGTCCACCTCAATGCCTTTATGAGATATTACAAACCCCAAAATTTTACTACTATCTACATAAAAGGCACACTTTTTTGGATTTAATCACATATTATATTTACGTATTTGTTCAAAGATTTTTCGAAGAGCATTTACATTGTCTTGTCTTGTTAAGGATTTAGCAAGGATGTCATCAACATAATCTTCCAAAATTTTATGTATGTAATCATGAAAGATCAATGTCATTTCTCATTGATAAGTTGTGTTGGAATTCTTTAAACTGAAGGGAATCACGATGCAACAAAACATTCCCCAAATAGTTATAAATGTAGTTTTATATTGATCTTGAGGATTAATAAGGATTTGATTATACCAAAAAAATCCATCCATGAATGACAACAAAGAATGTCTAGCAGTTGAATCCATGATCTTGTCAATATTAGGGAGTGGAAATTCATCTTTTAAAGAAGTTTATTCAAGTCACAAAAATTTGTACATACCCTAGTACGATTATTGGGTTTATTAATTGTGACAATGTTTGAGAGCCAAGGAGAATAATCAATAGGTTGGATGAAGTTTACATCAATGATTTTTTCAAGGTCTGATTTAACATGCAAGGCTATGTTAGGGTGCATTTTTTGGTATCTTTTGGCAAATGGGTTTAGCATTTTCAGCAAGAACAATGTTGTGTTTCACAATTTTTTGGGTCAATTCCTGGCATATCAGAATATTTCCAAGATTTTTTTTGAAGAAAATCATGAAGTAAAGTTGTAGTGTTCTCTTATTATACATCAGCAAGGCACTTTCCAATATTAATAAATTTGTATTTATCATCGATTTCCATTGGCACATCAATTGTATCTCCTAAGGGGAGTGCATTGGATTTAGGAACTTCAGTATCATATGGTTCTTCAGTGATATCACTATCTTTTTTCTTGGTATTTTTCATAGCACAAGTAACCTGTTTCATGGGAGTAGTAGAGGATGTGTTATCATAAACTCCTAAAATTTGTTTCAGAGTTTCATCATTGTCAACATACTGTCATGATGGTGATAAGTTCATCACAAACAATTCATAGTGTTTGATTGTGAGTTTGTGTTTTGGTTGGCATGTAATAGTGTTGATGTTCAAAGATGGTCATTGAGTATATTTTGTCATTTTAGAAAAAGAATATCCCAACCCAGTCTTTGTCCCTTGTGTATTAGGTTCTAGAGGGACATGAATACCTTGTTCATTTTTTCCACACCCTTTTCTAGTATATCCTAATTCTTTCACAAGTTCATAGCCTTTTCCATAAAGTCTTTCTATTTCTTTTGGATTAGGCAGAGATTGATAGCCTATCTCATAAAAAAATGTTGTGTATGTTGTATTTTCTTCCAAAGTAGAGGAGATAGATGTTTGAGAAGGTTTTTCTAAATTCTTAGTTGATATAATGGTTGATTGTTCTGGTTTCTCATTTTTCTTTTATGTGATTATGTATTCATCCATAAATGAATGTGTGAATTCTAAGGATCCCCAATCATCATGAAATAATTTAGACATTGATTCCTCATATTTTTCTTTAGTTTTGAGAGGGTCTATATTAGATGTTGGTGAACCATCAATTTTGAGGTTCTATGTGCTTCTCTTACACTCTTAGGATATTTCACCTAAAAGGAGAGAGATAGAACCCTAAAATTGAAGGTGGTTCACTAAAATAAAGGATTGTATGATGTTATTAAGACTAAATGCAATGATTTAAATGCAACTAAGTACTGAAATTGATTGATTATTGATGCAAAACTAATGAAAAATGCAATGTTTGAAAACATAGTGATGTTTGCAAGAATGAACAAAAAATTGAATCAAACTAAACAGAGTGCACCTGGAGGCAGATTGCAGATCTGAGAAGATTTTGGAATGTTGGTAAAGTCACTATAAATCACTAGTGGGACTCATTTACCACTGATGGTAAATAAGTCCTACTATTGGAAAAAACCCCTGAAAACTACTTTCTGACTATTGGGAACTAAAATCTGATAGAATCACCTTTCTTAGCCTTTAGGTGGGACTCATTTTACAATGATGGAAAATTAGTACTCCTCCAAAATTCTATGAAATCAAAGGTCAATATTGTAGCTCCATATCTGCACTTGTCTTCTTTTTTGGGTTGACGGAGTCAAATCTACATAAAATAGATTGTATGTTGTCTCTAAGCTTGAAATAGGATTTAGTTGAATTGAAACACTTTTTTGACTTCTTGAACACCTTTCAACACCTATTTTCTTGACAAATATTCATATAGAAGTCTACAAACACACATGCAAAAGGGGAAAAATGGTTAAGGGTTAGAGTACAGGGATTTTCCTTGGTCAAATCCCACTTTGGTAATCAAACCCTTAATAAAGAAATGAGATGAAATGAACAAGGAATGATGAATAAAAAACATGCAAATGTCCTAAACTCACCACAATCTTGTTGAAGAAATATGAAGATATATCAATGGTTGCTCCAAGATGCTTGATGAATGCTTGATTAAATGATGCAAAATGCTTGAATGCTTGAGCGAATAGGTGGATTAGTGAACTTGATGAATGGGGGTTAAAATGAGAAGAAGAACACTTATTTATACACAATTATTCCCTAATAACCCAATAATACATCATCACAGGCTGACATAAGGTAATTTTGAATAAAAACTTGAAAACAAATTTGAGTTATTTTGAATTTGGAGCCAAGAGGGACTCATTCGCCACCCATGGTGAATGGGTCCCACCTTGGGCTTGTTAGTGGGTTTCAGAAATTAAGTCACATTTAATGTTTCTTGTCAGGTGTACATTCAAAAATACACTTAATTAAGTCTTATGAGTGCATAAAGGGGTCAAAAAAAGCATAAGAAATGTGTAAATAGTGAAATCAAGCCTAGAAAAGCATGAAATCTTGTTACAAGACTTTACAAAACATTAGAATAGGACTTGATAGGTGATGGAAAGATGATTGTTAGGTGAAATATAATGAGAAGAGTATAAAAGGGTGTATAAGTGTGTTACAACACTTCACAACACCTTCACAAGATGCCATAATTTAAATATTTAGGACCTAATGTGAATGCATAAGTTACATTACAACAATAAATCAAATCAAAATAGGTCAAGCATCATGAGAGAAAGACCTTAAAGACCATGAAAATTTCAAAGATCCATTTTTCTATGGTACATTTAGCCCCCACTTTAGTGAGAGGATGAACTTGCTTCAAACTCACACTAAAGTAGCCATACATAATAAGAGGGACGTCCAAATGCACTTATGCTAGCAAGATGGAATGAAAATGATTAGGAGGGATGATCAAGCCCCCAATATTAAGATCCCATTACAAACTAAACATAAGAACAAAGGAACACAAGTGAAAGAGAATGAGAGAAGGAAGAGAACAAGGAAAAGGTTGGATCAAGTTTTGATAGTTTGTTCAGCTAGTTATGAATTAGATCTAGGCTATTTGTCTAAAAGAGAAGATGCATACTCACTCTGGGGTAACATAACACATGGTGGTATGCCAGGTGAGAAGACCCAAAGATGTTGTTTAGTGAGAAATTCATGCCAAAGTGTCAGCTTCCCACCAATGTTGTGCTCTTGATAACATTGATAAGGCACCACAATGTAATGCTTTTTCTAAATGTTTTTGAATATGTAAAGAATTTTTCTAAAGGGTATTTTGCTTTATTCATGTAAGGTATTCTTCTTAGGGTGTCAGATCATTATCCATGGGATGCCTCATTCACATTAGGACACTTTAGTTTATCGTTATTCCCTTATCATATCATTATACATGGGATGATTTGTTTGCATCAAGCCACTTCAATTGATTGTGAACTCTTGGAAGACATCAAACCCAATGAAACCACCATGGAGAGGACACGTCACAAGAAAAAGTAAATCATGCCATGAAATTTGAAAAAATATGTTGTCTATGTATGCCCTTACTTTAAAGTAGTTGCTAACACCATTGCTATGAGCAATTGCTTTAAAGTAGAAGAGGGTATTAGAGCTCATTCAAAAATCCATATGTCAAGTCATATGTTTTCAATAATCCGCATCACGAAGAAAGGGAGTATGTCACATGTGAGTCAATCTTAATACTTGTCATGCACATCCCAATCTTGCTCTTATATGTTCATGAAAAGTTAATGATTAGCCAAAAGAGACAATGACAAGTGACATATAGGGCTAACCCTTTCCCCCCACTTAGTGTAGGACAAGGGTGAGCCTAGAATAAATGATGGTATGTTTCCCCTTGTGCTGGATGTAAAACATGTAATAGTGAGTATGCAATGATCCTACAACTATTGCATGGAAAATAGTAGCATCTAATGCTATTTATGTGGATAAGGAAACAAAGTTTCTACTTGATACATGTTTAATGATATATCTATTGATTTAGGATGTACCAAGGTTAAAGTTTGCTTGGAAGAATCTTGTGTGATAGTATTGATGTTGAGTGAAGGTTTGTTGGATGGGCTGATTTCTATGAAAGGACAATCATGAAGACCATGATTTGGTTTTTGTGTTTGAAGCCCTATGTAGGTATTGAGACCTTGTTCTATAGCATCACATCCTTGCACAGGTTGCTTCATAAGGCTTTTAGGTTCAAGGTTGGCTATGATTGTATACACTTTTTCATATAGGTCAGTAATGTCATTGTAACGTGGTTGGTACAAATCATTGTGCAAAGGTGGGTAAAGAATGAGGCTAGGTGTATTGTGATATTTTTTCTTGTGTAATGGTGGGTAATGAATGATAGGATTCTTAGGTGTTTCCAAAATAACTTCATCAAACATAGGGGGATGATTAATGGTTGGATTGTGTTGAGTATCAATAGTGGTTCTATGAGAAGAAGGATCTAATTGGTTGTCTATTTTCTCTAAGGTATCATTCTTATGTTCCATAATATCAACCCTAGGAGGAGATCTTTTAGGAAAATGACAAATAATAGGTTCATCACATGTCATAGTTGGATTTGGTAAAATAGATTCATTTCTCATAGGAGAGGCATCAAGAGAAGGATAACTAGGAGATTCATGGTTACCAATCATGGATATTTTTTGGTCAAATAGATCTTCTATCACGGTATCTTCTAACACTAAACTATCTTCTTCAGGTGTAGAGAATATATTAGGAGAAGAAAAGGGTTGATTTTCATGATTATCTAAATCTACATCCGCATGTCCTATAATGTCTTCTTGAGTAAGAGAGGTAGGATTTTCATAACTCTCAATCATATCCTCCACATAAATGTGTTTTTCAGGATCGTTCATGATTTTATCCTTATTCACTAAAGGATTTTAACAAGTAGGGGAGGTGTTGGAAGATGAATGCAGACTAGGAGTGGCCTTGATTTCACCTTCGCATGTCATAATGTCTTTTCAAGGGGGAGGAAAAGGAAGAAAAGCAAGGCATTCATGATCTTCAATGATTGTGTCTTCTTTCATCAAGATACCCTCATCACCAATGGGAGATATATCAAGAGAAGAACAATTATGATTATCATGATTATCGATCCACGCATCCTTTTGTGTCAAATATTTAGTGGATGATCTTAGTGAGAGGAATTCCTTAAGGGATTCATCTAACATGTCTAAACCATCACTACTAAAGGGCTTAGAATTTATGCTTTTGAGAAACTAAATCATCTTTTGAATTGGGTCATTTGATTCTTTTTGTTTTTTGTTTTCATTTTCTAATGAATTTGATCTAAATGAACTAGGAACTAATGCTGAAAATGAAAATTGTAACAATCTAATTGCCATGAATGTAAACAATGCTTATTTCTAATGATTTAAATGTAATAAAAGCTATACAAAATTAAAATGCAATGTAAATACATAGGATGAAATGTAACTTTTCAGATTTCAACCAAAGTAATTTACTAATGACACTATGCAATAATTTGAAAGATGAAATATTGGGAATGCAAATGTGAATGTTAACAATGCATGACATGAGCTAATGTAAGATAAATCTAATGAAATGCATGATACATAATTCAGCTAATTGATACAAATAACTAATGGTAGCAAACAAAAGCATAAAAATAGGGTTTCCAACTCTGTAAAAGGCATTTTTAGATTTCTTTTGAGGTTTTTTTTTATGTTTTTTGTCCTATAAGGTGTAGACCTAATATGAAAATGCAAATTTTCAAAAAAAATTAATGATTTTAGATGCCAAAAATGCAACCTAAATGCACTTTTCATGAATGCAAAATTTGAAACCTAGTATGCAAATTAATCCATGCAAACCCTAATGCAAGGTCAATGTGATGCTAGATCTATGATGAAGGGCTCAAAATTAGAAAAGAAGGTATTCAAAAAGTAGGTTCACCAAAATGAACCATCAATTTTGAGGTTCTATGTGCTTCTCTTACACTCTTAGGATCTTTCACCTAAAAGGAGAGAGATAGAACCCTAAAATTGAAGGCGGTTTGAACTCAAATAAAGGATTGTATGGTGTTATTAAGACTAAATTCAAGGATGTAAATGCAACTAAGTACTAAAATTGATTGATTATTAATGAAAAAATAATGAAAAATGCAATGTTTGAAAACAAAGTGATGTTTCTAATAATGAACTAAAAAACATGAATAAATAAACACAAAATTGAATGAGACTAAACAGAGTTCACCTAGAGGTAGATTGTAGATATGAGAAGATTCTAGAATGCTAGTAAAGTCATTGTAAATCACTAGTGGGACTCATTCGCCACTGATGGAAAATCAGTTCTACTACTGACACAAAAACCTAAAAACTATTTTCTAATTGTTGGGAACTGAAATATGATAGAATCACCATTTTTAGCCTTAAGGTGGGGGTTATTCACCACTGATGGCGAATCAGTCCTCCAAAATTTTGTAGCTCCATATCTACACTTGTCTTCTTGTCGGGTTGACAGAGTCAAATCTGCAGAAAATGGACTATAGGTTGTCTCCAAGCTTGAAATAGAGTTTAGTTCACTTGAAACTCTTTTTTGACTTCTTGACCACCTTTCAATACCTATTTTCTTGACAAATCTGCATACAAAATTTTGCAAACACACATGCAAAAGGGTCAAATGGCTAAGGGTTAGAGTATAGGGATTTTCCTTGGTTAAATCCCACTTTGGCAATCAAACCCTTAATAAAGAAATGAGATGAAATGAACAAGGAATGATGAATAAACAACATGCAAATGTCCTAAACTCACCACAACCTTGTTGAAAAAAATTGAAGATATATCAATTGTTCCTCCAAGATGCTTTCAATGAATGCTTGATTGAGTGCTATAAAATTCTTGAATGCTTGAGTGAATAGGTGAATTAGTGAACTTGATGAATGGAGGTTAAAATGAGAATAACACTTATTTATACACACTTATTCTGTAATAACCAAATAATACCTCATCACAGGCCAACATAAGGTAATTTTGAATAAAAACCTAAAATAAAATTTGAATTATTTTGAATTTGGAGCCAAGAGGGACTCATTTTCCACCCATGGGGAATGGGTCCCACCTTGGGCTTGTAAGTGGGTGTCAGGAATTAAGTCACATTTAATGTGGTCTTCTAGGTTTACATTCAAAACAACACTTAATTAAGTCTTATGAGTGCATAAAGGGGTCAAATAAAGAATAAGAAAGGTGTAAATAGTGAAATCAAGCCTAGAAAGTGTAAAATATTTTTACAAAAATTTACAACACTTTAGAATATGACTTGATAAGTGATGAAAACATGATATTGAGGTGAATTGTAATGAGAAGAGTCTAGAAAAGTGTAGAAATGTGTTACAACACTTCACAACACCTTCATAAGACACCATAATTTGAATATTTAAGACCTAATGTGAATGCATAAGTTACATTAAAACATCAAATCAAAGAAAAATAGGTCAAGCATCATGAGAGAAAGATCTAAAATACCATGAAAATGTCAAAGATCCATTTTTCTCTATTATAGTTGGAATTAATGTTTTGAGAGGACTTGTAGTTCCTTTTTCAAGGTGCAAGATACTTTCAGGCTCAAGGTCTATTTCAACTTGATAAATGTTATTGTTATAGACATATTTCATTATACGATAAGGGGTTGAAGGCACTGCATTCATCTCATGAATACATGGTTTTCCTAAAATAATATTAAACGAAAGATCATAAGGCATGATATGAATATGAATTTGCATAGTAGCCACCCCAACTATAATAGGCAAAGTGATTACACCAAGTGGTTGCATTTTTGTATTGTTGAATCCTTGAATGGATAAGGAATTAGGTTTTATTTGTGATTTTTCAACACACAATCAATCAAGGAGATTCACACTACACACATTAAGGGAAGAACCATTATCAACGATGGTTCTTTTGATACCTATTCAATTGAATTTAGAAATTATCATAAAAGGCTTCATTTTGTTTTCGCAACTCTAAAGGAGGGATCTCATGTTTATGGAAAGTGATATCTAGATTAGCTTTATTCATTCCATGTATTAAAGCTTCCACATCATTTGAAGTTGTACCAAGAGGAACTACAATTTGTTGTAAGGTTGTTTGAAGAATAGTGTGGTAATTTGGTGAATTCTGAAGTAAATCCCAAAGGGAAATCTTTGCAGGAGTATTCTTGAGATTTTCAACAAGATCATACTCCTTTGTGTGTGAGGGAGAATTAGGAGCAGTAGGAAGATTAGGTAAAGGTAAAGAGGGTGGGGTTGGTTGTGGTGGTTGCAAATTGCTCTAGGTATTATATGTATGAGCAACAATAAGATTACTAGATTGTTGCAACACATCAGTTTTAGGTGGGTAAAGAGTGAATTCAAGATTATTGGAAGGATGAAGTTTATGTGAAGGTGGGTAAAGAATGAGTTGAGGTTGAATCACATTGACATCCTTAGTTTTAGATTGTTCACAACAAACCATAATGGATGAATCAGATGAGACAAAGTCCTAAAGGGCTTCATCTAACATATTAAGGTCATCACGATTATCGTTAATAATTTTAGGTTTCTCATGAAAAGGTTTAGAGACATTAATTTTATTTGTTTTAGGTTGGTCATAACAAATCTTAGTGGATGACATAGGTGAGATGAAGTCTTGAAGGGATTTATCTATCAAGTCAAGGTCATCACTACTAAAAGGTTTGAGGGATAGGTTATCATTAATTGTTTTAGGTTTCTCATGTGAAGCTTTAGAGGATGAAGTGAGTAAGATAGAGTCCTAAAGAAATTCATCTAACTTGTCTATGCCATCACTACTAAGAGGCTTGGATGAGATGGTGTTTCTAAATTGAATCATTTGTTTGAAATGTTGGTTTGATGTTTGTCATTTTTTGTCATTTTTATGTATTGATGAATTTGATTTAAAGGAACTAGGAACTAATGTGGAAAAGGAAATGTGCAAAAATATAAGACTATCCATAAATTTCATGAAAATAAATGATACTTTGTGCAAATTATTAAATTATAACATAAACTATTTGATCTAAAACAATAAAGGAATTGTAGATAATAAAAAAGTGTAAAACATGAAACTGAATTCTAAAACACTAATGCAAAAAGTACACTATGACTGATTCACCCAAAGTGGAAAATGAGTCCGAGGATAGGTATTTTTAATTTTTTTCTATTTTTTTGTCTTTTCTAGATGTGTTCAGTTCTATACAGTGCAAATAAAGATTGAAAATGCAGAATTTCGGAATGATGTAATGAAATAAGATACAATAATTAATTCTAAATTATAGTTTCACTAATGCAATATTAAGAAGCCAGAGGATGCAAAAACAATACAAAAGATAATGAAATCGATTCCTAGGATGTGAATGAAAATACAAATCAGAAAGAGAGAATGTTTAATATGCAGGTTCACAAAAATGAACCATCAATTCTATGGTTTCTATGTGCCTCTCTTGCACTCTTAGAATCTTTCACCTAAAAGGAGAGAGATAGAACCCTGAATTTGAAGTGGTTCACTCAAATAAAGGATTGTGTGATGTGTGTATGAATAAATTCAATGTTGTAAATGCAACTAAATGATGTAATTGACTCATTATGAATGCAAAACTAATGAAATACGTAATGTTTGAAAACATAGTGAGGTTTGCAAAAAGCTTGAAAGAATGAACAAAAAAGAAAATGAAACTAAACAATAAGCTGTATTTCAGAATGAGTGCACCTGTAAAGTTGAAGATGACTTGAAAAACTCTAGAAATCTAGTAAATCTGACTTTTATGCTGACTGGGACTCATCCGCCACCCTAGGAAAATTAGTCCCAAGTCAGGGTTGTCTACCTAGAAACTGGTTTCTACTCACTGGGTATCAGGATCTACATCTAACTCTAAAATTCACCTCATAAGGGACTCATTCGCTACCCATAGCGAATCATTCCACTTTCAAATTTTTTCAAATTTAGATCTCTATTCTACACCTTGACACTTGTATAGCTCCTTTTGATGAAAACCCAAATCGAGATCTTAGAAAATTCTTCCAAAACATCTGAAAATTGGTTGTCTAATGGGGGGTTTTCCTTGGTCAAACCCCTAGTTGGGTAATCAAACCCTAAATGGACATAAATCTCCATAAAACCCTAGCTTTAAGTGTGTTAAAGACTATGAAAATATGAAGTATTTCAAAACCCTATTCTATTGTGCTAGAATAAGATGTGCAAAAGTGATTTGAATGATACAAGTCTTCAACCTTAGAAATCCTAAAACACATCAAAAATTGAGGTAAAAGACATGCAAATGGAATGTAAACCTATATCTGAAGATAGAGAGAAAATGTAAGATGGAATCACTTTGAAAATAAGTCTTTAGGTGTGATTTGATGGCTAGTTGCATCTCCTCAACCTAGATTTCTCCATGATTCACCATAGGCATCCATTATCAAATCTTTGCAATGTTGAATCTTGAATGAAGAGTGAGCTTCAAGACCTACAAAAACCCTAGTTTTTTGCCATAAAACTTCAACCTTGCTAATGAAACTTATTATGGAAGAGTTGACTTTAGAATTTTCTTTGTAAAAATGACTAAGAGATGTGAAAAATGACTTAAAATGTGTATTTATAGGAATCAACACCTAATTTTCCCATTATTTAGACCTAAGAGGCCAACATCCACCAAAAAATTAAGTTTAATTGATGAAATTCCAACAAAAAAATTGAAATTTCCCTTTAAAGGGACACATTTGCCACCCTTGGCAAATGGATCCAACCAGAGGGGACTCATTTGTCCAAGGTGGTGAATGGGTCCCACTAGTGGTTTTTAGGATATGAATGAATTGAATGTTTTTTGTTGGGATTTAGATGATTTTTCAAGTGAAACGAGCTTCTAGATAAAAAATAACGGGTCATAGGGAACTATAAATGTTGTTTTGAAGGATGAATAATGCAGGGGTACTCAAAGGTAGGTCTGAATTAAGCATGAAATTGTCTCTTTTGTCAAGAGTGTCCCATTTTCTATGCCACAAACCTAAAGGGGCCAAATGGGACTCATATTGCCAAGGTGGTGTATGGATTTGTAAACAAAGATTTTGGCTTCCAAGGGTCTTTCTAGCACTTCTAGGGTTTTCCACCTAAAAGGAGAAAGATGGACCAAAATGCAATATAAACACTCAAGGTTAATGTAATATAGATGAAATATGACTAGATGAGATGATCTAAATGCAAAGGATTGATAAAATGGATTTATTTTGTATGCAAAACTAAGAAATGCAAAGTGTTTGAAAACATAGTGAGGTATACAAACAAACCTAGAAAGATGAATAGAAATGCAAGTAAAACAAAAAAAAAAGCTATAAAATTGAATGCGAGCACCTGTAAAATTTTTGACGACTGGAAATGACTGAAATTATGAAAATGTTGATTTTTAGGCCTAGTGGGACTCATTCGCCATTCTAGGTGAATATGGCCTAGTTCTGGAAAACTACACCTAGGCTCATTTTAGCCAAATGGGTATCCAAATCTACAAAAATCTCTAGAAAATAGGTACAGTATGACTCATTCACAACTCTAGGTGAATTATCCCACTTTGGCTTTTCTAAAAACTCAAAAATGGAATATGTAGCTTTTGGTCTACTCATTCTCCACTTCCAGGTGTTTAGATTCGAAACCTTGACTTTTAGGATTATTGGTGACTTTTTTGTGTAGGTTTTGACCTTTCAAATAGGGAGATAACTTCAAAAAATTTGAAACCTATTCTTCAATCATGCCAAAGCCATCCAAGTACATAAATCTACAATCACACAAGGAGAGAAAGAGGAAAAATTGATTGTTAGGACATGGGGGTTTTCCTTGGTCAAACCCTATTTAGATAATTAAACCAAAATTATGAAATAAGATAATGAAGAATGAAACATTAAACAATGCAATTAGAAAATTTCCATTATGATGGATCTTGAATTTCTACAATAATAGACAAAGAATCTTTCTCTTGAATGCTATCTTGATGACTTAAGATGTTAAAACCCTAGCTAGCTTGAATTGATAGAGATAATGAACAAAAAATGAGTAATGAATAAATATTGAATTAATGGATGGATCATGAATTAGGATTTAAAGGTCTCCTTTTATACAAAAGAGTTAAGAATAAGGATCATAATGAAGGGCCAAGATTAAATTAGAAAATAACTTAATCAAGGGTGGAGGTTAATTGAGAGAAGAAATACATGGACAAATAAAGACTTGAGGTGGAAGATAAGATTGGCACAGAAAAGATGTGATAGGAGAAATTAAATAGTAAAGATTATTTAATTTTAGTGACCAACATAGGAGAAATAAAAAGAATATTAATTTTATTTATTTAAAAAGAAAGGTGAGAAAAAATAATTAGATAATAGGGTATGTGTAGGATCATCATGGAAAAAACAGGCCCTTAAGTGGCAAAAAATTTAGAAAAATCAGAGTTAGGAAACTTGACATACAAATTTGAATAAGTTGGCTATATTATTTCAAAAATATGTAAGAATAAAATCTATAGAAAATTTAATGTAGTTTCTAAACTACTAGGTTTATTTAAAAAATAAAAAATATATTTGGTAAAAATTTGAAATTTCCATGCAATAGTACTTAAATTTCAGGGAAAAAATAAGAAGTAGGTGTCTGTCTGACAACACTAACTAGGACAAAATGATAATATTTTTTTATAATATTCTAGATATAAGTAGAGAACTCACGCCAACGATGATGCATATTCTTTGTAATTTTTTTCCAAGTAAATAATTAATTATGATTTTTTTATTACAAATTTTCGGTAAAAACTCATATGTCCGACCACCTTTAACTCTGGTCAAAATTCATGAAATTTAATTATTATTTTTTTAATCTGATAGTATACAAAGCATAGAATGTGACACATGTTTTGGATTCAAAAATGTGATACCGTTTGAAAGCTATAGATGTTTTTCAATCAGCCTATCAATCAGGACTTTAGTCATAATTCAAATAGAAAATGAATAATAATTATTTATTAAATTCAAAGTAAAGAATAATTTATATTGGTGGAAGTTGAGAATCTCCTTTAAAATCATTTTGTTTCATCAATTTTGCAAAAGGTCGTCACCACATACCCCACAATACCCATCATATCACCACTTTTTGGCCCATCATGATCCAACACATACCCAATAATATAATTAAAAATAATTATTTAATTAGGGAGATAAAGAAAGGATAAATAATTAAATAAATATAACATTTATTTAATTATAGAGAGAAAAGGCTAATGAATAATTAAAGTAATTATTTAATTATAGAAGAAGAGGGAAAAGCTAACTTTTGAAGTAAAATAATATTTAATTCAAAAGTGGGGGGGGGGGGAAAGGACCATTAGACTTAAATTCTTAATAAAAGTCAAGAAAAGTGTGAAATTCATTTGTAATTCTTTACAAGACTTGCATTTTATTCAATTTTCCAGGGCCCAAGACCTAATGTGGATGTGTGAAACACCTCGCAACACTAGATCAATTTGATATTAACTAAAATTTATCATTAATTAATCCCAAATCAAGTAAGCAAAAAGGGATACTTTTTCCATGTCCACAGTTAGCCCCCACTTTAGTGAGAGGATGAACTTTTTTTGAACTCACACTAAAGTAGAGATTCAAGAAAGGTCCAATTGTACTAGTGTAGATGCTCTAGGATAACAAAGATCGTGGAAGCGATCAAGCCCCTAGGAACCAAGATCTTAAGTAAAACCAACATAAATACAAGAGGACATGCACAAGGTGAATTATTTGCATCAAAACAAGATACACAATCATGCAATGACAAGAACTAAAGGAATGAAAAATATGGTGGATCAAATATGTGCTCACTCTTGGGCCACATAACTTTAGGTTTTCTGTGGGGTGAGTTGTCCCAAAGAAATGGTTTAGTGAGAAATTCATGCCAGTGTGTTGGATTCCCACCATATAATGAGAAATTCATACCAATGTGTGGGATTCCCATTATAAAAACCATACCAAAGTTATGCTCCTGATAACTTTGATAAGGCACCACAATGAAAATGATTTTGTAAATGTTTTCTAATGTTATGTAAAAAAAAATTGTTAAAGGGGATTTTGCTTTGTTCATGTAAGGTCTTCTTCTTAAGGAGAAGTGTGCCTAATGTTTCCAAGAGAGGACAATTCAAAGTGTCAGATCATTTTCTATGGGATGAATTATTTACATCATGCGATTCCAATTGATCATACTCTCTTGTATGGCATCAAACCCAATGAAACCACCAAGAAGAGGACACATCACAAGAAAAAAGAAAAATCACACCATGAAATTTTGCAAAAAGATGCCATCTATGTATTCCCCCACTTTAAAGCAGTTACTACACCATCTCTATGAGAAATTGCTTTAAATTAGAAAATGATAAATGAAAGAAGACATGAGAACCAATCTTGGAAAGGCCTATGCTAAGTCACATGTTTCTGAATTGAACTACATCATGAATAAGAATGTCACATGCTATCCAACTTAAGGCATGCCATTTACATCCTAAGCTTGCTCTTATATGTTCATGAAAGGTTAACGACTAGCCAAAAGAGATGACGGCAAGTGAAATACAAGGACAAGGCTACTTAACCCCTTTCCCCTAGTTAGTGTAGGACAAGGGTGATCCACAATGGATGATGATATGCACTGCCCCTTGCGATGAATGGAAAACATGCAACTTAGTGAGTATGTTATTATCCTACAACTATTGCATGGCAAGGAGCAATAACTAATGCTAATTATTTTGATAAGAAAACAAAGTATCCACTTGATACATGTTTAATGAGATTTCAATCAGTTTAGGTTGTACCAAGGTTATAGTTTTCTTGGAAGAATCTTTAGAAATAGTATTGATGTTGATTGAAGGTTTGTTTGATGGTGTGATTTCTATGAAAGGACAATCAACAAGACCATGATTTGGTTGTTGTGTTGTGTATTCTATAGTAGTATGAAGACCTTGTTCTATAGTATCACATCCTTTCTTAGGTTGTTTCATAATTCTTTTAGGTTCGATGGTGGCCTTGATTGTATACACTTTGTCAGATATGTGAGCAGTGTCATTGTAACTTGGGTGGTGCAAAAAATTGTTCTTAGGTGGGTAAAGGATGAGTTCAAGTGTGTTGTGAGCTTGTTTCTTGTGTGATTGTGGGTAAATTATTAGAGGATTCTTTGGATGTCCCATGGGGTATATATGAGGTTCATTGATCGAGGGGGATCTAATGGACACTTGCACATTCATAACCTCAACAGTATTGGTTTGATGTATCCCTAAGGAAGACATATCATTTTTTTGCACCATAATAGTCTCCCTAGGAGGAGAGTTATTAGGAGAATGACAATCCAAATGTTTTGAAATTCAAGGAATTCTTCTTCTTCATCGCAAGTAAGCAAGCTATTCATGGTTGAATTATCTTGTTCTATAATGTTTTCCCACAAAATATTCTCACGATTCTCAACAATTGGATCTTGTAACCATGGATAACTTTAAGAAACCCCCCCTCAACAAAGGTGTAAAATATTGGTGAATCTTGGCTAAGTACTATAATTTTCCTAGTGAATCTTCCCTTTTATTTGAAAAAAATATTAATTTTCCTAGTGAATCTATGAACATTTTTAAAAAAATTGTAAAATCTGAGTGAATCTTAATGAATAATTGCTAAAATAATAATCATAGTGGTGAATCCTAGTGAATAATCACTATAAATATTAATTACAATGGAAAATCTCTCCTTTGAAAATTTGCATAGTTGTTCAATGCAGTTCCACCATTTGTTTTTTGATTTTTGTAATATTGAAGTAGGGACCTAGGGATGGAAGCCATCAGTGGGGTCAAGGGGTAGTTCCCCTTGCGGGGTCAAGAGGAAAAATCCCCCTTCTGGGGGTCGAGGGGGCAACGCCCCCTCACTAGGTCTAGGGACAATGTCCCTGATGCACTCCTGTTGTGATACAGGCATAGTCAAGGGGTAGAGCCCCTTGCCACCAAGCATAAATTAACTATCCAAAATTCATGGGAGAACACACGGATAAGTACTTTAAAATTCTCACTTTAAATATAAGACTACATGAAAAGTGCAATTTTTACCAATGATTAGCTTTTTAATCAGATGGCTACAAGTTGATTCTGTGACCTATATGCACATGCCTTTTAAAAGGCTTGTTGAGGCCCAAAATTTATTTTTGGCCACACTATTAGATCTAATCATGTGGCCCAAAACAAATTTTGGGCCTCAAAAATCCTTTTAAAAGGAATGCACATATAGGCTGCCAAATCAACTGCAACCATTCAATAAAAACCTAATCGATGATTCAATGGAAATAAATAAAATCCCTATTCAAGGCTAAAATATCCCTAAAATTAAATGGTGATTTATTATTAGTGGCGATATTGCCCCAAAATTTATTGGTAGGAATATAATATTACTAGTGAATATAATTAATATTTGTAATTATAATATAAGCTATTAGTGAATCAGTTCCAATGATGCATCGTTTATGATAGCAATTTCAAAATTTAGTAAATTTTAGCGTACTCATGTCAAAACCCTAAGAATTCTAACCTAAAAATATTTGTTACATCTGATTGTAGGGTTCTTATATGATGTTTAGGATTTTCTTTATTTTTGGTTTCTTGGTGTTCTATTTTACTATTAGCTATATAGTGTTTGATGTCGGTCACATAAGGGAAGGGGAATCATATTTTGATCATTATGTCTGTTGTTTTGTATATTTCCAAAGTTGAGAGCCCATTGTTCTTGTGTTTCCCTATAGAAGTCCCCTCTTTTAGAATAACTTATGAGAACGTGCATAAGAATTTCACTTAAGTCTCGATGTCCTTGTAACTACATCGCTCATTGCTGATTTGTTCATAGGTTTACACTGTGTAATAGCGATGGGCAATGAGCGGTACCTCCCTTTGATATTTCTCATCGCCAATGGTATCTGATCCTTCAACTTTGTAATAGCGAAGAGTGATGTTCTTAGCGTTATGTTCATATTGCCAATCGTGAATGGCCATTTAAAAAGAATATTTGTAATAGCAATGAGTGATATGATGTTGCACCATATGATCACAGATATGTTGTAATAGGTAGTTCTCACATTAGCGATGTGCGATTAACCCTATAAAAAATGTAAACTATTTATAGTTGATTGCTTGCACAACATATGAGAAGAATCAGTGATGAATGGAGGCCTTATCACTCATAACTAATTTATCTCAGAACTTAAGTTCTAAATTAGTGATAAGCGATGGAGCCTTTTAGAAGGGTTTTTCTTTCACTAATTTTGATATGATCTTATGGCAATATCTTTGGGGCCATTTGTTCTATGCAGGTGCACATGTCCAAGATTTGGTGTTCTCATAGTACATCTCATTTCTGATGCAATTCTAGGGATAAAGTGGGAATTGGAAAAAACCATTAATGAAAGGAGTAATGGCGCAACATACTAGGGGATCTCATGCAAAGAAAGAGGGGGATCAACGAAAGAAATTGATGATCGTTGATAAAAATTTAAAGCAGGATGATCCAACGAACATAAAACCATCACATAGGTAATTTCATCACTAATGAGCACCTTAGGATTAGGAAAGGATCAGTGATGAAGTGCGGAGGAGTGCAAGGAAAATTTCTCTCTAAACTGGTCTTATGTACTTCACCAATATTAATGAAGAGCATGGATTAGGTTAGTGATACATGCCAAATTGTCAGGACATATATGATTAAATCAGGGTTGAGGAATAACATGTCAATATTTGAGGTAGCATCATTGTTTTCAAGAAGCAAGTTGATAATAGTTAAAAAATGATGCTGATGGCCACCTTAGATGAAAATTTAATTTCTCTCAAATGAATGTTCTAGATTTAGAGCCAAATTGATAGGCTACTAGTTCACTCACACAAGGAGTTCTACATCATTAATTTTGCATGCTCGAAATCTCTATTTAATGAAAAATGATCGATGATTATTCTCATTATCTTTTTAGTCTATAGTGTGTGTTAGGCTAAGTGTGAAGGGTTGCTGGTCAATTTGTGGTAGAATTTTCTCATCCTAGTTGGGTTGGTATGAAATTGAGCTATTTGGTCTACTTAGGACTTTTATTTCTTGAATTGGTCATTATCACTGGGATTGGGGTGTTTTTCTTGGGGGTGTTGAACCAAAAGACCTTTTAATTATCATTTTGTTAGCTCTAACAAGATGGAAAAAATTGATCAATCATCTTTTCCTGTTAGGATGTCTAGTCAGTTAAGTATGTCAAAATTTCATGAGGAGGTAACCAATCTGGAAACCGTGGTTTCCCCTGAGATTGCAAAAGGAAAAAGGAGGCCTAGAGGCCATAAGAAGAAGACAATTGTGCAGAGTACTTATCACTTGATAAATAGGACCCTTCTAGGAGAAGCAGTTGAACTCAAAGGAAAGGAACTAGCATTGTCAATGAAGAAGGCCAGAAAGAAGAAGAAAAGTTACCAGACCAGCTAGGGAAAGTAGAGATCTCTTATTGTGCTTTCCAATACTCCTTTAGATGTTGAAGTTGAGATAGACTCAAACTATGGCTAGTATGTCCATTCCTTGGTTCCATATGATAGTTCTAATGATGACGCACTAGTA
Organism: Sequoia sempervirens; assembly: GCA_007258455.2. NCBI lineage: Eukaryota > Viridiplantae > Streptophyta > Pinopsida > Cupressales > Cupressaceae > Sequoia > Sequoia sempervirens. The sequence continues at coordinate 52,999,287 of VDFB02353493.1, forward strand.
ATACCTCAAATTGCAATAAGGACTAGAAGTGGTTGGGAATTTTTGGATGTCGATGACTTTGAATAAGGGTCACCTCCTCTTTTGGTTTTTAATGACACCATGGTCGTTACATAGGAGGTATTTTTTTTCATGTGTCCATGGTTTGTCTTTTGCTTTCCCGTGCTGATGTGGATGTTTTCTAGATGATATGAACTGAATCCTTTTTGTTCCCAAAAATGAATGTTGTCATAGTGACAACTAGCATTATACACATCTTTTTTTCCTCCTCGGTTCTGAAATGATTACATATGAAACCGCCTGGGGAATCCTTCGAGGAGTTAGTTGGAATTAGGTTTTGAAATGAACTTAAAATGAAAATAAAATTGTAATTCAATCGGGTGCTTGTTGCTCGCCTATTTATATAAAGGGGATTTCATGGCTAAAAATAGAGAGAGTTCAGAATTTTGAGTCTAGAATTAGGTCACAGCAGATACTAAGCTCTAGTAGTAGAATAGAATGTAAATACATACTCTAGTAAGATATATTAGAAGCAAGTCTAAGATGAAAGTTATACTGCGTATAAATCTTGAATATGTTTTACAATGAAATATCAGAAATGAAGAAGAATTTTAGTTTTCAAAATTTTACTCTCCTCTGTGTTTTCTCCCAAGTTATGAATGAACATTGTTAATGAAAGCTTCACTTGTCTTTTTTCATTTACACAGAATGTATGAATTTTTTTTGCGCTTCAATTCAATGAATTGATTAAATGTTGAAATAAGCTCATTGGTTTGTGAGAAAAGCATATAGGATTTAGTAAGGAAGTGATATTCTAAAAATATAGTGAGTTAGATGTTACAAAGTAACACTCTAATGGTCCAGTAATTTCTGAATTTCAATTAAGATTGTATTACCGGTTCATTACCGGTTATACTTTTTCTCCCTTAGATGAAGCAACGACTATCTAGTTAGTTTATCCTATGGTCAGTTGAGACAGTATTGAATTGGGCCTAGGATTTAAAATGAAGAATGATTTGACATACTTTAAATTATAATGTCCCAACTTTAAGTATGAAGGAGTGCTTCTTGAAAATAAATAATTCTATCTAATATTTTCCAAGCTTTTGGTGAGGTGATTTTCATGAAATTGTGCATCTTTTTGAGGAAATACTCTTAACAAAGCATGAAATATTATGAGTATATAATGGATTACCCTCCCTGGATTTCATAGAGCGTGAAGAGAAGAAGTAAATTAGTAACTACTCTACATAAGTGTTGGCCAATTCTCACCCTAGCTAATAATTGGGTCGTGGCAAGCTCATAGGTTAGGATTGAGATTAAGTTTGGTTCTAAAAAAATAACCAACAAAAATGGTGACTCCATTGGGGACACTTGTGTATCCTTGATACAAATATTTCAAAGACCATTTTAAAGAGTCAAGACAAAGTGAACATCTAGTTCAAGTGTTGAAGAAGTTTCAAATCTTCAAGGTGGTTTGTGTGGCCCTATGGTGACTTTGATGGAAGAAATCAAATAAAGATATCCTTGCTTCAAAGTTTTTCCTCTTGTTGAAGAGGTAGTGACTTTTCTCTACAATTTTTACACATGAAGGGTTGTTGTTTGTAACCTGAAAAATCTCTATTCAAAGTTACAACGACTAGAGGTGTGAAGGTACATGGTTCTCTACATATTTTCATTTATTGAACCTATCATATGGATTGCGTATGTTGTTCCACTTGAAGTTTTATTCATAAAGTAGCAAGTATGGATGGTTAGAATAAAGTAATATATCTCAAGGATTGGTATCTATTTACATTTATTCTTCAATTTGTCATGGTTATGATTGTGCACCCTTAGTTGCAATTAAAATTGCATACATCCATGGATTATAAAAGAGAAATAACCATGCCATTAGAAACTTGGATGCATATTGTCAAGAAGGTTTAGAAGTTTGAAAATCCTCAGATAGTTGATACCAAAGGAAGCATGAACCTAAGTGTGAATAAGCCTAGGATTAGGCCAGAATGGAAAGTTGTATTCAAAAAGGGAGTTAGAGAGTTAAGCAAAAGGCACCTGATTGCTATACAAGTCCAGTTAAGAGATAATCATACTAGATTTTCTAGTCAAGTTGTTACACCTTTTATCAATTCTTTTGACTCATTATATGACCAAATAGACTTGTCATGGATTGATTATAAGGTTAAAAGTATGCCATATCAAGTTTATAAGCAAATTCCTAGGTTTAATGGATATACTATATATGAAGGAGATGCACATGTCCAAAATTTATATAATTTCATGGTGAAACATTCATTTGGAGATTAGGATATGTGGATGATATTTTTTGTTAGATCTCTTGAAGCTAAAGCTAGGGATTGGTACTTAATTTTTCTTGAGAAATCTTTTCCATGCTAGGATAGATTGGTGGATGCTTTTAGGCAAGAATTTGCAAAAGAACCTTCTGATCTTGTCACAAGGTTAAAGAATCTCAAGAAACAAGATGAAGAGTCAACAAAATGCTTTCAGTCATAGGTTTGTTGTTGCTCTTTTACTAATTCCTAAAAATTTTAGACCTAGTACATTAGATTGCATTCATATGTATTTTGAAGCTTTTGAGGAGGGATCAAGTGCATTGTTGAAGGATTGTAGAATATTAAGTATGCAAATGGCTTACACATGTTTAGATAATATGGAAAAGATGAGGAATGAATATGTGGAAACTCTTATTTCTTCAGTTATGGGTAAACATGTTGATGTAATCAATAGTTGTATGAGTACAAAAGATCAGATACATGTAGTTTCAAATACAGACAAGTGCATGATTAAGAAGGAAGAAATTATGAATGATACAATGTCTTCCATTGATGATCATGACAGTGAAAATGTTTGTGTCTATCCTCAAGAGGATGAGCAACTCAATGATGACACCAAGTCCAATATTGAAATGCTAAAAGAGGAGGATTTTTGTTATGACACCCACTCCATTGAGTTTTTAGATTTTGATGATGGTGATATCATGGTACACTTTGAATCACAACTTGGTGATGAATGTAGTTCTAGTGGAAGTCATTTTCCTTCCAGTTATGAACTAGTTGGTCAGCATGGTGATAATGTGGGTAATGAAAAACAACCATTTGATTCTAATAACGCATTGTATGATAAGCATGAAAGTATCCAAGATGATGTAAGTTCAAATTTTTTTTTTGATGAGTTAGAAACAAAAAATAACCATGAAGCTTATACATATGATAAGCTAAAATATGAAATTCCCAATACAACATTGAATGAGCACCTATTTCTTGTTTTAAATGAGCCTAGTTATGAGTTTTTTCATGTGGATATAGAGGCTAATTTAAATAAGGAATCAAATTATCTTTTAGAACTAGAATTACTCACTTTTGAACAAGCATTAGATTTTGAAGATGTTGATATGTTATTTTTAGAAGATGACAGAGTAAGTAAGAACAAGGACAGGGTAGATATTATTGATGATTCTCTACACCTACATATTGAGGCACAGTTACAATATGTGCCAATGTATGAGTTTTTTTTTCTATAGACACTTAGAAATAGTTTACATAATGAGAAAAAATTTGTAAACAATTCCCATGATTGTTTCACTTGGAAAAATATGAGTGCCAGATTCTTCAACTAGATGAAGGTTCCTTGCATTGTGGTAATAGGCAAGACATTGAGGAAGGTTTTTTAAACATCAACAATGTTTTGAATGATAAAAATTATAAGTTACTACCACATGCAACGTAGTATTATAAGGATATACCTAATTCCCAAATGCATGGTAGTTGCAAACTTGTTATATATGCTAGCATAATTGGTTGGGAATATTGCAATAATGTTTTCAGATTGGATTTAGTGAGGTGTGATGAGAAACTTTTTTATTATAGAGGTAAGAGCAGACCTACATTTTTGGGTGGCCTTGGGCCATCAGGTATGGCTTTCATAGTATCTCTCATCACTGATGTGATTCTAGGGATAAACTATGAATTAGTGAAAACCATTAATAAAAGGAGCAATGTGGCAACATCCTCGAGGATCTTGTGCAAAGCAAGAGGGGGATCAACAAAAGCACTAGATGAAAATTGATAAAACTTTAAAGATGGACAATCCAATGAATAGAAAACAATCACATAAGTAATTTCATCACTAATGAGCACCTCAAGATTAGGAAAGGATCAACGATCAAGCGAGGAAGAGTGCAAGGAAAGTTTTTCTCTAAACTATTCTTATGTACTTCATTGATATTAATGAAGAGCACAGATTAGGTTGGCGATACATGCCAAATTTTTAGGACATATATTCAATTAAATCAGGGTTAAGGAATAACATGTCAATATTTGAGGTAGCATCATTTTTTTCAAGAAGCAATTTTATAATAGTTGGGAAATGATGCTCATGGCCACCTTAGATGAAATTTTAACTGCTCTCAAATGAACGGTCCAAATTCAAAGCCAAACTAATAGGCCACCAGTTCGCTCGTGCAAGGAGTTCTATACCATTAATTCTACATGCTCAAAATCTCTATTTAATGCAAAATCATTGATGATTATTCTCGTTATCTTTTGTCTACAATGTGTGTTAGGCTAAGTGTGAAGGGTTGTAAGTCAATTTGTGGTATAATTTTCCCATCTTGGTTGGGTTGGTATGAAATTGAATTCTCTAGTCTGGGTATGTGAAGGATCATCATGGAAAAAATAGGCCCTTTGTGGCAAAAAATTAGAATTAATTATGAATTTTTTATTACAACTTTTAAAAAATATAAAAACTCATATGTCTGACCATCTTAACTTGGTCAAAACTTCATGAAATTCAATTTTCTTTTTAATCCTATATGAAGCATAGAATGTGACGCATGTTTTAGATTCAAAAAATGTGATACCATTTGAAATCTATAGATTTTTTTCAATCAGCCTATCAATCAAGACTTTAGTCATCATTTGAATAAAAAATGAATAATAATTATTTATTAAATTCAAAGTATAGCATAATGGGTATGTGCAGGATCATGATGGGTCAAAAAGTGGCAATATGATGGGTATTTGTAGGGTGTGTGGCTGATGACTTCTTTTATACCCAAAATTGATGAAATGAAAAGGGTTTTTAAAGGATATTCTCAGCTTTCCACCAATATAAATTGTTCTTTACTTTGAATTTAAGAAATAATTATTATTCATTTTCTATTTCAATTACAACTAAAGTCCTGATTAACAGGTTGATTGAAAAACATCTATAGCTTTCAAACAGTATCACATTTTTAGAATCCAAAATATGCATCACATACTATGCTTCACATACTATAGGATTAAAAAAAGAAAAAAATGAATTTCATAAAGTTTTGAACAAGTTAAGGTGGTTAGACATACGAGTTTTTATATTTTTTAAAAGTTGTAATAAAAAAATCATAATTAATTATTTACTTGGAAAAAAATTACAAACAAATATGCATCACATAAGTACATGAGTCCTCTACTTATTTCTAAAATCTTATAAAAAAATATTATCATTTTATTGTGGTTAGGGTGGTCCGACAGACACGTATTTCTTATTTTTTCCCTTAAATTAAAGTACTACTGAATTAAAATTTCAAATTTTCACCAAATAGATTTTTCCCTTTTAAAAATAAACCTAGTAGTTTAGAAACTACATTCAATTTTCTACAGATTCTATTCTTACATATTTTTTAAATAATATAGATAACTTATTCAAATTTTTATGTCAAGTTGCCTAACTCTTATTTTTTGAATTTTTTGCCACTTAAGGGCCTATTTTTTCCATGATGATCCTGCACATACCCTAATATATATCGGTGGAAAGCTGAGAATCTCCTTTAAAAACCCTTTTTGTTTCATCAATTTTGGGTAAAAAAAGAGTCGTCAACCACATGGGCCATCATAATCTTGCACATACCAATCTACTTAGGACTTTTATTACTTGAATTGGTCATTATCACTAGGATTGGGGTGTTTTTCTTGTGGGTGTTGAACCAAAAGACCTTTTATTTATCATTTATTTTATCTCTAACAAGATAGAAAAAAATGGTGAGGCAACTTTTCCTATTAGGAGGTCTAGTCGATTAAGTATGTCAAAATGTCATGAGGAGGTAACCGAACAAGAAACCATTGTTTCCCCTAAGATTGCAAAATGAAAAAGGAGGGCTAGAGGCCATAAGAAGAAGATAATTGTGCAGAGTACTTATCGCTTGAGAAATAGGACCTTTCCAGGAGAAGTGGCTAAACTCAAAGGCAAGGAATTGGTGTTGCTAGTGAAGAAGGCTAGAAATAAGAATAAAAGCTTCTAGACTAGCCAAGGAAAGCATAGCTCTCTTATTGTGATTTTCGATACTCCTTCAGATGTTGAAGCTGAGATAGACTCAGACTATGGTCAGTATGTCCATTCCCTAGTGCCATATGATAGTTTTGATGATGACGTACTGGTAATACCTCCAATTGCAACAAGGACTAGAAGTGGTTGGGAACTTTTGTATGCTGATGACTCTGAATAAGGGTCGCCTCCTATTTTATTTTTTGATGACACCATGGTCATTGCATAGGAGCTATTTGTTTTCATGTGTCCATGGTTTGTCTTTTTCTTTCCCATGCTAATGTGGAGGTTTTCTAGATTATATGAATCAAATCCTTTTTGTTCCCAACAAAGAATGTTATCATAGTGACAACTAGCATTATACACATGTTTTTTGCCTCCCTTATTCTAAAATGATTACGTACGAAACCACCTAGTGAGTCCTTCGAGGAGTTAGTTGGAATTAGGTTTTTAAATGAACTCAAAATGAAATTGAAATTGTAATTTAGTTGGGTTCTTGTTGCTTGCTTTTTTATATAAAGGAGATTTCATTGCAGAAAATAGAGAGTTCATAATTTTGAGTCTAGAATTAGGTCACAGTAGATACTAACCTCTAGTAGTAGAATAGAATGTAAATAGATACTCTAGTAAGATATATCAGAAGCAAGTCTAAGATGAAAGTTATACTGCGTATAAATCTTGAATATGTTTTACAATGAAATATCAAAAATGAATAATTTTAGTTTTTTAGAATTTTACTTTCCTTTGTGTTTTCTCCCAAGTTATGAATGAACAATGTTAATGACAACTTCATTTTTTTTTTCATTTTCATAGAATGTATGAATTTTTTTTGCGCTTCAATTCAATGAATTGATTAAATGCTGAAATAAGCTCACTGGTTTGCGAGAAAAGCATACAGGATTTAGTAAGGAAGTGGTATTCTGAAAATACAACGAGTTAGATGTTACAAAGTAACACTCTAATGGTCTAGTAATTTCTGAATTTCAATTAAGATTGTATTACCAATTCATTACCAGTTATAATTTTTCTACCTTAGATGAAGCAATGACTATCTGGTTAGTTTATCTTATGGTCAGTTGATTTAGTATTGAATTGGGCCTAGGATTTAAGATGAATAATGATTCGACATACTTTAAATTATAACATCCCAACTCTAAGTTTGAAGGAGCACTTCTTGAAAATAATTAAGACTTATATCTAAGGTTTTCCAAGCTTTTTGTGAGGTTTTTTTCATGAAATTATGTGTTTGTGTGATGAAATACTCTGAACTAAGCATGAAATATTATGAGTATATAAGAGATTACACTCCCTAGGTTTCACAGAGCCCGAAGAGAAGTAAAGTAGTAACTACTCTACTTAAGTTTTGTCTAATCCTCACCCTAGCTGATAATTGGGTTGTGGCAAGCTCATACGTTAGGACTTGTTAGAAACCAAGATCAAACATGCAAACCAAAAAACCTTCCATAGAAGAGAAAAACAAAAAAAGAAAAGCTATTGCAATAAGATGTGAAAAATATTATTATAATTTAGGAATTCATAATTAGATGAGATGATTTGGTTTATAAAAGCAAAGTATATATAACCCTAATTTTATCTTGAGTGACAAGATAGCTCAACAAGATAAGGATGAGAATAATTAACCTAGGAATTAAAATATTACCTAAGTAAAATTATGCAAGTGTAATTAAATAATTAATTACACCAACACCCCCCGATAAGTGCAACTTAGGGAGACTAAAAAATCATGCACCTAAAACTAAGATGAATGCAAGAAAGCATGAATGGGTCTCGACAACAAGGCCTAATCAGGTACCCATGTACAAATGCAATAAAGAGGTAAATAAGGAAAACCTAGTGGGACAAAACCCCCCTACAATGAGATAATTGTTGCAAAGAAGCATTGGAAGAACACTATGGAGTAACACTGGAACCGCAATTCAACAAGGAAAAATACTTCTATTTACAAGAAACCAAATGAGAGTTATTGAAGGACTTAGGTAGAATCATAATAATGAAACAATAGACCCGATGCCACAGAACACTGTAAAAATCACAAATTGGAACAACCTTGGAATCTGTGAAGCAACAGTAGATGAAATGATGATAGAATCTAGAAACCATGTATCTCGATACCGATGCCAATCCGAGACTAAAACTCTTCCATAGGAACAAGTACCATAAAGACTCTAGAACATTAACCATAAAAATAAGGATGTCAAATTGAGATGGATTTGAGCCAATGCAGATCAGTAACCATAGGCTCTCAATCTAAAGTGTGAACCTATTTTAATCTAATATGTGTCAAGCTATGACAAGATGTGGCCAAAAGAAACTAAGAAACCAGATATAACCCATGTGAGCTGTCAACAAAAATCAAGTTGAAGATCAAAGTGCATGTGCACTCTAATCAGATTATTATGCAAGAAACCACCTTGATGGAACTTTATCTCAGTTCATTTATTACAATAACCCAATGATTTTAAAAGGAGATAATTCTAAACATGCATAAACAAAAAATAAAATGATGTTCAATATTGAAATGAAGTGCAAAAATTCAAGTTTCACCCTTCCAACTACCAAAACATCCAAGTAATCTCCAAAACACCCATCGAGACAAATCTGGAATAATTATCAACCTAGGATAGATACAAAAACAAGTGCATGGACAACAACATAGAGCTCCTCAATACCTTTCCAACGCCGCAAAGATGGTGAAAATTGGAGACCATGGTAAGAAGTTATGAGCTTGGAAGCCATAAATGAACATATGAATTCAAACATAAATAAATGTTGCTAAAAATAAAAATACTAAGAAAAAAAATACACCACAACATAGTGCTTGGAACCAACTTTCCACCGATATCTTGTTTGCTTCATTTTGATACCGTATACCCAAGTTACGCCAAAAAGAAAAAAAACTGCTCCTTGAAGGAAAATTGGGGTTAGGAGGTGGCAAAGAGGGTCGTACCATTGATGATGTCATGCTAATGTCAGAATTTCATGAGCTTAAATTTGACGGCCATCTGGTCGTCATGAAAAAAAATGCTCCTTCTGCAAAAAAATTGAAGGTCGTCTAGAAAAACCTTGATACTCAGAATATTCCATAGGAATATGCGGAGGGAATATTCCTTCAGTTTTATTGCCACCAAATGAAGTGGACCTACCGGATTTTGTTGTAGGGTGTCACTAGTGGGAGGTTCATCATTTATGGAAAGTAGATGCTAATGTTTTCTAGTGGGCTGTAGATGTGTCATCGGTGAATAGAGAGGCTCGTGGCCTTTAAGTTGCCAGCAGGATGGGGAAACGTCGATGGGATGAGGGACTGGAGGTGGAGAAACAGCCACTGGGAAGTTTAATGGGCTACAAGTGATAATGCGTGGCCAACGACGTATGGTGAGTGGCCTGTAGGCCTGTGTGTGTAGGTAGCTATAGGTACCACCCTCATAAATGCCCCTGCAAACCTAAAAAGTCCACCCCCTCTTGCCTTTTGATTTCTTTTAAAAAAAAAAACTTTTTACCTTCTTTCAAATTTTATTTTTCAAAAAAAACAATAAATTTTTGCATGCAAGAAAAATTATAAAAAAAACCTTATATTTTTTTTGGATTGCATGCATAGGAGCTATACATAGACTGTGCGGCTTCTAGAACAAAATTATTTTCCTTAGAAGCTCCCAATGCCAAAATAGGTCAAGTTATATGTCAATTTTTGTCTCTCGGATGCTTTGGGTCTGATGGCGAGGTCCGATCTACCTGAAAATGCACCATAAGCTTCACAACTCCTAGATCTGGCAAATCTTCAAACCCTCATAACTTTGGCATAAAATTTTGGATTTAGTCGAAACAAAAGTCGGTCTTGACTTTTTTGATAGCCCTAGACTCGAAAATGAGCTCATATTTTCTCCAACGTGCATCGAAAGTGACCATGCAAGAGCACCCAAATAGAGAGACAATTTAAAGGCATGAAACCCTCAAGGAACCCCGAACTACTCTACACTGAATCTCTCCAAAAATCTGAGAAGGGGCTACATATCAAGGCTCTGTTTATAAAAGAAAATTATGCATAACCCTAATCTTATCTTGAACAACAAGATAGCTCAAGAAGAAAAGGATGACAATAATTAACCTACGAATTAAAATATTACCTAAGTAAACTTATGAAAGTGTAATTAAATAATTTATTACACCAATAGGACTGAGATTAAGTTTGGTTCTAAAAAAATAACCAACAGTTTAGAAGGTGAATCAATTCAATTTATTAGTTTAAAAAAATAATGCATAGGCGAATTAATCGAGATGAAATTAATTTTTTGTAAAAACCTAGCAATTTGAAGCCTTGTTTTTAGCTTGTACTATTCACCATTTCTAGAGGTTTTGATTTCAATTATTCACCAATTGGCGAAGATTCACCACTAAATTTTTCCTTGCTTGTAACACCATAATATCATCTTCACTAATAGGAGAGATATTAGGAGAGGGGAAAATTTGATTGTTGTCCATAATCTCATTTTCTTGTTCCATAACATCTACCCTAGTAGGAGAGCTTTTCGGAAAGTGACAATCAAGAGGTGCATCACATGTCATGGTTAGATGTTGTAAAAAAGGTTCATCACAAATAGGGGTGAGATCAAAGGAAGGATAGCTATTATTTTCATGTTCTTCCATAATTGGATCCTCTTGTTCAAATAGACTCTTCATATGCCTAGATGAGATGATCGAAATGCAAAGGACTGATAAAATGGATTGATTTTGTATGAAAAACTAAGAAATGAAAAGTGTTTGAAAACATGGTGAGGTATGCAAAAAGACTTGGAAAGTTGAATAGAAATGCAAGTAAAGCAAAATAGAAAGAGGGTATGTGTAGGATCATCATGGAAAAAAAAGCCCTTAAGTGGTAAAAAATTCAGAAAAGTTAGAGTTAGGAAACTTGACGTAAAAATTTGAAAAAGTTATCTATATTATTTCAAAAATATGTAAGAATATAATCTGTAGCAAATTGAATGTTGTTTCTAAACTACTAGGTTTTTTTAAATATATTTGCTGAAAATTTGAAATTTCAATGCAATAGTACTTAAATTTAGGGAAAAATAAGGTGTCTGTCTGACCACCCTAACAACAATAAAATGATAATATTTTTTTTATAAGATTTTATATATAAGTAGGGACTCATGTCCCAAATGTGATGCATATTTGTTTGTAATTTTTTTTTCCAGAGTATACAATTAATTATAATTTTTTATTACAACACCAAAATATATAAAAAATGCATTAATAATACGACCACAGGTATGTTAGGATCATGATAGGCCAAAAGTGGCAATATATGATGGGTATGTAGTGACGCTTTTTTTAAAATTGATGAATGAAAAGGTTTTAAGAATATTCTTAGCTTACACCAATATAAATTATGCTTTACTTTGAGATTTAATAAGTAATTATTATTCATTTTCTATTCAAATTATATTCAAGAGTCTTGATTGATAGGCTGATTGAAAAACATCTATAGCTTTCATGATTATCACATTTTTAAATCCCAAAACATGTGTCATTCTATGCTTCACATACTATAGGATAAGAAAGAAAAATGAATTTCATGAAGTTTTTGACCAAGTTAAGGTGGTCAAACATAAGCTTTTTATATTTTTAAAAGTTGTAATAAAAAATTCATAATTAATTATTTACTTGGAAAAAATTACAAAAATAATGCATCACATCCCGGGACATGAATCTCTACTTATATCTAAAATATTATAAAAATTATTATCATTTTATTGTATGGTTAGGTGAATTAGGATAGACACCTACTTCTTTTTGAAATTTAAGTACTACTACATTGAAATTTCAAATTTTCACGAAATAGATTTTTTTTTTTTTTTAAACAAGCCTAGTAGTTTAGAAACTACATTCAATTTTCTATAGATTCTATTCTTACATATTTTTGAAATAATATAGATATCTTATTCAAATTTTTTCGTCAAGTTTCCTAACTCTATTTTTTCTGAATTTTTTGCCACTTAAGGGCCTATTTTTTCCATGATGATCTTGCACATGCACCAACGGTCAAAAAATTCATGAAATTCAATTTTTTATTTTTTAATCCTATAGTATGAACCATAGAATGTGACACATGTTTTAATATTTAAAATGTCATCTTGTTTAAGAAAGCCATAAATGTTTTCCAATCGGCCTATCAATGGAGACTTTAGTCATAATTTATTAGAAAATGAATAATAATTATTTAATTAAATTTAGTAAGAATAATTTAGATTTGTGGAAAGCTTAGAATATCCTTTAAAACCCTTTTTCTTTTCATCAATTTTGGGTAAAAAAAAAGTCATCAGCCACATACCCTACACATACCCATCATATCACCACTTTTTGGCCCATCATGATCTTGCACATATCCAAGTAGTAAAATTGAATGTGTGCACTTGTAAACTTGCTAAGGATTATAAATGACTCTAAAATTTTGAAAATGTTATTTTTTAGGCCTGGTGGGACTCATTCACCATTTTGGGAAAATCACTATTAGTTCCAAAAAACTACACTAAGGCCTGTTTTAGCCAAATGGGTAGCCAAATCTATAAAAATATACAAAATATAGGTACAATGGGACTCATTGGCCACTCTAGGCGAATTACTCCACTTTAACTTTTCTAAAAACTCAAAAATGGAAAAATGTAAACAAAGATTTTGGCTTCCAAGGGTCTGTCTAACACTTCAAGGGTTTTGCACTTGAAAGGAGAAAGATGGGACAAAATGCAATGTAAACACTCAAGATTAATGTAATATAGATAAAATATTCCTAGATGAGATGATCTAAATGCAAAAGACTAATAAAATGGATTGATTTTGTATTCAAAACTAAGAAATGTGGAGTGTTTGAAAACATAGTGGGCTATGCAAAAAGACCTAGAAAGATGAATAGAAATGCAAGTAAAACAAAATAGAAATATGTAAAATTGAATGTGTGCACCTGTAAACTTGCTGAGGACTGGAAATCACTCTGAAATTCTAAAAATGCTAATTTTCAGGCCTGGTGGGACTCATTCGCCATTCTGGTCAAATCATAGTTCTGGAAAACTACACTAGAGCTTGTTTTAGCCAAATGGGTATCCAAATCTACAAAAATCTCCAAAAAAAATGTATAGTGAGACTCATTCACCACTCTAGGCGAATTAGTCCACTTTGGATTTTTTGAAAAATCAAAAATGGAATCTATAACTTTCGGTCTGCTCAATCTCCACTTCTAGGTGTCTAGATCTGAAACCTTGATTTTTAGCATTGTTGGTGGCTTTTTGTGTAGGTTTTAACCTTGCGAATAGGGAAATAAATTCAACAAGTTTAAAACCTATTCTTCAATCATTTCCAAACCATCCAAGCACCTAATTTTGCAATCACACAAGGAGAGAAAGAGAAAATATTGATTGTTAGGGCATGGGGGTTTGCCTTAGTCAAATCATGTTTAGTTAATTAAACCAAGATTATGAAATAAGATAATGAAGCATGAAACATGAAACAATGCAATTAGAAACTTTCCATGATGATGGATCTTGAATTGCTGCAATAATGGATGAAGAATCTTGCTCCTGTATGCTTTAGAATTGAGCTTGAATGTTATCTTGATGACTTAAGATGTTAAAACCCTAGCTTGCTTGACTTGATAGAGATAATGGATGAAAAATGAGTAATGAATGAATATTGAATTAATGGATGGATCATAAATTAGGGTTCAAAGGTCTCCTTTATAGAAAAGATTTAAGAATAAGGATCATAATGAAGGGCCAAGATTAAATTAGAAAATAACTTAATGAAGGGTGGAGGTTAATTGAGAGAAGAAAGACATGGATAGATAAAGACTTGAGGTGGAAGATAATATTGGCACAAAAGAAGAGGTGATAGGAGAAATTAAATAATAAAGATTATTTAATTTAGGTGGTCAACATAGGAGAAATAAATAAAATATTAATATTTTTTAATTAAAAAAGAAAGGTGAGAACAAATAATTAGATAATTAAATAATTAAAAATAATTATTTAATTGGGGATATAAAGAAAGGATAAATAGTTAAATAAATATAAAATTTATTTAATTATAGAGAATAAAGGATAATTAATAATTAAATGACTAAAATAATTATTTAATTATAGAAGAAGAGGGAAAAGCTAACTTTTCAATTAAAATAATATTTAATTCAAAAGCAGGGGGGAAAGTGCTGGATGTTGTGGTTGTGTTACTGATATGTAGTTTTCATTGATGTCAACACTATTAGAATTAATTCATTAGAAGTTGTGTATGTCAAGGATATTGAAAAAAATGTAATGGAATGAGTTACAGGTTGTCAGTGGTAAAATGAAGTTTAGTCGGTTGGTGAGTTTTGTACGTTCATGATCAAAGGTTGTGGACTAAAGGGTTCTTTTCTGAGTGTATCTAGTTTATCCATGTTGAGTTTCATAGATCCTCATGAAGATTTGATCGAGTTATGAAGATTTATATTCTATTACTTTTTATGTTGCTTCAGTTCGTGTTACTGATTGAAGATGATGCAATTTCATTTAGTTCAGTTGTTGTGGATGCTTCTATGGTGATTTTTTATGTTTTTATATGTTTCTAGATTGTTCTCTATCTTTGTTGCACATCCAAATTGATCATTGTGCTCATGGTTGGCAATTTTCTCTTGCGTGTTCATATTTTTCTTGTTCTTGGCCAACATGGTGTTTGTAGTGTGTTGTGGATCTTTGAGGAGTAATTAATTGAATTTTTTTCATGTTGGAGATGTTAATCTGGGTCTTCAATAAGTTGTGACTGACCTTGGTTGATTCACATTAATAATCTTTAGTGTTTTTGGCTAACATTTTATATTCATTTTATTATTTTGTTGAAGCCGACATGTAGGGATGAAATTTCTTATTGCCGATATATATAAGAGATTGTTTATTCAAATTGAGGTATTCCAATGGATGTCAAGTGTGTATGTATGTGTGAATAAAATCCTAATCATTCGAAGGTAGAGAAGAGTGTGAAGAAGAGAAGAAATATTCATGTGCTTAACCAGAACTGTGACCAGGCATTAGTAGATGCTAATTTATCAATTCAAATCCCTATGGATGTAATTTGATTCTTTTTGTAAGATAGTGTGTCTTTCTTTGGATGGTTAGCCTTGTTGTAATTGAGCAGTGAGCTCTAGGTAGTGTGCATGAATGCATGTGCATTCCCCATATTTCATTTCTTTATACCTTTAACAGTGTATAATCTTGTGGACTAATCTCCACCGTGGTTTTTCCCCTAATAGTATTTCCACATAAAAAAATCTTGGTCTTACGTGTGGTTTTGACATGTTGATGATTTATTTTTTCATGGTTAATAATTAGGTCTAAGAATAAGGTTAATAAGTTGAATAAGTTTTAAATTTTTCAGACAACTAATTCACACCCCCTCTCAGTTGTCTTCCCATGTGTTGCCAACAATTGGTATCAGAGCAGGTTCCTTGGAAGAAGCTTAATAGCTTGATGTGATTTGGGATGGTGACTTACAAGAAGGATAGTTTGAGATTTGATGGAACAAATTATCCTTTGTGGAAGACTCGAATGGAATGTCATTTGAGATGTATGGGTGAACCCTTTTGGAATATTACATGTAATAGGTATGTTATTCCTCAGAATATTCCTACTACTACTATTGAGATTAGAGATGTTGAGTATAAAATAAGGACTAAGGAAGCATTGTTGAGTGCCTTGACTGATTCTAAGATGACAAATCTTATGGATTTGAAGACTGGCTATGAGATCTAGAAAAAGTTGGAAACCTTGTATGAAGGTGATGCTAATGTGAAGATTGCAAAGTTGCAAAGTTTGAAAGGGAAATGTGAAAAGTTGAGAATGGGTGATGATGAGAACATTACTATTTTTATGCAAAGAGTGAATGAACTTGTGTGTGGTATAAAATGTATTGGTGGTTAGATAGATGAATCAAAGATTATTTCCAAAGTGCTTAGATCATTTCCTGATTCATACAAATCCAAAGCTAGTGCTATTGAAGAGCTATGGACTTTAACAAATGTAACCAAATATATGTTGGTTGGTAAGCTTACTGCTTTTGAGTTGAGTGAATTTGGTGATTCCCTTCCTAAAGTTGAATATGCATTTAAGGCTACTACTTCCAGAAGAGATAGACAAAGATATGATCTAGGTGAGAGTTCATCTAGAAATACATTCAAGTATGAGGATGAAATAAGATAGATTGAAGAAGAAGAAAGAGAGTTGGAAGAACTAGAAGCATTTATTGTCAAAAGAGTACTGAGAGGAAAAGGTAAGTTTGAAGTAAAATTTCCTCTTAAATTTTTTTCTTTCAATAAGATAGGTCATTTTGCATTAAGGTGTCTATAAAGAGCTCTTAAACCAAGACATAACAAGCCTAGATTTAAAAAGAAGTGTTACTATGTTGTTGATGAAGGTGTGACAGATGATGAATCTAATAAAGGAAATAGAAGTGAGGATGAATGGGTATTTATTGCTATCAAGGAAAATAATCTTATATCTACTAAATTTGCTAGTTGTACAAATGTGAAGAAAGCCCTAGCTGCTCAAGTTGAAGAGAAAGATGAATGGGTGATTCACAGTGGATGTTCACATCATATGAAAGGAGATAAAAGTAAGTTTGTGAGCTTGGAAAAGTATGATGGCGTTGTGAGATTTGGTGATAATATAGCTGGTGTGATTCATGGAAGAGGATGCATTTCTCTTGATGGTAAGCATAATACTGATGATGTCATGTATGTGGAAGGCTTGAAGAATAATATTTTAAGTGTTGGTCAACTGGTTGATAAGGGATACAATCTTTAGTTCAAGGATGGAAAGTGTAGAATGTTGATTTCCAAAAATGTATTTGCATAAGGTACAAAGACAAAAGGTAATATCTTTCACTTGAATGTTGCTAGTAAATTTTTTTTGATTTCCCAAATTGATGAAAGTTGGTTATGGAATAGAAGAATGTGTCATGTTAACTTTGATGATATTGTCAAGATAAGTTCTACTAAGGCTGTGACAGATCTACTTAAGTTGGTGAAACATTCTAATGCCAAATGAAAGGAATGTTAGTTAGGAAAGAAAACTAGAATTTCATTTCAGAGAAAGCAACATTGTTCAAATGAATTGTTGGAGCTTGCGCATACTAATCTATGTGGTCCCTCTAAGGTGAGAAGATTACAAGGTCATAGGTATTTCATGTTACTCATTGATGATTATTCTAGAATGATGTGGGTTACTTTCTTAAGGGAGAAATATAAAGCATTGGAAAATTTCAAGATCTTTAAGGCTATGGTTGAGATAGAGACAGGTTTGAAGATTAAATGTATGAGATTAGATAGAGGTGGTGAATTCACTTCTGGTGAATATAATTCTTTTTGTAAAGAACATGGAATAAAGAGACAATTATCTACACTACGGACCCCTCAAAAAAATGGAGTTTTGGAAAGGAAGAAAAAAAAATTGAAGATGTTGCTAGAACTATGATGCTGGAAGGAAATGTGCCTCATATCTATTGGAGAGAAGTTTTGGGTACTACTGTGTACACACTCAACTGGGTATAAATTAAAGGTGATACTGGTAAGACCCCTTTTGAGCTATGGATTGGTCATAAGCCTACTCTTAAATATTTCAAAATATTTGGGAGTAGATGCTACTTTAAAAGGGATGAAGATATATGAAATTTTGATGCGAGGAGTGATTAAGGTATCTTTCTAGGTTATTCTACTAAAAGAAAGGCCTACCGGTGTTACAATAAAAGATTGAGGAAAATGGTTGAAAGTGCAAATGTCAAGGTTGATAAAGACCTAGATACACCATATAGAGCTTGTGGATATGATTCTAATGATTAGAATGAAATTACAAACAAAGGAAAGCAAGTTCAGACTACAAATCAAGTTCAAATCATTCCAATGAATCAAGAAAATCAAGAGGAAGAAGAAACTAGTGAAAGTGTAGAAGAGAGAACACAAGAGCCTGAAGTTGAAGAAAATCCTAAGAAGACTCTAAGGTATGTAAGATTGAATCATTCAGAAGATCAGATTATAGGTGATAAGAACAAAGGTGCCCAGACTAGAAGAAAGATTGCAAAAGAGTAGTACTTGATTTCAAAGACTGAGCCTACTAGTGTGAATGAAGCATGCAAAGATGAATGTTGGGTTGAAGAAATGAAAGAAGAGCTACTACAGATTGATAAGAATGATACATGGATTCTTGTTCCTAGACCTAAACATAAGAATAACATTGGAACTAAATGGTTCTTTAGAAACAAACTGAATGAACAAGGTGAAGTGGCTAGAAACAAAGCAAGACTGGTATGTAAGGGATATTCACATATGGAAGGAATTTATTTTGAAGAGAGTTTTTCCCCTATTGCTAGAATTGAAGCTGTAAAATTATTTCTTTCCTATGCTTCCTACAAAAACTACAAGGTCTATCAAATGGATGTCAAGTCATCTTTTCTAAATGGTGAATTGGAAGAAGAGGTGTATTTTGAGCAACCTATTGGATTTCAGTTGACTGATAAGGGATCTATGGTGTGCTAGTTAAAGAAAGCTCTGGATGGACTTAAGCAAGCCCCTAGAGCTTGGTATGCTAGATTGGACAATTATTTATTGAAGCTTGGATTCAAAAAAGCTACTATTGATAGTAATCTGTATTCCAAGATTGATGATGATAATGATTTGATTTTTGAAGTCTTTATTGATGATATTATTTTTGGAGGAGATGATGGTTTATGCATGAATTTTGATAATGAGATACATAATGAATATGAAATGTCAATGATTGGTGAGATGAAATTATTTTTAGGATTACAAATTACTCAGTTAGATAAAGGGATTTTTATATCTTAGTCTAAGTATGTGAAGGAATTTTTGAAGAAGTTCGGTATCAAAGATTCAAAGCCAGTCGATACACCCATGGTGACCAGATGCATGTTGACAACAAAAGATGATTCTCTAAAAGAAAATCAAACTAGAAACAAATTGATGATTGGTGGATTTCTTTATTTGACTCAAAATAGGCCTGATATAATGAATGTTGTATGTATAGTTGCAAGATTTCAAGTTGATCTGAAGGAATCTCATGTGACTATTGTGAAGAGGATTTTTAGATACTTGAAGCGAATAGTTGATTATGGCCTATGGTATCCTAAAGATGATGATCTTATTTTGAGTGCCTTTACTGATGTTGATTGGGTAGGAGATGTGAATGATAGAAAAAGTACTAGTGGTGGAGAATTTTTCTTGGGAAAGAAGTTGATTTCATGGTTAAGTAAGAAGCAAAATGTTGTTTATTTGTCTACTATAGAGGTAGAATACATTGTTGCTGCTAGTAATTTTAATCAAGTCCTGTGGATGAAGCAAATGTTGAAGGATATCATAGTTGTGTATGATGAACCTATTGCTATATTCTATGATAATTCAAGTGCAATTACCATTTCTAAGAATCTAGTGTTGCATTCAAAGACAAAGCATAAATCTATTAAGTTTCATTTTTTGAGAGAAAAGGTGAGTGAAAAGGAAGTCATACTGGAGTATGTGCCTACTAAGGAGCAGATTGTAGACATATTTACCAAGTCATTTCCTAAGGATAATTTTTATTATCTTAGATGGAATTTAGGGGTGATTAACCCTTCTAATTAGAACTAAGGATGCATTGCATTGTATTAGTCAGTGCATTTCATAGTTATATCTTGATCTAGATTGATGTTGTGGTGGCTGCTACTCAAGCGGAGTAGTCAGATGTTTAGAAGTTCAGATATGTGGTTCAAAGTTTGGGTGGAACTTAGAGATCTTTGTCATTGGTTTCAAAGGGGGAGAAGAGTAATGTGAAAAAACTTCTAGATAAGAAGAGCCTTGTGAGAAAGAAGATCATATGAAAGAGTTGAGGAGAAAATGAGTTAGAACCTAAGGAGGAGTAAGTGTCAAGAGTTAGTTGTGTTGATGGTATTTTTCACATCATGTGTTTCCATCAATGCCAAAAGGGGAAATTGTTGGATGTTGTGGTTGTGTTGCTGATATGTGGTTGTCATTGATGTCAACACTATTAGCATTAATTCATTAGAAGTTGTGTATGTCGATCAAGATATTGAGAAAATTGTAATGGAATAAGTTGCAATTTATTAGTGGTGAAGTGAAGTTCAGTCGGTTGGTGAGTTCTATGCATTGATGATAAAAGGTTGTGGACTAAGGGTTTGTTGCCGAGTGTATCTATTTTACCTAACATCTAGTTTCAGAGATCCATGTGAAGCTTTGATCGAGTTATGATGATTTATATTCTGTCAATTTTTATGTTGCTTCAATTGGTGTTACTAATTGAAGATGATGATATTTTAGTTAGTTTAGTTTTTGTGGATGCTTATCTAGTGATTCATGATGTTTGTGGATGTTTCTATATTTTTCTCTATCTTTGTTGCACATCTACATTGATCGTTGCGCTCATGGTTGTCAATTTTCTCTTGCGTGTTCATGTTTTTCTTGTTCTTGGCTAACATGGTGTTTGTAGTGTGTTGTGGATCTTTGAGGAGTAATTAATTGAAGTGTTTTCATGTTGGATATTTTAATTTGGGTCTTCACTAAGTTGTGACCAACCTTGGTTGATTTTCATTAATAATATTTAGTGTTTTTGGCTGATAGTTTATATTCATTTTATTATTTTGTTGAAGCCAACATGTAGGGATGAAATTTCTTATTGCGGATATATATGATCAATTTTTTATTCAAATTGAGGTATGAAAATGGATGCTGAGTGTGTATGTATGTGGAAATAAAGTCCTAATCATTTGAAGGAAGAGCAGAGTGTGAAGATGAGTGAATAAGAGTGAATAAATGTTCATGTGCTTAACCGAAACTATGATCAAGCATTAGCATATGCTAATTTATTAGTTCAAATCCCCGTGGATATAATTTGATTCTCTTTGTAATATAGTGTGTCTTCCTTTGGGTAGTTAGCCTTGTTGTAATTGAGCAGTAAGCTCTAGGAAGTGTTCCTAAATGCATGTTCATTCCCCATATTTCATTTCTTTATACTTTTAACAGGGTATAATCTTATGGAATAATCTCCACTGTGGTTTTTCCCTAACAAGGTTTCCATGTAAAAACTCTTGATGTTATGCATGCTTCTAATGTGTTCATGATTTATGTTTTCATGGTTAATAATCAGATCTGAGAATAAGGTTAATAAGTTGAATAATTTTTAAATTTTTGAGACGACTAATTGACCGTCCCCTTCTCAGTTGTATTCCCTTGTGTTGCCAACAAAATGACCATTAGAATTAACTGCTTAATAAAAGTCAAGAAAAAGTATGAAATTCATTTGCAATTCTTTCAAGTTGTTTTCTTTCACGTGTTGACCTCCTCATGGGCTAAGGCTAAGGTTGTTGTTCTTCTTCATAACCTCAGAACTACTTGACCTCTCCTCAATTTCAAGTGCATTCTAAATTTTCAATTCCTCTTTATATTGTGTTAGAGGAATTTCAACTACATCATTTTTATTTTCTATTTTTGTCTCTGACTACAAATCCAAAGGAGAAGGCTTCAAATCATGAAAAATTACACTTTTTTTGTACAAAAACTTCTCTATATCAAGATTCTAAAGCTTGTATCCTTTTATGCCAGCACTATAGCCAATAGAAATACATTTAACAACCTTGTTCTCCAATTTAGATCTTTTTTTCATTTGGCACATATGCATATGCCTCACAGCAAAAGAATTGAATGTGTCTTAGATAGGGATTCTTTCTAGGCCATGCTTCCAAAGGTGTTTTCTCAACAAGAGCATAATTTGGAGAATGATTTATTAAAGAACATGTTGTTCCAAATGCCTCAGCCTAGACCTTCTCCTCTAAGCCAACACTACTCAACATACTTTGTGCTCTTTCCATCACTGTCTCGTTGAACCTTTCAGCAACTCCATTTTTTTGTAGAGTGTAGGGTACAATTTTATGTCTTGTAATTCCATGATCTATACAGTACCTTTTGAACTCATTAGAACAAAAATCACCACCATTGTCAATCCTTAAACATTTTATTTTTCTTCCAGTTTGATCTTCCACAATGTTTTTAAATTCCTTAAAACGAATGAATACTTTTGATTTATTTTTCAAAAAATAAACAAATTCCCTTCTTGAGTAATCATCAATGAACAATAAATAATCTCTTGATTTAAAGACAAAGAAGGAACATTTACTAGACCAAAAACATCAAAATGAATGTAATCAAGTAAACCAGAAGATTTATGAGGAATGGAGCAAAAAGAAACACAATGTTGTTTTCCATATATACAATGTTCACAAAATTCAAATTCAAAGTTACAATCAAGCCCCTGAACCAGGTTTTTAATTTTTAAAGTTTTTAAACCTTTTTCTCTAATGTGGCTAAGCCTACAATGCTAGAGGATAGTCTTTTATACTAGAAGTTTAACTTCCATAGAGTTTACACTATCACAAACTTTTTCCTCCTCTCTATGAGTAGCCTTTTGTGACTTTGCAGAGACACTGCTACATTGAAAAAGTGCATCCAAGTTATACAAAGTACCAATACAAGCACCCTTAGCCAACACCATTGAGCCTCTAGTCATTTTACAGTCATTTCTAGAGAATGTGACTTGCACTCCAACATCTTTCAACTTACAAACAAAAAGTAAATTTTGAGCTAGATGTGGTATATGCATTACATCATTGATTCCCTTAATTCTTCCATAAAGGAAATGAATTTTGACTCTTCCATGACCAACTATTTCCAGAGATGAATTGCTTGCAAAATACACCCTTCGACCATCATATTTTTCATACTTAGTGAACTAGTCTCTATGAGATTTCATGTGGAAAGATGCTCCAGAATCAATCAACCAGGCATCATCTAATTCCTGAGTTGCCAAGCCTGCAATGAAGGCATTTGCATCACTCATAGAAGAATCATTATGATAATTCTTCTTCTTCTTCTTCTTCTTTTTCTCCTCTTTGCAATCCTTTTAGACATGACTAGGCTACCCACAATTCTAGCACTCCACCTTGGACTTCTTGCTAGGAGACTTTGATGTCCCTTTTGATTTTGATTTTGATTTCTTATCCTTCTTCTTGCCTCTTTCTTTCGATCTGCCTTGAACAACAAGAGCCTCCTTTGCCATCTCAGAAGAATTTCTTCTCATCTCTTCTGATAACAAAGAAGCAACAATTTCTTCCATCTTAAAAGTGGATGTTGTACTCTTAATAGCCATCACCAAGTGACCCAAAGAATCCAACAAAGAACATAACAATAGCATACAACGTGATCTTCTTCATCAATATTCACACCCACAGATGTTAACTAAGCAATCAACATGTTGAAATCATTCAAATGATTAGCGACAAATACTCCTTCTTGCATTTTCAAACATCACAACTTCTTCCTCAAGAACAAATTATTCACTAAGGATTTGCCCTGATAAATAGCTCCCAGTATTTTCCACAAAGAAGATATAGTCTTTTCTTCATGAACATTTAGAATAACAGAGTCTACCAAACAAAGCCTTATCAACCCCTTTCATTTTCGATCGTTGAGGTTCTACTCATCATGCTTCATGCCTGTAGGTTTCATTCCAGACATAGCAAGCCACAAATCATGATCAACCAATAGATCTTCCATTTTGAGTTTCCACAACTCAAAATTGCTGCCATTGAATTTCTCAATTTCAATCTTTCATAATGTGCTTTCCATCTTAATCTGTAATCTAAATTAGTAGACTTCCACAAGACTTCTACTAAATAGAATTGACACAAAAAACCCAACCTACCCACAAGGATAGCACAATTGGCCAGGCTCTGATACCACTTGTTAGGAAAGCTAAGGTGTGGAACAAACTCTCCTACTGTCAAAACTTAGAGAAGAATGTAGATATGACTTTAAATTTTGCAATTACATTTCGATAAGATACACATGAAAAGAATAATAGAATAGAGAAATGGAGACATACACAATTGGATACTAGATTTACGTGGGAAAACCCTTACGGGAGAAAACCCACCACACCAAGTAAAGAATCTATGTATTACAGTAAACAACATTACATATAGAGATCAAACTTCACTTTCAGATGTCAATTTTACAACAACAACATTTCTCTGATCAACCTTTTATAGATCACTATTATAATTATCTTCTACAACATACAATGAAATTCACACACACAAAACAATCCACTGCTCAATCGATCAATCCTCTACTCAAACCGAAACGGTTCTTCTTCTACAAGAAGTCTCTTCATTCTCACAAGAGAATAGTCACAACCGTTCAACTGTCAACTGGTTCACATTTTGCTTCTCTCATTAGTTCAAGATAGGCCACGTAGGATAGTTGTTTGGTCAAATGCTTCTCAAATGTATCACTTATTGGTGAGGCAACAAAATGTGTCTCACTGATGCCAAACTATCCATTGACCATTGCACGCTCCATAGTCTTCTACTGGTCTATTGCTCAGACATGACAAAGTTTCCTTGACCACAGGACCATCGGCATGACCAATGCTATCAGTGATAAACTAAGATATCATACCAATAGTTCAGGTCTCCCTAATGTCCCAAAGAACACCAAGACCACGTACATCAGCAAGAGTCACACCAACATTCATCAAGGGAAGAACCATCAATAAGAGTAATACAATTAGCACCAAATCAGAAAGTCTCATTGACAAACGAAGTCACCCCAATCACCTCATCAATAGGAGCCACACCAATGTCCAGACCTATCGGAAAGAGTAACACTATCAACAAGAGTTTGAAATTTCAAACCGATAGTTCAAGTCACCTCGACACGTCCTTCGGCCAGACTTCTACCATCATAATGAGTTTGGAATCTCACTCTGACACTTCAAGTCACCTCGATGACTTTTGTCAGCAAGAAAGGTCCAGGGTCACACCAATCTAATCCCTTCAAGACTTTAGAACCTAGTTGCTTATCAGAAAGACATTCCAAAGGTCTCATCAATTTTTCTCTTTCAGGAGTTCCATGTTAGTAAGCTTGAGGCATCTTTCCTAATAGTCTCCCACTTGATGAAGATCTTACTGACACCCCCATAGCATAAAAAAACTACTAAAATTCATGGGCACCAAGGCCGATTGAACTGGAACACCACCTGTACTTGTCTATGCTCAATGGTTTCGTCAATGCATCTGCAACATTTTCTAGAGTATCCACTTTTTCTAAAGAGACCTTTCCATCCTCCAGTATATCTCATACAAAGTGATACTGCACATCAATATGTTTCATCGTGGCATGGAAAGTAGGATTTTTTCTAGAAAAATAGCACTCTGACTGTCACAATAATTTGTAATTTTCCCTGCATAAAACCCAATATTAGAGCACAAACATTTTAACCAGATTGCCTATTTACAAGCATGTGTAGCTACCATGTATTTTTCCTCTATAGTGGAAAAAGTGACTACAGTATTTTGCTTACTCATCCAACTAACTGCACCACCATTCATCATGAAAATATATCCACTCGTGGATCTTTTGCTGTCAATGTCCCCTGCCCAATCAGAATCCACATACCCACGAATACTGAGAGTTCTTTGTGATTCAACAAAATTTCCATGGTAACATAAAGCATATTTTGAAGTTCCCTTCAGATATCTAAACACTCTTTTCACAGCATCCCAATGACTTCTTCTAGGATTTGCCATAAAATGACTAAGTACTCCCACTACTTGGGCAATCTCTACCCTTGTATAGACCATTGCATACATTAAACTGCCAACTACACTAGCATAAGGAACTCTAGTCATGTCCTCCATCTTAGTAGGAGATTTTGGACAATCTTCAACAGATAGCTTCATTCCCTACAAAAATGGAACTAGCTGCTTGTAATTAGTCATACAAAATCTCTCTAGAATAGTATTAATATACTTACTCTAGCTGAACCAAATTTTTCTACTCATTTTGTCCCTGGTTATTTCCATTCCTAGAATATAGCTAGCTACACCAAGATCTTTCATTTTGAACTTTGTAGACAAATGATATTTTAGATCAAAAATCATTAACTTACTATTGCCTATGAACAACATATCATCAACATGCAGAGCAATAATAAGAGCACAATCATTTTCAGCTTTGAAGTACACACAATGATTAGATTTTGATCTTACAAATCCCAATGACAAAAAAAATGTGTCAAACTTCTGGTACCACATTCTAGGTGATTGTTTTAATCTGTACATAGATTTTTTCAACTTGCAAACTAGATTTTATTTACCTTTTTTGACAAAGTGATCAGGCTAGGACATGTAAATTTCTTCTTCAAGATCACCATGAAGAAATGTTGTATTCACATCCATCTGTTCAATATCTAAGTCATATGTTGTTGTAAGTGATAAAATAAATCTGATAGATGTCAGCTTAGCTATAGGAGAAAAAATTTCTCCATAATCAATTCCCTCTACCTAGGAATAACCCTTCACAACCAACCTCACCTTATAATTTTTTGAAAACTTCCATCCAGTCCTATTTTCTTTTTAAATACCCATTTGTATCCAACAACTTTTTTGCCTTCGAGCAAGGGCACCAAACTCCAAGTGTCATTCTTTTCTAATGATTCCATTTCTTCATTCATGGCTTCCAACCAAGAGTTTGAATCAGGCATTCTAATTGTCTCTTTGATAGTCCTAGGCTTATCAGTGCTAGAAATTAAAGCATAGGCACAAGTAGAATCTAACATAGAGAACCCATACCTATCAGGTTTCTTTCTTTCACATGTTGACCTCCTCACGTGCTGAGGCTAAGGTTGTTGTTCTTCATCAAAACTCTCATAACTACTTGAGCTATCCTCAATTTTAGGTACATTTTGAATTTTGAATTTCTCTTTATCTTGTGTTGGAGGAATTTCAACTACATCCTTTTTATTTTCTATTTTTGTCTCTGATTGCATATCCAAAGTAGAAGGCTTCAGCTCACAAAAAATAACACTTATGTTGTACAAACCTTTCTCTATATTAGGATTCCAAAGCTTGTATCATTTTATGCTAGCACTATAGCCAATAAAAATACATTTAACAACCTTGTTCTCCAATTTAGGTCTTTTTTCATTCAGAACATATGCATATGCCTCACAGCCAAAGACTCGAATGTGTCTTAGAGAGGGCTTCTTTCCATACAAAGCTACCAAAGGTGTTTTCTCAACAACAATAGAACTTGGAGAATGATTTATTAAATAACATGTTGTTCCAACTGCCTCAACCTATAACTTTTCCTCCAAGCCAACATTGCTCAACATACTTTGTGCTCTTTCCATCACTGTCCTGTTGAACCTTTCAACAACTCCATTTTGCTACAAAGTGTAGGGTGTAGTTTTATGTCTTTTAATTACATGATATTTACAGTACCTTTCGAACTCATCAAAACAAAAATCACCACCATTGTCAGTCCTTAAAATTTTTATTTTTCTTCTAGTTTGATTTTCCACAAGGTTTTTAAATACCTTAAAATGACTAAATACTTCTGATTTAATTTTCAAAAATAAACAAATTCCCTTCTTGAGTTATCATCAATGAACGATACATAATATCTTGATTTAGAAAAAGAAGGAACAGTTACTGGGCCAAAAACATCAGAATGAATGTAATCAAGTAAACTATAAGATTTATGAGGGCTGGAGTAAAATGAAGCATGGTGTTGTTTGCCATATATACAATGTTCACAAATTTTGAATTCAAAGTCACAATCATCAAGCCCCAAACAAGGTTTTTAATTTTTAAATTTTTTAAACCTTATTCTCCAATGTGGATAAGCATATGATGCCAGAGCATAGTCTTTTGTGTTGGAATTTTAACTTCCATAGAGTTTATAGTATAAGGAACTTTTTCCTTCTTCTCTCCTTGACTAGCCTTTTGTGACTTTGCATAGACACTGTTGCATTGAACAACAAGTGTGTCTAACTTATACAAAGTACCAATACAAGCACCCCTAGCCAACACCATTGAACCTTTAGTCATTTTACAACCATTTCTAGAGAATGTGACTTGCACTCCAACATCATTCAACTTACTAACTGAAAGTAAATTTTGAGCCAGACCTGGTATATGCATTATATCATTGATTCCTTTAATTCTTCCATTAGGGAACTGAATTATGACTCTTCCATGGCTAAATATTTCTAGATATGAATTGCTTGCCAAACACACCCTTTCAACATCATATTTTTCATACTTAGTGAACCAGTCTCTATGAGATGTCATGGGGAAATATGCTCCAGAATCAATTAGCCAGCCATCATTTGATGCCTGAGTTGCCAAGGCTATAATGAAGGAATATGCATTACTCTGACAAGAATCATTGTCGAAAGAATTATTCTTCTTCTTTTTCTCCTCTTTGCAATCATTTCAGACATGACCAAGCTACCCAAAATTCTAGAACTTCACCTTGGACTTCTTGCTATGAGACTTTGATCTGCCTTTTGATTTCAATTTGGACTTCTTGTCCTTCTTCTTTCCTTTTTCTTTCAATTTTCCTCAAAAAACATGAGCCTCCTTCACCATCTCAGAAAATTTTCTTCCCATCTCTTCTGATAACAAAGAACCAACAATGTCTTCCATCTAAAAATTGGATATTGTACTCCCAATAGCCATCACCAAGTGATCCAAAGAATCTGGCAAAGAACATAACAATAGCATACAACGATCTTCTTCATCAATCTTCACACCCACAAATGCTAACTAAGCAATCAACATGTTGAAAGCATTCAAATGATCAGCAATAGATGCTCCTTCCTATATTTTCAAAGAGTACAACTTCTTCCTCAAGAACAAATTATTCACCAAGGAGTTGCCTTGATAAATAGCTCCCAATCTTTTCCACAAAGAAAATGTAGTCTTTTCTTCATGAACATTTAGAAGAATACAATTTTCCAAACAGAGCCTTATCAACCCCTTTGATTTTCAATCTGGAAGGTCCCAATCCTCTTGCTTCATACCTATAGGTTTCATTCCAGAAATAGCAAGCCACATATCACGATCAACCAACATATCTTCCATTTTGAGTTTCCACAACTCAAAATTGTTGCCATCTTAATCTATAATTTAAATTACTAGACTTCTACTAGACTTCCATTGAACATAATTGACACAAAAAACCTATCCTACCCACAAGGAAGCACAACTGACCAGACTCTAATACCACTTGTAAGGAAAGCTAAGGTGTAGAATAAACTCTCCTAATGTGAAAACTCGGAGAAGAATGGAGATATGACTTAAAATTTTGCAATTATAGTTCAATAAGATACACATGAATAGAATAAAAAAATAGAGAAATGGACACATACACAATTGGACACTAGATTTAAGTGGGAAAATCCTTATGGGAGAAAAACCCACCACACCAAGTAAAGCCTCTTTGTATTACAGTAAACAAAATTACATATAGAGATCAAACTTCACTTTTAGATGTCAATTTTCCAACAACAACATTTCCCTAATCAACCTTATATATAAAATCACTGTTACAATGATATTCTACAACATACAATGAAATTCACACACACAAAACAATCCACTGCTCAATTGATCAATCTTCTACTCAAATCTGAACCATTCTTCTTCTACAAGTGGTCTGTTCATTCCCACAAGAGAACGGTCACAATAGTTCAACTGCCATCTGGTTGACATTCTTCTTCTCTCATTGGTTCAAGACAAACCATGTAGGATTGTCTTTTGGTCAAATGCTTCTCAAATGTATCACTTATCAGTGAGGCAACAAAATGTGTCTCACTGATGCCAAATTGTCCATTGACCATCACACACTCCACAGCCTTCTACTCGTCTATCACTCAGACATGATGAAGTTTCCCCAACCATAGGACCATCGGCATAACCAATGCTATCAGCAAAAGAATGAGATATCATACATGTAGTTCAAGTCTCCCTGATGTCCCAAAGAACACCAAGACCATGTACATCAGCAAGATTCACACCAACATTCATTAGGAGAAGAACCATCAGCAAGATTAATACTATGGGCATCAGATCAGAAAGTCTCATCGATAAACCAAGTCACCCCAATCACCTCATCAATAGGATTCAAACTGATGTACAGACCCATCGGCAAGAGTAACACCATCGGAAACAGTTTGAAATGTCAAAATGATAGTTCAAGTAACCCCGACACATCCATCGATAAGAGTCTCCCTGATTATCTCCTTCAACTAGACTTCTACCATCGGAACATGTTTGGAATCTCACTCCGACAATTCAAGTCACCCCAATGACTAGGCTAGACAAGCACTATACATAGGCTTGTGGATATATTATTATTTAATGTGAGCTTATATATGTGGATTTGATGGGATTTGATCTCATGACTTGTTCTCTAGAATCTTGATGACTTAACCATTGTGCCACACACCTTTATGTGATAAAAAAGGTATATTTATTGTATTGTTATCCCAGTGGATTCAAGGGGATTTGAACCCTTATATATGAGATAAAAAATTATCCCATTAACCATCACACCAAAGGCCTTCCAAATGTTATGAAAGGTAGAGCTCGAGGTATGTTATGAGGATAAGCATAATTTTTTATTTGAAGTTGTATTTTTCTCATAGCTAGGAGTTTTTAAAGGCTTTTGAAGCCTAATTCTTGTAGGGGAAAATACTTGAATACTCGAGAAGATAGTTTAAGGAATTTTATTTTAGAACTTGAGGAGGTCCTCAAAGTGGAAAACTATTGGTACGTAGATCAAGACAAGAAATTGCAACACTAGAAGGTGGTCAAGTTTACAATAAATTTTTTTAGAATTTTGAGATGATCTCAGTATTACAGTTTGTTGCTACATTTTAAAGAGAAGATGTGCAGATCAAGGTATAAATTTTGTGTTTCTTTTAATTTTAGTCTAAACCATCTAATTTAATGGTTATAGAAAAACATCAAGATGATGTATTCAGTTTTTTGCAAACTAGGCCTTAGATTTGGCTTTGTAATGAAGGCATGATGCCTTAAATACTAGTGTCATGCTTGGAGAGTGATGAGAGGAATAAATGTTGCATTTTTTTGTTTCTTTAAGAAGAAATATGTCTAAATGGTGTGAATTAGGAAGATCTTGTAGGACTTAAATATTTCTCGAAGGCATAACAAATTGTTCTTGTAGTTTGAAGAACAAAATGATGTATAAAGCATTTTATAAAATTAACATCATTAAAATGGAAATGATAATGCAAATTAAGTAGATCTGGAGATGTAGCATAGAGTGGTGAACTTCATTATCAACTCCTCCTATTATGTCTTCATTTTCCTTTCAATTGTTTTGAATGTTCTTTCAGTTCATTAGCAAAGCATTGTTAAAGGATTCTTAGCTCATATTCACATACAAATTTTTCAATGATCAACATATTAAAATATTAATCCATAAGCCCATAAGTGAATCTAGAAAAATGTTAAAGTGATTCATAGGTGAGTAATTTCAGATCAAGAGGACTACCTTAGAATTTATTAATCTTATTTATAGGTTGTATATCAAATAGATTGATAAAATAGTATTTTATAGAGTTTATAGCCTCTTTTCATAGCATCTATCATGCATGCATTATCTTTTGTTAACTCAGAGACTATTAATAGTTATATCCATGCAATATTCAATGACCTTAAAGCTATGGAAACTATAAATAAATTTATTATTCTAAATATATAAATCTACACATGATACTCATGCAGCATGGCATTGAGTCTCATGCATCACTTCCGAACAAAACAAATCCATCACTACAATAACTATACATAACAATCCCAACTTTAGTGGATGAAATTCCATTTTGTAGCACTATGAACAACACTATTCTTAGCCTAGCTTTCCAAAATTTACTACAAAACTTTTTATCTTAACCAACTTAAACAAGTATAATTAGAAATATAAGAGATTAAATAGCTCATCCTTTTGCATAACGACCTTCCTATTTATGCTTGAATAGCCAACATTTTGTTCTTAATGAGTTGCTTGTTTATGCTTAAATAGTGACTATTTATTTATTCGTATCATTAATAAAAACACATAATTCACAATAATGATGAAGAAAAACTTAAAAAAATGTAGGGTTTAGGAAGTGTTATATGGACAAGTAATCCCTAGGTTTTTCCTTAGTGGTTGTCTTTGTTCAACCGCTCATAAGATGCAAAAAAACTCGTTAGTTGATTCCTAGTTAATAGTACCAATTTTAATGTTAAAATCCCACCTACTCTCCTTTAAGCATTTTTGTCTTTAAAAACTTGTACATATTCCAAGGTTGTTTGTCATACTTTTCAAAAAATAATATTTTATTTTTCCACCATTACTAAAGTTTGCACTAAAGTCATGTATGTCAATTCAAATTTATGATACCTAACATATAGTACATCAATAGTTTAATGTATAGGATAGATGAATAAACAAATTAATCTTTACTAAATATGTTACTTTATAATTTATTAATAAGATAATTTAAAAAATGAATGTTTTGATTAAAGTAAAGATGGGAAGAGCCTGTACCTTTTATAAATGATATGTTAATTGTCAATTTTGAGAGTTTTTCATTTAAGTAGGTTATTTGGTTGAAAAATTGCAAGGTTTTATAAGTTAATGTAATATAATGAGAGTATAAATCAAGAAATCAATATAAAATTTACTAGTAGTCAAATGCATAGGCATTCGATGATCAACAAATATGAGTCTACTACAAATCAGTAAAGAGTGGGGAGCAAGGAAGAAAGTTGTTAATATTTGCAAGTATTAGAGAAAGTCAGAGAAAGGAAAGCATGTTAATAATTGAATATGGAATAAGAAGAGGTGAATGAGGATAATATTTTTTCAATTTGAAGCAATTAATCATGAATATTTTTAATTACAATAATTCTTTTAAAGTAATTTTAATTAATTAAATTTGGTAAATTAAATACAATTTCAAATTTCAAATAGTTAGTTTTTGTAGTTGATCCAGTGGAAATTTTCAGTGAAAATTGAAGTTCCTTCATTTCTCTCTAGAATCAGGACCATTAGAAAGATCTCAGTGTCCTGATTCCAACGCAACTCGAATGGAGTGAAAAGCAGTCCGTTTGTGCAAGTTATAGCTAGTCAAACATTGGGTCAAACTGGGATCAGGGGCATCCAAGAAGTGGAAAAATTGACATCGTCAAAAGTTGTTGAAGTTGGCATCATCACGAAGAGCTCGTTGCAAGCTTTCCAACACAACTCATTTTGTCAAAATCTGACATCATATGCAGGAGATATCATCAGTCAAAGATCGTGCTTTGAAGGTTGACTTGACCGTATGGATGTTGACATCAGCATTCCGTACTATATGGACATTGAAAATGGGCCACTCAAAATCTGCCACATGGCATCCATGTCAGAATAGTATAAAACCAATCACATGTTGACATGTGTCCTTCCGTACACATAGCCAGCGTACAGGTCTGCACAGTCAGCATTGCAGTCAACGACATGTCATTGTCTAATCAGCACCATGTCATCAGACACATTGGCTCCATTCGTGAATGAAATTTTGACACATGGTGCCCGCCTGGTGTGACACATGGCTTCCATTTTCTTTCCATTCCGCCGAGGGCTCAAAGTAGTTGTTTGTTATAACAAAAAAATTTGTTATCGGGTTTGAACCCGTGACTTCCCACATAATCATCGCCCACTCTACCGTTGTACTATATCCATGACCGTTACTTAGTTGTAGTGGCCATTTGGTTTTGTTATGAAATTTGTGAACATTGGCTATTAAAAGCTAGTGCCAGGGTTGGAACCCGCGACCGCCGGCCCACCAAAAGTGTATGCCACCAACCTACCAACGTATATGTTTAGTATAATAATGACATGGGTTGTTTTTGTCGATTAGATAGACCCAATCCATTACTAATAGCCTTAAAAGGTTATATTTAAATATAAAAAAACATCAACCTCTAACCAATATAGCCCGAAAATGAGAACAGGGAAGAGCTTTAAAATATAGTAAAGGATTAATATAATCCTCATATAGATTTAGGGGCTTTTATTGGGAGATGGAGTTGTTTTTAGGAGATATGGGGAAATTTTATAAATCATATGGTTTTATACCATATTGAGTAAAGTTTTTGTATTTAAAGGGGGTGAATGGGTGAGAGTGAGGATAAGTGTGATTTGAAGTGTTTTTACTCATAATTTTCAAGTGAAACAGGTGCTAGGTGATACAGAGAGGAGTTCTAGGAGATTTTTGTAGCCATTTTCATACATCAAAGTATTGTTATACTGCCGAAGTGCTAGAAGAAATGGTCTTGGTGCATTTTTGTAATTGATTTGGAGATTAATCAGATCAGTCACATTCCATTGGAGCGGACCCAGAGACGTAGTCACATTTGTGGCGAACTCCATAATCAAACTTTGTTTGCACTTCTATCTTCTTCTCTCTCAATTATGTTTCACCTTAAGTTTTGATGCATAATTTTGTTAATGTATGCATGTATTAAAATTTAGCAAAGTTATTTTTAATTAAGCATTCAATATTGCATATAGTCTAGATCCTATACAGATCAAGTTGGTATCAAAGCTCAGTTGACTATTATTGCAGTTGTTTTCTTGAATGCTAATGAGATCCAGGATTCAGAAGGGTGAAGGCAAACTTGAAGACTTTAATCCTGAGATCGGGAAGCGTAGAAC
The DNA here is from genome assembly GCA_007258455.2 of Sequoia sempervirens. Classification (NCBI taxonomy): domain Eukaryota; kingdom Viridiplantae; phylum Streptophyta; class Pinopsida; order Cupressales; family Cupressaceae; genus Sequoia; species Sequoia sempervirens. The sequence goes on from VDFB02353493.1 coordinate 53,034,259, forward strand.
ATTTCCAAAGATGTCTATTTCTAGAATGGAGGTTCCTAAAGAAATCAGTGAGTAGGAGTTTCAAAGAGCATTCCTCGAGATGAAGGCTAAGGTGGACATTCTTTTTCAAGAAAGACAAGAACGGAAGGAACGTGAAGGAGGTTCGTCGAAGCAAGAAGATCACAAAGACAAGAAATGGAAACATCATGGAGATGGTGACAAGCAACCAGATCCACCCTCTTCTTCTTCTCCTCCCTCTTCTCCTTCTTCTCCATCTTCTCCTCATTCTACTTCTTTTAATCCTTTTAAGAGTGGATATAAGCCTAAAATTAAGTTGGATGTAAAATTTGATTTGCCAAAGTATTGTGGAGAGCTTAATGCTGAAAAATTGGATGATTGGATTCAACAAGTTGAAGTCTATTGTAGAGTCCAGAACCTATTGGATGATGTTGATAGTATCCAATTAGCTACTCTTCGGTTAGGAGGTACAACTTTAACCTAGTGGGAGAGTAAGACTAAGGCAGAAATTTCACAGCATGGTAGAGTCAGTTTAACTTGGGCAGAGTTTGTTAATGCTCTTAAGAGGAAATTTTATCCCCTAGGACATATGCAACAGCTAATGATGGACTGACAAATGTTTAGGCAAGGGAAAGGTCAAACTATCCAAGAGTACACCCATGAATTTAGGAAAAGGGCTATTGCTTTGAATGTTCCTTTGTACACCCAAGACACATTGTTGAAGTACATAGGAGGTCTTCATTCCTACCTTATGCATTCTATTTTGGTATTGAACCCTTGTAATTTGGATGAAGTTTGTGTCCAAGCTACCCACTTAGAGTCAAGGGGTAAAGGATCTTTTATTGAAAAGTTTGATAATGATGTAAATAAATCTTCTAAGGTTGTAGAGATAGGGAAAGGAAAGAAGACAACTACAGTTAAGAAGGATGATAAACTTTCTTGCACTCATTGTGACAGGAAGGGTCATGATGAAGATCATTGTTGGAAGTTGCATCCCAAATTGAAGCCTAAGTGGGCTCAGAGACATAATCAGAAACAAAAAGGTAAGGAGAAAGCCACGAATGTTGTTTTGGATCTTGGTTCAGATTCAGATGATGAGACTAAGATAATAGCTATGGGTATGAAAGGTAAAGCTCCTATTTCTAGTGTTTGTTGCTAGTTGTGCTTCTACTTCTACAGTTAATAATTTCTCTAAAGATAAGAAAAGGAATGAGTTGTTTCATTTAAGGGTTGTTGCTAAACAAACTAAAATTGATGCACTCATAGATAGTGGTTCTCAAGTTAATTTGATTTTAGAAAGTGTTGTAAGAAACTTGGGATTGAAAACTACACAACATAAGAAACCTTATCCACTAGGCTAGATTTGTGAAAATGATAAGTTGCAAGTAACAGGACAATGCACTTTGAAATTCCCAATCACAAGTAAGTTTGTGGATGAAGTACAGTTTGATGTGGTTCCACTGGATATCTATGGGATAGTGCTTGGTAGCCCTTATTTATATGATTGGAAAGCAATTTTCTATAGGGAAAAGAATCATTATCACTTGTTTAAAGATGGCATTCAGTATATTGTACATTCTCACAAGATTAAGACTGATCGTTCTTTTGCAAACACAGGGCAGTTAAAGAGGGTAATTAATGCAAGTAAAGAGTTAACTCTTATGTCTATTAGTATAGGTGGTTCTACACTTGAACTTGGAGTAGCTAACCAGGGTCAGATGTTGCAGGATGCACCCGCAACACAACATGAGGGAATGATAATTGAAAGCATTGATGGTTCCTTGGGTAAAAATGTTCCTGTTGTAAAGGATTGATATCTTGTTGACTTATTCTCTTTCATTTCTGCATTATTGTTTAGCTTGATGCTAGTCAATTTTTGTTGGTTAGTGGCTACGGCAATTGATGTAGATGCTTATGTAAGTGATAAAGTTATGTTTATGTTCAACAATGTTGTTGCAGTCTTCATTGTGCTTGTGAGCCAAGTTTTCAGATGTACAGAAGATATAGGACAAGTGGGGAGGCCAAGTCCTCACTTATTGTCAGAGTAAATGTCACTTTTGGAGGTCCAAAAGGTCTTCAGTGGGGAGGCCTGATCTGGTGGAAATTTTTAGTGAAAATTGAAGTTTCTTCATTTCTCTCTAGAATTAGCACCATTAGAAAGATCTCAGTGTCCTGATTCCAATGCAACTCAAACGGAGCGAAAAGGAGTCCGTTTGTGCAAGTTATAGCTAGTCAAACCTTGGGTCAAACTAGGATAAGGGGCATCCAGGAAGCAGAAAAATTGACATCGTCAAAAGTTGTCAAAGTTGGTGTCATCACGAAGAGCTCATTGCAAGCTTTCCAATGCAACTCGTTGCGTCAAAATCTGACATCGTATGTAGGAGATATCGTCGGTCAAAGATCATGCTTTAAAGGTTGACTTGACCATACAGATGCTGATGTCAGCATCCCATACTGTACAAACATTGAAAATGGGCCACTCAAAATATTCCATGTGGAATCCATGTCAGAATCATACGAAACCAATCACATGCTGACACGTGTCCTTCTGTACACATAGTTAGCGTACGGGTCTATGCAGTCAGCAGTACAGTCAGCATCGCAGTCAGCAACACGTCATCGTCTAGTAAGCACCATGTCATCAGACACATTGGCTCCATTCATGAATGAAATTTTGACACATGGCACCTGCCTAGTGTGACGCGTGGCTTATGTTTGCTTTCCATTCCACCGAGGGCTCAAAGTAGTTATTTGTTATAACAAAAAAGTTTGTTATCGGGTTTGAACCCGTGACTTCCCACATAACCATCGCCCACTCTACCGTGGCACTATATCCACAGCTGTTAGTTATAGTGGCCATTTGGTTTTCTTATGAAAGTTGCGAACATTGGCTATTAAAAGCTAGCAGCTGGGTTGGAACCTGCGACTGCCAGCCCACCAAAAGTGTATGCCACCAACCTACCAGCATATATGTTTAGTATAATAATGACATGGGTTATTTTTTTTGATTAGATAGACCTGATCCCTTACTAATAGCCTTAAAATTTTATATTTAAATAAAACAAAACATCAACCTCTAACCAATATAGCCTGAAAATGAGAACAGGGAAGAGCTTTAAAATATTGTAAAGGATTAATATAATCCTCATATAGATTTAGGGGCTTTTATTGGGAGATGGAGTTGTTTTTAGGAGATATGGGGAAATTTTGTAAATCATATGGTTTTATACCATATTGAGTAAAGTTTTTGTATTTAAAGGGGGTGAATGGGTGACAGTGAGGCTAAGTGTGATTTGAAGTGTTTTTACTCATAATTTTCAAGTGAAACAAGTGCTAGGTGATACAGAGAGGAGTTCTAGGAGATTTTTGTAGCCATTTTCGTACATCAGAGTATTGTTATGCTACCAAAGTGCTAGAAGAAATGGTCTTGGTGCATTTTTGTAATTAATTTGGAGATTAATCAGATCGGTCACACTCCATTGGAGCGGACCCGGAGACGTAGTCACATTTGTGGCGAACTTCGTAATCAAACTTTGTTTGCATTTTCTATCTTCTTCTCTCTCAATTATATTTCACCTTAAGTTTTGATGCATAATTTTGTTAATGTATGCATGTATTAAAATTCCGCAAAGTTATTTTCAATTAAACATTCAATACTGCATATAGTCTAGATCCTATACAGATCAGTAGTAATAATAAGTTCTCTCAAAAAATTAAAATATGATATAATTCTATGTGTATTTTAATTTAATAGTTGGCAGGCCTAGATGCACATGTATATTTAACATGTTTCTCTAGGTTAATCAATCAATTGATTAATTATTATTTAATTTTCTTAAGATAAGGCAATGCATTCAAAGACTAAGAACAATTTGCATAAAAGAGGAAATTCATGATTTAATTATCTTTAAATAATGTAGTCTATGGGAGATTAAGAACTATTTGCATAGTGCGAGAAATTGATCTTTGGATTTATACATCAATATTTATTAGTTTGAAATTGATTATGAAAATAATCTTAGGAGAATGATTTTTTAATAAAAAATTTCTTAATAAATTAGTTGTGGAAAATTAAATAGAATTTGAATTTTTAAATAATTAGTTTTGTTACTAATAATCATTTTTGTCAAAAATGTAAGCTATCATATAATTTTATATGTATTATACTATAAAATTTCTTAGGCCTATATGCACATCTATATTTGATATTTTTGTCTAGTTGGTGAATCAATTGATTGATTATGATTTAATTATCGTAAGGTAGATATGAATACTAATTCATGGAAAACTTGAAGTTGTGGATTAAATAACATAAACACCAGAGTTTCTCATTTCACAAGGTAGCCATAATAGTTGACATCATTATATTAGAACAATGAATATGCTCAACTGGCATATCAACAAACACCTACCATTTTGTGTGGCATACTTTGATTAAGTTGTATTGTTGAAAGAGCCATTGTGGTGTGGGTTTGACACTAGACCATTGTTAAAATTGTCGTCCTCAGCTCCATTTTTTAGTAGGCTAGAGGTTTGCAAAATTGTTATGGAACAAAATTTGTAAGTCGTTTTCGCTGGGTATTTTGTTGAAACTAGTAATTTATTGTTCATGTCTTTCATTGTCTTTTTATTGTTGCTTTTTTCTTTATAAATCACATTTTCTCAATTGAATACAATTGAAATTTGTAAAGTATTAGTTTTCTTAATAATTATAATATTTTTCCAAAATTTAAGGCATTATATATTTTGTGTTAATAGAGTGTATATTTGATGTTTTTGTATAGGTAAATCAATTTTTTGATTCATTAAAATGGGAAAATGTTTCTTGTGTTTAGGAATAGGATTTACCAGTTACAAAGTGGCAACCAAATTGTACATTATGTGATATCTTCCTACGATCAAATTAACAAATATGCTTTTGAAAAAGTGATTCAATTAGTATAGTTATGTCTTTTGGAAAGGTGATTCCATTAGTTTAGTTATAATGTGTGATACCACTTATTAGGGTAAGAAAGGAAAATATCTAACAATTAAATGCATATTTAATTAATAAATAGAGAAACTAAAACACAGAGAATTAATGTGGTTCACCCAATCCGGGCTACATCCACCAAACCACAGCCATCCAATAATTTTATTATCCAATGCAAAAACCTATTAAAATCTTGCGAATAATCACATTTTTTATCATACTGTAACCCCCATCCAAACCCCTTTTTAACAAGCTTAGAAGCTTCCAGATTTGGGTTCTATAAAATCAGATTTTTATTTTTTTTGTTGATTTTTCCTTTCTCCGGTGACGACGCAAAAAATTAGGATACATTCTGAGGTGTATAGTATACCATGGGCTATACATTATAGCATTATCAGTCACCACATACCAACAATCTCCCACTTGGAGACTGATCAGACTCCACACCAACATAATTGCCCACTTGGAGACTGATCCTAGACGACATTGTTGCAATTATAGCTCCCATTGGAAATAAGTACCTTGGACCCTATTTTTCTGTTATATTTGAATTCAACCTTGAAGGCCAACTAAAGATGAAGAGGAGCTCAACTTCTCCCTTGTCGCTGCCTTCATAAACATATCTGCTAGATTGACATTTGTATGTATCTTGTCTAGCTTGACCTGTCCATCCTCCAACACCGACCGAATGAAATGATATCGCAATTGTATGTGTTTTGTTTTAGAATGCAAGGAAAAATTCTTTGCAAGATGTATAACACTCTAGCTGTCTGTAAACAAGTAATTTTCAGCCTATTGTTTTCCCAACTCATCCATGAAAAGTTGCAGCCATATCATCTCCTTTGCCACCTCAGTTGCAACAACATACTTTGTCTCTATGGTAGATAAAGCAACCACCTTTTGCAATCAAGAAATCCAACTCATTGTTGTCCCACAAACTGTAAATACATAACCTATGGTACTCCTCCTAGTATCTATATGCCCTACCAAATCTAAGTCAACATAGCCTTTTAAATCAGTATTAAAGCCCCCAAAACATAAACATTTATTCGATGTACCTCTTAAGTACCTGAGAATTCATTTTACCACATTCCAATGCTCAACTTTGGGATGACTCAAATACCTGCTAGCAACTCCTATGACATGTGCAATATCCAATCTCGTGCATACCATGGCCTACATTAAACTGCCTATAGTTGAAATATATGGTACCTTGGACATTTTTTCTTCCTCCTCTTGTGTCTTTGGACACATATCCTTAGTCAATTTAACATGACTAGGCAAAGGTGTGCTGACAACTTTTGCATTCTCCATATGAAATCTTTGCAACACCTTTTCAACATAATTAGCCTGAGATAAAAATAATTTTCTATTTTTCCTATCTCTACAAATTTTCAAACCAAGAATTTTTTTTGCTGCCCCTAAATCCTTCATAGCAAAATATTTTGCTAATTATTGTTTTAGCTCACTTATGTGATCCATGTTAGACCCTACTACAAGTATGCCATCAACATATAGACATAAAATAATGTAGCTATCATTATCCAACCTATTAAAATAAACAAAATGGTTAGAATTACATTTGTTGTAACCTTGCTCAGCCATAAAACTATCAAATTTCAAGTACCATTGCTTTCTTCAATCCATATAAACTTTTCTTCAATCTGCACATTAGTTTCTCCTTACCTTTGACCTCAAATCCTTGTGGCTAGCCCATATATATTTCCTCTTCCAAATCACCATGGAGAAAGGTTGTTTTAACATCAAGCTATTCTAAATGCAAATCTTCAGCAACCACAATACTTAAAACAATACGAATAGAAGTCATTTTAACAACTGGAGAAAAAATCTCATCAAATTCAATACCCTTTTTCTGTGCAAATCTCTTTACAACTAATCTGCTTTAAATATATTATTACCTCCATCCTCCTCTTTCATCCTATAAACCCATTTGTTTGGTAAAGCCTTTTTACCTGCAGGCAACTTGCATAATTCCCAAGTCTATTTTTTCAGCAAGGAGTCCATTTCTTCTTCCATTCCATGCTCCCATTGAACCTTGGTATCTACCTGCATAGCTTCATCATAATATTCTGGTTCACCAGCATCAATTAACAAAATAGTATACAAAGAGGGAGAGAATATTTCTAGAGGTCTACTTATCCTTGAATATCATCTAACATTCATAATATTTTGTGGTATTTGTTGTTGTTGTTTCCCAGCATGAGGAACCACTGAAAAATCATTGTTTGGAATATCATCCAACACTACATAATCATTTTCTTTCTTCTCATGTTGCAGCAATAGATCTCTGTACAATACTTTCTTATTGAATATGGCATCCCTACTTCTCACAATTTTTTGATTTTCAAAATCCCAAAGCCTATAACCAAATTCATCAATGCCATATCCAACAAATACACATTTCTTTGATTTTGCATCAAGTTTGGTTCTATTTTCAAAATCTATATGTGCAAATGCTTCACAACTAAAGGTTTTGAGAAAAAAATAACTGACCTTCTTACCTTTCCATGCTTCCTCTGGAATACCACAACCCAAAGGATTAGACAAACCTCTATTAATTAAATAAACAATAGTGTTTACAGTCTTTGCCCACATTTTTAAAGGTAGCCTAGCATGCAATCTCATAGTCCCTGCACACTCCATTATAGTTATATTCATGCGCTCAGCCATTCCATTTTCCTATGGAGTCCTTGGAACCATTTTTTGCCTACGAATACCATTAGAGGAACAATAATCTTCAAACTCTTTACAACAATACTCACTACCATTAGCAGATCTAAGACATTTTAGCCTTTTATCTATCTCATTCTCAACCAAGCTTCTCCATTTTTTAAAAGTTTCAAATACATCAGATTTTTTCCTAAGGAAATAAATCCATACCTTCCTAGTTGCATTATCAATGAATGTAACATAATATAGAGATTCACCGAGAGAAGATACTTGAGCTGGTCCCCATACATCCATATGCACAAACTCCAATTTCTAATCTTTCTTTTGCTTCCCATCCTTGAGAAAACTTACTTTCTTTTATTTTCCATAGAAAAAACTTTCACAAAAATCCATATTAACACATTTTAGAATTGGTAAAACATTATTTGAATGAAGTACTTTCATACCTTTTGCACTCATATGCCCAAGTCTATTATGCCACAATGTTGATTCAGAGTCCACAACAACTGTATGATTTTCTACCTACTGAACTGCAGCAACTATTCTTGAACATTGACCCTTTTCTGTAACAATTAAAGTAGAAGGAACAATATGACTTGCACAAAGATATAAGGTACCTACTTTCACACCTTTTTCTACCACTAAGGCACCCTTTGTGACCTTCCAATTTTTATCACTAAATGTAACAACATAACCTTCATCATCTAGTTGCCCTGTTGAAATTAAATTTTTGCTTAACTTTGGAACGTGCCTTACCTCATGTAGTAGCCAATGATTCTCATTCTGCAACTTAATCTTGATTCTTCCCTTTACAACAATCTGACAAGGTTCGTTATGTCCTAAATAAACCAGCCCAAAATTCCCTTAGACATAATCAAGAAAATAACTTCTATGGGGGGTAGCATGAAATGAAGCCCCTGAATCTAACGCCCAAGAATCATCAACATTATCAAGGGAAAGAATCAAAGCATCCTCATCATATTTATTACTTACCACATTTTCGTCTTTACTTCCTTCAATTTTGTCTCCTTTATTTTTTTGAGACCAGCAATCTTTCTTTAAATGACTCGACTTACCATAGTACCAGGAATCCTTCTTGTCTCTAGATTGGGACTTTCTGTCCTTTTTTTTTCCTCGTGACTTCCCATGATTTCCAGAATTGTTTCCTCTCTCCTTTGTTTTGCCCCTACTTTCTGCATTCAAAACACTGCCTAATGTGGATGTTCCACCTGAGCTTTTCCTACGAATTTCCTCACTCAAAATAACACCAACAACATCATCAAATTTTAATGTATTTGAACCAAAAATATAATTGCTAACAACCATTACCAAGCTATTCAAACTTTCAGGCAAATAACACATAATCAAAAGAGCCCTAACTTCTTCATCAAAGTTTACTTTTATAAAAGTTAATTGATTGGTGACCATATTAAACTCATTTAAATGATTAGTAACTGACCCACCTTCTACCATTTTCATATTAAATAAATGCTTCATAAGAAATACCTTATTCAAAGCATAAGGCTTTTCATATAACTTCGCCAAGGTTTCCATCAACTCTTGAGTTGTCTTTGCTATTGTAATATTGAACACCACCAATTGTGCAAGGAATAAATGAATACTGCCAAGAGCCTTTTGATCCCAAATCTCCTAGTCCTCATCAAACATTGTTGCAGGTTCCTTGATTTTCCCTTCCAATGGCTGCCATAAATCCTTCTGATAGAGGTAGTCCTCCATCTGCATCTTCCATAACTAAGAGTTCTACCCATTAAACTTCTCAACCTTCTTACCCTTGTCTACCATTACTCCCACTCAAACATGAGACCTTCCTATAGATGGTAATCAAAACACAACCCGCTATGATACCACTTGTTAGGGTTATAAAGGAAGATATCTAACAATTAAATGCATATTTAATTAATAAATAGAGAAAATAAAACACACAAAATAAATTATAACATAGAGAATTTAACATGGTTCACCCAATCCGAGCTACATACACCAAACCATAGTCATCCAATGATTTTATTATCCATTGCAAAGCGAATAATTGCATTTTTCATCATACTTTAATCCCCATCCGAACCCCTTTTTAATAAGCTTAGAAGCTTCCAGATTCGGGTTCTACAAAATCAAAAAAAAAAAATTTCATTGATTTTTCCTTTTTCCAATGACGACGCGAAAAAGTAGGAAGAAATTTTTTCTCAGGGGCTACCAACCCCTAACCCCCACCCAACCCTTGACCCTGGCAAGGATACATGCCGAGGTGTACAGTATACCATGGGCTATACAGTATAGCATGATCAATCACCACATACCAACATAATGGTCATCGGAAGTGGCTTTTGTGAAAAGTGAAGATGTTATAAGTAGTATCAACTCCATAATTTTAGGATTTGAATGACATGCATACTTTCTCAAGGTATTTTAATTGAATTAAAAGGTACACATTGTTTGTAGGGAACATTAGAAAGATGTCACCAAATGTATACAATAATTTGTCTAGACATATATATATGTAAGAAAAAATGTATGGAGTTAAATGGAGAACTACAAAACCCATGCTTGCTTGTCTTCCTACCATAATGGAATAATGAGGGTGCATGGCCTATATCGAGAGCTCCAAGCATGAGAAGAATGAAACATGCATGGGAGTTACCATGGAAATTCAACATACATTATTATTTTAATTGAATTAGAAGGCAGGCCTTGTTTTGAGGGAATATGGAAAACACAATAGTAAATCTATACAATAATTTGTGCATATACATATATGTATGTAATAAAAAAATGAATGATGTGAAATGGGAAACTAGAGTAGAACACGACGATTTTAACAATGGTCTGCTACTAAAGCAACACCACACTTGCTATTTGCACAATGCATCTTAATCAATATAAAACCTTGCAACCTGCTATCAATAGGAACAATAATCACCAAACGAAAGGCATGAACAATAAATAATGTGCTATCAAACCAACACCACAATGGCTCTCTTGATAATGCAACTTAATCAATATACTTTTTCACACATTTCATAGTGCATTAGTGTTAAACCCCATCAACCTGGTATCAAAAGCAACGATAAATAGAGAACCAAAGACATGAACAATAAATTAATCAAATAATAATTTATTTGACTTCCCAAAAGATGTTGCACTCAACCCGTTAGAATAAAAAAGGAATCATTAAAAGTAACTAAGTATATGTGTAGAATGATCGAAGACAATGGCAAAGTAAAAATAATTAATGATATTTATGGTCGATTGATTGAATCTCTTTATTGACATGCTAGCATTATATAGTTGGGAGAGGAAAACCTTTTTTTGTGGAGCACTTGTATTGAAGTGAATGTATACATAGCATTGAATTGAAAGAATTTCCACATGGAAAATATGACATGTACACACTAGAGCACATTTGGTCTACAAGGTATGCAGTAAAAAATGTTATAAAACCCATGGAAAATTTTATAACTTATAATCTCATGACGAACACCATGAATTTTAAAGACATGGAAAATGCCTCAGATTTTATAACATTTCGTTGCATACCTTGTAAGGTAAGATCATTTCTTTTGGTTCTTCATATCTACCATTTTAAATGAAATATGTGCTATGCAAATATCTATCCAATGAACATCATATCTAATGATTATAACTATCCAGATTTCCACCTACAAAAGGAAGATGGTCATTAGAAAAGAATAGTTTCATGTTTTTGAATCACATAGCATGTCATTGTGTACACTTAATTTCCTACATGAAAAGTTATATTCTTGGGAGAATCACATTTCATTGCACAAAAAAAGTAAGCATAATAATTAACAATATTTACAGTTGGTTAATGAAATCTATTTATTCATAATAGGAAAGTTTTGTACTTCCATGTCATGTTGGTGGTGTTCAACAAGAGTGAGCAGCATTGGATCAACTTGTTGGAGTGGGAAAGAATATGAAATAGAAAATTTACAATATAGTAATTCCATTGTATGTCTATTGTTTCTATGCAAAATTATAAAGAAAAAGATATAGTCATAGAATAAAATAGGTTAGCATTGTTTGTTATAAATAAAAAAGAGATAAAATAGGATATTTTGAATACATGGGATACTGGAAAACAATTTTGTATAAGTAATCTACTAAAAATGTTGAAAAGAGAGTTGTGGAAACAATGACAAATACAATGAATAGAATACATTATATTTTTTTGATGGGAAAGTGCATGTGTGATAATTTGTGTGTCTATATATATAAGCAGCAACAAATATATGATGATAGAATCCAAAAGCACTAAACTCACACTCATTGTCCTCCCTACCATATTGGTATCATGAAGCCTCATGGGCTCTAGCCAAACCCCTGAACAAAAAGGAAAGTAAGGTCCATGGAAAATTTCAAGGACTCTTCGCATATATGACACAAAAACAAAAACAAAGAAATTCTATAACAACTATTGGAAGAGCACTTAAGAATCACAAATAACATGACATAATTTATAATAGACTAATTTTCTTCAATGTCTATTATATTCGTGCAACATTAGAAAGGGGAAAATATAAATATAGAATAAAATAGGTTAGCATTATTTGTCCATGTATATAAGGAGCAACAAATATATTGAGGATAAAATTTAAAAACAGTAAACCCACGCTCATTTTCCTCCCTACCATATTGGCATCATGAAGCCTCATGGGATCTAGCCAAACCCCCGAGCAAGAAAAGTGGGTAAGGTCCATGGAAAATCTCAAGGAATCTTACCATATATCACACAATAAGAAGAGTAGAGACATTTAGAAAAAACTATTGGAAAAAAACTTAAGAATTGCATGTAAAAGATGGTTGTGCCAAGTTGTTTGAGCATGAAAGGATGTGGAATAGAGAATTTATAGTACAATAATTTTCTTGAATTTCTATTGCATATTTGCAACATTATAAAGTGAATAATATAGATATAGAGTAAAAGAGGTTAGCAATATTTTTTAGAAAAAGAAAGAGATAAAATGAAACATTTTGAATAAATGGCATGCTGGCGAACAATTGTGTGTAAGAAATCTTCATTGTTATTTGTTTCTATTTTTGCTGTTATACCCATTTTGTAGACTTGAAAGACATATAATCATTCTCTATGCATGGTTTTATCGCAGTTAAATCTTTTCCTTGTCGACTTATATGAGCGGTGACTTGACCTACGTTCTTTAATGGCAATGTGGAGCATGGAAATTATGTGGGTTGTCAGGGGTGTGGTGCTAGTTCAATATCAGAGTATTGTAAAAATCACTTGGGTGATCCCACAATAGGGGTTTACAATTTTTTGTCAAACTAGACACTGAAATTATTATTTTTAACTAAATATTCACATTCGAGAACCTATAGTGGCTAAACCATGAGGAATTTGAAGATGATACAAACTAGAGTCTCATCACATTTTGACTATATATTCTAAAGATATTTTTTTCAAAATTTTTGGAATCAGATTGCACTTCTTTTCCATCTCCCACAAAAAATGGTTTTTTTTTCTAAAAACAACATTTTTAAAAAGTGACACACATCGTATAATTGATAATTTTTTTTCCATGAAGGATAAAATTATAATTATTTCAAATTTAGATTTGTAACTTTGATATCTAGTGCTTCCACTTGGTTAGATAGTTTTTTATTGAATATTTTTTCTTTAATCTAGTTTCAAAGTCAAACCAATTACAATTTAGACATAGCGCGACCGTATAATGCATAAATTTTTTTGTATATATTGAAATTCAGTTTTTTTTTGTTAGATCAAGGACTTCAATATTTGGTGCACTCATATTTTTCAAAATTTTTTTTGATAATTTGCTATTTTTTGACATGTGCAAAACAAAGACTATAATGCCCCATCGCGCAAATCCCAAAGGAACAACTAAGAACACAATTTTTTTTTTTAAAACATAAGGAATGCACTTTAAGTTTTGTAACATAACCAATGTTTCAAGTTGCACATAAAAGTCCCTTGGGGTACATGAGGTGACATTACCTAAACTATCTCATAACAAAGTTAACAGATGAATATTAAATTACCAATTACGTATCCATTCATTCACATATCATCATTTAAAACATTCATTAATGATAACCAAAATGATAAGAATAATCTATATAAAACCATACATGCAAATACAATAAATTAATCATGGAGATATTAAGTACATATTTCCACAAATACAACATAACATTAACAATATTTACAAATGGTAGTTCAAGAATGATTTACATGGTACGATAGTACATTACATCAGTATGATAGTACATCTCAATGAACACATATACAAAATTATATTATAAGTCTTCCCAATGCACATGGGAGTGATACATCAATACAAAAAATACATCTGGAGTACAAATATACATCTGATAAAATATGAACTCTGGATCAAACTGCATCAACAAAACTTTGCACTGAATGGTACAACTACATCCAAAGGGACCCAACGGGGTGCATATCACATTCCACCCAACCACCCCCATGCTAGGAGTAAATAAGGAAGGACCCCCGACCAAGCACATCCAAACATTCACACAAGACTAACTCTAGACACGAAAAGAAAGAGACCACAAAAGGAAATATAATATAAAAAAAATCACTCACAAATCATAACAACCATAAATCACCAAAACATAACAATATACCACTTCCAGAGGATTTAAATTAAAACAACTCAAAGGGAATGCTATAGGAGAGTATCATTGCATGGCCTTATATGGATTATCTAGACAACCTATCACAAGGTGTCGCCTCCATCTATGGTTATCCTAACTACCTATCTGAAGGTGTCACTCCATAGGGTGACTCATGTGGAACTGTTAACCTCTCATGAAGATGAGGCAATGACCTTGCCAACCACGACTTTCTCAGCCCACCTTTAGTCTATGAAAACCCTAATAGGTGGACAAGGCATCTATAATTATCTTATTAATGTTTTTACTACCCACCCCCTAATTAATTAATTAGGTTATCACTTATTACTCTAACTCTAACATGGGTTGTCCTAACAACCCCTTTGTACATCGGCACCCATGTAGAGCCACTCTCACTAGAAACCCAAAACATAAAGTCCAATAACAAGGAGTTGTACCAGCAAGAACATTGAACCAAAAATGGAACATCCGCGAGGCAACACCATCTCAAAAAAATCATATGAAACAACACTCATAAAAATGGTACAACCCATGTGTAGACTCAAGTCACAACTATATCCAAAATGGGTACAAATATCAAATTAAAAGATCAAATATAAAACATCATTTCCCCACCTCTAGAAGTCCCTAACAAGTAACTTATGCTCCTCCAGAAGGATAAACTAACTCAAGGGCTTTCCCACATGAAATAATTCCAACTAAGAGAAAACCACAATTGATTCAACGAATAATCTCGAGAGTACACAATTACGTAAATCAATGCTATATAACACATTTCAATACACAATAATTTCACCAAGAAATTAATTAATTAATTTACTCAAGAATATTCAACCTAATTTAAATCACATAGTTTATTTCTAATTTACTCGATTAAGCTATAACATTGAAAATTTATTTAATTATTCCATAATCTCATAAATAACTATCTTTATATATATATATATATATATATATATATATATATATATATATATATATATATATATATATATATATATATATATATACATATACGATACGCTTTTATGTGTATATACATATATACATATATACGTATATGTAATATAATAAAACATATATTAAAAATTATGCATTTAATTCATATCATAAAAATTGCCCATTTGCATCTCTATAATTTACAACAGTAAGTATATATGCATATATAAATATATAAATATATATATATATATATTAATATATATATATACTAAATAACCTAAAAATTGAATTAAATAAAAATTGAATTCAAAACATTTTTTATAGAACAAACCCCCACGTAGCCTATATTGTGTACCTCCCTATGGGGAGGTCGCAGCCCACATGGCTGCGCCCATCAGCCATTGGCTGTTGTGCGCAACTTGTGGCCTGTGCATAGTACCACCAAGGGTCGGGGGTGCTACGATGGTAGCCAACCACTGCCCCTCATAATATATATATAATATATATATATACATATTAATAATTTTATCTCTTTCACCCAAAACTAGAGCACGAAACATGAAATGTATAAAATATATATATATATTTTCCCATAAATATAAAATAAATAATATGATAACAATCTAGTTCTTTCTCAAGCACAACATAAATTTGAGCACACAATTTTAATTCTATAATAAATTGATTTTTATTTCAAGACAAGAATTTAACAACTAGATTTGTTGAAGAGAATTCAAAAGGTTTCACAATATTTTTCTATAGAAGATTTAAAGGTTTAACATAAGCAAATTTTCAACAACAAAACCCTTTTTCCAAAACACAGATATTGATTTTTGAATATGGAAAACATGATTTTCGTTTCCCTTACAGAAAAAATGAATTAATAAACCAAAACAATAGATATATATCAAAAGAACATGGAGTCCTTCATTTGATGTCGAATCCACTAGCACGAAAACCCTTCTTCCTCTTTTGAAAACAAATTTACTCTACATTTTCTTCTCCAATTTCTTCTTTCAGCTAACTTCTGGATCAATAATCTATTTCTTCCAAGAAATTTTTTTATAGAGAAGCACAAAAACTTATCTTTTTCTTTTCCAGACACAACCAAAAACCATTCCTCTGTGTGTGTAGAAACTTCTCTTTTCTCACAACAAAATAAGGAAAAATAAATAAAGATCTTCTTTCTTTAAAAAAAAAAAAATCCAACCCATCCATTGGTTCGTTTTATTGCTTTAAAAGTTCACATTTATCTCACAAATTTTAATTAAAAATTCATTAATTTCACATTTATCCTCACATGATATTCTCCTTAAATTTTCTAAGATTAATATTTTGAAAAAGACAATTCACAATTATCATAAAACATTATTTATTTTAATTAATTACTTTATGTACCTTTTAATTAATTAATTAAATTTTAATTTACAATATTTTAAATCCAACATTTAACTAAATTACAATTACATAAAATTAATCATATCAACAAAATAACATTAATTAATCTCATATAAAATAATGATAAATTAAATAACAACTAACCACAAATAAAATAAATAATTTAACCACCAAACAATACAAAGACAAGGACAAGGTCAAGACCACAACACCGTAAGACTCACAATGAGGTGACGGATTTGGGATGGGGATACTTCCTTATCAACTCCCTTTTCAACATCATACCTGTTGGGTTTATGGGAATGCTCAGACCTGACAAGCAGGTGGAGTCAGTGTCCTGTACCTACATCCAACATATAAAAAACATCAAATAGCATGTAAATCTCCATTGTAGACACACCGTGAAAGGTAATCATGGGGTAGGAGGGTGCTCACAAATGAGTGATGCTATTTCATCCTTTCACCATGACTCACTATCAAACACATCAGCAACCATAGTAACATAGAATCACATCACCACATATAATGTTAAAGAAAACCATAGCATAACCAAATAATATAACCACCACATAATGTATCATCCAACATCATAAGTAATATCAAATGTAGTAAACCAACCAAACTATGAATCCACACACAACCAAGTCGGTGAACTAATCACCATCACAAACCAAGTACCAAACCAACACATAAGAGTATCAACAACATGAGGGGTATTACATCCTCCCCCCCAAGAACATGGCTTACTCGTGGAAACCAATAAATAAATATGGGTAAGCCTCTCTAATATGGGATGCATCCTCCCATGTCGACGAAGTCTTGTCATTTGGGTCCCACTGAACCTGCACCTGTTCAATATCTCTACCCCTGAGGGTGAGTCTCCAATGTTGTAGCATGACCATGGGCTCGAGAGCTAGCTGCCTGTCCTTGACCTATAGAGCATTCCAATCAAGTACGTGAGTAACATTAGGATAGTATGGCCTAAGAACTGAAACATGAAAAACATCGTGAATCCATGATAGAATGTGTGTCAAGGCTAGGCAGTAGGAAATAGGACCAATTATTTCTAACACCTCAAACGGACCTACAAATTAGGGTGCAAGCTTAGAACCTTTTCCATAATGAATAGGGCTCTTTCACGGACGTACTCGAAGAAACACCCGATCACCAACTACAAACTGCCAATCAACTCTATGTGCATCAGCATACTTATTTTTCCTATCTTGAGCTACTACAAGATGCTCTCGGATGTGAGCTACCTATTCTTCCATATCTTGAAGCATTTTGGGTCCAAGAAGAACTCTTTCCTCTAACTGATCCCAGCTCAAAGGGGTACAACAAGGAAGACCATATAAAGCCTCAAAAGGAGCCATGTAGATCGAACTATGGTAACCATTATTGTAGGAAAACTCAACCAAGTGCAGATAATATTCCCAATGTGATTGCTGGTCCATGACATACATGCAGAGCATATCCTCGAGCACCTAATTGAATCTCTCAGTTTGATCATCTGTCTCTAGATGGTAGGAAGAACTAAAGTTCAATTGATTTCCTAAGAACCACTGCAAAGATGTCCATAGCACATATGTGAATATCAGATCTCTGTTAGAAATGATTCTTTGTGGTATCCCATGCAATCGAACAATGTATTCCATGAACACCTTGGCTACTGAAGAAGTAGTATAAGAAGATTAGACAGGAGAGAAATGGGATACCTTGGTCAATCTATCCATAGTGACCATGATAGCGTCGTGCCACCTGGAAGACATAGGAAATCCGACAATAAAATCCATAGAGATAATGTCCCACTTCCATTCTGGAACAAGATGAGGCTGCAAAA
The DNA here is from genome assembly GCA_007258455.2 of Sequoia sempervirens. NCBI lineage: Eukaryota > Viridiplantae > Streptophyta > Pinopsida > Cupressales > Cupressaceae > Sequoia > Sequoia sempervirens. The sequence goes on from VDFB02353493.1 coordinate 53,052,774, forward strand.
AACCTATCAGATGATGATGCTCAGCCTTAACCCTCTGAAATTCTAGACATCTAGCCACAAAATCAGTGATATCACACTTCAATCCTGCCCAAAAATATAGTGAGCGCAGATCTGCATACATTTTCTTAACTCCAGGATGTGCCAAATAAGGTGCCCAATGGGCTTCAATCAAGATTAGGGTGTGAAGACCCTCTATAGGAGGTACATACATTCAACCCACATAGCGCAAGACACCATCAGAATCCAATGAGTATCCAACAAATTTTCCTTCCAAAGTTCTACTTGACTTGATTTTAGATTTCACCTCTTGATACCAATTGTCTGAGGAGAGAGCGGTGAGGATCTGACTCCTCAAATCAACCTCGAGAGCTATTGCAAAAATCTCATTTCTATGCTAGCTCAAAGCATCTGCCACCACATTCTCTTTTCCCTAGATATACTTTACTTCAAAATCGTATTCGCACAAGAATTCCATCCACCTTCTTTGTCTTGCATTTAGGTTCAGCTACATGAAGATGTATTGTAGACTATGATGATCTATATGCAACTCAAACCGATGCCCTAAAAGGAAATGTATCCATCTTACTAGAGCATGAACCATAATGCAAGATCATGTGTGGGGTAGTTCAATTCATGATCCTTAAGTTTATGGGATTCATACACAATCACTCACCCTTCTTGCATCAAAATGAACCCTAAGTCTTCCAAGGAAGCATCTGTACATACTACAAATTCCCTCGTAGGATCCAGTACTGCCAAAATTCATGCACTAGTCAACTTTTCCTTAAGAGTTTGGAATGCTAACTAACATTGATCTAACAAAAGAAATTTCTTCCCCTTCCTCTGGAGAGAGGTGATGGGATGCACAATCCTAGAAAAGCCTTGTAAAATTTTCCAATAATAGCCTGCTCATCCCATGAAACTACAAATTTTTGAGACATTTGAGGGTACAGGAAAATCCACAATGGCCTGAATCTTTGCAGGATCAATGAAAATTCTCTCACCTGAAATGACATGGCCCAAATATTGAACTTCAATCTTATAGAATTCACACTTTTCCAGGTTGGCATACAACTGATTGTCCCTTAAGCACTACAGTACCTATCTTAGATGTTCCTCATGTTCCTCCATAGACCTAGAGTAAATCAGAATATCATCGAGAAACACAAGGACAAATCTATCCAAATAGGTTTGAAACACACCATTCATTAAGCTCATGAAGACTGAACGTGCATTTTTCAACCCAAACGACATCATAGTGAACACATAATGACCATATCGAGTGTGAAATGTTGTTTTATGAACATCTGGTTCTACAATCCACAACTGGTGATATCCTGATTTGAGATCAATATCAGAAAATACCTTTGCCAGTTTTATTTGATTGAAAAGATCATCAATTCTAGGCAGGGGATATCGGTTCTTCACCGTTACTTTGTTCAACTGCCTGTAATCAATACACAGATGGAGAGAACCATCCTTCTTTACAAAAATTATGGGTGCTCCCCGAGGGGAAACAATTGGGTAGATAAACCCCTTAGCCAACAAATCCTCCAATTGTAGACAGGGTTCTTGAAGCTCCTATGTCGTTATCTGATATAGAGCTCAAGATATACGCTCAACTCTAGGTACCAGATCAATCCTAAAATCTATATCCTATTTTGGTGGCATACCTGGTATCTCACTTTGGAAAACATTAGAAAACCATTTAAGGAGAGGGTAATCATCCAATGACACCCCTTGACTATCCTCTGACTCAAGATCACTCACTGCTACTACAAAAAGTTGACAACCCTGCCGAAAAAACCTTTTTAGTTGCATGGAAGAGATCATTCCCAATGAAATGGGCCTTTGAATACCCATGATCTCCACCTCCTTTTCAGAATCATCAATTCACCACACTATTTTACGGTGACAGTCTATCATGGCATGGTGTGCACTCAACCAATCCATTCCCAAGACAACATCATACGAGCCAAGAGGTAGGATCCAAAGATCCACCTTATTTATCAATGCCCCTATATCCAAACTACAACCTTGAACAAGCTTCTCTACTACAACCTTTGACCCTGAGGCCAATTCAACCTACCATTTTATGCCTTGCCTAGATGCCACCAATCTACATCACTCTACTATTGAAGGAGATATAAAAGAGTCATATGCACTAGAATCAAAGAGTATGGAAATACTAGTACGATGCAACACACCTGATGTCTTGATCACAGTGCCTTGATATTTTGGTTGATGATTGTCCACTACCGCAAACACCTGATGTGCTCTACCCACATCACCCACTGTTGGCTCAGAAGCAGTTGGTTTCTAGCTAAAACCTAAAATACTCCTTTGTGGACACTGTCTTGCAATATGTCCATGTTGACCACATGAGAAACAACTTGTGACTCGCCAAAATCCTCTGACACTAGACGGTGCACTTGATTGCTAAAAACTGCCTTGTGAAGGTGTCGACTATGTGCTTTGTGTAGGCTGTACAAAATGATCTGGTCTATTTCACTTCCAGCTTCAGTTCTTCCTATTCTGAGATTTGTCTCCCTACTGAGACTGTGATTTGTTCTGTTTAGGCTGTGATTGCTGCTACTACTACAGACCACCCTTAGAGGGTGCCTAAAAATTCTTGGAAGACCCTATAGCTTGAGCTTGTCCACCTCTAGAACCAAAACCTGATGTTGGAACATTGTCGATCTGAACTCCTGTGTGTCCTCCCAATGCCATTGCCAAATTTTCTTCTACTAGTCGAGCCTTCCGAATTGCTACCTCCATTGTCTTTGGCTCGATGAATCTAACTCCACCACTGATTCAGATGTTTAAGCCCCGAACGAAATACTGAACTAGCATCCCCTCATCATGGTTGACTCCTGCATATTGCTTCAATTCATAGAATAATCACTCATATTGTCCAAAAGACATTGATATCTGCTTAAGGTCATGAAACTCATCTTCCCTATGTTGCCTCTAATGATCTAAAAGGAAGCGAGCCCTGAACCTATCCAGAAATAGCTCCCATGTGACCATGCTGATATCCAAATGTAACTTTTGTTCTTCTAGCCACCACCAAGTGGATGTGAAGCATCGTAGATGCATGAATATGCATCGAGCTTTGGTATTGCTACTATAGGGGTGCATTGTGAAGCATCGATCCAAATTGATTAACCATGTTTCTGATTCCAGACCTCCTCTAGAACCATTGAATGTAGGAGGGTGTGCTCTCATTAGGTCTCTCATATGCCCAGCTAGCACTGCATCCTGATCTACCATTACTCCCCTCTACCTCGGTGACCTTTCCCTTTCTCTCTCGACCCACTGCTCCTCCTTCGGCCTATGTCCCAACCAATCAAGAATCTCCCCCAGAAGGTGTTGCAACTATCCATCTAAACTAGGTTTTTCTAGATTCTGACCACCACCTGATAGATTATTTTGAGGAATTTTTCATTCCTCATGCACTCTAAACCATGGGAACTCGGTGGTGATGGACTTTGGAAGTTGGCTCCATGGCCACCACCTTGGCCTCTTCCTTGGACATAACCTCTACCTCGAGGCATGATCCTGCACAATAATTAGGGTTACAGAAGATCGAGAGTTAATGCAAAGGTTTCCTAATGGACACAAACTACCCAAAGAACCCAGTGTTAGCAACCTTGGCTCTAATACCAAGTTGTAATGCTCCGTCATGCAAAACCCAAAGGAACAACTAAGAATGCTATTTTTTTTTTTAAACATAAGGAATTCACTTTAAGTTTTCCAACACACCCAATGTTTCAAGTTGCATATCAAAGTCCCTTGGGGTACATGAGGTGACATTACCTAAACTATCCCATAACAAAGTTAACAAATTATCATTAAATTACCAATTACGTATCCATTCATTCACATATCATCATTTAAAACATTCATTAATGATAACCAAAATGATAAAAATAATCCATATAAAACCATACATGAAAATACAATAAATTAATCATGGAGATATTAAGTACATATTTCTATAGATACAACATAACATTAACAATATTTACAAATGGTAGTTCAAGAATGATTAACATGGTATGATAGTACATTACATCAATTTGATATTACATCTCAATGAGCACATGTACAAAATTACATTATAAGTCTTCCTAACGCATGTGGGAGTGATACATCAATACATAAAATACATCTAGAGTAAAAATATACATCTAATAACCTATGAACTTTGGATCAAACTACATCAGCAAAACTCTACATTGAATGGTACAATTGCATCCAAGGGGACCCAATGGGGTGCGTAGCATGTTCCACCCAACCACCCCCGTACTGGGAGTAAATAAGGAAGGATCCTCGACCAAGCACATCAAAGTAGTCATGCAAGACTAACTCCAAAAACAAAAAGCAAGAGGCCACAAAAGGAAATATAATATCAAAAAAATCACTCACAAATCATAACAACCATAAATCACCAAAACATAACAATAGACCACTTCCAGAGGATTTCAATTAAAAAAACTCAATATTAATGGAGAGTGTGATCCCATGGCCTTACATTTATTATCCAGACAACCTATCACAAGGTGTCGCCTCCATCTATGGTTATTCTGACTACCTATCTCAAGGTGTCGCTCCATAGGGTGACTCATGCAGAACCATTAACCTCTCATGAAGACGAGGCAATGACCTTGCCAACCATGGCCTTCTCGGCCCACCTTTAGTCTATGAAAGCCCTAACAGGAATAGAAGGAATCCATAATTATTTTATTAATGGTTTTACTACCCACCTCCCAATTAATTAATTAGGTTATCACTTATTACTCTAACTCTAACATGGGTTATCCTGACAGCCCCTTTGTGTGCCAACACCCATGTAGAGCCACCCTAGAAACCCAAAACATAAAGTCCAATAACAAAGAGTTGTACCAGCAAGAAAACTGAACCAAAAATGGAACATCCGCAAGGCAACACCATCTTAGAAAAATCATATGAAACAACACTCCTAAAAATGGTACAACCCATGTGTAGAATCAAGTCACAACTATATCCAAAATGGGTACAAATATCAAATTAAAATATCAAATATAAAACAACATTTCCCCACCTTTGGAAGTCCCTAACAAGTAACTTAAGCTCCTACAAAAGGATAAACTAACTCAAGGGCTTTCCCACACGACATAAATCCAATAAAGAGAAAACCACAATTGATTCGACGAATAATCTCGAGAGTACACAATTACGTAAAACAACGCTATATAACACATTTTGATACACAATAATTTCACCAAGAAATAAATTGATTAATTTTCTCAAGAATAATTTAAATCACATGGTTTATTTAATTTACTGTATAAATTTTTATTTAATTATTCCATAATCTCAGCATAAATAACCATCTTTATATATATATATATATATATATATAGATACGCTATGTTATGTGTATATACATATATACATATATACGTATATATAATATAGTAAAACATATATGAAAAAATTATGCATTTAATTCATATCATAAAAATTGCCCATTTGCATCTTTGTAATTTACAGCAGTAAGTATATATCAATATATACATATATATATTAATATTAATATTAATATTAATATATATATATATATATATATAAAACACGAAAATCAAATTCAAAACATCTTTTTTTTAAGAACAAACCCCCACGCAGCCTGTACTATGTACTTCCCTATGGGGAGGCCACAACCCACATGGTTGCGCCCAGTAGCCATCGATTGTTGTGCGCAGCCTGTAGCTTGCGCATAGTACCACCAAGGGTCAGGGGTGGTATGGCGATAGCCGACCACTCCCCCAATAATATATATAATTTTTTTTTTATATATTTTTTTTCATAATTTTATTTCTTTCACCCAAAACCAGAGCACAAAACTCGAAATGTATAAAAAATATATATATTTTTTAAAAGGCAGAAGATAACATATGCCCAATATATATATATTCCCATAAATATAAAATAAATAATATGATAATAGTCTAGTTCTTTCTTAGGCACAAAATAAATTTGAGCACACAATTTTAATTCCATAATAAATTGATTTTTATTTCAAGACAAGAATTTAACAACTAGATTTGTTGAAGAGAATTCAGAAGGTTTCACAATAGTTTTCTATAGAAGATTTAAAGGTTTAACACAAGCAATTTTTCAACAACAAAACCCTTTTTCCAAAACATAGATATTGATTTTTGAATATGGCAAACATGATTTATATTTCCCTTATAGAACAAATGAATTAATAAACCAAAACAATAAATATATATCAAAAGAACCTAGAGTCCTTCATTTGATGTCGAATCCACCAGCATGACAACTCTTCTTCCTCTTTCGAAAACAAATTTTCTCTATAGTTTCTTCTCCAATTTCTTCTTTTAGCTAACTTCTGGATCAATAATCTATTCTTCCAAGAACAAAAATGTATCTTTTTCTTTTCTAGACACAACCAAAAACCATTCCTCTGTGTGTGCAGAAACTTCTCTTTTCTTACAATAAAATAAGGAAAAATAAATAAAGATCTTCTTTCTTTCTTTTTAAAAAAAAAAAAATCCAACCCATCCATTGGTTCTTTTTATTGCTTTAAAAGCTCACACTTATCTCACAAATTTTAATTAAAAATTCATTAATTTCACATTTATCCTCACATGATATTATCCTTAAATATTCTAATATTAATATTTTGAAAAAGACAATTCATAATTATCCTAAAACATTATTTATTTGAATTAATTACATTATACCTTTTAATTAATTAAATAACTTTTAATTTACAACATTTTAAATAAAAAATTTAACTAAATTACAATTACATAAAATTAATCATATCAACAAAATAACATTAATTAATCTCATATGTATAAAATAATGATAAATTAAATAACAACTAACCACAAATAAAATAAATAAGTCAACCACCAAACAACAAAAAGACAAGGACAAGGTCAAGACCACGACACCGAAAGACTCACAACGAGGTGATAGACTTGGGACAGGGATACTTCCTTATCAACTCCTTTTTTAGCATCATACCCATTGGGTTTATGGGACACACTCAGACCTAACAAGCAGGTGGAGTTAGTGTCCTGTACCTGCATCTTACATATAAACAAATGTCAAGTAGCATGTAAATCTCCATTGCAGACACACCATGAAAGTTAATCGTGGGGTAGCAGGGTGCTCGCAAGCGAGTGTTGCTACTCTGTCCTTTCACCATGACTCACTATCAAACACCAGAAACCATAGCAACATAGAATCACATCACCACATATAATATTAAAGAAAACCATAGCATAACCAAATAATATAACCACCACATAATGTATCATCCAACATCATAAGAAATATCAAATGCAGCAAACCAACCAAACTATGAATCCACACACAACCAAGTCGGTGAAATAATCACTATCACATACCAAGTACCAAACCAACACATAAGAGTATCAAAAACATGAGGGGTATTACAAAGTCCTTCATTTTCGATGAAAAATTTATGTTTAATAAAACTAAAAAAACAAATACATAGTAAAACCAACATATTAAAATTATATTTGTTGGATAGCTCATTCTGAGGACTACCTGATTGTAGTTGGGTTTGTGAAGATTCCTCCATTTTCATCCTCAACCCGAGCTTCGAAGCATAAAAATTTAGGTTTTTTTGTGTTTTAGGGGGAGAATGAGGAATAAGGGAGGTTCGTACGAACCCCTAGGGGTTCAAGCAAACCACCCTCAATATGCATTTCTTTTTGTTATTTTGGGCAGGAAATGTGGGCCTAGTAATTAATGGGTTTTCTCAAACCCTAGTTTGGGCGAACCCCTTTTGGGTTCGGTCAAACCCCTAAAACCAATTTTTTTTCCATGGGGCCATTTTTTCTCAGTTTTCCTCCCTCCATTAAATTGTAAACCACTATTGTGGCTTCATCCACTTTCTTTAGTGGAATGGAACAACATACACCACTCTCATGTGCTTCTGGGAATAAATAGTGTGATGCTATGAACAATTTGTTTGTCTAGTCAAAAGCACATGATGACGGTGTATAGTTGCTACTCATAACCACATAGATTGATGTGTATTGATTTTGTGCAACATTAAAAAAGAAAAAAATATACACAGAATAAAACAAGTTAGCATTGTTTGTTTTAAATAGAAAGAAATAAAATGGGATATTGTGAATACATGGGATATTGGGTATGTGCAGGATCATGATGGGCCAAAAAGTGGCAATACGATGGGTATGTGGCTGATGACTTTTGTTTCTACCAAAAAATGATTGATAGGTTGATTGAAAGGTTGATTGAAAAACATCTATAGCTTTGAAAAAGTATTCAATTTTTTGAATCCAAAACATGCATTGCATTCTATTCTTCGCATAATATAGGATTAAAAAAACAAAAATGGAATTTCATGAAGTTTTGACCAAGTTAAGGTGGTCAGACATACGAGTTTTTTATATTTTTTATATACTCCTTCTTTGGTTATGTTGCACAAGGGAAACTATAAGAAATTGTAGATGGGATCACACACCATCTCCAATCACTTGATTTATTAATATATCTATTTTGTATAGTTCCTTATCCGAGTGAAGTTATTCATGAACTTGCTTGGAGTTGCAGCAGATACACTGTTTTGGAGATCATTGAGATGCAAGTTGATTGTGATGTTTTGAGATCTATTGATCATTATGATTTTCCTAATATACTTTTCACTAATATTTGGGAGATCTATGGAGATTTTGGGACTCCACCATTCCCCGATGGTCATGATTCAGAAAGTCATTCTTTAGATTAGGTACCCCATGATGATATTGTTCTACAGGAGGTTGATTTCCTTGAATCTTTCGAAGAGGTTGACAAGGTTCCCTCAAATGATTCTTCTCCATCAAAGATAGTTGGTATCCCCTCACATTCAGTGCTTCCTTGTATAGATTCATTTATTAAGGCTTCCACCATCATCATTCATCAGGACACATTCAATTTTCTAGACTTGGCATCACAGGATGGCTTCATTTCAGGTATCACTGACTTGGCTACTTCTACAAGTTTGGAGATCATTCTTGAGGGGATATCACTCCTCTATTCAGATTCTTCCTTGAAGAGTTCTCTTGAGTCTCCTCATCCTTTTGTCTCAACCTTGATTGGGAATCCTGAGACTATCTTGGAGACACTTGGTTTCTCTTTAGAGATTTCATGTATAAGAATTCTTCCCTGTCATTCTATTCAAGACTTGAGGTTTATTCCGCATCTACCATTGGATTGGCTTCAGAATTCTTTCAGTGGTTTTGAGGACACTTCATTTAGGGGGTGGTATCAAGTCTCCATCACATTCATCATATCCATCACACTATCTTTGGATCTTGTTCAACATCAGTTTTTGTATCATCTTGGTTTGTCACCCTCTTCATTTTTTGGGACTATGGCATCTTCATCATCAGGCAAGGACACATTTGAGCAGAGTTTAAGACATAATCATACACATTCATCCTTACTTCCTTCAATTCCTATATGTAATGGGAAGCATCACTACACTTGCACTTGGTTCTATTTCTTCTGAAAGGGAGACAAGTTGTTTGTCGACATTGGATCTTGTTCTATCTTTAGACACTTACCATTTTTGTATGTGATCTCATGTTTTGGGGGGCTATATAGTCTCTCTATTTCCATCCTATGGGGGGGCTAATGATTGTATTATATCCATGTGACCAATGGTGTACTTGGGGGGTATTTGTGAGTCCTCCATCGTTCCCATCCTAACTCACATTTTTTCTTTTTCATCTCCTTTTTGGAGGGGTTTTGTTCCCACTGGGTTTTCCCCTTTTCTCCGGTTGTGGGAGATTTTTCTACATCTTCATGTACATGGGTACCTAACATGGCCTCATAGCCAGGATCCATCATCGATCATCTCTACATAATCATTGCATTTTCCTCCCTAAGTTCAACTTATGGGGGGGTGTTAGTGTAATTAATTAATTATTACACTAGCATAAGTTAACTTAGGTCATACATCATTTAGTCCTAGGTTTCATTTTAATAAATCATTTAATAATGGGGTAATGTCCCCTTCCATGTTTGTAGGGATAAGATTCCTTCTAGAAGATGAGTTGGCCTTCTAGAACTTATCTCAACATTTAATAATTTCCTAGATAAGGTTCACACATTGTCACATGTTGTTAGATCATGACACATGGAAACATCTCATGCATCTTAGGTTTTCTCTTTTCCCTATATAATCAGGCATTTTTTACATTTGTAATCATCCAATATCAATCATATCATCAATATAGAATCTCTATTATGCATGCCTAGTTGCAACACTTTCTATGTGGTTGATTATCTTTCCTGGCAAGGGTCCTCCATTGAAGATTCTGGAGCTTCAGGGACTGTGCATCCATAATCTCAACAAGCTCCACTATTTACCACTAGATAATATAGAGAAATAGGTGAATTGTGAAAGAACTAACAAGGAAACACTGGAGAGAAACATACATCTGAATCTTAAGTATCATCTTAATATGTCTTATGACTATTACATAGACTGGTTGGCTTCTACCAATATGTTGCATGATACTCTTTTTTTGTCATTTGTTCAAAACTTCCTATAACAAACTGTTATTTAGCATTGCTCTTTTTGTTTTTAAGGAAAAAAAAATTTATTGGTCAAGTTGCATTGTCAAAAAAGCCATTGTGGTGTTCCTTGCGTATGCGGCTATTGTAAGAATAGTCATCCTTGACTCCGTTCTATAACAAATCTAAGATTTTTAAAACTATTGTGCTATGAACTGTGTAAGTCATTTTACATGGGTATTTTGTATAAATCTTTTTATCATCATAGAGTACCAAACAATGCAGCTTAAATTTCTAATTAACCCTATGGTGCTATATGCATTTTGCACAAATCATTACATCATATAATTGTTGCATAACATAGAGAAAATAGGAAGTGCGTTGGGAAACTAGGTTTGAATAATTGATTTGAGAAGTTGGAAGGATACACGCATTTGTTGACATTTATACAGTTTTGTTACAATTTCCCTAGTTCTCTATATGTAAAGATGGGTTGGGAGTTGTGGAGTTGGTGTGTTGGATAGGTGGAAGCTAAGTGGCAAGTGTTTTTCTGCACTAGGGTGGAGCTTAGAAATTACATGGGTTGGGGGTTTTTGTTTGAAGTTTTCATCGAGATTTTTGTCAACCCAGCTGCAAATTGGATTTGCTAGTGATGGGGATCTGCCATGCAGCAAGGAGGCCACCATTTTTTTGTGTGGTGACATGGGCGTTGGTAATTATGTGGATTGGTGGTGGTCAAGCATGGTGTGTTGGATACAGGGAATGTGAATGGAAAGCATTTGTTCGCATGAGGCCCAATGTTCCCTGCTGTTGCATGATGGCGGTAGACAAAGTAAATGCAATATTGAATGCTAGCATGTGGGAGAGTATACTTTATATTTAATGTTCCAATATGGGAAAGTATACTTTGATGAAGTTAACCTATTGAAAGGGCCATTGTAGTGCTGCTTTGGTAGCAAACTATTGTTAAAATTGTTGCATATGGATCCATAGTTTTAGCAGATTAGAGGGCTTTGAAAGTGTAGTGGTGCAGAATCTGTAAGTGATTTCACATGGGTATTTTGTAAAATTAGTTTTACATAGGTGGCTCGTGCTATGCTTCTATATGGATGAAGAAATAGCAGTTAAATCTTGTTTCTTTCACCTAAAAAATATTTATCCTCGATAAGACGAGAAGGAAACTATGGGGACATGGAAAAATGTACTATGGAGAGTAGTTTATGTGATCCGTAAAAGAATTGAGCACTTGCTCGTTAAAGTTCACGAGTTAGATTTTCAAAAAGACTTACAATAGTCAATCTAACATCAGGATCTTTTAATTATTGATTTGAATCCAACATGTAAATTCAAATCTCTAATCTACTAAGCTCAAAGAACAACTGCAAGAAATCACAAAGGAATAGGACCGAGATGATAACAGAGTTCACCGAAAATTGGCTATGTCTCCGGATTCGCCAGAAAAATGAATCTATCTATTGCCTTCAAGACTTGGAAATGTCACAGGTTACAAAAAGAAGTCAGCTTTCACCTTACAAGAGGCCTCTAGAAAGAAGCTCCACCTATGACAACAACTCCCACGTCGGCAAGACGTCCCTACAGAAGAATAACAAGAAGCTTTGCAAAATCTTTTACAAAATGCAGATTCTTCGCCAAGTTACAAAATTCCTTCAAGGGATACTTGGCTTACAAGAAGAATTGCTACGAGAAGAATTGGAAGAATTGGATGATTAACACAACCCCTTACACCCCCTTTTATACAAAAGATTTACCTGATATGGGTGATAACCATAAGGTTATAAAATCCCCCATATTTATATATAAAAAAAAAAAAATCAACCCCTTAATCTTTTAAAATAATTTGGAGCCCTTCATTTAATCTATTCGAGCTTGGGTTGTTCAGAGGTTTTGATTTCATTCCATAGCCATTAAAAAGCTATAAAAAAGGAAATTGGGCTTATCAATCGGTTACATAAAATTGAGCCCATTCCCTATTTGAGAAGAATTTGTGGCTTAGTGGTGAGGAATGCTTTTTGTAACCCGGCCGGCATGGGTTCCACTCCCACCCACAGTTATTTTAAAACCTGTTGAAATTTTCAAAACAAATAAAAAGAAACAACTCCCATATAAATTTAAATCCAACATACACGGCATTGTGGTTGGGCTGGCGGCTCGTATTCGAAGGGTTGCGGGTTCGAAACCCCAACCATATTTCGTTAAACAAACTTATCAACCCACCGAAATTCGTTGGAGGATGACGAGCTGCAGGTCCACATGTCGCATACCCATAAAGCCACGTGTCATCCTATGATTTGATGAAGACTCCACACTATCACCAACTTAGCTGCCGATGTGCCTGCCACTGGATGATGACGAGGCAAACGTCTCAAGTGCTGACTCACCTTGCTGACTGGGACAATTGCCACGTGTCAACATAGGATTCGCTGACCAGGCTGACGTCATCTCATGCATGGACTATACGGACTACCACATGTCAAAACCCCATTGGTCCACATCATCATCTGTACGATGACCCGTCTGCCAAGTCAGCAGGATGACGTCATACTGATGTCAGCAACCGTACCTCATGGTACCTTGGTCAACTAGAAACTTTGACTGGCTCTAACTCGCGCACACGACGTCCGATTTGCACGAAACGAACGCCATTGGAATCATGACGATGAACTCTTCATGATGCACCAACTTTGACCAATTTGGTGATGATGAATTTTTCACCTTTTTTCTCATCCCTAATAGCTGAGTTGACCAACCTTTGACCGGGCTTTGACTGGCGATATCTTGGACATACAAACTTGAAATTTGACGAAACGAACTTCATTGTGATTGTGTCGACGAGCCCTTCGAACTGACACTGCTTTCAGCCAATTTTGAGTTGGTCAAATTTTCACCTTCTGAATGGCCTCCTAGTCCAAGGTTGACTGAACTTTGATTGCACGTAACTCAGGCAAACAAACTCCTTTTTTTCTTGTTCAAGTTGTGCCAAATTCAGAATTCTATGCTCTACACGATGGCACTACTTCCGAGAGAAACTGGAACACTTCAATTTCAGGTCTTGAAGATCCACCTGGATCATTATGGGCCATGCTTTTTTGTTGTACCTATTTCAAACGTTATGGAATAACTCTTTTGCAAATTCTCTATTTGAGTACTAAATCTACTCCTAGGCAATGTAGCTTGAATTTCTGATTAAGGCAATATGGGTTTTGTGGCCAAGAATGTAGCTGCAAATTCGTAAGCGGGGAGGGAACCATTTCCTTCCTTTGCAGTGACATGGGTGCTCATAGGTACGTGGGTTGGCAATGGTGGAGAATAGTGTCGTTGTAACAGGGAAGGTGGATAGAAAGTGTTTGCTGGCATGAGCATGAATGCATCTTCCCATCAACATACAGGGGTGGAGGTAGAAGTAAATGCTATATTGAATGTTGCCATGTGGGAAAGTACAGTTTCATTAAGTCATATTGTCAAAAGAGCCATTGTGGTGTGGGTGAATTGGATTTTTTGATGCCGGGAATGCCGCAACTAATGGGAACTTGTGCAGTTTTTTATTTTTTTAGGTAACATGGAGCTTGGTAATTACATGGGTTGGCAATGGTGTGGCTGGTTGACTCAATATAGAGGAATTGGATTCTTGTATATAATATTTGTTAACAAATAAGTTTTATTCTAATACTTTTCATACAATTCCTCTACTAGAGTTGAATATATATATGTGTAAGAAGTGAAAATTGCATGGTTCCTCACTTTCCCATGATATTGGCATCATGAAGCCTCATTGGCCCCTGACAAACTATGAGCTAGGTAATGCATGAAACGCCAACCACAAATGTGATGGTGTTTCATTATATATTAGAGAATAGTGAAGTTGCTAAAAAATTCTATGTTCTAATACATTTATTCATTTTCTTAGAGTTCTTTTGGCTCCAATAAATTTTTAGGAAAAGAGAATGCCTCATAAAGAACTGTAGAAAATGGAATTTCGTAGATGAAATACAAAAAAAAATGTTTAAAGGAAGAGAACAAAGAAGAAACAAAGGTTTTGTTTTAAAGCATACAATGTATAGGAATAATTGTATGGACATACCTTATTTTGGTATGTTTTGGAATGTATGTAATCATGTAGAAAGAAAATGGGAAAGCATACAATTGTGCTTTGCACCGAAGGATATCTACCCCTGCAATAAGAGAAGGGTTAAATCCATAAGCTAGTAAATTATAAATTTACAAAACAAAACTATCAAAATATATATGTGTGGTTAGGTGTGTATGAAATGGCCAAAAAGGCAGAGGAAAAAGAACTTACAACAACAATACATCTACGACGTATTGAAGATTGTAGAACACAACACTTGGTGAACATCCAATCAGCCAACTAGTGGAAGTGCATGGGACATTTTCACCATTCTGCAACCATCAAGCAATGAAACCAAAGGAAAAAATGGAATATACAGAAGACTATATTTTTGAAAGGAATACAAACAAAGAATTCTATACATCAACATTATACATATAGATATACACATACATATACCTATACATATACATACATAAACATATACATATACATACACACACACATATATACATATACATACATGTGCATATACATATAAATATACATATACCTACAAACATACACTTTTCCCTTTGTTTATCACTTCTAGTTATCTCTATGTAGCATTGGCATTATAGTTATTACCATATGACCAGTTCTAGTTAAATGTTTTGTGTTTCTTCAAAAAAATATGGTTAGGGTCACTAATCTTTTCACCTCTTCCATTCTTCATATACCTAGCACTAAATATTATAGACAAATAAAGAACACTTCTCGAGGGTTTTTACTCACAGCCTAGACCTTACCTCTTAAAAAAATGATCTCCCTAAATGTTCCTCATTCGTGAATAAGATTTGCAAAGAAATCATAAATTTACAATTGTGAAGGAAATTGTTATATAGTAAATGTCTTTATAATAGTTTGAATATTCAATTGGGAAGAAAACTATTATATAGATTGGTCTAGGCATGAGATAAGTTTATCTCTAGCCTACTTTTGATATTCATTAGACCTGGAAGCACATTTATATTTTTTTTTCATTAAATTTGTATGTGAATGGCAACCAAGAACCAAGAATTATTAGCATTCAAAGAAACTTTAAATCAAATACAATGTCATTAAACTGATGGAATAAATAATTTGTGACTCTTGATTTTAGCATAATGAAAGAACTTATATGATTCATGTAGATTTTAAATGTGACTTAAAGAAGTTTAATCTCAATGATTAGCCATGTACAAAATATTTAATATATATTAAAATATATTGTCAAGTATTTCCTATATAGAAATATTTGAAATATATGTGGAAATAAATTGTTTAGTTTTCTTTCAAATTGTAATCTGTGTAAACATATCATGTAACCATCCAACTGATTTGAAATATTCAAAAGCAAGAATGACAACAAAATTGATGCACCATGCTACAATAAAAAATATGGTAGGTCAATAAACGTGCAAATATGTAGATGCAAACATAGGTATAAATTATGTCCATATTTCTTAAACAAAATTCTTAGCATGCGGTAGTCATCATTTAAAAGTTAAAGCTATGAGAAATGATCAAAATTGTAAAAGAGCAGGAAAAGCGTAGGATCTCTAGTGGAGCCTCTTTCTGGAGCAGGAGTAGATATCTTCATTATGTTTACAAGTAATAGTTTATACGTTGCTTCGAAATCAACTTTTGTTGCTTTGACAATCATTGTTTTCAGTTGTTCCTTTGAATTATATGTTTCAGTTCTAATCATAGTAGTAAAGATATGTGCTTTACCAACAAGGCCTTTAATAACAACAATAGGATTTTTTGTAGAGTCAGAGCTATCCTCCAATGCGTAGAGGTCTTTTGCTAGCATCTACAACAAAGTAGCACTTGGCAGCTTTATCAAAAGCAACACACCAAAGCCTAGGTACCTGAATGGTCTTGTAGCTTTAACTATAGAAGATAGCGATAGTTGCATTCCTCAATTTCCATCTGGAAACAATCACAAAACCAAACATCAGTATAGGGGTATGTGCATTTCCTTTTGCATTCTTTACCATTAACCAACAAGGGGCAAGCAAGGTAACAAAAATACTTAGTTTTTGCAATTTGAATGGTTGCTTTAAAAATGGCTTCAACAGTTTCTCCCAAATGGAGGAAATTGTTTAAGATAAATGAAATGGTAACTCTATCATTTGAAGGATGCAACCTCCGAGGTCTAGAAGAAGTTGAAGCTACTTGGTCTATTTTAATTGGCCCCTTGGATCTAAGAGTTTTTTCCTTAGGAATAGAAGGGTTAATCTCAAGGACTATTCCTATTGATGTGTTAATAACTTTGCCATTAAAGTAGCCTACACGGCCAGTACAGACAACAACAATGACTATTTCACTAGAAAGGTACATCTGGTGCAAGGTATCACCTTTTTCTTGCCAGCTTGTGCCCCACAAATTAACATCAATGAAAGAAGCAGAGACATCATATACTTTAATGGTTCATCGGATTGTTTTAGATCCATTTCTCCTACGAATAGTTGAAATGTACCCAACATGCACTACTATGCCAACAATATCAGTGAAGTTGTTATCACTATAGTTGCTTATTTCACTAACCAATACAAACATATTTTTTTTATACAGGAATCTCATCTTCAGATCGTTTTATTGTTGATTGTTGATCCAAAACAATCTCAAGATTACTATTTAATTTACTGAATCATTTAGTCACTTCCTTAACCAATCCCCTCAATATTGAGTAAGTAAAACCCACCTCAACTTGACCATAATGCAATTCAGCAATATCATCAAAACAAGTAATACATATTTCTATCCCCTCCACATCTATAATGTCAAAACTAAACAATTTCCCTTCACTTCTTTGTTTCTAAAAATGATGCATCTCCCTAATATGTGTTACATGCCCTTTCACTATCCAAACATTTTGATAAATGTTCAAATCTTTAATAGGGCTAACCTTTGGAGGGTTGTTTTCCTTTTTAGGGGACACCTGTAGACCAAATTTAGGGGCCCATTTAGAAGGAGAAGGTGAGTCAGGTGCCAACATTTTCTCTTCTTGCTACTTGAACAAATACCTAGGGGTCCTAATAATTTGACAATCAAGAATAATTACAACTAAGTTGGATATGATTAAGGCCCTGGAAAAGAAGAAAAAAAATGTATTGGACAAATTATATGAGGTAGAAATGAAAGAGATAACTTTTTAACATATATACAACAAACAATGCAGCCCACCTTGAATCTTGGATATTCCTATAGATGTAGTCTTTTAAACATACAAGGGACCCTATTTTCAAGGCACCTATAAACAACCTATCATTGCATTTGAAAGGGAGAGTTCATGTTTGCAAATGGTGGCCATAAGACAAGACAACCTTGTATCACTCAACTTGCCCTTCATCACTACAAAATTTTTTGAAGGAAAAAAATTGAAGGACCAGAGAGGAAACAACATCATGGACATTGATGGAACAAATTTCAAATGGAGTCAAAGTCAAATCTTTCTTTGCAGCCTACAAACATAAGTGTAATCAAGCAAAATGCACATCATCACACCAAATGGATAAAACAAGCAAGGAAAATGAAGGCTGCAAAGAGATACATTTTTAGGTGCTCTAAAAGATTAATGCATGTCTACTTTATTATCTATATCCTCTACTAAGGCCATCTATATATATACACCTAAATGGAAATCAAGTAGCAACAAAATGAAAGGTAGGAAACAATAAGAGCAAGCTTGCAGAAGGTACAACAAAAAAGAAAGGAAAACTTATGGAATCAGAGTCTGTAGGCTGGTGGATGGCATCCTCAGAGCTAGACTCTACAACATCAAGTGTACAAGTTGACACCAAATCAATTTTTGGGGGATTTGGAGACCCATCCATGGACCATGACTCCACAGACAGTTCTAGAATCTTTTAAAGGCAAGGAATCTTCCAACCATAGTTGACTCATTGACAACTCTATACCATAGTAAAAAATAAAAGATTAATGTATTCGAACATTCAATACCAACTCGTGGAGAACTTAGAATGCATACAATATTCTTGCTATATTTATATAAATTCCTATATGCAAGAATTTGTATATATTGCTACTTGTTGCTTCATCTTTCTTAATAGAAATAATGGAATATAGAACAACAATATAAATCCTTAAATACATATACGGGTTCAATTTTGCCTCTATTTAGATATTTTGGAAAACACAAATAAGAAGATATATATATCCATATGTACACATGTATCTATTATCTATATATACAACAATACATCTGAACGATAACATTTTCCATCCAAAAAAATTAAGCACGTTAAAGATTACAAAACAATCCTTGTTATAAGAACAATAAAATACTCTACCATGGGTAGCTTCAAATAGATGAGTGGAAAAAAATATCACAGAAGTTATTGATAGTTAAACAGGTGAGGGAAAAAGAATATCATGAAACACGTTAATAGAAGACAACCAGTCTATGTAGCAATTTCCTTGTAAATTCTAGTTCCATATTTTTTTGTGCAATACTTATTCACCAATGAGAAACATTTACGAATATCTTTTGTTGAAGAGACAAGCTCCACATTGTCATTATCAACTATGGGCAACTCTTCTATATTTGAATAATTTTACAACAATCTGCTATCAAACCAACACCATAATGGCTATTTCAACAAACCAACCCAACCAATATATTTTTTCACACATTTTGCAATATATTTTCCCATACACACACACACATATATATATATATATATACACAGACATATATATATATGTACATTCATACATATATACGTATATATACATATATACATATTACAGAGAAAAACACAAATTCTACTAGGATTATTAGGGAAACAATGAAGAACCACACAAATTAAGATAGGAGGGATTGTATATATATGGATATGTAGAGGGTTTCTTATCTGTTTGAAGTTTCCAACGTGATTTTTGTTAGCCAAACTATGAATAGGATTTGTTGTACAACAATTGTCCCATAATTTCTCTGTTGCTCTATAATATTTGATTCCACCCTATCTAGGTCACATTTTATACATAATGTGCAAGGAAGTACATTGGTTAAGTTTCATTGTCGAAAGAGCCATTGTGGCTACAATCTACTATTAAACCAGTAGGGACCACAGATCTAAGGTAGTGCTCTACTACAAAATCAACACAACAATTCCGCTTTCAAAAATACAACCTAGTCAATATATTATCCTCACAAAACATTTTTTCAAATGGATAACAAAAGGTGCAAACTACCATAATCAAGAGTTTCTTATGGTAGGAGTTGAAATAGATGAGAAAGAAATAATACATACATATATACATATATATACATATATATGTATATATATACATATATATGTATATATATATGTATATATATATATATACATATATGTGTATATATATATATATACATATATGTGTACATATATACATATGTATATATATATATATATGTATATATGTATGTATATATATATATATATATAAAACACTACAATGTCTATTTTAACAATGCAACTTAATCAATGTATACTTTGCCACACTACAACATTCAATATTGCATTTACTTCATCAGCCCCCATTGGACAACAACGACATAATGCATTAACCTTTGCAAAAGCAAACACTTACCATTTGCCTTCCACATATCAAGGTCACCACTTCCACAACCACCAAACCATGCTATATATATATATATATATATATATATACTACAATTAGCCCCTTTGAATCCCTCTAATTTATTTCACTTCAAATCCTTACAAAGAGGACACTATAGATTGTGAATGGCCATGTAATTTATTCTTCCCTTTTCCTATATAGATTTGTATATTCATTGAGTTGTCATGGTTTTCATTTTACGTTGATACTCGCCTTCTTTGTAGTTTGCTAACAAATAGATGAATTGTATAATAGTAGCTGCATTATCTGCCATTGAGTATTATAGAAAAAAGGGGAAATTGTAACAAAACTATTAGTAAAACATACATACATATATTTAGAGGTGGAAGTAGACATGCACTTATCTTTTCAAAGACTTCAAAATATATTTTCCTTAATCATTTTATCCATGTGCTATGATGATGTGCATTTTCCTTGATTGCACTTGTTTAACAAAAAAATAAATATAGATATGCTTCTAGTGCTAGTAAATATAAAGGTAGGAGAGAGATAAAATTATATTGTACCTAGACCAATGTATATAATAGTTCACTTGCCAATTCATAATCTAAGTAGAATTATTCAACACTCAATATTATAGGTAAATACCAAAAGGATAAAAAATCTATCAAAAATACATTTACTATGTAACACCAGGAAAACTAATTTCATCTATATACAATTATGTATGTATATGTATGTATATGTTTACATGTATATATGTATGCATATGTGCACATATTTGTATGTATATGTTTACATGTATATATGCATGGATATTTGTACATCTATATATACGTATATATGTATACATGTATATATATGTCCATATGTTTACATGTATATATATATGTGCATGGTTTACATGGGTATTTTTGCATAAATGATTAATTTATTGTTCATGCCTTTTGGGCTCTGCTTATTGTTCCTTTTGATAGCAGGCTGGAGGGTTTTAACACAAGTGTGTTGTAAAACCTGTGAGAAACTATACGTATATACACATGTGTGTGTATATATATATGTATGTATATGTATACATGTATATATTTGTGTATATGTTTACAAGTATATATGTATGCATACATAGACATGCATATACACATGTATATCTACATGTATACATACAAATGTATGTATACATATATATATGTCTATATGTTTACTTCTATATATATATATATATATATATATATATATATATATATATCTATGTTTACATCGATATTTTGCATTAATGATTAATTTATTGTTCATGTCTTTGGTTCTCTATTTATTGTTTCTTTTGATACCATGTTGAATGGGTTTAACACTGATGCACTACAAAATGTGCAAGAAAGTATATTGATTAAGTTGCATTTTCGAGAGAGCCATTGTGGTGTTGGTTTGATAGCACATTATTTATTGTTCATTCCTTTTGTTCGGTGCTTATTGTTCCTGTTGATAGCGGGTTGAAGGGTTTTATATTGATTAAGATGCATTGTGCAAATAGTGAGTGTGGTGTTGGTTTAGCAACAAACCATTGTTAAAATCACCATGTTCTGCTCTATCCTATAGCATCTTGGAGGGAGTTAAGGTTGTTGTGCCACATAATTTGTAAGTGGTTTCACATGGTAATTTTGTGTCAATGATTAATTTATTGTATATATGTATATATATATCTCTATGTCTACATGTATATGAGTATTTGTATGTTTATATGTATATATATGCATATATATATATATATGTATGTATATATCTATGTATATCTTTACACGTATATATGCATGCATATGTAGACATGTATATAAATTAAATCACATTGTCGAAAGAGCCTTCTTATATATATACACACTTAATCAAGACTCCAAGGTACATTAGTGTTATTCTAATACCTCTTTTAGAATTTCTCTATTTCTCTATAATATTTAGTGTGAGGAAATGTTGCTCAATTTTTTTGATAAATTAAGAATATTTAACTACATTTTCCCCTATAGCAACAAGTATCAAGCCAAAAATGCACAACAATAACTACAAACAATAAACAAGGGCCACACAAATTACTCACCCCAACCATATTTTTTTCATGAAAGGAAAAATATTTAACTACAATTTCCCTAAATCCACAATAAATAGAGCTCCCAACACCAAAGATATACATAGATAATCTAAACAGTAGACCAACAATGAGTGAAACAAGATTTAACTACAAAAATCCAAAGTTGCACACGCATAACTACAAAGAATAAACAAGGGCCACAATTTAAATCACTTAGCCCAAGCATATCTCTTTGACAATAAGAAGGAATACATAAATTGTAAAAGACCTATTAGCATAATACTAAACAACCAAATATTAGTAACCCTAACTATATTTTCCCCATGAAAGGAAGAACATTTAACTACAATTTCTCCACCTGCAAAGAGCAGTAGTCTCTTCCAAGTCTTGAAAATCGCTATAATGCAAAAGATAGAAACCTATTAGAAGAACACATTAATAATAAATTAATCATGTATGAAAAACACCCATCGAAACATTAGTATAAGGCCACGACCTCCATTGAACATCTGAGATACATCACTTGACACTAAATATCATATACAAATAGAGAAATTGTAAAAAGATCTATTAGGATAATAGTAAACACCCACCAACACAATTTTATCTCCAATATGTCAATGGTTTCATACATCCCTTAACCCTACACATAGATAGATACAATTCCTCCTATGCTAATAGTTGCAACGCTAAAGATATACACAGATAATCAATATAGTAGACCAATGGCGACAAAAAGTAGATTTAACTATAATTGCTCCTGTGGTAATAGGTATAAAGACAAAGAAACATATAACAAGAAGACAATAACAATAAATTAATCATTTATGAAAAACACCCATGTATAACAGAGTATAACCCCACAAGCTTCATTGAAAATGAAAACCAAACCATGTGTATGGCAGGAAAGATGCACAATATATATATATGTGTGTGTGTGTGTGTGTGTGTGTGTACATATGTATGAATAAACAAGGGCCACTAAAATCACTCAACCCAACCATATATTTTTGACAATAGGAAGAATATTTAACTACAATTTCCCTAAAGCCACATTAAATACAACTCCTAAACCCAATACGTAGCAATAATCTATGCAAAATGAGTACAACCCTCCACTTCACTAAATATTATAGAGAAATCGATAAATTGTAAAACAGGTATTAGAATAGCACTCAACAACCAATAATTAGTAGCCCTATCCATATTTTTTTTCACAAAACAAAAAAGATTTAACTACAGTCTCTCCACCCCCAAAGACCAATAATCTCCTTCAAGTCTCAAAAATGGGTATAACGCAAAAGATAGAAACATAAAACAAGAAGATGTTGACAATACATTAATAATCTATGTAAAGAACCCATGTAAAAATCAGTATAACCCCACAAGCTTATTTGAAAATTTGAGCTACATTACCACAAATGAGAAATTATAAAAAACCTGCTAGAATAATATTAAATAGCCACCAAAGTAATTTTATCTCCAATATGTTAATGCTTTCATACAACCCTAAGCCCTACACATAGATCAACACAATTTCTCCCATGGTAATGGCTACCATGCCAAGGATACACACAGACAACCAAAACAATAGACCAACAACGTGAAAATAACCAAGCCCAACAATATTTGTTTACGGAAGAAAAAAAGACAATGATATTCTCTTTCAAATCTTGAAAATGGGTATAAACATAGACAACCAAAACAATAGACCAAGACCGAACAAATAACTAACCCTAACCATATTTTTTGAAGAAAGAAAGAATATTTTTCTGCAATTTCTCCATCCATAGAGGACGATAATATATCTCTTTCGAAACTCCAAAATGGGCATAACACCAAAGATACAAAACATATAATAAGAATACATAAATAATAAATGAACCATCTATGTAAACTACCCATGTAAAAGGACTTACAGATTCCAAAGCACAAGAGTTTTCAATCTAGCATAAAATAGTTTGTGAACAACCTACTATCAAACTAGTGATAGAGCTGAAGGACACAATTTTTTTATAATATTCTTCTATTAATCCACCGACGAAGCCAAATGCAAGGATTTTTACAATGGCCTCCTATGAAACCAATACCACAATGGTTGTTTTGACAATGCAACTTAATCAAAATTGCTCCTATCGTGATGGATACAACACGAAAGATACACACAGATAACCAAAACCATAAACAAATGACGAACAAATTACTAACCCTAGGCATATTTTTTTATGAAATAAAGAACATTTAACTACAATTCCTTCATTGATGTAGGACGATACTCTCTTTCAAATCTCCACAATGGGTATAATGCCAAAGATACAAACATTTGACAAGCAGACATAGACAATAAATTAACCATCCATGCAAACCACCCATGTAAAATGACTTATAGATTCTAGAGAACACCACTTTTCAATTTGGCATAAGATGCTTTTCGAACAATTTGGAATCAAACCAGTGACAGAGTCAAAGCCAATGATTTTTTTCACATTTTTCTACCATGAAACCAACACCACAATTGTTGTTTGCATAGTGCAACTTAATAAAATTATACATTCCCGGATTGCTACATTCAATATTACATTTACTTCGTCTGCCTCCATTTTACAATAGCCACAAAATGCATTAACCATCAGGTGAGCAAGCACTTACCATTCACCTTATGCCTTTCGAGAAGACTACTTCGACCACTCCCAACCCACGCATTTGCAAAGGTCCATGTCAAACACTTGCCATTCACCTTCCCCATTACAATGACACCATTCCCCACCGCCACCAACCCACATAATAACCAGCTCCCACATTGCCATGAAAAAAAAGGGTCCCCTCCCTGCTGGTTGGTAGACCCCCAGTGCCAACAAATCCAATTCGCGGTTGGGCTGATGAAAATCCCAATAGAAAATTCAAACAAAATAGCCTATTAGCTAAATATTATCTTTGTTATTACTATTGATGCATGATTTAAGTTTCTTCATATTATATTTTCTCTTTCATATTTTAATATGGTTTCAAAGTGGTTAAATATTTCTATTCATACATATTAATATCTATAGATAATACCAACTTTCATGAAGATATTTTATAGCCATTTAACTAGTATTGTGCATGAGTATTCTTTGATAAATACACCCATGATATAATGCATAGTACAAGAGCTTTGTAGTTATACATCCATTCATTTATATAATTATGGATTTTGTACACCATGGTATATAAGACTAGCATGATAATGTATCCAATGCATGTTTTGGATCTTAAGGAAATAATAGATAAGAGGATACACCAAAATTCTCAAGGTATACAATGCTCTTTGTGGGTCTATGATGATAAAATGAAAAGAGACAAAGAGTTTTCGACACATGACAAGGTACTTGACCTTGGTAGATTTTCTTAGAGAACAAAGATCAAATGTGACACACAAAACTATTAATCCATGAAACATTTACCAATGGGAAAGGCTCCTTCCATAATACCATAGGTTCCATTAATGTCGTAAGATTCTTTCACTAATGTGATGTTTCCTAATATGAGTTTATGATAGTTAACATTGATAATTAATGATTCAAAAGAACCTTTTCCATGTAGTTGTAATCCTCATTGACTATGATATTACACATTATGACTTCCTTGGGATAGGTTTGTTGGAAGAATCATAGTTTTTATTCTTCATCTCTCTATAAGTAGGTACTTATATCAGTATCTATGATTCCATCATCAAGGAAGCCATTATGAAAAAGAAATACTTTTTTGGATTACATAACCCAAGGATTTCTTTGTCTATAGTATTGGCATTTACTTTAAGACCATGCATAAAACATGGACTTATTCAACATGGAAGGAAATGTGTAGCTCATACTCTCTACACCTTTTCTCTATTATCTTGGCTTTCATTTTGGAGTTGATATTAGTGGAAGATATTAATGCCAAAGAAGTAGGATAAACACATGATGTAGATGGTAGTAATGGTACAAGAGTAGTATATTGGAATTAGGAGAATCTAGGAGATAAAGGTCAATCAAAATTTGAAGAATATGCAACTATTATATTTAGTCTACCCAATTATATTAGGAAATAAAGGTGTACATAAATAGGAGTGAGGGAGGCAACCAACCTCCATGAAATGAGGATAAGACTCCTAACCATGGAGTGGTGGTAATTTTTCTACCAAAAATGAAAGAAGAGGTGTCAAAAGTTGTTGACACCTCTCAAGACACCAATCAACATTGAAAAATCAATGAGAATGAGTGAATTGGACACCTAAGTAGGCTTAAGTAATCCAAGTGTATGTATAAAGTGCAATATATATACTAACATGGGAAACTTCATATAGAAAAATTTTGGGACCTTTTTCAAGTACATTCCATTAGTCTATAGTATTAAAAGGAGTTAGAATTTTTGAGAACTATGACTTCTATAGTGTTTTTTAGTAATTTAATACACTAATGGTATGTGGATGGGAGTTCCTACATGTTAGTGATCCTTAAGAAGCCAATAAGTATGTTACATATAATTTCAAGATAAAGATCATGAAAAGATATATTTTGTAGGACTACACCCACCTAGGTTGGAAGCCAAATGATTCATTGGGTATCTCTTACTATATTATCATAATTTTAAAAAACTATTTTATTTCAAGGTTTCATGTTATTTTCATAATATCACCTTTTTCTATAAGTGTGTATGTACACACAATCAAACCAAACCCATAAAACATAAGGGCTCAATTTACTCTATTATAATTACAAGTGGACTCTATAATGAGTGCTTTGGTATACTATCATTCAATAGAAGACATGTCATTTGGATTTGATGTAAGGTAATACAAAGAAGACAAGTGACCTACCATTGTATATTAAATTATTACCCCCAGTACTTTCACACTAAATTTGGTGTCTAATTTTGCATGTAAAGTTAATTACATTCATACTTTATTCATTTTGGGACCAAATTGGAAAAATATATTTAATTTCCTTACATCCCTAGTTTTTAGAGCAAAAATTTTCTACATATGGGTGCTAGGTTTCCTAGTCCTAGGAATTTTCCTTAAAAATAATACACACTCTAGTGTCAAAATTTGGTGTTTTGAAATTGATGCTTGGTTAGCCTAAGTCCAAAATATCCAATTGGGATGAATATATGAAATATTTTTCCCTCTCATTTGAACATCTATGATATCTTATGAGCTATTATGTGCTAATTGTTAAGATGTGTCTAATTTTTTCTCTACATGGCTGCACTAGAACACTCTATTATGTTATTTTAACTAACCCTTACAACTCTTCAAGGCTATTTCTTGCCTTATTCATCAAGTCTTTTTGTAATTTATGGTGTGTCATCACTTCAACAAGGGTTTCATGCCTAATGTAAATTTGTATTATGTTATTCATTTATTGTAGTCATTGTTATCTACTTTGCCTCATTACTGTAAAAATCAGAGAAACAACTATAAATTTCCCCCCCACCCCCCAACTTCTAGTTTGAATCAATGACTATCTTTAGAAATTTTAGAACCCAAACTCCCAACTACCCAAAAATGGTTTCAAAATCTTGCTATCAAATAAGATTACCATATATGACAAAAAATTGTACTCATATGAACAAAAGGGATGGAATGCAAATCTTACAAAATAAAGCGAACTATACATTACCATCTTTTTGTATATAATTGATAATTTTTTTGGCCCATTCAAAGTCTTAGACTACCTCAATCTATTGCATTTTATTTAGAAAATTTATTGCCACCACTGCTCACTCTCTACGTTTGTGCAACGCCTCCCCTTTAATGTTCAATATGAAGGGGTAAAAGGTTAATTCCTCACCCAAAACTAGAAGATGCTCTAGGTCATAGGGTCCATGTATACCATGACCAAAGGAGGAAACATCCATCACCTCCTTGAGCCTGCCCAAAATTCTAGATATTAAAATCTTAGAAGATATTTCAATCACCTCCACCTTCAAAGTGTGCAAGTCTAGTAGTGTCACCATGAATCATGAGGAAATGTTTGAATCCACCCTATACCACTCGACTGACACTAGAAATTCTCAAGCCAAGATGAGTTTAATTGCTCCAATCAACATAATATTTGGTTCCAACGTGATTCATTTCAACCAAATTTTTGAGATTATGTTGTAGAAGGCCATCTATCTATGGGTAATTGCTAGGCTAATGGGAGTATCCACACCTCCTTGTTGAAACAAAGAAAAACATTGTAACTGATATATGCACTATGAATTTTAGACTCTAAATATGAATTGAGATACACTATATTGTTAATGACACTTATGTGTGAGGAGGAACTCTAATGAATGCACCAATAGATACTACTAAAAATTGACTATACACGTATCTAATTAGTGAAACTAGTTTTCATCCTCCACACATGCACACCTTTATACTTAGAAAAAAAACCATAAAAATAAATACTGGCATGAACACATGGCATTAGTGAATTTGGCTAGTTTCCTTTATTTTTGAAAGACATCTCCATACCTCAATAAATATTCATTATTGTACCCATCAAATTTAATTTTAAATGCAATGATGGTATAAGGGGAATACCGGCTCCTTTGGCTAAGAAAATATTAAAATAGCATTCCCTAGAGTTTAGAAGGCTTCCTAGCTTTTACAATGACCCCATAGAGTTGCACTACTAAATTGAATAAAATTTTGAAATATCTTCATGTAGGGGTTACACTTTCTAGAAGATTCCAGGGTAGTTATGCATTCTAGATAAAAGATGTGAATGGGTTTATAGAGGGGGAGGTAGATAATAGTAGATGATGGCTTTGATTTATAGATTTGTAAATTTATGTAATCAGAATGCCCATGTGATGTCAGTTTTACTATTGTAATTTTATTTTCATTTAAGTGATAATATAAATATTTTTTCTTCCTTCTTTTATTTTTTTGTACAATTCTCTATTTTTGTTCTATGTTTTATATTTTAATGGGAGTAGCCTTCATCAAACACCCACTTGGTTACTAACCATCATTGAAGATATAAAATGGTAGATTAGGGTTTTGGTTCTTTCTTGGGGGATGGTTTGATATTGATTAATTGATTTTTGATTGACTCAATATGATAATGCAAAAATGTACCTAGGTCAACTATGAAAAATAAATAAAATTAATGTGATTACAAACAAAAACAACACAAAAAACTAAAAAAAAAAGTATAAAGTATTAGAGTGCAGACATAGAGGAATGTTTCATATAAATTTAAGTATAAACTAGGTGGGAAAAAGTAGTAGCATCCTAGACCCAAAAAACCAAATATCATTAAGAACTTATGAATCTCTCAAAGAATCATCAAATATTTCCTTATAAATAATTGATGATATCTAAAAATCCAAGATAGATATCTATGTTGGAGTATTTCTCAGATGTTCAAGGAAGTATATTGGGTGGCTCATTAGGAGAACAATGGTATACCTTAGATAGTAACAAAACCATGCCTAGTAGTCACAAAATAGTTAGGACTTTTGATTATGATGGTTTCAACTTATGGATAAGCTCCTTGACTATGACCAACTACTTACTCATATGAGGTGTGTGTTCCATTGACATTGTTTGCTTGGGTATTATGAGATAGGCCTTTAATTGACATTGAGGGTTCATTTTGGTTCTACAAACATTGTAACAACTAAGTGGAGTTCAAAAACATCATCAAACATCTTGCATGTCTACTTGGATATTTTTCTTCCCAAAGGGAGAAATTTTATTCCATTCCTAAATATAAATTATCATCATTTTCCAAGCACCTATCATGATAATAATAGATCATACATAATGGGGGTTGCACTTCCTCTCTACTTCTCTCATATGTATGGTGGATATGTAATGAAAGTACTCCTTAGTGTTTTATTGAGTCTTCCATACTTTTCTTGTACATTTTTATTTGCATATTTTCTCAGTTGGGAAGAAGTTTTATCATATATATTTTTCTCTTTTACACATCTTGTGAGAGTTTTATTTGTTCATGCATTGGTGCCAAATATTACCTAGTAGAAAGGAAACAACTTATTATTCTTGCATCACTATATTTTATCATACTTTCTATGTTGTATTTAAGGGTGTTCTTGTTGTCTCGACATACCATATTACCTAGCTAGTCTATGATTAGGCCTATTTACACTAGTCTATCATGCCTTCTAAGTTGCAATAATTCTACTAATTCTTCCCTTTAGTTTCCTTGATAGGTTTTACAATCTTTTATTTTCTCTCTAAAATTGCTAGAATTAAAATGCTAATAATTATAAGTATTTTTTTCCAATTCTTTAATTTTTGAAAAATTGAATATTGATAGCTAAAAAATAAATTTAAATTTTAAAATAATAAAATACCAATACTAAAATATTAAGATTAATTTGTATTTATTTAATTGATTTAACAAAGAAACATGATCTGAAAAAGTAACTTTTCTATATTGAAAAATCTAAGAAAAAAGAATCTTAGAGTAGATCCGAAAAGGGAAAAAAATTGTGGACCTACTATGTGATTTTGGGCCTCATTTTCTTGGTCTAGGGCACAAGGATTCCTGAGTCTAGTTTCATTTTTCTTTGATTTGATTGTGTAGGCATGTAGCTCCCTATCTACCTTTTGTGCTCCTACTTTGTAATCTCTATCTTTGGATCTAAACTTGCACAAATATGGAAAAGAGAGAGGAGGGTGTGGTTTTATAATATTTTTCCTAAATAAAACCCCTGTTTTAGTATCTCTACTTCGACAAGTATCTAATGGATTGATTGATAAAATGTGTGTACTCTCAACCTTAAGTGTGTCTAAGGTTTTAATGAGAAAAAATGCATGAAACCCTACTCAAATGTGTTAGAGAAGGATTCCTAAATGACAAAAATGAGTTCAACCCAAGAGAAAATCAATTACCTTTAGGAAAATCTGAAACACACCGATACCTCAATTAGGGAAAAAAGTATGTTGAAGCTTGAAGATAAGAACACTCTACAAAAAAGTCATCAGGTTTAAGAAAGTGGTCAAAAGCACTATCCTAACCTAGATTCCATTATATTCTTCTATTGACATCTATCTCCAATAATTGCAAACCTGTAAATTCAAATATATTTTGGTAGAGTATAATTTCCTCAATATTCTTCTTCTTAATTTTGAAATAATAATTAATATTTATATAATGGAACTTAGGATAAATTAAAGTTTAAGATGACATATTTAAATTTAAAATTTAACAATTAAATTGTTTCCAAGGCCTAAATTTGAAATTACATCTATGAAATTAAATATGAACAAACACAAGGAATCAAGATTCTTGTCAACGAAAATAGTTGGTATAGTGTGCAAGACACTGTAGACTAGCTTTTTAACACTTCAACAAAGCTTGATATTGATTTCTAGGGTCTACTAAAATCAAGACTTTTTATAGTTGAGGCACTTGTCCAAATTAATTTGATGATGTTAATTGATGAAACACTTTTTAGGGTAGTGTAGACACATTATCTTAGGTTGATAGGAAAATTTATGGATTAATGAATGTCTAGATGCATTAATGAGAAGGCCACTCAAGTCAGCTCCACATAGAGCATGGAATTGTTCATTCACCTAAAACGAAGTATAATTTTCAGCACTAAAATTTTGAACTATATATTTTCACATTTCACTTTGGTTAACCAATAAACAAGTGTGCTTTATTCCCAAATTTAGTGAGTGCATATTATTTTCTTGTATATGCTTGCATGGCCTTGAAAATAAAATTAAAAAAAAAAACATTTCTTTTCAAATTTATTTTAAATACACTTCCTTGTATTTAATATTTACCATCATTATCTTTACCCCAATATTCATTTTCTAGTATAAACATTAAATGACTATCTCATAATTAATTGACATTAGCCAACATTAAATGCCCCTGGAACTCTAATATGTAATAAAATCTAAAAGGATAAAATCTTATCTAAGCATTAAATATGCCTAGGACCTAAGTGCACTTAATATGTAAATAGGACCCCACTAAGTAACTAGATAAGAAATGTACCTATTTACACCAACAACTAGATCATAGTCTTCTAGCTTTAGTACATTGGGATGACATTGACAAATACTATAGATTTCTTTTGTGAATCTCATCATTTAGATTTGATAGACACACTTGAGGATATATGTCTAGTCATTTATTATGGTCACATCATAGTGGAATAAATATTGTTTGGCATTCTAAAACATTCATCATCTTAAATTTTCAAGAATCTACCATCACTGTCAAAGATTATACACTATGGGAGGTTATATTTTCTCTATCTTTCTCTCATATATGGGTGGTATCTATTGTATAATGGAGATGAAAGTAATCCTTGGGAGGCCATTTTGAGTCTTCCTTGCTTCACTTGTACATTTTTATTTATGTCTTTTCTCTTTTAGAGATAAGTTTCTTCCTATAGAGTTTTTTATACTCTACTTGTGACAAATGTATTTCTTTGTATATGAATACATAACATGGCTCTATAACAAGGGTTCATCTTATTATTGATGCATCTTTGCATTATTTTGTACTTTCTTAATTGCACTTAAGGTAGTTGTTGGTGTGAACATAGTAAATTATCTAACTAGTTTTTATGACGTCATATTTACACTTATAAAAATAATTTTACTTAGATCATTTAATTTTTGTATCTCATATTATAGGATTAAGATACATTTCACGAACTTAGCTTGTCTTATATTTTCAAACCTATTGTATAATAAGAATTTATTCATTATATATTATAATGGTTTCATTTTAAATTTAATAAATTCTTTGACTTCAGAATATTTACATTTGTATTGGTTGTAGATGATCGTTGGATACTTTGTGGTTGATAAAAATATTTACACATGTCACTTACATAAATTTGTATTTTGGTAATGTCTTGTATTGCCGTGTTAATCATACACAGAATTACGCCAATTACAATTTAAAGATTCAGCAAGGTTTTTATGGTCTTAAGAGTAGAAAAATATGAAATAGAAAAAGGACACGAATACAGAATGGATGATTATATTTGATGGTTCATTGATAGGAAAGAGCTTAATAATCTGCACTTCTCAATCATTTTATTAAATGCTTAGGGCATTCTTGGATGAGATAAACAAGTCGAATTATTTTTTATAATCATCAATCCATTTTTGGATGATCATTATCTCTTTTTTTCGTTGCTCTTTCAGCCAGACTGGGTCGTCACTAGCACTTAGTTCAATGTCTTCAGAATTCCTTCCTGCGTGACATTCATTTCTCATAATATATTAATTATTCTTTCTGTTTCATTGTGGGTGAAAAGAGAACATCCTAATCCAACTTACCCTCTTCGGTGGTAATAGCTACAATGCTTTCAGAAATGTTCGCAAGCACACTGAAATTCCATTCACAACATGCACAATTAACTAAATAAGCAACACCGTAAAAAATGGTAAAATGATTAATGGACATGAAATATGAGAAGAAGACTCACTCACCCTCCACTGCTCCATGGATCTCTTAACCCATTGGAGAAAAAGATATTGCTTCCAAAATCCTTCAACACTCTTTTCATGTCCTGGACGTTAATTATAAGCAAGGATACGTCAATAAAAATCAATCCCAAACCAACTTGTCTGCTATTTAACAGGAACCAAAAGTTTACTAAGATATAACTTTAACTGTAACAATTTTCGACAAAACTCGCTAGCAGATTAAAATTTACATACGTGCACTCCGAATTTAGTTGTTGCCCAGTGTTGGCGTGGCACGACTCCGTATGTATGGTAGCATTCCTGGAATGGGACTTGAAATTAAAGTGGTGCGGCCGTATCATCGTGCCAGGAGGATTGCTTATTGGAAGCACCAGTTCAGTGCAAAGCTGCGGGTCAAGAAAAGCTGTTAGATGGGCAGCGTAATTTCATTTCATTCTAATAGCCTACTTAAGAGAAAGGATGCTCAGAGACCTGCCAAACAAGTCCGTTATAAGTGAGATTAGGAGGACTCAAATCCATGCATCGGCCTTGGCTCGTGTAATTTGCTCCAGCAGCTATTCTGCTGACAGTGTCTGCCCCTCCGGGTAGGCTATTGATAGCGGTACAGATATGCAGCAAGCCCAGGTTACATAATAGAACTAGTATGTAATAGCCTATTGATAGTTGTTGGGAAGCGTATTTACCCCTTCAATTTTTTTTAAATCGTGCGCGGCTGCGCGGATGTAATTTGATTCAAGAATGTCGCCCAGTGCGTCCTTATCCGTAATAATCCTGCGGCAGTAACAACCGGTCAAGAGATTTCAATTATCAGTATTGTAAATAAAAAGAATGAGGAGTGCATTGTTGTCACTTTACTAGCAAGAGTTAAATAGTTTGCTTAGCCTTAGCAATCCTTGAGGGCTAGATGCCATTTTGTCTATCATGTCCCACGATTCTTTAATTCTTCTGTAGCAGATGTCGCTTACATCCAGCGTCATATTTCATATTTAGAAAAGTCAATTTAATGATTATTCATTTATTCTTGTGGACATGAAAGAGATGAACGAACAACATACTCTGAAATCTTTGGAGATAACGCTGCCAAAACTAAGTGTGGGAGCGGCGTCGTCAAGTTCAAGGTGTTGGAATTAATTTCTATCATCTACAATAACTTACCTCATTAAATGCAAACTCTAGAGAATTCGATGTAAGAAGAGTCTAGAAAGATGATTGTCAGCGATAGAAGAGTCTAGGAAGACACGTGGAAAACAACTTCCAGAAATTTCTGTAATCTTCTAAGCCCTCTATAAAAAGAGGCAGATGTAATCGGTTAAGTAGGCAATAGATATTGTGTGCAGCAGCACACTTGTGAAAATATCTTGTCTCCTCTGCCCTCCTTCAAAGTGGTATCAGAGCCAAGTTAGATCCAGAAGATGAGGGCAGAGTTAATGCTGCAGAATAGATTGTGTGATCTGTAGATCATTGGAGTCGCCATTGCAGATGAACGGAGGTGGCATGAAGGCACAATGAGTTGTTTTTTATCGCAGTCTTTCTTGAAAGAGTCAAAGTGTCAATTCTTTACAAAGATTGTTGTGAGAGCTGCTAGTATCACAGTCTTTGTAGGATTGTTGTTTGAGATCGTTGGCTTTTGCAAGAGATTGTAGAAGAATTGGAAGTTAATTAAGATCAGGATTGTTGTTGCTGTCTGAAGAATGCAGTTTGGGCCGTAGCCAAACAATGTCCAAAGATGCAGAGTTGTAGCTCAGCCGATTAGAGGAGCAGTTGATAGAAGAAATTCGCTGGAGGATCGCTGTTGTTTCTAACACCATTAAAAGGATTCGCAGTCAAAGAAGAGGCTGCAATCATTGGAGGTTGTAGAAATAGAAGGTTGTTGTATGCATAAACTTGCAGATAATTCTAAGAGCCGCTACATATTATCCTGGCTTGCAAGTGAAGGTTTGTAGTAGTGTGAAGAAAGATCACCAAATGCCAAATGTGTAGTGGCAGAGAACGGAAGTCTAAGGAGATTAGTTATGGTTTGTAACCTGATTTGCATCCACCGCCAGTCAGATTGAAGGCTATGTGAACTATAGAAAATTGAGAAGACAAGGAGATCGTTTGGGAAATCCTGTCACCATTTGTGACAGACGTCAAAAGCAAAATGAGGAGATCTTGTCACCATTTGTGACAGATGCCAAGAGTCTATTAGGATCCCCAAGCACCCGCAGAGTGATTCAATGGCCTGTTGATAAACCAAGTGAATCACACCTGAACCTACGATGGACTGGTAACCAAGAGGGCCAGAGCTCGTGGTTAGAGCATCCCAACTACAACATGGGATTTCCTAGGTTCGATCGCTAGATCTTGAAGATTTTAGATGCCGCAGCATCAATGAAAAAGGTAGAATGTAATGAGAATTTGTGGTAGAAATTAAGGGGGAGAAATGTTGGAATTAATTTCTACCATCTGCAATAACCTACCTCATTAAATACAAACTCTAAAGAATTCGATGTAAGAAGAGTCTAGAAAGATGATTGTCAGTGATAGAAGAGTCTAGGAAGAAACGTGGAAAACAACTTCCAGAAATTTTTGTATTCTTCTAAGCCCTCTATAAAAAGAGGTAGATGTAATCGGTTAAGTAGGCAATAGATATTGTGTGCAGCAGCACACTTGTGAAAATATATTGTCTCCTCTACCCTCCTTCACAAGGATAGGTGCAGATGATACGAGGGCGCCGATTGTTAGGTGCGGATACTTGAGGCGAAACCATGCAGCTAGCACTACAAAATACCATTTCAATGATTGAGTGCCACTAGTTTTCAACGAAGAATATTGGCTCATATGAAAGAAATCTTACTTACTTCCACCATAGTTTGCACCAAACACAACGACTGGACAATTCTCAGCGTTTAATGTTTTCCTCAAATGGACAATGAGTGTCACATAATCGGCCAAGGCCTACGTGGATGTGAAGTAACCCATTGTGCTCGCATTTGCATATGCCACCTCCATTCCCCCGAACAACATTGAGGTTCCGTAATAACGGTGCTACATAACTTGCCACAATTAGCCCTAATAATATACTTATCAAGGTAGGATGCCCAAAAAAATTAATTGAACTTACAAGCATGGACGAGGAATTCAAAACAAACTGAAATACTACCTCTATGTACACCATAAGAGCTTTGAACTTGGGAGTCTGATCTATAATGATTCCTGTGTCCAAGTTGTACGTGATGTCAACTGCTGAAACCAACCATATAAATATTGGAGAACTGTTTTGAGCGCCGCCCCAATTGGATTTGTCTATGAAATATCGTTGGGGAAAGGTTTGATAACTCTCTGGCGTGTATCCAAAATGGT
Organism: Sequoia sempervirens; assembly: GCA_007258455.2. Taxonomy (NCBI): domain Eukaryota; kingdom Viridiplantae; phylum Streptophyta; class Pinopsida; order Cupressales; family Cupressaceae; genus Sequoia; species Sequoia sempervirens. The sequence goes on from VDFB02353493.1 coordinate 53,089,917, forward strand.
CCAGAACTTGGGTATAGTTGTATGCGTCATAAGAAACTTTACTTAGACTTGAAACATAAGAATTAGTGATTCGAGCCGTCTTTAGCTTCTCCAGAAAACTGACAGTATTTTAGCAGAGGGAGAATGTTCACAAAAGTTAGATTGCATAACATAAGACTAATCTGGAAAATACAGAGTAAAAACAGAGCAAAAAGATGGAGCGTTCGAGCTCATTAATGTTCACAATAAATACTAGAACTAACTCCCTACTACATATGTGTGAAGTTAACAAAAAAACTGAAACATGAGTGACGTTTATAGGTGGAGTTAATAATTACATCTAACACTCCCCCTTAATTTTGACTCCATTTTCATTACAATGTTTTTAGCAGTGACAATTCCTAATTGTTGTTTTTGAAATTCAAAGTTTGCTTTTGCCAATGGCTTAGTAAATATGTCTGCCAATTGATCTTTAGAGTTGCAAAACTGTAGATTAACTTCTCCATTGCTGACTAGCTCTCTGATGAAGTGGTAACGGGTATCGATGTGCTTGCTCTTCTGATGGAAAACATGATTTCTAGAAAGTGCTATCGTTGAGTTGTTATCACAAAAGATAGTAATTGGCTCCTTCTTTGTTTCTAGTTCAATATCACTTATTAACCTCTTCATCCATACAGCTTGACAAGTTGCTGTTGTACCTGCTACGTACTCTGCCTCTGCAGATGAAATAGTGACTATGGGCTGCTTCTTGGATGCCCATGAAATTGTATCTATGCCCAAACAAAATGCATAACCTGAGGTGTTTTTTCTGTCGTCAACACTTCCTGCAAAGTCACTAATTGTAAATCCAATGAGCTGGTTGTCTTCAGAACCTGTCTACAAAATACCATGTTGTGTTGTTCCTGCAATATATCTTAATATTCTCTTCCCTGCCTTCTAGTGGGATTCCTTCGGTGACTCCATGAACCTAGAAACAAGGTTGACTCCTGTAGGACCCTAAATCTGCATTGGATCAAAAACAAAAACCATTAGTATTGTTAGTAAACCAAAGCAAACCAAAAGATCCCCTATAAGATTCATCTAATCACAAGAATGATGCCAAAGAAACAAGCAAAACATAGAAATGCATCATTCTAATGAATCAAACTAGCATCTTATAGTGGATTGGTGTCACATGTGCTAGTGACCCTTTCCCAATCCTTGATTAATAAGCTTAGATGATGATGATAAGATGGAAATGATGAGCAAAATTAGTTCTCAAGGAGAGTAACTTTGCATATGCTTTTTGGATGAAATTGTGGAGGATTTGCTCAATGTTGAAGCCTCTATTTGAAGATTTCAAATGCTAAGATTGTTGAAGAGGGACCAATGTGGGACTAAAGATTAAGCCAATGATAGGAGGACACTTGTCATCATGTGATTGATGGATGTATGTGCAAGATTTGGGAAGAGTGCCCAAGAGGGGGAAAATTTGAATTCAAATTTTGCCATAAATTTGAGAGGGGGACAAGAAAGAAGAGCAATAAATGCCCTGTTTGACTTGTCATGTTGAGAGAAAATGAGGTTTTAATAAATCAACAAAATTGATTTATTGTGCAAGTGGCTAGGTCTAGATAATGCAAGTGGGATGTGATTAGTATTAGATTAGGATTAGATGATGATCATGCTGATTAATGCTGATTAGATTATTTTGACATTTTGGACTTTGATAATTGATTTATTTAAATCAGAAAATGATGGAAAATGATTTAGGATTTGATTTAAATGGATTCCTGATTTATTTAATTAAATGGATGATGAAGGTTGAATGATAATGTTTATTTGATAAATGAGATTATTTAATGAATGGATTAAAGGTGATGAATGGACCTAATGCAACATCTAGTTCGGTTGATAAATGATCCTGATCAAATGCAGAATGTAAATTTTGCATGTCTACATTTTGCCCCTCTTTGAAACAATGTACTTGTTGCGTTGGTTCAAAGAATAAACTTGCCGCAATCGAAATTAAAAAATTTCATGATTTTTCAGATGCCCCAGCGGAAAGAAGTACACTGGTACATTGCCCCCTCGAGAGATCGAGCGAAAAGATTCGATTTGAGGGTCGATCTCGCGATAAAGAGGTTGAAAATGGATGGTTATGGACGATGATGCAAAGATGATGATTTCAAGATGCGTAGAATAACAAATCTATATTATCCTAAACAACTTAAATGATTATATGATATGAGATGGATGATGATATGCTATGATATGCAATGGATGATTTATGTAGATGCCTAGACTAGCAGATCTATATTATGATAATGATTTATGCAATGCATGTGAAATGATCGATGTTTCCTATGATGTATGATATGAATGATATGTGGTATGCAGTATATTGATGGTTTGCAGATGCAGGATGAATGCATGACGGATGCATGATGTTAGTGCGGGAATGAGATGATGACAAGAGGATCCAACAAGTCCATGATTGGTCGAGACTTTATTAGAGATGATGATGATAAATGATGATTTGCTTATCAAGGATTGGGATTTTCAAAGAGACACTTACTTTATGTTTGATAACACGCCTAAGCACGATGCATCAAGGTATAAAGGACCAGGATGGCGTTGTACTTAGTGTGATGGACTTTGACTCGACAAATAGATAGGAGTATTCTTGTTCACACTTGACATACGGAAACCTTGCTTTAGAGTACCTAACAAAGCAAGTATTAGCGAGTTATATTACAAAATCCAACAAGCTGTGAACAAAATATGTGTCGTTGCCCCATTCCTATTTCTCTAAATCCTTCATTTGGATATCATGAGGAGTCCTTAGGAATGAGTGCAATAAAGATAAATCAAAGAAAAGATCCAAGTCACGTAAACAAGCCAATGTTCTTCATACCTCTAGCCAAAGGATTTGTTTTGATAGGATAAGAATCCAGAGTGATATCCATAAATGATGCCCCATTGTGAAGACGATATATCCTGGGACATGCATTATCTGTGAGGATGATGGTTTGATAAATTGATTGATAGGCTATTGATATAAGGTTGGCCCGACATGTTCGCATTGATCCAAAGAGTTTGATTTTGTTTCTTGGTTTCTTTATTTTCGATTTTGATTTTCACGATTAGACTTGCATTTCTTTGTTGTGATTGTTTACGTTTGTTTTGCCAAAGGATGAAGGTGATGATCGAGTTTATTATGGATGATTGATTGTGGCCCAGTGAAATGGCGGAATTGGTGATTTTTTCAAATATTTTGGATGTTTTTGACATTTTTGGAATGTTTTGAGGCTGTTTGGTGTTTTTGGATTTTGCAATGTTTTGATTTTTGATTTTACGATGTTTTGGATTTAGATGTTTTTAGCGGATGTTTTGGATTACGATGTTTTTTATGTTTTGGATTTGATGTCACCGGGGGCTGATCAAAGATTAGCCTTGCCCTACGTTTGTTAAGCTTTCAGAGGCAGCGTGGATTCGGTTCAATGTTTTTGATGTTTCTACTTTTTGACTATTTTTGGATTTTGCGATGTTTTGGATGTTTTGGATTTTTGATTTTCGATGTTTTGATGTTTTGGATTTTAGCATGATTTTGATGATTTGGATATGGATATGTGTGATGATATCGATGCTCTGTTGAGGATTTTGCTGAAAACCAAGCTAAGGTTGATTGATCAGATCGACGGATTGATGATGATGATAGCATTGTTGAGGATGCACAACAATGCAAAGATTTGATTGATGATGATTTGATGATGATAACATTGTTGAGGATGCACAACAATGCAAGGATTGATTGATCGAGATTGATGATGATAACATTGTCGAGGATACATGACAATGCAAGGATTTGAATGATGAGGATTGATGATGATAACATTGTCGAGGATACATGACAATGCAAGGATTTGATTGATCAGGATTGATAATGATAACATTGTTGAGGATACATGACAATGCAAGGATAGTGTTGAGCAACACAAGGGTATCCCGAGATGATGATTTTTTGATTGGATTTGATTGATCATGTTTGATGAAGCTTGGTTTCGAACAAAAGATGTTTGGATGATTTGATGTGAAGTTTGACGTGCAGCTTAGATGCGACTGATAGTGATTGTTTGGATTGATGTTCGATGAAAGATGAAGCTTGATAAGGATTGTTTTCGTCAAAATATGCCATGGGCAAGTGATACAAATGCTTTGACCAATTTTATTTCATGTTTCCAATGTTCGGATTGCCACATAAGGTGAAGGACATAGACCAAGATTTATTCTCAAAGCAAGATGTACATATCTGCCCCCAATGTCTAGCAATGTATGGATGCTCGGATAAGTGTATGGATGGATGGATATGGTAAGCATGCAAAGTATGCCAAGGATTTATCTTGCGATAAGATAAGGTGCTCGAATAACGAATGCGCATTTGGATAATGCTTCATGGCTCAAATAATGCTGCATAGGATAGGATTTAATGAAAACAGCCCATGTCAAGATGTTCACCGTAAGCAAGCGTAAAGCATGCCCCAAAATTTCATCAAGATCAAGATAACTTGGACTATGGATCATGAAGATGGATGAAAATGGATTAGATAAATGGTTCATGGATGAAATGGATTTTTTATGGATAAGATGGATGGAATGCTCGATTTATTATGGATGGGATGAGATGCTTTCATCTGAACTGGTGCACGTAGATGCTCGATTCTACTCATGACGCCTGTTTGCCAGGTTTTCATCATGGTCTTGCCCAAAGCGCCACCGTAGTGGTTTTCACTATAGGACAATTTTTTTCTTTACTGTTTTCAATCAGCACCATAATTTTTTTTGGATTTTCATATTTTTTGATTTTTTTGTATTTTTATGAAAGATTCATGCTGAACCACCTAGTGGTGTTGACGTAGATGCTTCTGTCATAATGTGCCATCGATATCTTGCTTGAAGGAGCTGCTTTGCTAAGATACGTGCACTTGAATGCAACTTTTGGGATTCGTGATCTGCTTCATTGATACCAGGGTTAACTCTGTCTCTATGCGCACATCGCAATAGATTGCCTTCTGAATCCTTATGATGAAGGGTTGTTGCCAATACACGGTCAATGTAATAATTGGACATTATGCATGGGCGTGGATGGAATGCGTTTAGGGATAGAAATGGATTGAAGTTTGATTTGGAACCTTTGACTCTCAAACTTGGGAAGATGACATGATGGTGGATCTGAGAAGTGTGGAATTAGGACCAACTGCCCGATACGCTTTGTACGTTGCTTGAAAAGCACAGCAATTTTACTTGGACATCTTTGATGGATACCTTTCCTCTTTAGTTTGCCCCACAGTTTCTTTGACTGATGGAGTTTGATAGGGATGATCTTTCTTTGTATTCTTTGGTATCCATATGTACTTGATTTGTCCATTATGCTTCTCGACTTCTTTTGATTTGATGACGTTCTTCGTACTTTGATTCAAATATTTCCTTTGATGTTGGTCCCAATTTGTGGATGGGGTGATGGGTGAATGAAGATTCATGGCGTGGCTGGTTGTAGTATTGACACTAGCTTCATCATAAGGAATCTTTGTGCTCCCTATGTTGACGTTTGCTTGAGACGAAGTTGCCCCCAGTATGGTGGAAGTAGTACCTTCATGCTTTGATTTCTCCTGTTCTAAGAGTTCTTGTTCAATAAGTGTTCTCTGATAGATGACCACCGTAGGTGACATTCTTTCAATTTGCTGCTCTGCTAACTCTGGAATATATTGTTCTACTTGATTTTCTTCCTTGAGTGGATAATGTTTGATATCCTTATTCATGATGTCCCCAATCTGAGTTTGGGACATATTTGATCCTGATGTTGACAACTCCGTTTGATTGTAGGAGTTAAGAATCTGCTCTTTTTGTGTAACAAAATCTTGTTCTTGATGAAGATCATCTACGTGTCCATCCATAGAAAGCATCTCATGGGTAGATGAATGAATATGCATTATGCTGGTGTGATCATCATTTGCGACATCTTGTATGGATAGGAGAGTGTCCATTAGATCATTATAATAGCTCGAAGATACAAATTCTTGATCTTGAATGATTTCAGAGTTGTTTTCGACATGCTTTGGATCAAGTTCTTGACATGGGGCAGCTTCAAAGGATGGATTTCTTACAAAGTACTTTTGGATGTCGACATTAGGCATGGTCAAGTTCAAGGTTCCTTCAGCATTTGTAACCATGCGGTCAAAGGGGATCAATATGTTTTGAAAAGGACCATTGCTAGACCTTAGTGAAAGATTTTGATCTTGCTTTGGAATAACTTTTTGAGATATGTCCTCTAACTCATAAGGTGATGTAGAGACATTTTCAACATGATCATAGGTCGATGGATCGTGCATTATGTCAATAGGATCAAATAACCCTAACACTCCTTGAAAGAGATCACTAAAAAGTGGCTCTTGATGTATGGCAATTTGATCATCGGATTGTGTAGATACATCCTCAATGTGCTCCTCAATGGAGAGGTTTTGATCATTGTTTTCGACAATTGCGGTGGAGAGATTTCCAATGTCTTTGACCATCAGGTCAAACGATGTTGACATTTCTTGAATTGGCTCATTGTCGAGTTTTGTTGGTGGATTTTGATCGTGATTCAAAAGTGACTCTTGACATATGTCGATTTGATCATTGGATAAATAAATGTGTGCTCGATGATGGTTGATCTTGATCCTTGTTTCAATAATTTTGTCATCGTAGTTTTTGTGTTCGTGTTGGTTGGGTAGCTTGAGAGGCTTGGACAACTTGAAAGGATTGTTGCACTTGTTGAGCTTGTGTTGCTTGTTGCATGGCTAGATATTGTTGGAATCCCTTTTGAAAAGCAGCTTGTAATGTCGCGTCGTATTGGATTGATGTGGTGAAAATTGGTGGTGGTGGGGGTGGTGGTGGATTCAAAATCATGTTGGATGTAGTGACAAGGGTTTGAGATATGCTCGGAGCGATCATGGTAGTGAGGGTTGAGTCTGATGGGTGTTAATGATAGTCATTTGGAGTGTCCCGAAGTGATAGAATGGTTGGGATTGTTAGGTGATAAGGTCCTTGGGAATAGAATTTTGATTTGGGATCAATGTTGTTTGATTAGATACCATTCATTGGTGTGATGTCGATGGTATATTCGAAGGATTTGACCTGATGGTTTGATGGGTGTTAGGTGGATTGATTTGGATGGAATGATTGGTGCTAGGTAAAGGGGGAAGCCCTAAACCAAGGAATGATGTTGATATGGTTAATGGTGGTGGAGATGTCTCTTGGCATAATGACTCAACTATTTTGGTAAGTGTAGCAATTTGATCTAGCCAAATTTGTTCTTGATTTTGATCTTGACTCATGAGATAGTTGTTTGGCTTTTTGTTTAAAAGCGGATTTGGCATCACGCATGCTAGTTTTGAATAAGGATCATGGTGTGAATGGATTTTTGATGTCATTTGATTTAGGATGATGTTGGTGGCGATAGGATGAACATTGTTGGTGATGGGAATCATTTTCCCAGAAGTTTTCTGAGTTAGGATTCATGTTTCGAAAACTTGCATTTGGTACATCCACATTTGGTTTGTAGGGATTTGGTGAAATGATGTTGCTCGTTTGAAGACTCATGCATTGATTATTCGATTGGTGGATTTGTAGGTTTGGACTTAGATCTATCATTGGGAAATGTGTTCCAAACTTTGACATGGGCATACTCACACTTGTACCATTGATATTTGTCGAAGGCAATGATCCTATGCATGGACTTTGATAATTGATAGGAAATGAAAGGCTTTGAGGATTCAATTGATTTAGATTACTCAAGATGTATGGATCAAGTGTATATTCCATGTTCCTCTTGTGTTATGACCTTATTGCGAAAGTGACCTCTAAGATTCTTAGGACCAATGATGAGATGGAGGATGAAATGTGTAAATGATGAGTGATGAACGTTTAGGAACTTTGAATCAATGCTAGACTTAGGGATTTTGATTTTGATTGTTTGATGTGGATGACGAACTTGTAAACCCTAAAATGTTGGATGTTATCTTAGGATGAACTTGTTCAAAGAGGTGATAATTTAACTAAGTGTGCGTGGAAGGATTCATCCAAACACACCTAACTAACAAATGATTTTGATTTGGTTTGGAAATGTACCCAAGTCTAGGATGATGTTTGCAAAGATCTAAAGTTGTTTTGGTGAGATGGATTGATGAATGTTTGGAAGATAGATGAAAGTTTTGATGATCCTAAGAGACTTAGAGAGACTTTGTTTACTAGGCCAAGGTATTGAAGAACACACTTTTCTCTAAGAGCAATCAAAAGACCAATATGACCAAGAGATATCAAGCACATGTGTGGGGTCCAATTTGTTATCTTTGCTTAGTGTATTCCTTTTACCACAAACACACTCTTGATTAAAGTTTTAAACTAAGATGTCAATGTCTTGAATTTCTTTAAAGCTGGCTTGTATTTTGTATGGAAATTCAAATGAACCAAGGCAAGGAGTTTTCCTATTGTTTACTTAAAGAAGACAAATTGAGGTATAATCAATGCTTAGGAACCTCTCTGACATTGAATCATGAGAAGCGGTAACATATGGATTAGTCAATGATATTTGTCTTCAAGAGGTTTGAAATTTGAGAATCATGTTGAATCTGTTTGTTTACAAAATGTTTTCGAATACACCTTTGTGTTTTCAAACAAAGAATAATTACAAGTCTATGGATGTGTAAGACAATATGTTGTTGGATTCCCGCTGGAAAAATCCCATTTCACGCTGCGCGGATGGTTAGATGCTTACGGCCCAGCGAGCCTCCACGACACTTCGCCTGCAGGCGTGGCACCAACACCCATGAAACTCCATGGCATGCTTTCCATCTCTTAAAGGCGTAAGGTGTGGGCGGCTTGAGCGGCCGTTCTTGCCACCAACAAAATGATTAAAGTTTTGGCCAATTCTAACACATAGGTTCTAGTAAGGATTTTCCGTTAGTGGAGATTGACCCATCACGGCAAGAGTCCCCTTTCGGATCCATCTGTCGAATAGCCAGCGTGATTATGGCGTTTAACCAACCCTCATTTATATCGTGGAAATACTCTTGGCTTTAAGTGTGGGTTTGATGATCACTTGGGTGAGTACTTTTCCCCAAAGGCGGGCCCTCTAAAAGATAAACAAAAGCGAGCAAAGACCTGTCAGCTTTCGATGCGATCTTTGATGGCACAAAGAAGGAATATGCTGTGAAATGCCCCTACTCACACTTCCTTTCAGGGTGTTCAATTTTTTTAAGCCCAAAATGAAGTGTTTCAAAGCAATAAAATGTATTTTGAGTGTTTCTCTTGCACCCTAGATCGCACGAAGCGCAAGGGGAGAGGATACGTACTCAAAAGACAATCACACAAATCAAACACTTGTTCGTTTTGCATCCTTCAAAGCAATTGTGAATTCGTTTTAAGCACCAAATGAAATATGAGGATTGCTTGTTCAATTTTTAACCCAAAACGAAATCTAGTAAGTGTGTTCTAAGGTTCATTTTAAGCCCTTTGCAATGAAAATGAAATTGTTCGTTTTAGCCCCAATTGAAAACTAATGTTCTAAAACGAAAAGGAAAACAATTTCGTGTAGTGTTGATTAAACACTCAAAGTGTTAAAGAACACATTGTGTTTTCAAAAAAACATTTCCCTCCTTTCGTGAAGTAGTATTGATCAAACATTTAAAGTGTTAAAAAAAACACATTGTGTTTTCAAACAAAAATCCTCCTCCTTTCGTTTTCGTTTGATAGCCTTCTCTTTCGCCTTGCACCGCGCCTTAAGTTTGCTTTTGTTGCCACACAAAAGATAATCATGTGAGGATCATAGTATTCCAAGTGATTTTGATTATTAACTTCACACCATCACATGATCCCAAAACAAAAGATGATTTGAATGATTATGATAATAAAGAGAAATCCTAAAGTGAATCATGTTTTGATTTTGATTATTAAAAAATATTGACTGAAAGTTTCCTCAGATAAGAGTTTTTCTTTCCTCTCGATAAACTAAGATTTGTCATGAAAAGTTTATTTAAAGATAAAGACCATCAAATTTATTAGACCCATTCAAAATAAAGATAAGAAACAATTTCTAATCAAAATCTTGATATACACTTGTCTCCATTTGTGATTACATCCAATCCAAATTAAGGACATGGGGCAGGAACTTTATTCAAAATACATGAAATTGAATGAATGTACATTATGCAAATAAAGTTACTTTCCACAGTGTAAATGCAAAAAGAAACTAAACTAGGCGCCCTTTTCCAGAAACTTGATCCTTATTTAATCCCATTAACCAGTTATCTCACCAGTAATAAAACTCTTCTAAGCCTTGTTGAACATCCCTCTTGGGAAGCTGTCCACAATAAATTTTCAAGAGACAGAAAGCTTCGAGGGAGATATTTAGCAAGATTCGGGCCGAGCAGATTAATAGGAGACAGCTAATTGGCATATGAAGGAGACAGCTATTTAGCAATGTACTTAATTGGCATATGAAGGAGACAGCTAATAAACAGATGTATCAGTCAATCATAAATGCTCAAAGACTGGCGCATTCATGACATAAAGTTCCTGTCCCACGTATTCTAGCAGCTCCAGAAGCTGCGCCTATTGATGACAACAAACAATTTTGAAATAACTAGAATGGGCGGGTGTAATGCTGAAACTTGTCATCTTCCTGACAGGTACCAATGGCCGTAAAACCTTCTGCTTTCAAATTCAATTGATAAAAAGTCTCCTATCAGTCAGATTTGAGCAAACTATGCACAAAAAGTGAATGGTTGTAATAAATTTAAAAGCTTTGAAGAACATAGACACACAGGTACGCAGGACTCTTTATCCTCAAAAGATGCATTGTAATATTCGTTAGAATGCCTAAAAAAAAGACAAGGCGCGTGGACTATTTAACAGAATGCCAAAAGGAATCTTAAATGTGGAGGCATAGACAGGGCGCGTGAACTGTTTGAGAAATGTCAGATGTTGTAGTTGTAAGTGCCCAGGCAGACTTGTATGTAAAATGTGGATGCATAGACAAAGCATGCGTACAGTTTGACAGAATGCTCAAAGAAAGAAAACCAGCGACTCCCTTAACCTTTTATAGAACTACGGCCTCATGAAATGCAATGATTGCACAAAATGGATTTATTGGAAAAAACTTTAGAATCCTTCAAGCAAATGCTATTGGCGGCTATAATGTGATGCAAAGATCAGACATGTGAACCTACTATTGTCTGTTAATATCTAACTGTTACCTTCAATGCAGATTTAGACAGTTCCACCAACTCAAATGGGACGCAAATTCAGACAGTTCTACCAATGCAGATTTAGTCAACTATAAATAGCAAATGCCATGACAAATATCTGATGGGACTTTGTGATGCGCCACATCCATCAACAAAAATGACTTTTATCTACAAATTTTTGATTTTGCAAAGATAGCGTTATGTAAAAAAAGAATTTCTAAAGGCCCCTTCCGTCAATGCATTTGTTATAATTACGGCATATACTTACCAGTGGAAGACATCAAGATTAGAAAGATCATTTAGAAAGATCATTTCCACGTGACTAACAGGTGCACAAAAGTTCAGAGACTTTTTAAATAAAACTCGCAAGTGTACTTGGAAGGCGCAGCTTTCAAAAGAAATTTCAAGGACTGGCAGATGTGGCGTTAGGAGCTTGCAGGTATTGATGGATGTAAACTCAGATTCGATAGCCTTCACCACTTCAAACTTTAAAGAGATGTCTTCAAGAAGTGCATTGGTTGTGAATATCAATTTTAAAGGCATACATAATCTTTAGTCAAAAGCTACTAACTGGTGGAAGACTGCGCAGAGAAACTTCAAGTTGTTGTATTTTGCAGCCACCTCCCATCTTTGGAGCAGCATCCTCTTTATCGAAATAGAGTGATCAGCTTTTGACTTTTGAAAGAATGACTTTCTATCACTGCTCTATGCACGTCAGTCTCTATAGCTACAACAATATTAAAGAAAATAGAAGTAGCTACATAAATGTTAGAAAGAATATTTCCCTGTGCACATCCAATCTTGCATTTAAGACAAAACCTCCATTCACTTAAGACACAGTTTTAATGGCAAGCGTAAAAATAAAATACAAACAGAGGATTCATTAGAGCTGTAAACCACAGTTGCTGCGTTTGAAAGAAAGCGAAGAATGTTACAGCAAAGTAGAAAAGCAGGTCCAAAAGAATTCAAACATTCTATGTCTGCAAAAGGTCTAATGAGTTGAACCGAAAACACATTAAAGCCATTTGAACACAAGGGTTATCTGAAAAACCCCCTAGAATACAAATTTTATAGACTGTCCAAGATTTTTATCAAATTTTAATTGCCCTCCTTCTAGCGCCATATGTAGGACCCTAAATTTGCATTGGATCAAAAACAAAAACCATTAGTATTGTTAGTAAACCAAAGAAAACCAAAAGATCCCCTATAAGATTCATCTAATCACAAGAATGATGCCAAAGAAACAAGCAAAACATAGAAATGCATCATTCTAATGAATCAAACTAGCATCTTATAGTGGATTGGTGTCACATGTGCTAGTGACCCTTTCCCAATCCTTGATTAATAAGCTTAGATGATGATGATAAGATGGAAATGATGAGCAAAATTAGTTCTCAAGGAGAGTAACTTTGCATATGCTTTTTGGATGAAATTGTGGAGGATTTGCTCAATGTTGAAGCCTCTATTTGAAGATTTCAAATGCTAAGATTGTTGAAGAGGGACCAATGTGGGACTAAAGATTAAGCCAATGATAGGGACACTTGTCATCATGTGATTGATGGATGTATGTGCAAGATTTGGGAAGAGTGCCTAAGAGGGGGAAAATTTGAATTCAAATTTTGCCATAAATGCTGAGAGGGGGACAAGAAAGAAGAGCAATAAATGCCCTGTTTGACTTGTCATGTTGAGAGAAAATGAGGTTTTAATAAATCAACAAAATTGATTTATTGTGCAAGTGGCTAGGTCTAGATAATGCAAGTGGGATGTGATTAGTATTAGATTAGGATTAGATGATGATCATGCTGATTAATGCTGATTAGATTATTTTGACTTTTTGGACTTTGATAATTGATTTATTTAAATCAGAAAATGATGGAAAATGATTTAAGATTTGATTTAAATGGATTCCTGATTTATTTAATTAAATGGATGATGAAGGTTGAATGATAATGTTTATTTGATAAATGAGATTATTTAATGAATGGATTAAAGGTGATGAATGGACCTAATGCAACATCTAGTTCGGTTGATAAATGATCCTGATCAAATGCAGAATGTAAATTTTGCATGTCTACAACTCCAAACATAATGTTTGGCCTTGTTGTTGTCAAATACATTAGGCTCCCTACTAACTACTTGTATGATGTATAGTTTACTGCTACACTTTCATCATTTTTGCTCAATTTGGTACCTGGAGCAATAGGAGTACTAACTATTTTGCAGTTATTCATTTTGAATTTGGTCAACACATCCTGTGCATACTTCTTTTGGCTGATGAAAATACCATGTTCAAATTGCTCAATTTTGAGGCCTAAAAAATACTTCATGTGACCGAGATTGGTCATTTCAAATTCTCTCTCCATAGAAAGCCTAAATTCCTCAAGATGCAAATTACCAGTGTATAACAACTCATCAACATAGATACATACAATTAGAATTTTACCTTGCAAGTTTGTCTTTGTGTACAATGTAGGTTCATTGTTCCTGCGCTTGAACCCTTTGATAAGTAGATAAGAATCTATTCTACGATACCATGCCCTTGGTGCTTGTTTCAATCCATATAGGGCCTTTTTCAGTTTATAGACCTTATGTTCCTGTCCTTCAATCTCAAATCCAGGTGGTTGTTCAACATATACTTCTTCATTCAAAATTCCATTTAGAAATGCAGACTTGACATCTAGCTGGTAAACTAACCAATGGTGTTTTGCTGCTATTGCTAATATTGTTCTAACTGTGTCTAATCTTTCCATTGCTGCAAATGTCTCTTCGTAGTCTATGCCAAGCTGCTGAGCAAAACCTTTGGCTACTAGTATTACCTTATGCTTCTCAACTTGACCTTTCTCATTTAGTTATTCTGCTATACCATGCCCTTGGTGCATGTTTCAATGCATATAGGGCCTTTTTCAGTTTATAGACCTTATGTTCCTGTCCTTCAATCTCAAATCCAAGTGGTTGTTCAACATATACTTCTTCATTCAAAATTCCATTGAGAAGTGCAGACTTGACATCTAGCTGGTAAAGTGACCAATGGTGTTTTGCTGCTATTGCTAATACTGTTCTAACTGTGTCCAATCTTGCCACTGGTGCAAATGTCTCTTCATAGTCTATGACAGGCTGTTGAGCAAAACCTTTGGCTACTAGTCTTGCCTTATGCTTCTCAACTTGGTCTTTCTCATTAAGTTTTGTTTTGTATACCCACTTAACTCCTATGCTTGTTTTCTCTTGTGGCAAGTCTACTAAGTCCCATGTGTCATTTTTATCTATGGCTACTATTTCATTATTCATGGCTTCTACCCACTCTTTCTTTTTAATTGGTTCTTCAAAAAGTATAGGCTGACTAGACATCAAGGAAAACATTACCTATTCATTATTGTCCTGTTGTTCATATATCTCTTTGATAGTCTTGGTCTTCTGGTTCCTGAGTTCTGCTATTGTAGGGTCTGAATCACTGCTAGAAGGACTATGCACTTGCTATCCTTGATTTTCTTCTGTTGCTGTTGGAACCTACAATCTGGGTAGACTATGTCTTGGCTGCTCAATATCTGCTATACCTGTTGGTGTAAATGTGTGTGGAACAATCTAACTATCAACTGTTCCACCATCTTGTTCATGCCATGCCTTATCTTCAAGAATCTTCACATCTCTAGACACTATTGTCTTCCTGGTAATTGGATTATACAGCTTGTAAGCTTTTGATGTATTGCTATAACCTATGAGTATACACTTCTCACTTCTATCATCCAATTTTCTCCTTAACTCCTTAGGCACGTGAGCATAAGCTACACTTCCAAAAATTCTCAAGTTTGTTACATCTGGTTTCACTCCACTCCAGGCTTCTACAAGTGTCTTGTCCTTTACACTTTTTGTAGGTGATTTGTTCAGGACGTACACTGAACATGCAACTGCCTCTGCCCAATAATCATTTGATAGGTTTTTAGCTTTTAACATACTCCTTGCCATGTTCATAATTGTTTAATTCTTCCTCTTTGCCACTCCATTTTGTTGCGGAGTGTACCTGGTGGTGAATTGTCTTTGAATGCCTTGTTCACTACAATATGCTGCAAAATCTTTGGAGTTATATTCACCTCCTCCATCCTGTCTACCACTTTGTTTCTCTGCCATTGCTTTAAACTATTTGAATCTGTCAAAGGTGTCTAATTTGTTTTTAATGAAGTACACCTAGGTCATCCTACTACACTCATCAATAAAGGTTAAAAAATAATAACTCTCTCCTATAGACTCTGTTTGCATGGGACCACAGAGATCAGTATGCACTAACTCTAGTAGATCGTTGGCTCTGTAGGTTGCTACATTTGGAAAGGAACTCCTTTGGTGTTTGGCTATTATGCAATTTTCACAAGGATTATGGTGGACATCAATTGTTGGTAAACCTAGGACCATTGACTTTTTCTGCAACTGATCTAGACTGTTAAAGGCTAGGTGGCCATATTTGAGGTGCCATAACCAAGTTTTATAAGAATTGGTAGCATAATGAGCATAAGATATGGACTGTTTGATACTTCTTAGGTTTAGGGGATACAATCTGTTTCTAGTCATTTGGACTCTTGCTATGACTATTTCACTTGCGGGTTTATCTAAGATAGTACATGTGGAACCTTTAAATTTAACTTCAAACCCATTCTCAATCATTTGGCCTACACTCAACAAATTGTTTTTTAGGTTCTGAACATAGTAGACATTATGGATATCCCTCTTTTCATTCTGCTTGTTTACTACTGTAATAGTACCTCTTCCTAGAGCATGTACCACATGGTCATCTCCTAACTTGATCTTGGACTTGACTGTGTCATCAAAACTAGTGAAAACATTTTTATTACCTGTCATGTGATTGCTGCAAGCACTATCCAATAGCCACGTGTCTTCATTGTTATTGTCTTCTGCTGCTGAGCATGATAGAAACATTGATGGGGTTCCTTCTTTTGTGTTGGACACATAAGCTTTGCCCTTGTTCTGATTTGCTTGCTTCTTTCTGCACTCACTCTCATAGTGTCCATATTGTTTACAGTAATAACATTGTATATTCAAATGATTTATTAGCTCTACCTCTTCCTCTTTGGTTTTGAGGTTGTGACAAATGTTGGTCCGACTGATTCTCAACACTGTCTCTATTATCAAACTAGGAAGAGCTTTGACCTCTTCTTCCTCTGCCTCTACCACTTCTGCCTCTTCCTCTACTGATGGTGGCTTGTGTTTGTAGGGCAGTTTCCAAAGATTCATTTTTATTCTACATTCTGGACTCATGGTTCAACATTGAACTAGTCAACTCTTCTATGGAGTATTGAGAAAGATCCTTACATTCTTCGATTGTAGTCACCAACATATCATATGAGTGTGGAAGACTTCTGAGAATCTTCTCCACAACTTTCCTGTCTGTGATGTCTTCACCATAGGCTCTTTGTTGATTTACTACATCCATAGCTTGAGACATGAACTGATATATAGATTCTATGTCTTTCATTTGCAAAGTTTCAAACTTTTTCCTCAATATCTGCAACTTAGCATTTTTTACCTTATCAATTCCTTGATATGCAGTCGCAAGTATCTCCCAAGCTTGATGTGCGCTGGTTGCTGCTGCTATTTTGGGAAAGATGGAGTCCTCAACTCCATTGTGTAGATTCCATAGGGCTCTAGAATCTTTCTTTTTGTTCTCTGTATTCGTATTCCTCTGTGCATTGGTCATTGCAGCAAGGTCATTTGCACTGGGTTCTTCATATTTAGTGACTACGGCTTCCCAGCATTCTAAGTTTTTCAGATAACTTTTCATTTTGATGGCCCACATGGCATAATTCTTATCATTTAGTATTGGTCCCTGTGTGCTAGGGTTACTAGTGGATGCCATGACTATTCCAGTCTATTCATCCTTTTCTTAAGCTAATAAACAAGATCTCTTTTCAAAAGTGCAGAGATGCGCGATTACCTTAGCCCACTCTTCTGCTGAAGAAAATGTGTGTGTGCTGGCGTGTTTTCACTGTGGTGGGTTCTGTCTCTGCAGAGGTCAAACTTGACTGGTTCACCTCATCACCTGACTGTGCTGCAAGCTGCACATCTGGAACAAATCTCTCTGCCTGGGAACACAACCGTCAGCTCTAATATCATGACAGTATTTATGACAGTACTTTAGCAGAGGCAGAATGTTCACAAAAGTTAGATTGCATAACATAAGACTGATCTGGAAAATACAGAGTAAAAACAGAGCAAAAAGATGGAGCGTTCGAGCTCATTAATGTTCACAGTAAATACTAAAACTAACTCCCTACTACGTATGTGTGAAGTTAACCAAAAAACTGGAACATGAGTGACGTTTATAGGTGTAGTCAATAATTACATCTAACAAAAACTACCACGCAGTCGAATTGCTGGCATCCCTGTGTGGCCACCAGCTCCCAAAGCACAGCCTCCCTCCGGAAAGCAACCCATCACTACAAGAATTGTACACAACAATCCCAACTTCATTGGATGGAATTCCATTTCGTAGCACTCTGCACAACACTATTCTCAACCTAGCTTTTCAAATTTTAGTGCAAACATGTTTTATCTTAACCACCTTAAACGAGTATATATAGCAATTTAAGAGATTATACAGCTGGGCCTCGTGCTTAACGGCCTTTCAGATTATGCTTGATTAGCCGGCATTTTGTGCTTAACGAGCTGCCTATTTATGCTTAAATAGTGACTGTTTATTCAGTCGTATTGTCAATAACAAACACGGAATTCACAATAACGATGAAGACAAACTAAAATGAACGTAGGGATTAGGAAGTGTTATATGGACGGGTAATCCCCAAGTTTTCCCTTAGTGATTGTCCCTGTTCGGCCGCTCATAAGCTGCAAAATAATTCGTAGGCTGATTCCCAGTAAATACTACCAATTTTAATGTTGATATCCCCCCGACTCTCTTTTAAGCATTTTTGTTTTTAAACAACCCGTGCATCTTCCTTGTTTGTCACGCTTTTTTTAATTTTTCAACCATTACCGAAGTTCTCACTAAAGTCATGATGTCAATTCAAATTTATGACACTTAACATATAGTACATCAATAAGATAGATGAATAAACAAAATAATCTTTATTCAATAGGTTACTTTATAATTTCACAAATGAAAGGTTTTGATTAAAGTAGAGACGGGAAGAGCTCATACTTTTAATAAATGAAATGTTAATTGTTAATTTTGAGAGTTATTCGCTTATGTAGGGCTATTTGGTTGAGAAATTGCAAGGTATTATAAGTTAATTTAATACATAATGAGATTATCAATGGACAAAACAATATAATATTTAATAGTATCTCTGTTATTACTATAGATACATCATTTATATCCTATTTTCTCTTTCATATTTCAATATAGTATCAAAGCAATTAAATATTTATATTCCTACATATTGAAATCTATACATAATAACGACCTTCATGAAGATATTTTATAGCCATTTAACTAAGGTTGGCTATGAGGATTATTTGATATAAAGACATCCATGATATAATGTACACTACAAGCGCTTTGAAGTTATACATCCATTGATTTATATAATAGATTTTATACACCATGGTATAAGACTAGCATGACAATGTATCCAATGCATGCATTGGATTTCAAGAAAACAATAGACAAGATGATACACCTACACTCTCAAGGCATACAATGCTCTTTTTGGGTCTTTGATGAGAAAATGGAAAGAGATATGGAGTTTCCAACACATGACAAGGTACTTGAACTTAGTAGATCTATTAAGAGACCAAAGATCAAATGTGACACACAAAACTATTAATCCTTGAAACATTTATTAGTGGGAAAGGCTCCTACAATAATACCATAGGTGTCATTAATGTCATAGGATTCTTTCTCTAATGTGATGTATCATAATATGAGTTTATGATAGTTAACATTGATAATGAGTGAGTCAAGAGAACCTTGTCCATAGTCACAATCCTTATTGCCCATATTATTACACATTATGACTTCCTTGGGATAGGTTTATTGGAAAAATCATGTTGTTTATTCTTCTTCTCTCTACAACTAGGTACTTATTTCAGTATCTATGATTTCATCATCAAGGAAGCCATTATGAACAATTTTTTTTTTGGATTGCATAACCCAAAGATTTCTTTGTATATGGTATTGGGGTTTACTTTAGGATCATGCATAAAACATGGAGTTATTCCACATGGAATGAAATGTGTAGCTCATATTCTCTACACCCTTTTCTCTATGATCTTGGCTTTCATTTGGGAATCAAGATTAGTGGATGATATTGATGCCAAATGTTGGAGTAAAATAATTAGTATTTATTTTAATGCTTAATGGAAAATTAGGAAAAGGTCATCTAGTTCTGATTATGAGTGTTGTTGCATTAATTAAATGCATTTCAATTAGTCATGTAATTTATTCTTTTTGTTGTACACAAGATAAAGTCACTTAATTGATTCATGGATTCATTTATCCCACTCCTATCTCAGTCAAAACTCCATCATTTAGGGTCTCATGTTGAGTTCGCCTAAGTCTACATAAGGATATTCAATCCTTCATTGTAATCAATAATCATTATTGTTTCACATATTTTATTGTGTAATTTCTCATTTGTGTGTGACAGGTTTCTCTTTAGAATATCATCCAGGGCTTGTGGGATCTCAATCACAGATTCTTTCATGGTATCAAAGCTCGAGATCTAAAAATCCTAGTTTACTTTTTTTAGATTTTTTTTGTATCAGAAGCATTGTTGGGAGTTAACCTGAAGCATAATTCAAAACAAAGAAACATTTTTTGGCACTCGATTTTCTATTTGAGTCATCGATATGGGCATTAGCTTGGGAGTGCATAGTTCTTTATTTGTAATTAGGCCATGATCCATTCACACGCCACTCTTAGTCCATATAATGAGATGTGTTTTCTTAGTGGAAGTTGTGTGACCTCTAATTGAAGTTGCCACTCCTATGATTGCAGCCACAATTCTTCATTGGAAGCCATAGATTCTTTGTTGAAGGCGATGAAACCCTCGACAACCATGATTTCATGAATTTCTTTTGTGGCTCAAATCACCCATTGTTGGTTGTGATTTTATTAGAGGGACTAGAGGTCTATTGCATCCATAGCTACTTGTTTGGTGTGAGAAGCTCGTGGGTTTTTGAGAGATCCCTACCACAAATTAGTGGATGCTTAGTCAAGTCTTTTGAAATCCATAACTGCAACACATATATTTGTGGTAGGCTACACCATCTTGATAGTGCATGTTGTTTCAATCATGCCATGGGTATGTGCAAGATCATGATGGGCCAAAAAGTGGCAATATGATGGGTATGTGTAGGGTATGTGGATGATGACATTTTTTTTACCCAAAATTAATGCAACAAAAAGGGTTTTTAAAGGAGATTCTCAGCTTTCCACCAATATAAATTATGCTTTACTTTGAATTTAATAAATAATTATTATTCATTTTCTATTTGAATTACGACTAAAGTCCTGATTGATAGGTTGATTGAAAAACATTTATAGCTTTCAAATGGTATCACATTTTTAATCCAAAACATCGTCACATTATGCTTAAGCTATAGGATTAAAAAAATATATGAAGTTTTGACCAAGTTAAGGTGGTTAGACATATGAGCTTTTATATTTTTAAAATTTGTAATAAAAATCATAATCAATTATTTACTTGGAAAAATTAGAAAAAATATGCATCACATCCGACATGAGTCTTCTACTTATGTCTAAAATCTTATAAAAAAATATTATCAATTTATTGTGGTTAGGGTGGTCAGACAGACACCTACTTCCTTTTTTTCCCTAAAATTTAAGTACTACTACATTGAAATTTCAAAATTTCACTAAATAGATTTAAAAAAAAAAAAAACCTAGTAGTTTAGAAACCACATTTAATTTTCTATAGATTATATTCTTACATATTTTTGAAATAATATAGATAGCTTATTTAAATTTTTACATCAAGTGGCGTAACTCAAATTTTTTTGAATTTTTTGCCAGTTACGGGCCTATTTTTTCCATGATGATCCTGCACATACTCCCATACTAGGCACCTTTGATCTACCTAATCACATCACACTTGGCACTTGTGATATAAAAAGGTAGATCTCTATGAAGATATTCACCAAAATGGGGGTAGATGTAAACCTTTGTTTCTAGATGCATGCATGTTTCTTTCTATAATTTTCTTGCATGCTCCTTGCTTTCTTCTTTATTGATTCTTTAAAAATTGTAAGTGCTTTGTGAGCACCACTTGATAAAGATCTAGGAAAATTTAGAGCTTTGTAAAAATTGAACTAATATAAAGTTCCATATGGGGGTTTCTACTTAAAGCATCTAGTATAGGTTTCTTTCATTTTTCTTCTGAATAAACAAACTTAGAATATTAAAAGTTGCTAATTAACTGCCGATCTCCACATTGCTCCTCCAATTAGCAACCAAAAGTGTTCTTTTTTTCTAAATTCCTATCTACATGAGATTCCAAAGTCGCATCCTTGTGTGCTTCTAGAGTTTTTTCTAGTAGGGTTCTTGAATACATGAACTTCCAGAGTCGCATCATCATGTGCTTCTAGAGTTTCTTTCTAGTGGGACAATATTGAGCATTGGATAAACAATGTTATCATCCCAACCAGAGGGCATCTTTGTACTTCTTCAGCAGTTGCACCTTTCTTCTTTATTTTGAATAAATTGTTAGGATTTTCTTAACTGAATTTTCTCCTTTCCTCTTTGTTGATAGCCACATCACTATTGTTTGCCCACTATCTTCATCGCCTTTGCAACTTGTTCTCTACCAGTCTTCACAGGATCTTGGATCAACATCATTACTTTTGAAAATGTGGACACTGAGCAATTTTCAAAGGCACACATCATCTGGATTTGGATTCCAAAATCACATGTTCTTTTGGTTTGGATTCTCCAATCACTAGTGGATCATTTTCTTCCTAAGGGGAGAAATGTTGTTTGCAAGTAGTGAATCATATTATGTCTTTAGGTATTCATCATTGGCATGGGAGCTCTTTCATTATGGGGGGATTCATATCTTCATTTTCTCTCTCCTATCTAAGCGACATCTATTGTACTTGCATGAAAGAAGTAGTCCTTGGGGGGTCACATTGAGTCCTCCTTCTATCCTTCTTTCTTTAGTACAATAATCACATTTTCTCTCTTTTGGAGAGGATATTTCCCATGTGGTTTTCTCCATTTCTTTAGTTATTAGATATTTCATTACTTGTTCATGGGTACCTCATTAGGCCTTGTAGTCGAGATCCATTTTGCATCCATCATTGCATTCTTTTCCTTCATCAAGTTTTGCTTCTCCTCAATTTTCATTCAGGGGGTGTTGGAGAAAATTAATTAATATTTACTCTAATGCTTAATGCAAACTTAGGAAAAGTTCATCTAGTTTTGATTGTGAGTTTTATTGCATTAATTATGCATTTCAATTAATCATGTAATTTATTCTTTGTGTTGAAAACAAGATAAAGTCACTTAATTGATTCATGCATTCTGTTATATCACTTTTGTCTGTCATAACTCCATCATTCAAGGTCTCATGTTGAGTTCATA
The DNA here is from genome assembly GCA_007258455.2 of Sequoia sempervirens. Taxonomy (NCBI): domain Eukaryota; kingdom Viridiplantae; phylum Streptophyta; class Pinopsida; order Cupressales; family Cupressaceae; genus Sequoia; species Sequoia sempervirens. Next base: position 53,112,723 of record VDFB02353493.1, read on the forward strand.
TGAGTCTACAAAAGGATATTCAATCCTTCATTGTAATCATTCAATAATCAATAATCATTATTGTTTCACATATTTACTATCTAATTTCTCATTTGTGTGTGACATGTTTCTTTTCAAAATATCATCCAGGGCTTGTGGGATCTCAATCATGGATTCTTTCACTAAAGGAGTAGGATAAATATAGGATCTAGATGGTAGTGATGGTACAAGAGTGGTAAAATTCATGTAGGAAAATTTTTGGGCCTTTTTTAAGTATATTTCATTATTCTAGGGGTTAGAATTATTTAGAACTATGAATTATGCACTATTATTTAGTAATTCAATAGACTAATGCTATGTTGGCGTTAGTGCCTACATATCAATGATCATTAGGATGCAAAAAAGGTATGTTATATAATTTCAAGATCATGATCATGAAAATATATATTTTGTAGGACTACACCCATGTAGGTTGGAAGCCAAATGATTGCTTGGGGTTCTCTTACTATATCATCATAAATTTAGAAAGTTATTTTCTTTTTGGGTTCTATGTTATTGCCATAATATCTCCTTTTCTATAAGTTTATATCTACACACATTCAAACCAAACCCAACAACTATAAGGGCTCATTTTACTTTATTGTTATTAAATTTGGACACTATTTGGAGTGCTTTGGTATAGGAAAATTCAATACAAGACATGTCATTTGAAGTGAATGTAAGGTAATACAAATAACACAAGTTACCTATGATAGTGTAGTAAATTGTTACCCCCAATACTTTCGCAACAGATTTGGAATTAAATTTTACATGTAAAGTTAACTGCATTCATAATTTATTCATTTTTGGGCCAAATTGGGAAAATATATTTAATTTCCTACCATCCCTATATTTTAAAACCAAAAAGACCTAGATAGGGGTACTAGGTGCCCTAGTCCTACGAAATTTCCTTTCAAATAATACAAAATTTAGTGTCAAAGTTTGGTGTTTTAAAGTTGATGCTTGGTCATCCTAAGTCCAAAAAATATAATTGGGACACACACACACACACACACACACACACACACACACACACACACACACACACACACACACACACACACACACACACACACACACACACATATATATAAATTACCTCTTATTTGATGCAGAGCCAAGGTGGAGAAGACTCAAAGCTAATTAGACCTCAATAACACATCAACCTTTGTAATCACAATCAACTATCTTGAATCAATCAACACACACAAAGTTATAGAATCCAAATCTCAATAAATGGGCTTATATTTTAGAGAGGGCCACCAAAAGACCATCTCAACATGAATTAGGCTTCACTTAGACCCCAATACCATACTCCAATCATATTTCACAAGTTTATTTGAAACATCATAAAGAATCATCAGACTGCCTTGCAAAAAGGCTACAAGAATTAGCCCTGTTTTACAAACAAAGTGCTCTTTAAACTTCTCCTAACCCCACAATCTCTTGAAAAGTCATCAAACATGTCTCAAAACACCCAATTTCATAGGTCTTTGACAATATCACATCATCTAAGCCATCGTTCTTCAAAACCCTCAATTCACTCACAAATACCTAAGGTTTTTAGATTTTCATCCTTGCAAGGCCTTCCAAACCGAACCAAAGCATAAAATATATTCTATTAGGGTCTGAACAAACATTTAATACTATTTCCTAGAAACTTCCATCAATTATTCATTAGAACTCATTACTGTCCCATCAATTCTTGCAAGAAAAATGCTTCATTTCACACTATGGTGACGTTCCACAGCCTACAACTCGCCTTATTTCTACTCTAGAATGTAAAGAAACTTGTTATAATCTAAATCCATGCCACCCCAATGAGTAATAGGTCAAGATAGTAAGTGGGGATGGCTTAAAACATAAAGGAAACTCAAATGGTACTCTCACTGCCTTACACAGGCAGACCATAGAAAATTAACAAAGCACAATTCAAATTTGTTATTAAGACTTCAATATGGATTCAAAAGCATGTTTCTACCATTATCTACAAGAAACCAAATAATTTAGAGAAATAATTCCTATGTACGGCCTGTACAGTGTAGGGAAAACACAAAAACTCATAAATAATGAAGAGAATCAATGAAAAATAGGGAAAATGTTGCTTATTTGAAAGAATATTCACCATTGCTAAATCATCATCATATCCTTGTGCCTTCCAAAGGCCTTTATACATTTTAAAAGTAGAAAAATCTTCCCTCAATGGCTATAACCACCTTCTCACCACTTTAACATCCATTTTGGCTTGAAAGTACTAATATTGACAATTATTTGTGAAATGAACACCATTATGAAATTTTGTTGTTTAAGACACCTAGAACCACTTGAAACCTTTATTTTACCCCTAATGCGACTTCCAAACTCTTGTCTTTCACTCCCGTTTACAAACTCAAGAATTTTCTTTTAAAGGCTACAAGGACTCTTCAAGTGCAAGATTAACATTTCACCTGTAAAGGACTCAAAATTCTTCCATTTACATTATGATTGGTCTTTATAGACCTTATTAAGCTTAAATAAAATAAAAAATATATTTACCAACCTAGAAACCCATTAATGACTCCTCTTGACCTACAAAGATGTAAATTTTCAACTAGGTGATTAGGTGTTCTTGCACCATACACTCCCCCTAAGAAGAATTCATCCCCCATGAATTATCGATGATACCAATATGCCCAAGCTAGATTGAAACACCAGTGATTCACAGGCCATTTCCATTGACCCATGTTGCTCTGTGCTCTAGGTTGTTCTATCTTTATACTTCTCCCTGCATCTGAGACTTTGTTGACACTTGTTTGTGCCTTCATCTGTACATTAGGACCTGCCAATGATCTTCTATCTGTTTCCATCTATTCTGTACCTATAGATAAAAAAATATCATTATTACCATTACTATAAACTTCATTTTTCTTGGCCTCATCTCCTTGTTGAGGTCTGCCTTGCAGTGCACCCTATATTTCTACCACTGTCATCAGTCCCAAAACCTTGCCATCATGTTTCACCACTGCTCCATCAATGTTATCAACCCTTTTACTTGCAATTTCCATTTGTTTCACACCCTTATCTTCAAGAATAGGACATTCAATGGTCTCAACTAACACACATTCTTGTTTACTCTCTAGTAAACCACAATTTACCCCTATTTTTTCCTTCACATCCATTGTTTCTGCATTGTTAGCCCTCAAAACAACATTAGGATCTACCATTATGTTTCTTTTCACAACATTCAGAGGTTCTTTCATTCCACACATAATAACCTTTTCCTTACCTTTCTCAGCTTCCACCCAAGGAGTCAAAACAAACTTATGACCATCTTTCATTATGGTATACTTATTTGCTCTTCCATCATACATGGCACACCTATCATACCACCAAGGTCTTCCTAGGATTATGTGGTAGTAGTCCATTGGAAGAATGTCACAAATAGCACTGTCCTTATCATCACCAATATAGAAATCTACAATAGCTTGCTCATTTACTAACAAAGATTGACCATCACTTAGCCAAGATACCTTGTAAGGAAAGTCATAAGGAATCCTTTTCAAGTTTAATTTGTTCACCATTTCACATGAAACCATATTTTCAGTTGAACCAGAATCAACCAAAACTTTACATACATTTCCCTTACTCTTGCAAGTGGTTTTGAATAGCATCTTCATATGGAATGGATCTACTTATTTGAAATTCTTCAAAATTTGCTTATGCAACATCAAAGCTTCTCCAACTTTAGGGTCTACAAGACGGCTTGATGAACCAGTACTCTCCTCTTCATCCTCTTGTACAAGTTGAACTCTTTTATGACCTTTACTTCCACTTGATGAATCACCAATCTTCTTAGGACATTTTTAGGATGGATGTGTTGGCTCTCAGTTGTTTTAGTTTGTCCTTGATGTCAAAATTTGATGCTATATGCCTTGATGTGGCAATATCGATAAGGAATGCTAACAAGTTCACAAATTGGTGTAGATCATCATTGGTTGGCACAAATGTTTGACTTAGTGTGTATCATGGTTTTGGCTACATACTTGCATATAGATACATGATCAATTGGTTTCAGTATATATTTGTACATGTTTCAATGTGGTTGGCATATGACTTGGTGATTTCTTCATCCATCTTGTTGTGGGTTCTTGATACTCTTGGTTTATATTGGATCTAACAATGTTCAACCTTCAAGAAACTTCATGATAGCATTCTACATGATATCTTTTGTTTTTGATCAAGCAATCATAACTTCATGCATAACAGCTTACATACTCAGGCATATATCTTGGAAAATTATTGATGAGGTATACATTTGCATATATATTTGTACTTGTGCACATTTTCTATCTAGCTGAAGATGTAAATGTGATGTGAACTCCTGTATTTGAGTTACAAGCATCTACAGGTTTAGATCTCCAGTGATTCTCATTCATGCAGTAATATGTTGGATATAGTTGATTTATAGTGTTGGTGTCATTCTTTTTACATGTTGATGGCTCATAATAGTTTGGTGGTTTGATCTTCATATGATTATTTACACTATTGATTTTTTTGGCCACATACATGTACAACAGGGATGACATACAATTTAGATTGATTGATGCTTTCCATTATTATTCTTAATGATTTCATATTGTTCGACAATGTTTCTATGCTATCTTTATGATACTCTCTTTGGCTGGATTAATCCTTTTAGTTCATGATCCCTAACTAACTTTGTAAGAATTTTGAGCACCAATATTCATTTGGTTCCAAATGATATTTGACTTCAAATAGTTTGTAAAAGACATATTTGAAAAGGCTCGTGCAATTTTTTGGTGCTTAAATGTGTGGTCACTTTAGACTTGTGACATCGGGTATAAAAGGTTTGACTTTGGTCAAGAGTCGACATGACATATGAGCAAATGTTTTAACCGAACTCAAAAGCATTGATGTGTTTTGAGTTCAAATGATATTTGGTTAGCAATGTGTAAAAGTCTCGAGGATAGTGAATTGGAATTTGCTAACACTCTAGTTGACAGTCAACATAAACTTGTGAGTATTGTCATCAAACTTAAAAGATAATATGATGTCTCTAGATTCTAAATGGTGATTAATAATCATTTATTATGGAATTCAATGATTATTTTGTTTTTGAGAAAAGTCTTTCAAATACTTAGAGAACAATGAAGAGATTAGGGTTTGAAACCCTAGCTGCTCTCGCCATGAGAATTGGTAGTTACAGGATTGGAAGCTTGAGAAGATGGAGTGTGGTCTTCTGGGTGACAGTTATGAAGTTTGTTTAGGCAGTTGGAAATGTTTTCTAGCCACTGTGATAGGTATTTTTGGTCTAAAATCTAAACGATTTGGTGAATTCAAAAGTTAAAAGGGAAAGATGATATTGATTCAGTTTTTGAATAGTTTACTTCATTTCTAGTTTCAATTTTAAAAAGATCTTATGTTTTTCATTAATCTTAACTGAATCTGCTTAAGGTTTTGTAAATAAAATTGTTTTGAACTTGAGTTCAAACTCGAGGGTTTTTTTTTTTTCTTTGTATAAATACATGACTCAAAACCGCGACTCAGTGAGAAGGGTTTATGAGACAAAAGAGAGTGTTGTTGAAAAGAGAATAAGGGTTTATTATAGTGATATTTTTTTATTTTGAAAATTTGAAAAAGAGAGCTTAAAGTGTTTATATATCTGATTATTAATACAGAGATTGCATATATTTTAGTGAGATTTTATTGTTACTGTTTCATTCAGTACATATTATAATGGGAATTATTGTATATCTTTTATATGTACTATGTTGAGATTTTGTAATTGGAAAAATAATGCAGTTATAAGGTCCTGACAGTTTGCATGATTATTAGGAATCTTTGTAAAGGATTTGATGCTCCTACTAAAGTTGATGCTTCATAATTTCACTGCAGTTGATGCTCTTGAATTGTTACTGAAGTTGGTGCTTTAGAATTTCAGTGGAGTTGGTGCTCTGAAAAATATTGTAATCAATTTGGAATTAAGCCTATAAGGTATTTTGGAGTGGTTTTTCTACCCCAAGAGGGTTTTCCACTCGTCAAAGTTCTAAGTTTCTATTTTATATGGTTTGTGCTTATCTTGCTTAAGTTTTCACTCTGTCAGTTGTTAAAATGGTTAATGCAATGCTCTGATACATTATCGTAGTTCCAAGTTGTCTAAAAGGTCAAAATTTAATTGTTCATGTTCAATGTATGAATGTTAAATTCTCCCATAATTAGTGAGTTTAAGTTTAATTGTTCATGTTCAATGTATGAATGTTATTAAATTCTTCCATTAGTGAGTTTGGTGTCCTATGTAAAAAAAAAAAACATTAAAAGGTTGTTCATTCAACATTATGTGAACAATGTATATCATTCTTTGATATGAGTTGTTAAGCATTCATGTTATGTTTGGTTAAGTCATTGGAAAACAATAATTCAAAACTTAGTATTCACATTTCATACATAAGTCACTCATTTGTTCAAGATCAAACAATTCAAATCTGCATTTCAAGTCATAAAAAGTTTCTAATTTTACATTACTCTGATTCACCCTCCCTCTCAAAGTAATTCATCTTCCAACAATTGGTATTAGAGCATAGGGTCCTGCATTAGGTTTCATATCGAGGATTGATTCTGGGCTTGGAAGTTTGTCAAATATGTGACAAGTTCAAGAAGGTATTTCTATTTGTTTGTACAATCTATATGTTTTATGAAAACATATCTAATTTTTGATTGATGAGTTGATCTAAAGAGCTATATTTTTACATACTTAAGCCTAACCAATTTAAATCCAACCAAGTTCTTGATAAGAGGAGTACTATGGGTAAGTGCAAAAGAAACATAAGTTAGAAGAAAATAACTATTGTAAAGTCCAGTGAAGTTTTGTCTCAAGCAATACCCCTTCCAATTAATCCTAAATGTGATCTTGTAGTTGGAGAAGAAGAAATTCACTTAGTAAGTGAAAAATAATATGAATGTGATGAATTTGAGGTTGATTTGGAGGAAGAACTACTTGCTGCCTTAGATGAACTTAAGAGGCTTAGAAAATAAAATCAGGATCTTAAGGTACACCTACAAGAAAGTGTCAATGTTAATAAAGTTGTAATACAAGATCATAATGGTGATAAAAAGATTATTGAATTTATGAAAGCCCAAATGGTTGATAAGAAAAAGACCGAAGAAGGATTATAAGCCAAGTTAAAAGACAAGGAGGAAGTGTGTAATAAGCTAGAAAATGAGATTGTCTCTTTAAAGAAAAGTTTAGATAATGATTCCTTGTTAAAAGAACTAACTCTTAAAGATGATATGATTATTAGTCAGAAAATTGAATTTGAAGAATGTAAGAGGATATCAGATTTTGTAAGATCTGATTTAGAGGTCAAAAATTTTGAATTTCTAAAACTTGAAGGATAAGTAGTTGCATTAAGAAAGGAGCTTGAAAGTGTCAAGGCTAAATTAGATAAAATTTAGAAATTTCATCATAGCACTAATTTGTTGAATGAAATGATTGGCAGACAAAAGCACTCTAAGGATCTTATAGGAGTGGGATATGAGAAAGGCCAAAGTTCAAGATTTCAATATGAGTCTCAACATGAAATAATCTTTGCAATAAAAGACAGACAATGTTTCAAGGTTAGGCAGACTCCTAGGAAGAAAATAGACTTGAACAATCATACTCCAAAAATAGAAAGCAAAGTTGTTAATAGATTCACAGGTTTCTCATCTACCAAGAAATGTCAATCAACAAGGTATAATTATTCCCAATCCCATGGTTACTACTATTCATGTCATGTTTATGGACATAGGGCTAGAGATTGTGAAAGATATGTGAGAAATAATTATAGTTCATAAAATCATAATAGTTGCACTATATGTTATATATGTCACAAATCTGGTCATGTAGCAACTAACTGTTGGTGGAATGATAAGAATGGTAATGAAAGTTCTTATAGAATTCCTAGAAGAAGTTATCATTCTTTTGGATTAGATCATAATGTCATATGTTTTAGATGTGATTGTCTTGGAAATAGAGCTCAATCTTGTATAGATCATTTGATGAGATCATGTAGACATAATAAAAGGAAAAATGCATTAACCAAGCAACAACACAAAGATACCTTGAGCAAGAAAAAGAAAGGGACTATACAAGTTTGGAGAAGAAAGCAAGAAAAGGAGAAGGGAGGACTTAGTCTTGTGCATGATGCACAACTATCATCTCTTAGATTTTAATGACTATTTGGTTTTAGGGGGAGTAATCCAAAGTTTTATTTTCTATCCCCAAGGAATTTTAGAATGTAGTGGATCAAGTTTTTTCAGCTTCATGGTCCATGTTACAAGTTAAGTATGAAAGAATAGTGGTATATCTGTGGTCCAAAATATTTTATAATAAAGAAGTAGGATTGTGTTGGAGCTGAGCTATTGTTTACTCTTCTATAGATAGTTTATAGAAGCTTTACTAGATTGGTTTGCAAATGGTACTTTCTCTGTGATTGGTGTTGCAGTCGCTTGATGATTTTTTAGGACATGAAAAACAATATACATGATGGTATTCTTCAATATTCTCATGCAAATGTTCATATCATAAATGGATCTCAGAATATCAAGAATGTCAATGATAGTCATATATGAGAAAGTAGTAAAGAGCCTTGGTTCAAATATTTGTCTCTTATTTGATTCTTGGTATCTTCCTTGAAGCATGTTAAACAAATTTGAAATAATGTATTGATACTTCTTTTCTTTGGTCATGAGTCCTTAGTCACATAAGATAATGATTCATTTAGCTATTGTCAGTGGTGTGCTGGTTGTTATGACAATGTATAAATTCTGGTATTTAGTGGATGGTTTATGAACATGAGAAATCAATATTTTTCCATTCATGGTAAGTAATGATATTGAAACAAAAAGTTTACAAGCATCTACTTATCACTGCATAGTCTGTTAAAGTAATTTGTTATGATAATAGCATTCTATTGGTATATTATCCAATGTTTTCAATGTTTGTTGATATGAAACTTCATAAGCATGGAAGTGGAGATGTGAGTGTGAGGCACACAAGAATTGAAGTGTAGTCACCTTGCAATGGAGCTAGTCTACACTATATTGAGGTTTATGATAACAAGGTATACTTATTTAGTCTAACAGTGTAACTTTGTGTTACTAGTTGCTTCCTTGAAGTCATTAATGTTGTGGTTTGCTAAGTCTATCTTTCAAAGATTTGTGTTTTGGCAAGCAATATTTAATGGAAAGACTATGGAGTCAGTGAAGTATTATGTTGAAGTATATAGTTACCTTGTGGGAAAAATTGGATAGTGTTGTTTTTGAAAGGTTACCTGAACATTATTGTGGCTTTGACCAAATGTTAGTTGTAGGGGAAATCTCTATGACAAAGGGAAAGATGAAACTTTGATATTATTTAAGAATACTTTGTTTTCTAGTATTGATGTACATAGGGACAGTTAACCTTGGTTTGTATTTTGGATATGGATTTTTGAAAGGTTGATTGGATAATGGCAGTACAGTGGTTGAGTTTGTTTGGTCTATCAATGACAATGCATATTATGAATCTCTCTCAAAATATTTCATGCTTAATCTTACCCCTACTGATTTTGTTGGTATTATTGGGTAGGTTATGTGCATGGATCAATGACATTTCAATGTTGTGTTTTCGGGGATTCTTTAATGATAACATTTGTTACCCCTATGTAGTCAATAATGAGATATGGCAACATGCATGCCAGCTTGTTAAGACATTGATAGATTTGATATGAATAACAATTTTTCTATTTTAGGTTGCATCATTATTTTTTGTTTCCTTGACACATTTATTGTAGGAATTCAAATTTGAATACAAGTGATAGTTCTATGGTATGATTCATGTTTTTGATGGCTCAGATTGCAGGTATGAGTTGGATAGAAGTTCAAAATTGTGTAAAGCTGCAACAAGAATTTTGATAACCATGGTGACAGTGGTTCAGTTTGAACAAGTATATTTGGTGATGACAATATTATGCTATACTTGAACAGAAAGCATACAAAAATGTCTTGGATTAAAAGTGTTATTTTGTAAAGTGTTGGTGTACTGGTTGATTTCTAGGTCTTCATTTATATTTGTCAGATGAATATACATTGTCTCTCAGTTGTTTTGTTTCATGGAATCTTACATCCTCCTCTTTCATCCTTTTTCATTGAGGCAAAAAGGGTGAGAGAACAATATGTGTTTTTCCATCAAGGACAAACGGGGGGTTTGTTGGCTCTCAGTTTTTTTAGTTTGTCCTTGATGTCAAAAGTTGATGCTATATGCCTTGATGTGGCAATATCGGTAAGGCATGCTAACAAGTTCACAAATTGGTGTAGATCATCATTGGTTGGCACAACTGTTTGACTTAGTGTGTATCATGGTTTTGGCTACATACTTGCATATAGATACATGATTACTTGGTTTCAGTATATATTTGTACATTTTTCAATGTGGTTGGAATATGACTTGGTGATTTTTTCATCCATCTTGTTGTGGGTTCTTGATACTCTTGGTTTATATTGGATTTAACAATGTTCAACCTTCAAGAAACTTCATGATAGCATTCTACATGATATCTTTTGTTTTTGATCAAGCAATCCTGACTTCATGGATAGTGGCTTACATACTCAAGCATATATCTTGGAAAATTATTGATGAGGTATACATTTGCATATATATTTGTACTTGTGCACATTTTCTATCTGGCTGAAGATGTAAATGTGTTGTGAACTCTTGTATTTGAGTTGCAAGCATCTCCAAGTATAGATCTTCTGTGATTCCCATTCATGCAGTCATATGTTGGATATAGTTGATTTATAATGTTGGTGTCATTCTTTTTACATGCTGATGGCTCATAATAGTTTGGTGGTTTGATCTTCATTTGATGCTTTACACTGTTGATTATGTTGGCCACATACATGTACAATAGGGATGGCATATAGTTCAGATTGACTAATGCTTGCTATTATTATTCTTCATGATTTCATATTGTTTGACTCTATTTCTATGCTATCTTTATGATACTCTCTTTCGTTGGACTAATCCTTTTAGTTCATGATCCCCAAGTAACTTTGCAAGAATTCTGAGCACCGATATTCTTTTGGTTCCAAATTATATTTGACTTCAAATAGTTTGTAAAAGACATATTTGTAAAGGCTTGTGCAATTTTTTGGTGCTTAAATGTGTGGTCACTTTAGAATTGTGACATCAAGTATAAAAGGTTTGACTTTAGTCAAGAGTTGAAATGACATATGAGCAAATGTTTTAACTAGACTCAAAAGCATTGATGTGTTTTGAGTTTAGATGATAGTTGGTCAGCAGTGTGTAAAAGTCACCAGGATAGTGACTTGGCATTTTCTAACACTCTACTTCACAGTCAACATAAACTTGTGAGTATTTTCATTGGACTTAAAAGACAATATGATGTCTCTGGGTTCTAAATGTTGATTAATAATCATTTGTTATGGACTTCAACGATTATTTTATTTTTTAGCAAAGTCTTTCGAATACTTAGAGAAAGATGAAGAGATTAGGGTTTGGAACCCTAGCTACTCCTGCCATGAGAATTGGTAGTTATAGGATTGGAAGCTTGAGAAGATGAGGTGTGGTCTTCTGGGTGTTAGTTATGAAGTTTTTTCAGGCAGTTGGAAATGTTTTTTGGCCACCGTGACATGTATTTTTGCTCTAAAATTTGAAACATTTAGTGAATTGAAAAGTAAAAAGGGAAAGATCTGATATTGATTCAGTTTCTAAACAATTTACTTCATTTCTACTTTCAATTTTAAAAATATCTTGTGTTTTTCATTAATCTTAACATAATTTGCTTAAGGTTTTGTAAATAAAATTATTTTGAACTTGAGTTCAAACTTGAGGGTTATTTATGTTTATACAGTTTTTTCTTTGTATAAATACATGACTCAAAACCATGACTCAGCGAGAGGGGTTTATTAGATAGAACAAAGTGCTGTTGAATACGGAATAAGGGTTTATTACAGTGATATTTTTTTATTTTTAAAAATTGAAAAAGAGAGTTTAAAGTATTTATATCTCTAATTCTTACTACCAAGATTTCATATTTCAATGAGATTGTATTGGTAGTGTTTCATTTAGTACAAATTATAATGAGAATTATTGTATATCTTTTATATTTACTCTGTTGATATTTTGTAATTGCAAAAATAATGCAGTTATAAGGTCCTGACAATTTTCATGATTGTTGAGAAACATTATAAAGGAGTTGGTGCTCCTACTGAAGTTGATGCTTCAGAATTTTAGTGGAGTTGGTGCTTCTCAATGGTTATAGAGTTGGTGCTCTAAAAAATATTGTAATCAATTTGGAATTAACCCTGTAGGGCATTTTGGAGTGGTTTTTCTACCCCAAGAGGGTTTTCCACTTGTCAAAGTTTTGTGTTTCTCTTTTATGTGGTTTTTGCTTATCTTGCTTAAGTTTTCATTATGTCATTTATCAAAATGGTTCATGCAATGCTCTGATACATTATCATAGTTCCAAGTTGTCTAAAATTTCAAAGTTTAATTTTTCATGTTCAATGTATGAATGTTAAATTCTGCCATTAGTGAGTTCGATGTCTTGTGTAAAAAAAATAAAAATTAAAAGGTTGTTCATTCAACATTATGTGAACAATGTATATCATGATTTGATATGAGTTGTTAAGCATTCATGTTATGTTTGGTTAAGTCATTGGAAAACAATCTTTCAAAACTTAGTATTCACATTGCATATATAAGTCATTCATTTGTTCAAGATCAAATAGTTCAAATCTGCATTTCAAGTCATATTTTTTTTTTAAATTTTACATTTCTCTGATTCACCCCCCATCTCATAGTAGTTCATCTTCCAACAAGATGGACAAATTCATTGCAAGTGTAACATCTACCTGAAAAAACATTAGAACTCCTACCTCCTCCCAATCTGCCTCTTGTTCCTCTCCATCCACCTCTGGAATCATATATCTCTTTTCCTTTCATGGCATCTTCTTGATTGTCATTGCTTCGCTTTGTATTAGGCATAGATCCTCTTCCTCTTGATGCATTACCTCTGCCTCTAACTTCTTTTTCTTGTCTTCTCTTCATTTTCTCCTCCACCCTGATTTCCATTTGATAACATTTTTGTACATTCCTAGGGTTAGCCAAAACCAATTCATCTTGTATGTTTAACCTCAAACCACCCATATATCTTGCAAATTTTTCATCTTCATTCTCATGATGACCAGACCTTAAACTTAGTTTACAAAATTCCTCAGTATAAGTATTAATATCCATTTCCTTTTGTCTTAAGCTTTACAATTTTTTTAAACATTTGAACTTGATGATCCTTGGGCAAGAATTTTCCTTTGAGTTTTGATATCATCTTGTCCCATGAGTTGATTTTAGAATTTCCTTGCTTCCTCCTCTCATATTGAAAGTAGTCCCACCATACCAAAGCATGGTCTTGCAACTTTGTCTTTGCAATCCTTACTCTTTGCTCCCCAGGAACCTCATCACATTCAAAATGATTATCTAATGTAGCAATGCCTATCAAGTATTTCTTCATCATCTAAACTTCGACCATATTTAGGAACATCAATTTTTACCTTAGGCTTGTCATTCCTATCTACCTTCACCAACATTGAAATTCATTGGTCCTCTGAATCAGGTTCTTCTTCCATGTCTTCAAACTCATCTTCCTCTTCTTCTGACTCACGCTCCTACACATCCCTTCTCTTGTTTGTCTCCAAAGCTTTGATTCTTTCTTCCAACTCTATGATTTCTCTAGCATTTCTGTCTTTCATCTCCTTCATCTCTTTAGCATTATCTTTGTTCTTTGGAGGAATCTTTAAGTACCAAATTCTTCACTTCTCCTCACAACCTAAAAAATGAAAAAAAATATATTCCCTAATGCTCTGATACCACTATGATGTAGATCCAAGGTGGAGAAGACTCAAAACTGATCAGATCTTAATAAGACATCAACCTTTGTAATCACAATCAACCATATTGAATCAATCAACAAACACAAAGTTATAGACTCCAAATCTCAATAAATAGGCTTATCTTTTATAGAAGGCCACCAAAATACCATCTCAACATCAATTATGCTTCACTTAGACCCTAATACAATACTCCAATCATATTTCACAAGTTTATTTGCAACATCATAGAGAATCGTCAGACTGCCCTACAAAAAGGCTACAAAAATTAGCCCTATTTTACAAACAAAGTTATCTTTAAACTTCTCCTAACCCCACAATCTCTTGGAAAGTCATCAAACATGTCTCAAAACACCCAATTTCATAGGTCTTTGACAATTTCGCATCCTCTAAGCCATCGTTCTTCAAAACCCTCAATTCACTCACAAATACATAGGGTTTTTAGATTTTCATCCTTTCAAGGCCTTCCAAACCCAACCAAAGCATAAAAATATTATATTAGGGTATAAACAAACATTTAATACTATTTCCTATAAAATTCCATCAACAACTCATTAGAACTCATTACTATCCCATCAATTCTTGCAAAAAAATGCTCCATTTCACACTGTGGTGACATTCCATAGCCTACAACTCACCTTATTTATACTCTATAATGAAAAGAAACATGCTATAATCTAACTCCATGCCACTCCAATGAGTAACAAGTCAAGACAATAAATTCGGATGGCTTAAAACATAAAGGAAACTCAAACGGCACCCTCACTGCCTTACATAGGCAGACTAGAGAAAACCAACAAAGCACAATTCAAATTTGTTATTAAGACTTCAATATGGATTCAAAATAATTTTTCTACCATTCTCTATAATAAACCAAAGAATTTAGAGCAATAATTCCTATGTACAGCCTGTACAATGTAGGGAAAACACAAAAACTCGAAAATAATGAAGAGAATCAATGAAAAATAGGGAAAATGTTGCTTATTTGAAAGAATGTTCAACACTATTAAATCATCATCATATCCTTGTGCCTTCGAAAGGCCTCTATATATTTTCAAATAAGAACAATCATCCCTCAACACCTATAATCACCTTCTCACCACTTTAACCTCCATTTTGGCTTAAAAGTACTTATATTGATAACTATTTGCTAAATGAACACCATTATGCAAGTTTATTGTTTAAGAAACGTAGAAACACTTAGGAACCTTTATTTTACCCATAATATGACTTCTAAACTCCCATATTTCACTCCCATTTACAAACTCAAGAATTTTCCTTCAAAGGCTACAAGGACTCATCAAGTGCAAGATTAACATTCCACCCTTAAAGGACTCAAAATTCTTCCATTTACATTATGATTGGTCTTTGTAGACCTTATTAAGACTAAATAAACACAAAACACTCTTTACCAACCTAGAAACCCATTAATGACTCCCCTTGACCTTCAAACATGTAAATTTTCAACTAGGTGATTAGGTGCTCCTACACCATTATTTGAACATCTATGATATATTATGAACAATAAGCAGTTATTATGAGCTATTATGTGCTAATTATGAAGATGTGTGCAATCTCTTCTCTACATTCTTGCACTATAACACTCTATTATGTTATTTTAACTAACCCTTGTAGATATTCAATCCTACTTTTTCCTTCTCAATTTTTTTTTTGTAATCTATGGTGTGACATCTCTTCAACAAGGGATTTGTGCCTTAAGGTAACTTTGTATTATGTTATTTATTTATCATAGTCATTGTTATTTACTTTGCCTCGACTCCCATAAGGGGACATGAATTATACCATTCTTATCATTATATTTGTTGAGGTAGAAAAACCAACACATGGGTTAGAGTGATACAAAATCCGATAGATCACAACATTTTCCGTCTTTTGTATGTGTAGATCAAAATCTAAAAATACTCTCCATAATAGGTTGTAGAAGACTACAAATAATATTTTAACTAAGTGATCTAGCTTATGAGAATCTAGAAACCCTATGACTAGGGAACCTCATACCCCTATCCTTGCATTTAAGGATAAAATTTCAACCACAAGTGCCCCTCTCTTTACACATGGAGATAAGAAACAAGGACAAGTGAACAATGCAAAGATTTTTATAGGCAACCCAAATGTACAAATGATGAATACTTACATATATATAGGCATGGAAGAGGCAATCCACCTATTACATGGATTGACAAGTTTCGTGTGACTAAGATAAATGAGTAGACAAGTGTCCTATAGGTGTCAACCCACAAATCACTAGGAATGTTCAAACCAACAACCTATTTGACCAAGTCATCAACCTTGATGATAAGTGTTGAGTGAACTTTGAGGTGAGATGGAAAGTCTCCCACCTCAAGAGGTATTTACATGATGTTTACCAAATAACTTGGCATAGTGTAAAAAAATATACTCCTTTACATTTTTACACTTTGTTTGGGTCCCTCAACTAAAATGGGCTTAATTATGCCTTAATAAGCCCTATTTTACATCTACAAGTGTAATAAATTACATTTTTCAAAGGGGAAATGCAACAATAATTAATTCCAACACATAATACTTTACCTTAAGAAACGTGTGTTCCAATAATAGGTGCTTGGGACCCACTCACCCATGGACAAATGGGTCCACGCTAGGCCTTTGAACTTGAATTTAAATTATGTTTTTGATGGTATTTTAATGTCTCCAAATTCAAAATTCTATTTAAGCTAGTAATGTTTAATTTTCAAGAAATTGAGGATTCATACGTATAAATGCAAGCTTATTTTATCATTCAAATCTTAGAATTCTCAATAAGAAATGAAGAAATTCAAGTGAGAAAAAATATAGAAAAATTTATGATCAAGGGCATTCAATAAAATATTTATCAATGATTTATAATAGCAATCAATATCTCAAGAATCATGTAAAATTATTTTGCATCATGCATGTTTTTGGAGCTAATATTGTGATGTAGGTTTCAAAGACTCAAGCAAGAATTCAAACATCAATTCAATCATTAAGATCCACATCCATTGAAGCCATTTCATGCAAGATCAAGATCAATATTACAAAATTCCAAAGGTTTATTCAAGACTTTGGTGAGTTGTAACATAGCTTGTTCACTCATCATTCCTTTCACATTTCATTATTTGAATTCAAGGTTTAATTACCCAAATGGTGTTTGACCAAGGAAAACCCACATTCACCAATAACAAACAATTTTTCCCTCTTATGTTTGTGCTATGGATCTTAGGTTGAAGAAGGATTGGAGATCTCTTGAAGAGAAAAATTGGAAAAGTTGTCAAAGTTGTCATCAATTCATGGAAACTTGAACCTACAAATCTAATTTTTGGCTTTTCCACTGAAACGACAAAAATAGTTGCTCTATGTTTTGGGAGATAGAACAACCAATTTTCTACAAGTTTCACTCAAGGAAACCTTAGAGATCTCAATCTATGGATTGAAATGAGGGAAAGAGATTTGCAACAAGGTGTGCTAGAGCATGATTAAAAACTAAAAGGGGGTTCACCACCAAGCAAGGATTGGAAAGACAAGAAATGTAATGATATGTATAGCTAACTATGCAATCCAAGATATAAACATGAAAATCAAAAGAATGAACTAAGAAAGGAAAAAGGTACACCTAGAAATTGAAGAGGCTTGAATGAGGCTCTGAAATCTCAAAAATACTAACTTTTAATGCACACTCAGACTCATACAACATGTTGGGTGATTTAGTTTTATTTTAGGGTTTCAAACAAAAATTGGAATCTGGAACTAGAAATTTAGGATCTACTAGAAATGTTTGAAATCTAGTATACTGGGACTCAAATGCCATGAGTGGTGATTTAGTCCTACTATTAGGGTTGATTTGAAACTTTGATATCCTCTTAGGTTCTCCTGTAGCTTCTCTCCTATCAAATCTTTGAGTCTAAAACACTAAATTACAACTTGTAGGTGACTTTTTGTGGTATCGCAAGGTGACAACTTTGACAAGGGTATGTGCAGGATCATGATGGGACAAAAAGTGGTGATATGATGGGTATGTGTAGGGTATGTGGCTGGTGACTTTTTTTTACCCAAAATTGATGAAACGAAAAGGGTTTTTAAAGGAGATTCTTAGATTTCCAACAATATAAATTATGCTTTACTTACAAGAATTTAATAAATAATTATTATTCATTTTCTATTTGAATTATGACTAAAGTCCTAATTGATAGGTTGATTGAAAAACATCTACATCTTTCAAATGGTATCACATTTTTTGAATATAAAACATGCGTCATATTTTATGCTTTGCATACTATAGGATTAAAAAAAATGAATTTCATGAAGTTTTGACCAAGTTAAGGTGGTTAGACATGCAAGTTTTTATATCTTTTAAAAGTTGTAATAAAAAAATCATAATTAATTATTTACTTGGAAAAAAATTACAAAAAAATATGCATCACATCGGGACATGAGTCCTCCACTTATATATAAAATATTATAAAAAAATATTATCATTTTATTATGGTTCTAAATAAAGGGTGGTTAGAAAGACACCTACTTCTTATTTTCTCTTAAATTTAAGTACTACTACATTGAAATTTTAAATTTTCACCATATATATATATATATATATAAAATAAACCTAGTAGTTTAGAAACTACATTCAATTTTCTACGGATTCTATTCTTACATATTTTTGAAATAATATAGATAACTTATTGAGATTTTTACGTCAAGTTGCCTAAGTCAAAATTTTTTGAATCTTTTGCCACTTAAGGGCTTGGTTTTTCCATGATCCACACTTACCCACAAGTTGAAAACTTTTCTCCAATCTTGGTCTTTAATGGATCTTCAACCTAAATCTACAAATCACATGTCAAAGAGAGGTTAAAATTTTGTTTTGTTTGTGGATAGGTGTTTTCCTTGCTCAAACCCCATTTTGGCAATCAAACCTTGAAATGCAATCAAATAGAATGAAGGAATGATGAACGAACAAATATGCAATGTTGCAACTCACCAAACCCTGAGAATAAATGTTGTAATCTAGTAAGTAATGGCTAGCATGAATTTGGATCTTGAATCTTGAGTGTATTGTATGGATATTTACTTGAATGCTTGCTTGAATCATAAAACCCTCCATCACAAATGTTAGCTGAAAAAAAAAATGATGCATGATGGCTTTGACATGATGCTTGATTCTTGAATGATGCTCCAAAATGCTTGATAATCTCTCTTGAATGATCTATAATTCTTTCACTTGAATGCTCATAAGATCACTCAAATTTCTAAGTCACTTGTAAAATTTCTAGGTGAAAATATATGAAATGACCTTATATTTATACTTATTTTTGACAAATTTCTCAAAATTACAACACTAGAAGTCGACATTAGATCTAGGGGAATAAAATATTGTCAAGAATTTGAAATCAAATTAGGTCCAAGCTAAGCAAGACTCATAGACCAGTTGGGGTGTATGATTCCTAGTAGGCTAAGGTCAAGACAAAAAAAAATAAATGCTTAGTTTTATGTCAAATTCAAGTTCAAGCCTCAAAATTTAGGTGGGACCCATATGCCCAAGGTGGCATATTAGTCACTGATCACTAAATTTGGGCCATACAAACCAAAATCATTAAATTATGAGTGTTCAATTGATATATGTTAGGATTATCCTTGGATAGATACATTAATTAAGGCTTGTGGATGCAAAATAGGACCAAATAAGGCACAAAGAAGCCCAATTTTAGCAGGGAGAGCCCAAACAAGTGTGAAAATGTAAAGAGATACATTTTTCTACACTATATCGACATTGCATCTTGGATCAAGCATAAGCTATAGGTTGACATCAAAGGCTCCTGAAAGTTGTTTGAAAACCCTAAGAAAAGACCCATTTTCCCATGGGTGAATGAGTCCCAGACAACCTCTTGAAACCTCCTTTTGGTGACTTGTACAAAGTGTCTAACCCTTCTTAGATCTACAAAGGGATATTCCCAAGTGGAGGGAATATATTATGGGGATATTTTATCTCTTCTAGCTAAGTTGACACCCATTCATTTATTACTGTCACTTCCAAAAACTCATGACTTTGAAGTTGAGAAAATGGATGTGAAGAAAAATTTATTTGATGGTGATTTGGAGGAAGAAATTTACATGTCATATCTAAAGAATTTTGTATGCAAGTTGAGAAAATATTTGTATGGTTTGAAACAATCTCCTAGGATGTGGTACGAGAATTTTGACACCTATGTGTTTTCCTTAGAATTTATGAGATCTCAATTTGACCATTATTCCTATTACAAGATTTATAATGGTCGCATTCGAATTATTGTATTTTAGGTGGATGATATGTTGTTCATTAGGAATGACAAAAGCATTATTTTAAATTTGAATTCTTAGTTTTCAGTATAGTTTAAGATGGAAGATATGGGTGCAACAAGGTGTATTATAGGGATTGAGATCAAAAGAGATAGAGCTAATAGAAATATTTGGTTTATCTATAGTATGTATGTGAACTATATGCTGGAGAGATTCACCATCATTAATTGTAGGAAGTTAGTTGTTCGTATAATGTTGGGAATGAAACTTTATGTGGACGATTGTCCAAAATATCCTACCAAGATGGAGGAAATGACCATAGTTACTTATGTGAGTTTTATTGGTAGCTTATTGTATTATATCAATTGTATGAGGACCAACATTAACCAACTAGTGGGAGTCCTTAGCTAGTTTATGGCTAATCCAGGATGAGTGCACTAAGATGTGGTAAAGAGAGTGTTTAGATACTTGCGGTGTACTTTTGATTATGCCTTGTATTTTCATAGTTATCCTACTAGACCTCAACATTCAATGAGCATTCATTGATATGTGGATTCAGATTTGGTGGGTAATATTGATAATAGAAGATCATGTAATGGATACATTTCCATGATCTTTGGTGGTGCTATTAGTTGGATAAGTAAGTGACATGTTGTAATCACTTTTTCCACTACTAAAGTAGAGTATAGGGAAGCTATTCATGATTGTAAGGAAGCCATTTGGCTTGAGATACTGTGTTCTAATGCTAGTTTTGATGTAGGACAGATTGTACTATCTACTGTGACAGCTAGAGTGTTATATTATTAGCGAAGAATCCTACTTTCCATGGAAAGAAAACACATTTATGTGCATTTTAATTTTTTTCAAGACATGGTGGGAGATGGAAAGGAAAACTTGGAAAAGATGGACACTTTGGTAAATATTTTGGATGCACTCACTGTTGAATGTACAAGTCAATGAGAGGGGGCATGAATTAGTTTTATCTTAAAACTTCAAAAAAGATCACAAATATTTAGATTCATATTAATTCAATTATCCCTTAATTTGTTAGAATGAATTATCATGAAAGATGATAAAAGAAACACAATCAAAGAAACACCGTGCACAATGAATCAACAGATTTATATGGAAAACCCAAGATGGGGAAAACCACGATAAGTATTAGCTCACAATATAAAGTAATATCAATACTGGTTACAAAGGGATCACTACCGAAGGGCTCACTACCTAGAAGAAAGAAAGGAACACTGCTAAATGATCACTACCATAATAGAAAATTTCAGATAGATAAGAGTGTTACAATGAGAAATCCATCTCAGTGCAATAGAAATGTCCACCACAACATCACAAGTACCTTTGTAGTCTCACTAAAGAATTGTAGACACCTTTTTCTCACTATATTCAATAATCTAACACAAGAAAGCTTGCAATAATCTTCACAAATTCACACCTTAAAACTATGCAATTCACATTGAACACACTTCTATATTATCATCCCTCAATAGCTAGTCAATTATTTATACCATTGTCAACCTTGAAAAAATTCTCCAAGGTCAACTATGCACTTCAACCATGAAAATTCAAATTAGGTTGGCACCAAAACTTTCTTGCAATGGAAAGGAATGAAGGAAAACCACAACACACCTTAGCTAGGACCTAAATTCACTCATACACACAATGCCTTGATTCCACAAATATTGAAGAAGCTTCAAAATCAATGTAAACACTCATGGTCAGTCTAACCTATGTTAACACTGGATTAACAACTAGCAGTTGTGTGTAGTGACATGCAACGGTGAGCTGATAGGTGGAGGGAAGTACAAATGTCTGGAATGCAATCTAAAAGAGAGCAAATAGTGTGTGGATATCTACACTTAGCAAATGGTAGTATATATTGTAAGTTTTAGTTGGAACACTCATTTTCTACTGCTATATCTTATTACCCTTATGTAAAAATTTGTATGTGTGGTAGTGTCAAGCATAATACAATTATTTGAAAGGTTATAATATTATTGATTTTCAATAGGAGATACAATTTCCTAATAAGGGTATGTGCAGGATCATCATGGAAAAAATAGGCCTTTAAGTGGCCAAAAAATTAGAAAAATCGGAGTTAAGCAACTTGACATAAAAAATGAATAAGTTAACTATACTATATCACAAATATGTAACAATAGAATATGTATCAAATTGAATGTAGTTTCTAAACTACTAGGTTTGTTTCAAAAAAAATAAAAATCTATTTAGTGAAAATCTGAAATTTCAATGTAGTAGTACTTAAATTTCAGGGAAAAAATAAGTAGGTGTCTATCTAACCACCCTAACCACAATAAAATGATAATATTTTTTTTATAAGATTTTATATATAAGTAGAGGACTCATGTCCCGATGTGATGCATATTTTTTTATAATTTTTTCCAAGTAAATAATTAATTATGAATTTTTTATTACAACTTTTAAAAAATATAAAAACTCGTATGTCTAACCAACTTAACTTGGTCAAAAAATCATGAAATTCAAGTTTTCCTTTTTTAATCTTATAGTATGTGAAGCATAGAATGTGAAACATGTTTTGGATTTAAAAAATGTGATATTGTTTGAAAGCAATAGATGTTTTTCAGTCAACCTAACAATCAAGACTTTAGTCATAATTCAAATAGAAAATGAATAATAATTACTTATTAAATTCAAAGTAAAGAATAATTTATATTGGTGGAAAGCTGAGAATCTCCTTTAAAAACCCTTTTAATTTTATCAATTTTGGGTAAAAAAAAGTCGTCAGCCACAAACCCATCATATTGCCACTTTTTGGCCCACCATGATCCTGCACATACCCATAACTATATTTACATAAATCATGGACAACCATAATAATAAAGAGATAATAGCATCCATACGTTTTTGTTGATGTTAATTTTGAACTACATTTTTTCATTTTGTTTGGGAATTTGAATTTACATGCAATCAAAATATATCTCAAAAGATTACATGCAAACTTTTTGGATGTACAAGATTTAAAAATAGAGATTGTTGTCTCAATGTAATCAATGTTCAAATAAATCTTTAATATTATACTCAATATACAACCTATGAAACATATGAATATTGCCTAAATCTTATGTCAGAAACATAGAGATTTGCACATAGGAAATATAAAATGAAACACAACAAAATGAGGCCTGTTGTCCACCCTACCATATTGGGTCATGGAACCTCATGGGCTCTCACCAAACCTCCAAGAAAGAATATACATTTTCCACCACTATGATCAATGGTGAATTGAATATTCCTTATTACACTCAATATAGAGTGTATGAGGATCTAATTGTTTATTTGACCATTGTGACTAATTTTGTAGTAATTATGATTATTTTGAAAGGTTGTTTATAGCACATTAGTTCATCAAAATCCCCATTATGGTTGGAGTATGCTTTGCAAGAATAAAAACAAAATGTGAAGTTTAGTGTAGTGATCATCTATAATTGATAGACAATAAGTAAATTAGGAGATACAAAAAGTTCTATAATTTATAATACATAATATGCAATGCACCTATAATGGAAGAGATGAAATAAATAAAATATAGCCATACCTCGTGAACATGGAAAAATCTAGTATGAAGACAAGAAAAGAAGGCCCGATCTCCACCTACCATATTGGGTCATGGAGCACCATGCACTCTCACCAAAACCCTGATCAAGAAAATAAATTGTCCACCAATGTGATCAATTGTGAAAGCAATGTTTCATCCCCTAATGAATTTATACAAGATCAAAATATGTATTATGGTTGGAGTATGCTCTGCAAGAATAAGAAAAAAATGTGAATTTTAGTGCAGTGATCATCTATAATTGGTAGACAATATGTAAATAAGGAGGTATCAGGGTATGTGCAGGATCATCATGGAAAAAACAGGCCCTTAAGTGGCAAAAAATTTAGAAAAATCAGTGTTAGGCAACTTGACATAAAAATTTGAATATTTTATCTCTATTATTTCAAAAATATGTGAATAGAATATGTAGAAAATGGAATGTAGTTTCTAAACTACTAGGTTTATTTAAAAATAAATAAAATCTATTTGGTGAAATTTTGAAATTTCAATGCAATAGTACTTAAATTTCAAGGAAAAAATGAGAAGTAGGTGTCTGTTTGACCACCCTAACCATAATAAAATGATAATATTTTTTTATAATATTTATATATAAGTAGAGGACTCATGTTTGGATGTGATGCATATTTTTGTAATTTTTTTCCAAGTAAATAATTAATTATGAATTTTTATTACAACTTTTTTAAAATATTAAAAATCGTATGTCGAATAATAACTTGTTCAAAATTCATGAAATTTAATTTTTCTTTTTTAATCCTATATTATGTGAAGCATAGAATTGGATGCATGTTTGATTCAAAAAATGTGATACCATTTGAAAGTTATAGATGTTTTTCAATCGCCTATCAATTAGGACTTTAGTCATAATTTTAATAGAAAATGAATAATAATAATTTATTAAATTCAAATTAAAGAATAATTTATATTGTTGGAAAGCTAAGAATCTCCTCTAAAAACCCTTTTCGTTTCATCAATTTTGGGTTAAAAAAAAGTCGTTAGCCACATACCCTACAAATACCCATAATATTGCCACTTTTTGGCCCATCATGATCCTACACATACCCATCAAGATTTTAATATTTTATAATACATAATATGCAATGCACCTGTAATGGAAGGAATGAAGTAAATAAAATTTAGGCATACCTCGTGCACATGGTGGAATGTAGTATGAAGACAAGAAAAGAAGGACTGATCTCCACCCTACCATATTGGCTCATGGAGCATCATGCGCTCTCACCAAACCTCCAAGAAAAAAAATTGTCCACCACTGTGATCAATAGTTAAAGCAATGTTTTGGCCCCTGCTGACTTAATACAAGATCTAATGGCATCAAAGGATCCACAAAGGAGGATTGTTTGGGTTGAGTAATTATGCAAACATGAAAAGATAATGTGAAGTTTAGTGCAATAAACACGTGCCATTGGTAGACAATAAATAAATCAAAAAATATAAAGACTTGTAGAATTCATAACAAATAATATGCAATGCAACTGTAGTAGAACAAAGTAATTAAATAAAATCTAGGCATACCTTGTGCACACAATGGATTGTAATATGAACACAAAAAAGAAGGCCTACTCTCCACCCTACCATATTGGGTTATGGAGCCTCATGGGCTCTCACCAAACCCCCAAGCAGAAACATTAATTGTCCACCACTTTGATCAATGGTGAAAGCAATGCTTTGGCACCTGAGAAAATTTGTTGAGTTGAAATCAATCCTGTACATTTTTTATAAATTGACATGGATTTGTGAAATAATAAATGCAATAAAAGATATATAGCCTTACGTTGTAGACAAATGGAATGTAGGTGAAAGCCATACACCATACAAATGTGCAATCATAAAGCTATTTATCATTTTGGAGATTTGTACACCTTATATATAAATAGAATGTATCTACAATCTAAAATGGTTTGACTGGGATATAGCTACACAGAAGAGAAATGTGAACTTTGGTGAGGCGAACATGTTTTATTGGTAAGCAATATGTAAATTACAAAATTTAAACAGTTCTATCTTTTATAAGGGAAATATATATAATACCACGATTGCATCTCACATATAAAAAATGATAAGGGAGTGAATTTAGAAATTGTGGAGATTCTATATGCATGGAAACAAAGAGGGAAAAAGAAGCAATACACTTGCCATAAAGAATATCAAAATTTCATGATGATGGCAATGAACACTATTATTGGAGAGAATCAACTTGCTTGATTTATAGTGCACTATAATTTTTGGTATGTATCTTGTAGCATCTAGAAAAATAGAAAGGTGGATCTACACATAATGCTAAACAACCCAGTTCAAGTGTAGAATTTAGTTGTGGACATAGCAAATATAAATGTAACACAACAAAATGAGGCCTGCTCTCCACCCTACCATATTGGGTGTCCACCACTTTGATGAATGGTGAAATTAATGTTCCTTATTACACTTAATATATAGTATATCATTCAAATAATTACTTTTTGAGGTTGAAAGGAATAATAACATAGATACATATCTGCACATAGGGAAAATAAAATAAAATGAAACACAACAAAGGGCATCATGTTGGCCACCCTAACAAATTCGGCCATGGACCATCATAGGCTATTACACATATATACCCATAAGTAGTCTTCAAACATATGAATCTTTTCTACATTTAATGTCAAAAAGACATAGATGTGCACATATGAAGTATAAAATCAAATAGAACAAAATGAGGCCTGGTCTCGATGATAGCTATAAATCGGTGCAGATTTTGCTTTGCAAGTAGGTATATAGGCATTGCATGCCCTGGATACATTTGTAGGGGTCTATTCCTTGGATATATATAGACACATAAACAATGTATGGAAACATATACATGTGGAATTACATCTGGACAACAGGTAGACGATGGGCAAGAAAAGGCCATGTGACAACTAAAAGGGATAATCAACATTACAATAAACAACATGCGAGGATGAAATGTTTAGCTTTGAAATTATAGATAGTGAGTAGACAAAAATAAAAATCACTTGTTTTGCATTGTTTTAGATGTGGGGATCATTAGTAATGCAATAAAAAAGTCTTTGTGATGACACCATTGGTCTGAGTGATGGAAACTGGATCTCCCCTATGTGCAGATATGTATGTATGTCATTGCAGGTGCAAAGAAATTTGATACATACTGATGTGTATGTTTATTCTGTTCGTACATTCTTGCAATGATAAACTATATTTTAACTGTTATATGGAACATTGATGCAACCATTGACCATAGTGATGAACAATGCAATGTGCAGATTTTGATGTATTTCATAGTAGATGCAAAGAAGATTGATACATTCTAGCACTTTTTTGGAATGATAAACTATATATTTGAGTGTTATATGGAATATTGATGCCATGATTGTTCACAGTTGTGGACAATGTATTTCCCCTATGTACAGATATGTATGTATGCCATTGAAGATGTAAACACCATTGATACATATTGATCCCTATGTTTACTTTATGGGACATTCTTGGAATGATAAACTATATTTTCAAGTGTTATATACAAGATTCATGCCTAGAATAAACGGGAAAAGGATTATCACAACCAACACATTTGTAGAGCTTTTGCAACGATCACCCCATGCAAAGAACACAAAATAACATCCAACCACCTTGACATAAATTCCACAATAGCTAGCTACACTTGGGTCCTAATAGAAGTCTGCCCTTGTCACCAGTAGGCCCAATGTTTTTTGAGGCTTGAAAATGGTAGGCCTTTCTTACAAGTGGCTAGCTTTTTTGGATTTTTTTTCAAATTAGAAGTGTTTCATGCGTCAATAGAGAAGTCAAGCGGAATGGCATCAACATTAATTTTTGTATGCTTTCCATGTAGTTGTCATGGTTGTAATTAATAGTTTCCTTTTAAAGCCTTGGTAAACATAGCGAATGCCTATGCAAACCCCAAATGAAACAATATTGGAAAGGGTTTTTTCTATATATACACCCCTTGTCGCTTGCTTCAAATGCACATTTTCCCACTAGCTTCTATGCAAAATAGTTGGCAATAAATTATCACAAGAAACACTTTTTTTTTCTTTTGCAATGATCACCCCATGTAAAAAACACAAAATAACCTCCAACCACCTTCACAGAAGTTGAACAATGCTTTATCAAACTTGTACCCTCATAGAAGCTTAGCCTCCTCACTCATGGCTTTGATAGTAGGTATAGCAATAGAATGAGACCCAACAATGCCCTATCAACAATTTCATAGACATTCGCTATGCTTCTCAAGGTTTTAAACATATGTGGGAGGATGTAATTTGACACATGTTGTGGATTATGCTCCCCCTTTTTTTTGCAAAAAGAACTTGAAAATCCTAAGCCTGAGCCAATTACTTCACAGAAGAATAGGTACCATATGTTTCAATTGATAAAAGGAATTTCAATAAATGCATGATGTGGGTCTCCAACAACAAAAATGCAACTATCAATTGAAACATAGTACTCGTTCTTTTGTTAGATGTCACAAAAATTCTCAACAAATAGAAACAAGGCTACGTGATAGGAAGTAGAAATGAATTTCTATGGAGAAGTTTAAGCATAGAGATACAAAAAAAAGAGCAACTATGCTATGAAAAGAATAAACATAGGAAGGAGTTGTTGGTGTAATTAATTATTAATTACACTTTGCATAAGTTTAGGTTATTATCTTTATCTTATTGATCTTTCTTGTTGCTCAAGATAAGATTAGGGTTTTCCATCTTTGCTTTTATAAAGCAAATCTTTATCATGTAATTATTAAAGTCTCGAATAATATTATGTTGCATGTTCTTTTGCAACATCTCTGCTTTTTTTGATTTTCTCTTCTGTGGAAGGTCTTTTCAGTTTGCAAATCTGATCTTGGTTTCTAACATGGTATCAGAGCCTTGATTTGCAGCCCCTTCTCAGATTTTTGAGAAAATCATTATAGGGTTCATTCGGGATTCCTCAAGGGTATCATGCCTTGAGTTCATTGATGTAGCATTTTGGATCAGATCAGGCCTCACCATTGGATTCAGAGAGCTGCAAAAAGTTAGGATTGGCTTTTGTTTTGCAGATTTTGGCCATCATTTGTCAGATCTGTGAGGGTTTCAAACTGGGAGTTTTTTTGCAAGTTCTGGAGGTAGCCAAATTTTTGGAGCAGTTTGAGTAGAAATGGAGGTCACCATTGCGTTCGTAGTGGCTAAAAACCCTAAAAATGACCTTTGTTACGTCAATTTTGGTGCAGTTGATCCGAGAGGCAAAAATTTTTTCCCTGAGGGGCCGTACAGCCTCCCCAACATGCGTCCTGAGGCATGTTTTTCAAAAAAAACTAAAAAAAAAATCTCAGTTTCTGTGCCCACTACTGGTGCCTCCAGTTCAAAAGGTAGCTACCGTTGGGCAGCCACTAGGTGGCCACCCATCGGCTACTCAGCCGAGCAGTGTTTCCAACCTGCCGTCACTGTGCTCAGCCCCCGTGGGCACCCAGTGCGGAGGTCGAGGTCCTATGGGGGACCGGGTGCATGGCCGCCCAACCCCTTCTGCATACTCCACAGGTCATATGGATGACTAGGGGCTCCATCCCAGCCCCAGATCACCAAGCCTTGGTCATGCACAGGACCAGGGGCTTCATTTTTTTTAGCCCCCTGGGCTACCTACAGGCCTTATTGGCCTTTCTAGAGCTATCTTCATGAAATCGAGTGTAATTCTTGCGTACGATGTCTTTTTTTTGTAAACGAGATACTGTTCGAAAGCTGATTCTAACATTGATCTAGTGGTACAATTTTTTTTTACCATATTTTTCTCCAGATTTATTTTGTAGGCCTTTGAACTCAGATGTTGTTGTTTTCATTCCATAGGGCATATCTTTTGACTTGGTGATTCATTTTTTGTCATTATTGCAGCGTTGGAAAGATGATTCAGTCCTCTAAATAGATATAAGGTCCATTTTATTTTTCTATTTATGCATTTTTAGGATTATCTCCTTTTACAATTGTTGGGTTATTGTAATAAATGAACTAAGATAAAGTTCCATTCAGGGGGGTTTCTTGCATAATAAATCTAATTAGAGTGTAGTTTTCACTTTGATCACCATATCCATTTTGTTTTGATGGCAACTCACACGGGTTATCTGGTCTCCTTATTCTTTTGGCTACATTTTTTTCTATAACTTCACACATGTCGGATTCATTGGTTCACACTTCAGTTGGGAGATTATGTTTCTTTATCCTCATTGGTTCAAATTCTTCTTAGTTTGAGGGCCACGTTTTTATGGTTATTTTTCCAGAGTCTATTTTTGGTACTCCTTCCCATGGAAGAGTTTCATTCATAGTTTGGCATCGGCTTCGAGATACATGGTTTTCAAATTTTGTCATCATCTCATTTACTGTTGCTTCACAGATTCCAGGGTTGTTCCAATTTGTGAGTTTTCGAGTGTTCCATGGCATTGGGTTTGCTATCACATTATTATGATTCTAGTTTTGGTTTCAGTTGTAGATAGAAGTATCTTTCCTTGCTTGTTAGATTGCGGTTCCAGTGTTACTCCACAGTGTTCTTCCAGTGCTTCTTTGCAGCAGTCATCTCATTGTAGGGGGGTTTTGTCCCACTGGGTTTTCCTTCTCTACCTCATCATTGCATTTGTACATGAGTACCTGATTAGGTCTTGTTGTCAAGACTCATCTTTGCATAATAATTTTCTTCTCCCTAAGTTGCACTTATGGGGGGGTGTTGGTGTAATTAATTATTAATTACACTTTGCATAAGTTTACTTAGGTAATTATTTAATTCCTAGGTTATAGGTTATTATCTTTATCTTATTGAGCTATCTTGTTGATCAAGATAAGATTAGGGTTTTGCATATTTTATTTTATAAAGAAAATATTTATCATGTAATTATTAAATTCTCAAATAATATTATGTTGCATGTTCTTTTGCAACCTCTCTGCATTTTCTAATTTTCTCTTATGTGGAAGATCTTTTAGGTTTGCAATCTGATCTTAGTTTCTAACAGGAGTTTATATGAATGTTCTCTACATTTGAGCTCACATACATACATATATACACATAGGGATGAATGTTGGTTACAATGTGGAAAAGATGGGCAAAAAATTATCTTTGCCAATTTTCCCATTTGGGTGACTATTGATACCAATATTGTTTCATTTATCCCTTTTGTTCTATGGTGATGATTTTAATTCTCTAGCCTAGGCTATATTGTTTCATTTATGGCCACTGCTTTGTGTGAATGGTTGCAAAATAGTTAATATCATGTGTTTTATGTGGGATTTTTATTTGGCTTACTGTTGAAACCAAGATTGTTTCATTTATGGTTTGTATTTTGTGGTGGAGGTTATAAATTGGTTTGTTAGTGCTAGCTAAAGTTTATAAGTAGAAAAGACACTTTTGTACTACTTTTGCAACCATCACCCCATGCAAAAAACACAAAATAACCTCCAACCACCTTCACAGAAATTCCATAGCTGATGATCATACTTGCACCTTCATAGAAGCTTGCCCTCCTCACTCACAATTATCTTAAATAACAAGGGAAACCTAGAGAATGACACCCAACAATGCGTTATCAAAAATTGTGTAGAATTTGGCTATTTATTTAGAGGATTTTAGAGGAAGGTATTACTTACAACCATCACCACTACTATGTTGCAACCCATCGCCAAAAAAATGAGGCCATAAATAAAACAACATTGGTTACAACAGTGGCCCAGATGGGAAAACCCACAAAACACAAAAAGATCACAATAACATATAGCAAAAAAATGAGACCCAACAATTCCTTATCAAAATTTTTGTAGATATTTTCTATGTTTCTTGAGCTTTTAAACAACAGGTGTTATTACAACCAATAAACAAAGGGAGAAGTCTACATTGCTTACAACTAATTTGACATGCATACATATCTGCGTGCACAAAAAGGAAAATGATATCCAATAGAATAAGTACATACCTTTTCGTGGTAATATATTTCGAAGCAACAGATTCCTATCTATGCATCGAACGCATGAAATTGATAAAGATGCAGGTAGAAAAAAAATGTACACCAATATATATGAATGTAGAGGCAAATGCAAATATATATGCATTGTTGATTGTTGTCCAACAACTTTAAAACCAGTAAGGCTGATGAAAATTCCATCCAAAGTTCACACATATAGCCTATCGGCAAAAAGTTTCCATATAGAGGCAATCATTGCAAAGCAATAAATATTATTTCACTTATCATTTCCATATAGAGGTGATGGTTGCAAGGCAATCAAATAGACCAATAAAATCATTGTTTCATATATTCTTTCCATACACTGCCAATGGGTAGAATCATATTTAGAGTTCTAAAGTTACCAAAGCAATTCAACGGTTTAGGTTACTTTCCATAAGGAATTGTTGACTGTTGTTTTGTAGCTTTAGCTGCTATGAAGATTGTGAGCTACCAAAGTGATGACTATTTTTGCAAACGACATACATACATATGCAAACCCAAAGTTGTCAATACATGTGAAAGAAATATAGATAATTTTAAATTCACATATATGTGTATGTTTCCTGTGCAAAGGAAACAAACATTACTCGGTACAACTTTTCATGGCAACATTGTTTCATGTATGGGCTCCATATATTAGTGATGGTTGCAATAATACCTTGCATTTAAAACTTACTAAAGAAATTGAGCAGTTTAAGTTATTTTCAATAAGGAATTATTTAGTGCTAGGTTGTAGATTGAGCTGCACAACATACGCCAAAAACAATATAGCCAAGAACCATATGATATCCATATCCAACATGACATTATGATTACACATGGAAAAGTATTAGGGAGAACATTTGAGAAGCATTAGATGCATACACAGACATACACACTCGCATATACAAATACATCATAGACACATATATCTACACGGAACTCTATCAAGATATTGTATGCATTGAGAACATTGAAAAAAAGATTAGAACAACATTTTATTAAAAAAAACTCACATACACCTCTAAATATTGAACTGTACATGGGTTTGTGCAGGATCATCATGGAAAAAATAGGCCCTTAAGTGGCAACAAAATAAGAAAAATTAGAGTTAGGCAATTTGACGTAAAAATTTGAATAAGTTATCTATATAATTTCAAAAATATGTAAGAATAGAATCTATAGAAAATTGAATGTAGTTTCTAAACAACTAGGTTTATTTAAAAAAATAAAAAATCTATTTGGTGAAAATTTGAAATTTCAATGCAGTAGTACTTAAATTTCAGGGAAAAAATAAGTAGGTGTCTATCTGACCACCCTAACCACAACAAAATTATCATATTTTTTATAAGATTTTAGATATAAGTAGAGGACTCATGTACTGATGTGATGCATATTTTTTTGTAATTTTTTCCAAGTAAATAATTAATTGTGAATTTTTATTACAAATTTTAAAAAATATAAAAACTCGTATGTTTGACCACCTTAACTTGGTCAAAACTTCATGAAATTCAATTTTTATTTTTTAATCCTATAGTATGCGAAGCATGGAATGTGGAAAACGTTTTAAATTCAAAAAAATTAATATCGTTAGAAAGCTATAGATGTTTTTCAATCAGCCTATCAATCAAGACTTTAGTCTTAATTCAAATAGAAAATGAATAATAATTATTTATTAAATTCAAAGTAAAGCATAATTTATATTGATGGAAATATGATAATCTCTTTTAAAAACCCTTTTCATTTCATCAATTTTGTGTAAACAGAAAGTCGTCAGCCACATACCCTACACATACCCATCATATGGCCACTTTTTGGCCCATCATGATCCTACACATACCTACATGCATATATGCATACATATCCATTACATACACATATATCTACACACATATGTAATAAAAATTTGTATGCACTGAGAAATTTAAATTACATGCATGCATTTTTATGTATATGCATACGTAAATGTACACATGCATACAACCATGTCCACAACTATATATAAGAACAACTATAGATAATGATAGACATGTTAAATAGGATGACATAACTATATAACCAAACAACATAAAATAAAATTAGGAACATACACTTAAAGTGGAACAAAACTATAAGCAACATAAAGAATAGAAAATGAAACAAGTGTATCTTTTTTTGTTAAAAATTATAAGTTATACTTCATTGTCTTAATATATAACTAGTTAAACGAACAACAAAGCAATAGTAGTAGAAAGGAAAGGTCTTCTGATGTGACAAGCATTGAAAAGTCAATAGAAACTATAAAAAATCTCCAAAGTCACAATTAGGCATGGTTTTTTTGGCATTCAAGGAAGTATGACAACTATCTCTGGAGACTCTTGCATAGTAGGGGAAATAGTAGGTCCAAATCTAATAGCAACAGCTTGCACTCAGCTTCAAAGTTAATTCTTGCAACTTTGACTATTGTTGTTTCAAAGCTTGTTTCTGAATTATAGGTCTGAGTTTTAATAAGAGCAGTGAAAATAAATGATAACAGGCTTAGCAGTCATTGCAGTAGAAGACTCATATTGCAACATGTGAAGCTCTTTTGTTGAAATTTGCAATAAGCTTGTTGCAGCCTCATCAAAAGTAGTAGCCCAAATATCACATGTGTGGTCTTCCATCTTTATTTGTAATAAATATCATAAGTCACGATCAGCTATTGTTCTCTATAATTTAGGGAAAATCTACATATTTTTCTTAGAATCTTCACAATTTTTCTTGCATTATCTTCCATTGGCCTACAATGGACAAGCAACATAAAAAAATGCATTAGTTTTAATATATTTTACTATTACCTTGATAGAAGATTACAAAGTTTCTGGCAGGACAAGTTAGTATTCCAAGATATATGCAATAGTGACTCTCCCATTTTCCAAAGAAACCTTTCGAGGCACTGTCTAGGAGGGCTCAATGATAGATGGATCAATATGTCCTCATTGGATCAAGGGTTGTGCTTCTCGTATGTCAAGATTTATATATAGAAGAGTCCATGTGGCTATGCTCAAAACCAATCCATTGAAATACCCGACACACACATTTTTGTTGGAAAAAGTGCCTCAAGCTTACTGACATGGAACTCCTGAAAGAACAAACTCAGTGAGACCCTTGGAATGTCTTGTCGATAAGTTGTTTTGTTCTAAAGTCTTGAAGGGATCAGATTGGTGTGACCATGGGCTTTTCTTTCCGACAAAAGTCATTGGTATGAATCGAACTATCAGAGTGAGATTCCAAACTTGTTTCGATGGTAGATGTCTTGTTGAAGGAGATCATCAAGGAGAATCTTGTTGATGGACATATCGGGGTGACTTGAACTATCGATTTGACATTTCAAACTATTATCGATGGTGTTACTCTTGCTGACAGGTCTGGAAATTGGTGTGACTCCTACCAATGAGGTGATCAAGGTGAATTGGTTTGTCGATGAGACTTTCTAATCTGATTCCGATAGTATTACTCTTTTCAATGGATCTTCTCTTGATGAAAGTCGGTGTGACTCTTGCTGATGTACGCAGTCTTGATGTTCTTTGGTACATCGGGGAGACTTGAACTATTGGTATGATATTTATGTTTGTCACTGATAGCATTGGTCATGTTGATGGTCCTATGGTCGGGGAGACTTCTTTAAGTCTGAGCAATAGACCAGTAGAAGGTTGTGGAGCATGCGATAGTCAATGGATAGTTTGGCATCGATGAGACACACTTTGTTGCCTCACCGATAAGTGATACATTTGAGAATTGTTTGACCAAATGATTGTCCTACATGGTTTTTCTTGAACCAATGAGAGAAGCAAAATGCAAACCGGTTAGTAGTTGAACTATTGCAACCGTTCTCTTGTGGGAAATGAACATACCTCTTGCAAAAGAGTGAACTATTCAGATTGAGCAGAGAAAATTGATCAATTGAGTAGAGGATTGTTTTGTGTGTGTGAATTTCATTATATGTTGTAGAAGAACATTCTAATAGTGATGTTTTGTACGAGGCTGATCAGGGAAATGTTGCTATTGTAAATGGACATCTGAAAGTGAAGTTTGATCTCTATATGTAATTTTTTTTACTGTAATACAAAGAGGATTTACTTGGTGTGGTTGGTTTTTCTCTCGTAAGGGTTTTCCCACATAAATATGGTGTCCAATTGTGTATGTGTCCATTTCTCTATTATGTTAATCTTTCATGTGCATCTAATTAATCTGTAACTAAAAAATTTAAACACATATCTATATTCTTCCCTGTCTTTTGACATATGGAAAGTTGCTTCCACACCTTTAGCTTTCCTTACAAGTGGTATGACAGCCTAGCCAATTGTGTTATCCTTGTGGGTAGATTGGGTTTTTCGTGTCAATTCTATTTAGTGGAAGTCTTGTAGAAGTTTGGTAATTTAAATTGCAGAATTAAGATGGCAAGCAGATCATGAAAGATTGAAATTGAGAAATTCAATGGCAAAAATTTTAAGTTGTGGAAAATCAAAATGGAAGATCTGTTGGTTGATCGTGATCTTTGGCTTGATGTGTTTGGAACAAAACCTTCGGGAATGAAGAAAGAGGACTAGGACCTCACAGATCAAAAATCAATGGGGCTGATAAGGCTCTATTTGGTAGACTCTATTCTTCTAAACATTCATGAAGAAAAGACTGCATCTTTTTTGTGGAAAAGACTGGGTGATATTTATCAAGGAAAGTCCTTACTGAATAAGTTGTTCTTGAAGAAGAAGTTGTACTCTTTGAAAATGCAGGAAGGAGCATCTATTGCTGATCATTTGAATGCTTTCAACATGTTGATTGCTCAGTTAGCATCTATGGGTGCGAAGATTGATGAAGAAGATCGTTGTATGCTATTATTATGTTCTTTGCCAAATTCCTAGGATCACTTGGTGATGCCTATTGGGAGTATGACATCCACTTTTAAGATGGAAGACATTGTTGCTTCCTTATTATTAGAAGAGATGAGAAGAAAATCTTCTGAGATGGTGAAGGAGGCTGTTGCTATTCAAGGTAGATCAAAAGAAAAAGGTAAGAAGAAGGACAAGAAGTCCAAATATAAATTAGAAAGGAGATCAATGTCTCTTGGAAAGAATTCCAAGGTGAAGTGTTCAAATTGTGGGAAGCCTAGTCATGTCCAAAAGGATTGCAAAGAGGAGAAAAAGAAGAAGAAGAAGAATTCTTCTGACAATGATTCTTCTCAGAGTGATGCATATGCCTTCATTTCCCTTGGTAACTCAAGCATCAGATGATGTCTGGCTAATTGATTCTAGAGCATCTTTCCACATGACATCTCATAGAGACTGGTTTACTAAGTATGAAAAATACGATGGTGGAAGGGTATATTTGGCAAGCGATTCATCTCTGGAAATAGTTGGTCATGGAAGAGTTAGAATTTAGTTCCCTAATGGAAGAGTGAAGGGAATCAATGATGTAATGCTTATACCAGGTCTGGCTCAAAATTCACTTTCTCTTAGTAAGTTGAATGATGTTGGAGTGCAAGTCACATTCTCTAGAAATGGTTGTAAAATGACTAGAGGTTCAATGGTGTTGGCTAGGGGTGCTCGTATTGGTACTTTGTATAAGTTGGATGCACTTGTTGTTCAATGCAACAACATCTCTGCAAAGTCACAAAAGGCTACTCGTGGAGAGAAGGAGGTCAAATTTTTTGATAGTGCAAACTCCATGAAAGTTAAACTTCTAGCAAAAAAGACTATGCTCTGGCATCATAGGCTTGGCCACATTGGATAAAAAGGTTTAAAAACTTTGAAAAATAAAAACCTGGTTAAGGGGTTTGATGACTGTATCCTTGAATTCAAATTTTGTGAACATTGTATATATGGTAAACAACACCGTGTTTCATTTTACTCCAATCCTCATAAATCTTCTGGTTTACTTGATTACATACATTATGATGTTTTTGGTCTAGTAAATGTTCCTTCTCTGTCTAAATCAAGATATTATGTATTTTTTATTGATGATAATTCAAAAATGACAGTTGTTTATTTTTTGAAAAGTAAATCAGAAGTATTCATTCATTTTAAGGAATTTAAAAACCTTGTGGAAAATGAGACCAGAAAAAAAAATGTTTAAGGACTGACAATGGCGGTGAGTTTTGTTCTATGAGTTTGAAAGGTACTGTAAATATCATGGAATTAAAAGACATAAAATACACCCTACACTCTACAACAAAATGAAGTTGCTGAAAGGTTCAACATGATAGTGATGGAAAGAGCACGAAGTATGCTAAGCAGTGCTAGCTTGGAAGAGAAGTTTTGGGCTGAGGCAGTTGCAACATGTTATTTAATAAATTGTTCTCCAAATTCTGCTCTTATTGAGAAAATACCTTTGGAAGCATGCTCTAGAAAGAAGCCCTCTCTGAGACACATTCTAGTCGTTGGCTATGAGGCATATGCATATTGTCAAATGAAAAAAATCTAAATTGGAAAACAAGGCTATTAAATGTATTTTTATTGGCTATAGTGTTGGCATAAAAGGATACAAGCTTTGGAATTCTGATATAGAGAAGGTTGTATACAACATAAGTGTTATTTTTCGTGAGCTAAAGCCTTCTACTTTAGATCTGTAGTCAGAGACAAAATCAGAAAATAAAAAGGATGTAGTTGAAATTTCTCTGACACTAGATAAAGAGGAATTCAAAATTCAAAATGTACCTGAAACTAAGGAGAGCTCAAGTAGTTCTGAGAGTTTTAAAGAAGAAGAACAACCTCAGCCTCAACCCATGAGGAATTCAACACATGAAAGAAAGCAACCTGATAGGTATGGGTTCTCTATGTTAGATTCTACTTGTGCCTATGCTTTAATTTCAAGCATTGATGAGCCTAGGACTGTCAAAGAGGTAATTAGAATGCTTGATTTAAACTCTTTGTTGGAAGCCATGAATGAAAAAATGGCATCATTAGAAAAGAATGACACTTGGAGCTTGGTGCCCTTGCCTAAGGGTAGAAAAGTTGTTGGCTGCAAATGGGTATTTAAAAAGAAAATAGGACTAGATGGAAGTGTTGAAAAGTATAAGGCGAGGTTGGTTGTGAAGGGTTATTCCCAGGTAGAGGGAATTGATTGTGGAGAACTTTTTTCTCCTGTAGCTAAGCTGACTTCTATCAGATTTCTTTTGTCACTTGCAATAGCGTATGACTTAGAGATTGAATAGATGGATGTGAAGAAAACATTTCTTCATGGTGATCTTGAAGAAGAAATTTATATGTCCTAGCCTGAGCACTTTGTGGAAAAAGGTAAAGAAAATCTAGTTTGCAAGTTGAAAAAATCTCCATATGGATTAAAACGATTTCCTAGAATGTGATACAAGAAGTTTGACATGTTTGTTTTTTCATTGGGATTTGTAAGATCAAAATATGATCATTGTGTGTACTTCAAAGCTGAAAATGATCGTGTTCTTATTATTGCTCTCTATGTTGATGATATGTTGTTCATAGGCAATAGTAAGTTAATGATTTCTAATCTAAAATCTCAATTTTCTGCAAAGTTTGAAATGAAGGATCTTGGTGAAACTAGGTATATTCTGGGAATGGAAATAACCAGGGAGACAAAGAGTAAAAAAAATTGGCTTAGCCAAAGTAAGTATATTAACACTATTCTGGAGCGATTTTGCCTGACTAATTGCAAGCATCTAGTTGTTCTAGTTTTGCAGAGAACGAAGCTATCTGTTGAATATTATCCAAAATATCCTACTAAGATGGAGGACATGACCAAAGTGCCTTATGCTAGTGCATTTCATAGTTTAATGTATTCAATGGTCTATACAAGGCCAAAAATTTCCCAAACAGTGGGAGTACTTATTCATTTTCTGGCGAATCCTGGAAGGACACATTGGGATGCTGTGAAAAGATTGTTTAGACATATGAAGGGAACTTTAGAATATGCTTTGTGTTACCATGGAAATTTGGCTGAATCACAAAGGACTCTCAACATTTGTGGATATGTGGACTCTAATTGGGTAGGGGACATTTCCAATAGAAGATCCACTAATGAATATATTTCCATGATGAATGGTGGTGTAGTTAGTTGGATGAGTAAGCAATAGGCTATGGCCACTTTGTCCACTATAGAGGTAGAATACATGGTAGCTATACACACCTGTAAAGAAGCAATCTAATTAAAACATTTGTCTTCTAATATTGGGTTTGATGTAGGGAAGATTACAATTTACTATAACAGTTAGAGTGCTATTTGTTTGACAAAAAATCCTACTTTCCATGCCAAGACGAAACATATTGATGTGTATTATCACTTTGTACAAGATATGGTGGAGGATGGAAAGGTCTCTTTAGAAAAAGTGGATACTTTAGAAAATGTTGCAGATGCATTGACGAAACTAGTGAGCATAGACAAGTACAGGTGATGTGCCAGTTTGATGGGCCTTGGTTCCCATGAATTTTAGTAGTTTCATTGTGCTCTAGAGGTATTACTAAGATCTTCGTCAAGTGCGAGATTGTTGGAAAAAGTGCCTCAAGCTTACTAACATGGAACTCCTGAAAGAGAAGAATCAGTGAGACCTTTGGAATGTCTTTTTGATAAGTAACTATGTTCTAAAGTCTTGAAGGGATCAGATCAGTGCGACCTTGGACCTATCTTGCCGACGAAAGCCATTGGTATGACTTGAACTATCAAAGTGAGATTCCAAACTCATTTTGATGGTAGATGTATGGCCGAAGGAGATCATCAGGGAGACTCTTGCCAATGGACATGTTGAGGTGACTTGAACTATTGATTTGACATTTCAAACTGTTGTCGATGGTGCTACTCTTGTTGATGGGTCTGGACATCAGCATGACTCTTGTCGATGAGGTGATCGGGGTGACTTGGTTTTTCGATGATACTTTCTAATCTGATGTTGATAGTATTACTCTTTCCAATGGATCTTCTCCTAATGAAATTTGGTGTGACTCTTGCCGATGTACACAGTCTTGATGTTCTTTGTGACTTCGGGGAGACTTGAACTATCGATATGATATTTCAATTTGTTGCAGATAACATTGGTCCTATCGATGGTCCTATTGTCGGGGAGACATCATCAAGTCTAAGTGATAGACTAGTAGAAGGTTTTGGAGTGTGCGATGGTCAATGGACAGTTTGACATCAGTGAGACACATTTTGTTGCCTCACCAATAAGCGATACATTTGAGAATCACTTGACCAAATGACTATCCTACATGGTTTGTCTAGAGCCAATGAGAGAAGAAAAATGCAAACTAGTTGGTAATTGAGCTGTTGTGACCATTCTCTTGTGGGAAATGAATAGACCTCTTGCAAAAGAGTGAACTGTTCAGATTGAGTAGAGAAAATTGATTGATTGAGTAGAGGATTGTTCTGTGTGTGTGAATTTCATTGTATGCTATAGAAGATCATTGTAACAATGATGTTATGTATGAGGTTGATTAGGGAAATGTTGCTGCTATAAATTGACATTTGAAAGTGAATTTTGATATTTGTATGTAATTTTGTTTACTGTAATTTACAAAGAGGCTTTACTTGGTGTGGTGGATTTTCCTCCTGTAAGGGTTTTCCCACATAAATCTAGTGTCCAATTGTGTATGTGTCCATTTCTCTATTATGTTAATCTTTCATGTGCATCTAATTAATCTATAACTAAAAAATTTAAAGACATATATGTATTCTTCCATGTGTTTTAACATTAAGAAAGTTTCTTCTGCACCTTTATCTTTCCTTACAATTTGAACAGGAAGGATGAGATCCAAACCAGGGGTGTACAAACTTTCTAGCTTGTCACCCTTTGCTTCCCAATTTGAGCCCCACAAATTAACATCAATTGAAAAGGATGACAAATCATTAAGTTTAACATTCCTCCAAATTGTTTGGGATTGATCATTTCTTTGTATAGTCGATACCATTCCAAATGCACCATAGTCCCTATGTGTAGCGTGATTTACTACCCTAAAATATGCAAAACAACTGAAATGAAAGAAGGAGAAATAACACAACACCATCTCAAGATTAGCCTAAGTTGAACTTGAACAAAGAAAAGATAAAAACAAGAGATTATACCTTTGTTCAAGTTGATTTATTTGGTTGGCCTTTTGATGAATATTGGATGTGTGCTACTTGATGGAAAGAGTTCTAAATGATATGCAAAATGCTCTAAAATGGATGGATAATGCAATGAGAGATTTGGGTATTTGGATAAGTGTATGGAATGGATGCAATGAAATCTTAAGGATTAAACAATGTGGGATGAGCTTGAATGCAAGTATAGAGTGCTTGAGCTTGAGAGTTGGATTGATTGAATGTGTTGAATGGTTGCATGTTATGAGAAAAATGAGACCAAATCCTCTATTTTAGGGGAAAAGTATCTAGAGGATTGAATGGCTAGGATTTAGCCAACATGGACAAGATGGAGGGCTGTGGTGAGTTGAGGACTCACAAGCTATCACATCTTTCCATATGGAAAAGAAGGTGTCAAAAGGATAGCTGATGTGGAGAGAGGACATGGGAGGTGGAGGTACTTGCAAGTACCTTGGGATTAGGGGAAGATTTCCTCAAAAAGGAAATTCTTGTCCCCATGTGAGGATGATGTTGACAAGTGAGGAATTTTAGAATTCCTTACTTATCATCATCATCATGGGGATGACAGAAGTTGTTGGGAGAATAAGGGTATGTGCAAGATCATCATGGAAAAAACAAGCCCTTAAGTGGCAAAAAAATCAGAAAAATCAGAGTTAGAAAACTTGAAGCTAAAATTTGAATAAGTTATGTATATTATTTCAAAAGTATGTAAGAATAGAATCTGTAGAAAATTGAATGTAGTTTCTAAATTACTAGGTTTTTTAAAAACAAAAATCTATTTGTTGAAAATTTGAAATTTCAATGTAGTGGTACTTAAATTTCAGGGAAAAAATAAGAAGTAGGTGTCTGTCTGACCACCCTAACCACAATAAAATGATAATATTTTTTTATAATATTTTAGATATAATTGGAAGACTCATACCCCGATGTGATGCATACTTTTTTGTAATATTTTTCCATGTAAATAATTAATTATGAATTTTTTATTACAAATTTTTAAAACATATAAAAACTCGTATGTTTGACCACCTTAACTTGGTCAAAAATTCATGAAATTCAATTTTTCTTTTTTTAATCCTATAGTATGCAAAGCATAGAATGTGACACATGTTTTGGATTCAAAAATTGTGATACCATTTGAAATTTATAGATGTTTTTCAATCAGCCTATCAATCGGGACTTTAGTCATACTTTGAATAGAAAATGAATAATAATTACTTTTTAAATTCAAATTAAAGAATAATTTATATCATTGGAAAGCTGAGAATCTCCTTTAAAAACCCTTTTCGTTTCATCAATTTTCGGTAAAAAAATAGTCATCAACCACATACCCATCATATTGCCACTTTTTGGCCCATCATGATCTTGCACATACCCATAAATGTGAATTTTAAATTCATATAATCGGTGAGTACCTTGGGAGTAAGACAAGGTCCTCATAAAGGAGGTCCTTGTCCCATGTGAATGATGTGACTTGTGAGACAATTTAGAATTTCCCAGCAACCTTTATGGGGAAGAGGGGAGCATTGAATGAATAAATGTGAATTTTTAATTCACATGGGGAAGAGGTTAAGGCTTAAAAAAAGAAAGAATTTATGACAGGTTGAGTTGGAGGAAATACCAAAGATGGCAAGATGATTAGATTAAGGTTGTG
The DNA here is from genome assembly GCA_007258455.2 of Sequoia sempervirens. NCBI lineage: Eukaryota > Viridiplantae > Streptophyta > Pinopsida > Cupressales > Cupressaceae > Sequoia > Sequoia sempervirens. Next base: position 53,156,250 of record VDFB02353493.1, read on the forward strand.
CAAAAAAATGATGAAGAAGACTAATGAAGGATTAGAGGCAAGTGGAAAAATATGGAAAATGTGACATTAATCCTAATTAAAGGTGTGTACATCCTAATCATGGATTAATTAAAGTAATCTAGATTAGAAGAGGGTTAAGGAGGATGTGACAAGGAGAGAGAAAAGAGGGAATTTAAAATTGATTTAAATTCAAAAGGCTAAATGACTAAATTAAATAAATTGATCTATTTATTTAATCTAGGGAGGAAGGGATGAAAGGTAAACTCTGGCCAAAGGGGAAATATTAGTTAAATACATCATTTAATTAATATTGATGAAATAGACAAATAAAGGGGACGAATTTGACCATGTGGGAGTGGTCAAATTTGGATGTCTACAGTCCTAATAATATCATTCAAACTGTTATTGTTGTAATTTTCAATTTCATTTATTGGGATGAATTTAAATACTCTCTCTGGCACAAAGGCCTCACCATCATATCATTTTAACATTGAGTTTTGATCCAAAATTATTTCTATCTGGTTGTTTAAGTTATTAAATTTCCTATCTGCCTATCTGACCAAGCCCTTTGACACATAATAAGTATGACCCACCTCAACCCTATCATAATACAATTCTATTATGTCATTAAAGTAAGTAATTCATATTTTTGTTCCTTCAATGTCAATAATGTCAAAGATGAATACTTTTCCCTCGCTCCCCTATTTTCTATAATAGTGCATATCCCTTTTGTTCTTACCCAACCTTTTATTGTCCATTTAGTTTGGTAAACATTCGGCCCTTTAATAGGGCTGATATTTGTAGGAGAATCATGTTGTCTTGGGGATGTATTAATCCCAAATGTTGAGGCTTGTTTGGATGGGGAGGACAATTCACAACCAACTATTTGTTCTTCTTGATATTTAAACAAATATCTAGGTTTTCCAATTAGCTTGAAATCTGACATTTTGACATCTAAGGACAATATGAAAATCTCCCTAGAACCAAACGAACATCAAATACTTTAAAAGGTAGTCCCCACAAACAAGAGAGCATAAAAATAAAAGTACAAGTAGTGTAGAACAATATCTAACCTTCATTATTGTAGCTTTCTACATGGATAGTTTGTCAAGCACAAGATGGAACCTATTTTCAATTCCCCTGTAAACAAGATGTCATTGTATTTTGCAAGAAAAGTTCCTATTTTCATGTGGGTTCCATTAGAAAGGATGAATTTGTACTGGTCAACTGAGATTTGATCACATCCTATTTTTTGGGAGGACATTAGCTAGAGAACCGAAGATTGGACAACATCTCTAGCATTAATAGATCATATCACATGTGTTGTTAAGGATGGATTTACATTTGTATCCTACAAGGCAGTTAAACTTAGCAAAGTGACAACAATGAGATATTCATAGTTGTGACTCAAGTCTAGAAGCAAACAACAATATTCACACATTTGAAAACTGTAACGTTTTCCCCTCTAACACATAGGTCACTCCCAAATGGCCACCAAATTGAAAGGAAAAGTAAAGAAAAATGGTTTAAATATAAATTAGATAGATCATATATCATAACAACTGTTAATTCAAATGAAGCACATTCTCAGTTCACTTGTTGCACTTGGAAAAGTGTCAATTTAATTGTCAACATCAAAAATCAAAACAAAAAATAGACCTACAGGACTGGTGCTTGAGGATTGTTTGTTAGCCTAGGTAGAGCTAGAGGCCACCAACATTCTTAGGGCTACTCTTTTAAAAGTTGAGAGCTATAATGCCGATGGCTGACTATAAGGTCTATGATTTCAAAATAGAACATGATCTTTCAATTTTTTTGCACAGGAATTAAGAATATGACAACAAAGGATTAATAAAAATAAAGGCTTTAATGATTCATATAACACTTAATATACATTTTTTTATTCCAATTTTTTTCCTAGAGACATCAACAATAAGAAGGAAAAGAAATAATAAGGAAAAAGGGTTCAATGTTCTATATAGCAATTAATATAAAGTATATCATTCAAAGAATGCCCTATCAAGGTTCAAAAAAATAAAAACTATTTTCACAAAATAATAAACATTGGGAAGAGTATGTATGCACATTTTTTACATCTACTTTGACATACATACATATCTACACACAAGAAAATTTAACATTGTTTCATATATGGCTTCTGTTTTGTGCCAATGGTTGCAACATAATAAAATAGTTTTTGTTGTTTTACATAACAAATGTTAATTGTTTTTCTCTATCTTTGGCTATATTGTTTCATTTTCAATGCATCATAAAATAGTTAATGTTATAGAGTTTATGTTGCTATCCAAAAGGAATTCTTGACTATCATTGCCATTGATTTTATTTCCACTATGTGTAGAAATCTACATATGTGATATTAGATGCGAAAAACATTATTAAAAAACACTGAAAATACATATGATTCCAGGGATGTCCCAACAAAATAAAGATAGGGATCACTATGTATCAATGTTCTTTGCATCCACTATGACATACATACATTCTTGCACATTGGGGAAACACATTGTCCATTAGTGCGATCAAATGTCTGTACAATTTTTGACTAGGCATTGTTGACTGTCCTTCTATGGCTTTACCAGCTATCACAAGTGTAAGCAAGGCGAGAAAGCTTCTGTGAAGGTGCAACTTTGATCATGCAATGTGAAGCTATTGTTGAGGTAGCAACAAGTTTTTGTTGTTTTTTCTTGCATGGGGTGATAGTTGGAAAAGCAATACAAAAGTGTTGGCTATGATAATTTATTTTGCATTTGTTGTAGACACTAAAGAAAGCAAGGAGCAAAGAGAAAGCAACCGGGAAGAGGTACACTTGAACCAAGGAGGAAGAAGTGGAATTAAAAAAAACCCTTTATATTTCTAGTTGTTCTTATATATACTTGTGGACATGGTTGTATGCATGTATACATCTACATATACATATACAGAAACATCCATGCATGAAATTCAATTTTCTCAATGCATACAACATCTTCATACAATTGTGTGTAGGGAAATTTTTCTATAATGCATTTGTTATGTGTAGAAAAATGCTAAAGTATGTGTTTCTTTTGTTTCCTTTCATTGTTCTTTTCCTATGTGCACATATGTATGTGTACGAAATAAGATGTAGACAACATTCATATAAACTCGTCCCACTGTTTATTTCTTTGCTAGGATAGTTCTTATTGTTTTGTCGTCAAGGGGAATTTTTGCAATAATAGGCTTCATATTAAATATAATAAGAAAGATTGCTTTCCACATCCAATGTGCTAAAAAGCTCTTTGAAGTTAGGAAAATAGCTTAAACTATTTTATTACTTCTGATCTCACAACATTTGTTCATATTTGATTCGCAATCCAATAGTAAATGTTATATAATTTATGATGTTGTGCATAAGGCATTGTTGGTTGTTGGTCTATTGTTTTTTTCTCTGATAAGATGTTATTGAAAAATAGAATTTACTAGGTTGCTATTGAAACTAATATTTTTTTCTTTAAGGTGTGAGTGTTTATGTCTGTAAATGCAATTTCTACATGTATGTTTGAGGTTATGCATATAGCTTATGAATATTTGAGCTATTTATCTACCCTTAACCTTTTTTTGGTTGCTAGCCATTTGGTAGGAGCCTATGGGCTATAGAGAAATGGTTCTAGTTTTCAGGTGTGTCAACATTTCCATGTGCTTTATTCTTTATATTTCTAGTTGTTCTTATATATACTTCTGGACATGGTTGTATGCATGTATACATCTACATATACATATATAGAAACATCCATGCATGAAATTCAATTTTCTCAATGCATACAACATCTTCATACAATTGTGTGTAGGGAAATTTTTCTATAATGCATTTGTTATGTGTAGACAAACGCTGAAGTATGTGTTTCTTTTGTTTCCTTTCATTGTTCTTCTCCTATGTGCACATATGTATGTGTACGAAATAAGATGTAGACAACATTCATATAAACTCGTCCCACTGTTTATTTCTTTGCTAGGATAGTTCTTATTGTTTTGTCCTCAAGGGGAATTTTTGCAATAATAGGCTTCATATTAAGTATAATAAGAAAGATTGCTTTCCACATCCAATGTGCTAAAAAGCTCTTTGAAGTTAGGAAAATAGATTAAACTATTTTATTACATCTAATCTCACAACATTTGTTCATATTTGATTCGCAATCCAATAGTAAATGTTATATAATTTATGATGTGCATAAGGCATTGTTGGTTGTTGGTCTATTGTTTTTTCTCTGATAAGATGTTATTGAAAAATAGAATTTACTAGGTTGCTATTGATACTAATATTTTTTTATTTAAGGTGTGAGTGTTTATGTCTGTAAATGCAATTTCTACATGTATGTTTGAGGTTATGCATATAGCTTATGAATATTTGAGCTATTTATCTGCCCTTCACCTTTTTTTGTTTGCTAAGCATTTGGTAGGAGCCTATGGGCTATAGAGAAATGGTTCTAGTTTTCAGGTGTGTCAACATTTCCATGTGCTTTCTTCTTTATATCCAACAAAAATCTAATTTTGTTTTCTTCTTGCTAGAGCACCTTTTCGAAAATCAAATAGCATAGCCTATTCAACGACATATTATCAAAAATGAAATAGTATAGCCTAAGATAAAGGAAAACAATCACCAATGTCTTATGGAATAAATTTTCTTTGCATCTTCTATGACATATATACATATTTCTCCATAGGGGTTAAACATTATCCATCACTCCAATTGATAGTGCCATTACCTAGGATGTTGTACTAGTTCTAGAAAGTGGTAATAGGTGCATTTGAAGCAAGTGGGTAGAGGTGCGGGTGGAGGTGCATATTGGGAAAACCATTTGTAGAGTATTCTAAGAATAGTTCATGTTGTTTTCCATAGGCCTTTGTTCATTGTTGTTCTCTAGTTGGAAGTATATTGTTTCATTTGTGCTCTCCATAGCCATGATAGCTAGAAGACAACATTATTTGTTTTTTGTGTTGGATTGCTACTATGAATTCTTGTCTTTTGTGGGCTTTTCCATGGGTATGTGCAGGATCATCATGGAAAAAACAGGCCCTTAAGTGGCAAAAAATTTAGAAAAATCAAAGTTAGGCAACTTGACATAAAAATTTCAATAAGCTATCTATATTATTTCAAAAATATGTAAGAATAGAATATGTAGAAAATTGAATTTAGTTTGTAAACTACTAGGTTTATTTTTGAAAAATAAAAATTTGTTTGGTTAAACTTTGAAATTTTAATGCAAGAGTGCTTAAATTTCAGGGAAAAAATAAGAAGTAGGTGTCTGTCTTACCACCCTAACTATAATAAAATGGTAAAAAAATTTATAAGATTTTAGATATAAGTAGATGAATCATGTCCGGATATGATGCATATTTTTTTGTAATTTGTTTCCAAGTAAATAATTAATTATTATTTTTTTTATTACAAATTTTTAAAAATATAGAAACTCGTATGTCTGACCACCTTAACTTTGTCAAAACTTCAGGAAATTCGACTCTTTTTTTTTAACCCTATAGTATGCAAAGCATAGAATGTGACACATGTTTTGGATTCAAAAAATATGATACCATTTGAAAGATATAGATGTTTTTCAACCAACCTATCAATTAGGACTTTAGTTGTAATTCAAATAGAAAATGAACAATAATTATTTATTAAATTCAAAGTAAAGCATAATTTATATTGGTGGAAAGTTGAGAATCTCCTTTAAAAACCCTTTTCGTTCTGTCAATTTTGGGTACAAAAAAGTCGTCAGCCACATACCCTACACATACCCATCATTTTGCCACTTTTTGGCCCATCACGATCCTGCACATACCCCCATCTAGGTCATTATTGAAAGCAACATAGTTTTGAAAGAAATTGATGTTATTTTCCATAGGCCATTCTTCATTGTAGTTCTCTAGCTTAGGGTATATTATTCCATTTTTCAACTCAGTATAGCCACAATGGTTGGAAGGCAATATTGTTTGTTTTTTTGCATTTAATTGTTAGTCTGAATTGTTGTGTTTTGTGGGTTTTCTCATATGGGAAATTGTTGAAATGAATATAGTTTGGAAAATAGTTTATGTTATTTTCCATAGGCCATTCTTGATTCTTGTTCTCTAGCTTAGGGTATATTGTTACATTTAAGGTCTTTGTGTAGCTGAGGTGGATGAGAGACAATATTGTTTGTTTCTGCATTGCATTGTTACTATAAACTATTGTATTTTTGTGGGTTTTTTCATTTGGGTCACTATTGAAACAAATACAGTTTCATGTATGGTTCACATTTTGTGGCGAATGTTTTGAATTGGTTTATCACTATCATATTTGGATTTTTGTATGGTTTCCATGTAGTGGCAATGGCTATAAGTAACACCTTCCATTAAAATCCTTAGAAAACATAGCAAATGTCTACACAATTTTGAACAAGGCATTGTTGGGTCTAGTTCTGTGGCTTTCCCTTCTATTAGAGGTGCGAGTGAGGAGAACAAGATTTTGTGAACATCCAAGTACAATTATCTATTGTGGAATTTTTGTGAAGATGGTTGAAGCCTATTTTGTGTTTTTTGTATCATACAATAATTGCATTCCCTGGCTACATTTGTAGGAATATATTGTGAAAATATATATAGACACAAAGAGTAGATATGGGAATGTAATGAGATACAGTTTATGTCGATTTCCATAGGGAATTATTCATTTACATGTGATGCAAATGGTTGCAAGGGAAACATTGATGAACAATGCCATGTGCAGATTTGCATGTCATAGTAGTTGCAAACAACATTGATACTAACTGAAACATTGTTGGAATAATAAACCGTATTTTGAGTGTTATATCAAACATTGATGCCACCATCTTTGTATGACTTCTTCCTTGAATAATTTCTAAGAGCTTTCCAACACATTGTATGCAAAAAAATTGTTTCTTATGGGTATGTGCAGGATCATGATGGGCCAAAAAGTGGCAATATAATGGGTATGTGGCTGAAATTTTTTTTTTACCCAAAATTGATGAAATGAAAAGGGTTTTAAAGGATATTCTCGGCTTTCCACCAATATAAATTATGCTTTACTTTGAATTTAGTAAGTAATTATTATTCATTTTCTATTCAAATTATGACTAAAGTCCTGATTGATAGACTGATTGAAAAAATATATAGCTTTCAAATGGTATCACATTTTTTGAATCCAAAACATGTGTCATTCTATGCTTTCGCATAATATAGGATTAAAAAAAGAAAAATTGAATTTAATGAAGTTTTGACCAAGTTAAGGTGGTCCGACATTTTCACGGTTTTTATATTTTTTTAAAAGTTGTTAGGGTGGTCAGACGGACACCTTTATTTTTCCCTAAAATTTAAGTACTCGCGATTGAAATTTCAAATTTTTACTAAATAGATTTCCTTTTTTTTAAAAACCTAGTAGTTTAGAAACTGCATTCAATTTTCTACAAATTCTATTCTTACATATCTTTGAAATAATATAGATAACTTATTCAATTTTTTATGTCAAGTTTCCTAACTCTGATTTTTCTGATTTTTTTGCCACTTAAGGGCCTATTTTTTCAATGATGATCCTGCACATACTCTTATTATGCTTACTATAAACCTAAGTATATATGAATGTTGTCTACATATAATTTTACATACATACATATGTGCACACAAGAAAATTAAAATGAAACACTACATCAGATGGAAACACCTACCGAGAACAAAAATTCACAGTAACAAACCCATGCAAAACTAGTGGTGGATTGTTTTTTGATTTTTAAATATAAAACGTTTGGTGTGCTGATAGAGAAGGCTAGTGAAATGGCATCAACATTAATTGTTGTATGGTTTCCATGTAGTGGTGATGGTTATAAGTAACATCTACCATTAAAACCATTAGAAAACATAGTGAATGTTTGCACAATTTTCAATAAGGCATTGTTGGGAAATCAAATAATATAGCCTGCCACAAAAATATATATATTCACAAACTATATTGTTTAATTTATGGCTTTCATTTTGTGTCAATGGTTGTAAAATAGTTAATCTCATGTGTTTTTGGTGATTTTTTCCATTTGGTTTGTTGTTGAAACCAATATTGATTCATTTATGGTTCACATTTTGTGGTGAAGGTTTTGAATTGGTCTGTTACTATGATCTTTTTGTGTTTTGTGGTTTTCTCATCCAGGTCACTATTGAAAGCAATATTTTTGTGGCGATAGTTGCAACACAATGAAATAGTTAATGTTATATAGGTTGTGTTGTTTTCTGTAAGGAAATGTTGATTGTTGTTCTCTAGCTTAGGGTATATTGTTTCCTTTTTGGTAAGGTTCTGTTGAAAAAAGACTATATAGTTTGTACAAACCAATATTGTTTAATATATGGTTTGACTTATCTAGTGATGGTTTTGCATGGGTTTTTTACTGTAATTTTTAGTCTTTTGTAGGTTTCCCCATCTGGGTGACTGTTCATACCAATATTGTTTCATTTATGGCTTTCCTTTTTTGGCAATGGTTGTAATGTAATAAAATAGTTAATGTTATGCGGTTCATGTTGTTTTGCATAAGGCATTATTGATTATTGTTGTTTACTTTAGGCTATTTTATTTCATTTATGGTTTTCATTTAGCGTGGTTGGGGAGACAGTGTGGATTGTTTTTTGGTTTTTAAATAAAAATTATTTGCCACACCAATAGAGAGGGCTAGTGAAATGACATCAACATTAATTATTGTAAGTTTTCCATGTAGTGGTGATGGTTGTAAGTAATATCTTCCTTTTAAAGCTTTAGAAAACATAGCAAATGCCTGCATAATTTTTGATAGGGCATTGTCTTATGGCTATAGTGTTTCTTTTTTCTCTAATAAGGTCCTATTGAAAAAAAGGCTTTATTGTTTTAATTTTTGATAAGGCATTGTTGGTTGTCGTTCTTTGGGTTTATCTCTTTGTTCAAGATAGCTGTGAGTGAGGAGGGAAAGTTTCTTTGAAGGTGCAAGTGCAATCATCAGCTGTGGAATTTCTGACAAGGTGGTTGGAGGTTATTTTGTGTTTTTTTTGGATGGGGTGATGGTTGCAAAGCAACACAAAAGTGTCAGTTGTGATAATTCTTTTCCCATTTTTTTGTAGGCAGTGGAGAAAGAAGCAAGCAGAGAGAAAGCAAGAGTGAATAGGTGCATTTGGAGCAAGCGAGAAGAGGTCCATATTGAAAAAACTGTTACTCGAGTCTTTCAAAAACACTTTATGTTATTTTCCAAACGGAGTTGTTGATTGTTCTTCTGTAGCTTAGTCTATATTGTTTTGTTTATGGTTTCCATGTAGTCGTGATGGGTGGAAAGAAATATTGTTTGTTTTTTTGTTGGTTTGTTACTGTGAATTTGTGTGTTTTTTATGGGTTTTCCTATGTGTTTCTCATGTGTCTTTTATAGAGTACAATCAACAATGTGTATATATGTGCACCTAGCCAAGTGATATATATATATATATATATATATATAAAAGTGTACCTTTTGCTTTCCAGCTCCATATATATGTATTGCATGCATTAAATACATCTTCTTAGTTCTTATTTATTTCAACCTCAAAAAAGGAGTCGTTAGAATGATAGACTGTATAGTAAGTGTAATAAGGAAGATTGATTTGACCATTGATCAGAGTGGTGAACAATGTATTTTTTTGCTCGGGGGTTTGGTGAGAGCCCATCAATATCAATGACCCAATATGATAGGGTCAAGAGGAGGCCCCATTTTTTTCTGTTTGATTGTATATTTCCTATTTGTAGGTCTATGTGTTTCTGACATTAGATGAAGACAATATTATTTTGTTTGAACACTACTTATGGATATATTTGTATATTAGGCACTTCTATGTAGGTGGTTAGATGTTATTTTGTGTTTTTTGCATGGGGTGATGGTTGCAAAATCAAAAGAAAAGTGTTTCCTGTGATAATTTTTTGCCAATTTTTTGCAGGAAAGCTAGCAGGGAGATGTGTATTTGAAGCAAGCGAGAAGAGTGTATATATTTTACATCTAATCCCATGTACATACATTTCCACATGCACTTTTTTTACTGTGTATTGAATCCAAATAGCAAATTCCTAGATATGCCACTAATGCATGATGCTGGATTATATTTTTATGTATCTATGTGAAATTAGATGTAGACAACATTTATATGCACATCAACCTCTACATCAAGTGTAATAAAAAGAATCAATATCACCATTGATTATGGTGTTGGGAAATGTATTTTTTGTTTTCCACTGTAATCAATAGCAAGACCAATATTTCATCTCACACCTAATATACAAATTTCCATTTTAATAAATCCTTATTAAGGCCAGACAAATAAGAACCATCCTTAAATACACACAAAAATAGCTAAGAATGCCTTATCAAGAAGAACATGAACTGATTTATTACTTTGCAAGGATCGCCACCACATAGAAACCATAAATCAAATAATTTATTCAAGGCCACAGAAGAACAATCAATAATGCCCTATCAAAAATAGCATAAACTGTTTTACTACTTCAACAAGTATTAAATGTAAGGTCTACAAAAGTGAAATGCAACATATCAACCAATAAGAGAAACACATATACACCTTTGAGTCTTTGTATTTTCCAATAATTAAATTTTGAACATATTATTATAAGAAAAACTACCAATATCATCTTCATTGAACCTTAAGGTCTTTATTCTAAAATTTCATGACTAAATCTCCGACTCTCAACACCTTGTTATGCTAATTAAGGATCATATGAACAATGAATGGAATTCATTTCAATAAGAATTATATATTAAACAAAAAATTATTTAGAAAGGAAAAAAAAACATTCATATGGTTATGTTGCAAGCATAACCACAAAATAGAAGCCATAAATGAATAAACGACAGCTGTTATTACAACCATTTCTAGCACATGCAAACCATAACACAATTAAAGTTGATGTCATCCCGCCTTCAAGAGAGCAAACATCCACATTGCATTTTCCCACAATTGACTAGCTGAGAAGGCTACAAATTCAAACCTTTTGTTCCAGCTATAATAATTCCTTGCTTTAGAGTAGGAAATATACTATAGGAAACAAAATATTTGAATTTGTAGCCTTCTCGTTGAGTCAAATGAGGGAAAATTCAGTCTGGATGTTTTCTCTCTTCATAAATTTGAACAGGAGCAATTGTGTAGTGAGGAAAAAATATGGTATACACATATATTTAGATATAGCAGTATGTATATAAATAGATATATACATGTGTGTGTCTGTGTGTATATATATATATATATTTGGCTATATGTGTGTGCTCTTGACTGACCCTTAAGGTGTTTATTCTAAGATTTAATGGCTAAATATTTGATTCTGAACACATTGTTATGCTAATTAAGTACCATATGAACCATGCCTGGAACTCATTTTAATAATAATTATATATTAAACAAAAAATATTTAAAAAGGAAAACAAAACATTCATATTTATTATTTTGAGAAGATAGTTATTTATTTGGAAACAAAGTTGTTATTTGTTTCATTCTCAAAAAGGAATTCTTACAACAATCGAATTTATATGAAACATAATAAGGAACTTTGGTTCCCACATACAATGTGCTCAAAACCTTTTTGAAGCTATTCAAGGGAGAATTCAAATACTTTTCCCAAGATTGTGCAATAAAAAATGAAACAATATAGCAAAAGCTAGACAAGAACACTTGACAATGCCTTATGGAAAACAACATAAGCTATACACGATTAACTATTTGGCTACATTGCAACCATGACCACTAAATGGAAGCCACAAATGAATAAAAAATAGGTGATATTACAACCATCACCGGTACATGAAAAGCATACAATAATTAATGTTGGTGTGAACTAGCGTTTAATTTCGATGGCCTTCTCTGTCCACGTGATGGGAAATCCACCATCCTATCCCCAATGCATTCCAACTTCCTTTTCTACCTTTTCCACCTTCGTCAGAAGGCTTAAAAAATGAGAAGGAAGATGAATAACCAGGAGGCTATTGAAATTTTTGACTAGATCTAAAAAAATATCCACCACCCTTTTCACAACTTCAAAAAAGCTCCAAAAACTAAGAAGGCTAATGAGAATTCTGACCAAAGTACACACAAACAACCTATAAGCTAACAATCTAGAGAACAAAAATCAACATAGACTATATAACATTGACTGTTCATTGCATTACAACCATAATGACAAAACGAAAACCATAAATCAAATGATACTGGTTTCAAATTTAAAAAGCCATGCAAAAATATAGTCTTTTCTCAACACCACCTTATTGCAATGAGTGAAAAACTATATCCTTTTAAATAGGACCCTACCAAAAATGAAACAATGTAGGCTAAGGAAGACAACAACAATCAACAATGCCCTATCAAAATCAACATAAACTATATAAGGTTAACCATTTTATTGTGTTACAACCATACCCACACACACACACACACATATATACATATATACATATATATGCATATATACATATATATACATATATATACATAAGCTGTATATGGTTTAGCTTTTGTGGTGATGGTTTTGCATGAGTTTGTAACTGTGATTTTTTAGTTTTTTGTGGTGATGGTTGCAATGGCATAAAATAGTTAATGTTATACAATTCATGTTGTTTTACAAAAGGAATTGTTGCCTGTTGTTGTTTACCTGAGGCTATATTGTTTCATTTATGGCTTATGTTTAGCGTGAATGGTTGCAACACAACATAATACTCAATGTTATGGACTTTATATATGCATATAGATATATATACATATATACATATATATACATATATATATACATATATATACATATATATATACATATATATACATATATACATATATATATATATATATATATTCATATATATATATATATATATATGTATATATACACCTATATACATATACATATATATAAATATAAATATAAATATATATATCTGAAGTTAGATGCACATATATATGCATTGTTGATTGCACAAAGCACAAAAAAAGGCACAATAACAAACCCATGCATAAAATATACTCTTTTCTTAACAGAACCTTATTGAATATTGAAAGAATCTAGCCTTTTCAACAACACCCTACCAAAAAGTGAAATGATATAGCCTCTTCAGTAACACCTTATTGAAAATAAAACAATATATCTTAAGCCAGAGAACAATAATCAACAATGCGTAATGTACACACACACACACATATATATTTGAAGTTAGATGCACACATATATACACATTGTTGATTGCAAAAAGCACAAAAAAATGCACAGTAACAAACCAATGCAAAAATATAACCCAAGCTAGCCAACAACAATTGACACAAATTGTATCATGTTAATAATTTTATTCCATTGCAAACATAGCCAGAAAATGAAAGCCATAAAAAAAAGCCCACAAAAAATCACAGTAACAAACCCATGAAAAAAATATACTCTTTTCTTAATAGGCCCTTATCAAAAATTGAGAGAATCTAGCCTTCTCAATAGCACCCTATAAAAAATTGGAATAATATAGCCTCTTCAACAACATCTTATCAAAAATAAAATGATATAGCCTAAGCTAGAGAACAATAGTCAACAATGTGTAATGGAATCAAACATAAATTGTATAACATTAACTATTTTATTTTGATGCAATCATAACCACCAAACAAAAGCCATAAATCTAACAATATTGGTTTAAACAATGAACCAAATAGAGAAACCCACAAAACACCAACCATAAATAAAACAATATTACTTTTAACAAAAAATATAGTCCTTTCCCAATAGCGCCTCAATGAAAATTGAAACACTTCTCAACAACACCTTATTGAGAATGAGACAATATAGCCCAAGATAGACAACAAAAATAAACAAAAACTGCATATTTGAACAATTTTATTCCATTCCAAACATAGCCACAAAATGGAAGCCATAAAGAGAAACCCACAAAAATTCATAGTAACAAATCGATGCAAAAATATACTCATTTCTCAACAAAACTATATCAAAAATTGAAATAATATTACCCTTTTCAATAGCACATTTTCAAAAATTAACAGTGACAAACTCATCCAAAAATATACTCCTTTCTCAACAAAACCTTATCGAAAATTGAAAAAATATAGCCCTTTCAACAACACCTTATCGAAAATGAAACAATATAGCCTAAGCCAGAGAAAAATAATCAACAATACCTAATGTAATCAAACATAAAGTGTACAATATTATCTATTTTGTTCCATTGCAACCATAACTACAAAATAACAACCATAAATCAAATAATTAATTGGTTTCAATAGCGACCCAGATGGAGAAACCCACTAAACCATAGCTACAAAACCCATGCAAAATTATAGCCACATAACGCCAACCATAAACAAAACAATATAGTCTTTTCTCAACAACACCTTATTGAAAATTGAAACAATATAGCCTTTTCAATAGAACCTTATAAAAAATGAGACAATATAGCCCAAGCTAGACAACAATAATCAACAAAAATTACATAACATCAACAATTTTATTTTGTTGCAAACATAGCCACAAAATGAAAGCCATAAAGAGAAACCCACAAAAAAATGACAATAACAAACCCATACAAAATAATACTCTTTTCTCAATAGAACCTTATCGAAAATTGAAAGAATATAGCCTTTTCAACAACACCTTTTCGAAAATAAAAATATTTAGCCTAAGCCAGAGAACAATAATCAACAATGCCCAATGGAATCTATCATAAACTGAATAACATTAACTATTTTATTTCATTGCAACCATAACCACAAAATGGAAGTCATAAATCAAACAATATTGGTTTGAACACTGACCCAAATGGAGAAACCTACAAAACACAAAAAATCACAGTTACAAAACCATGCAAAGCCATAGCAACAAAATGTGAACCTTAAACCAAACAATATTAATTTTCACAAACAATATAGTCTTTTCTCAACAACACCTTATCAAAATTTGAAACAATCAACAATACCTTATCACAAATAAAATAATATAGCCTGCCATAAACTGCAAACCACAAAGGGTTTTTTCGATATGCACCTCTTCCCACTTGCTTCAAAAAAAAATCTTTCCACTAGCTTTCTCCACGATGCCTTATTTCTTGAAGCCTGAAAAAAACTGCATAACCAAAACAATTTTATTTTGTTCCAAACATAGCCAAAAAATAGAAGCCATAAAGAGAAACCCACAAAAATTCATAGTAACAAACCCATGAAAAACTATAGTCACAAAACACAAACCATGAATGAAACAATATTCATTTTAAGAAACTATATAGTGTTTTCTCAATAGCAGCTTATCAAAAATTGAAACTGTAGATGGTGAAATCTGCATTTGCTCAAAACAAACAACACACATTAGCATGGTTAGTTTAAAACAAAGCAAATGACCTCTCTATGAAATAATACATCAATGCTTCCCAAATGCAAACAAATGACAAAAAGTAAGCTAAATAAGCATATGAAAAACATGAAGTATGTTTATCTCATAGTGGATTGGTGCTATTGTGGAAAATAGCCCTTTCCCAACCCTTTGCTAAGCTCAATGATGAAATTGATATGAAGATACTATGATGCAATGGACAAAATCAGTTCTCCAATGAAGAGAATGAATTTGCATAGGATTTGTGGACGATTTACAAAGATTGTGGAGATTGTGGAGGATTTGTTGATGAATGAAGCTCTCTATTTGTAGATTCTCAAATGCTAAGAGTGCTCATAAGAGAGCAATGTGGGATCAAAAACAAGCCAATGAAAAGAGGCCACTTGTCATCATGTAATAGGTTGAGGGATGTGCAAGATTTGGGAAATGTGCCCAAGAGAGGGAGTTTCAAATTCAAATTTGTGAAATAAATGTTGAGTTTGACTTGTGCAAGGGACATGTAAGAGCCATGTAAGAGCTCATAAATTGCTTGTTGGATGTACATGTCCACTTGTTTTTGAATTCAAACTTGAGGGAATATTCTCCAAAGATGCCATGTTGATGGAAAATGTTGGATTTTAATAAATCAATAAATTGATTTATTTGTGCAAGTGGGAATATCTAGAGGATGTGACATGCATTAGATTAGATTTAATCAGGATTAGCTTAACTTGATGATGATTAGATTCTTTGACCCATTTGACTTGATTTCTTTGATTTATTTAAATAAAAAATGGATAGAAGGTGATTTCAGTATTAATTAAATAAATGTTTGATTTATTTAATCAAGGAGGGTCATGTTAGGATCAAGTTTGATTTATTTAACATAAGTTGGTGACTTTAGGAGATTGATAAATAAAATTGATTTATGGATGAATATGACCTAATCGAATGCATTATGCCAATTTTGCGTGTCTACATTTTGCCCCTCTTTGAAGCAATGTACTTGTTGTGTTGGTTCAAAGAATAAACTTGCCGTGATCAAAATTCAAAAAAATTCTAAGTTTTTTGGATGCCCCAGCAGAAAGTACACTGGTACATTGCCCCCTTGAGAGATCGAGTGAAAAGATTCAATTTGAGGGTCGATCTCATGATAAAGAGGTTCAAAATGGATGGTTATGGATGATGATGCAAATGAGATAGTTTTAAGATGCTTAGAATAACAAATCTATATTATCTTAAACAATTTAAATGATGATATGATGTGATATGCTATGATTATGCAATGGAT
The DNA here is from genome assembly GCA_007258455.2 of Sequoia sempervirens. Taxonomy (NCBI): domain Eukaryota; kingdom Viridiplantae; phylum Streptophyta; class Pinopsida; order Cupressales; family Cupressaceae; genus Sequoia; species Sequoia sempervirens. Next base: position 53,172,899 of record VDFB02353493.1, read on the forward strand.
GATTTATGTAGATGCTTAGACTAATAGATCTATATTATGATGATAGTGAAAATGCAATGCATGTGAAATGATCGATGTTTCCTATTATGTATGATATGAATGATATGTGGTATGCTGATGGTTTGTGGATGTAGGATGGATGCCTGATGGATGCATTGGTGATGTTATGTTAGCACGGAGAAAGAAGAAATGAGATGATGACAAGAGGATCCAACAAGTCCATGTGATCTAACGAGAATTTATTAGAGACGATGATGATGATAGATGATGATTTTCTTATCATGGATTGGGATTTTGAAAGGGCTACTTACCTTATGTTTGATTACACATGTCGGTACGATGCATCAAGGTATAAGGAACCAGGATGGCATTGTAACTAGTGTGATGGACTTTGACTCGACAAAAATATAGGAGTATTCTTGTTCACACTTGACATACAGAAACCTTGCTAGGACATACCTAACAAAGCAAGTATTCACCAAGTTATTTTACAAGAGCGTCTAATAAGAATTGAAGACAAAAGGATAATGATCGTTGCCCTATTCCTATCTCTCTAAATCCTTTGTTCGGATATCATCGAGAGGTCCTTAGAATGAGCACAATAAGATAAATCAAATGAAAAGATCAAGTACACAAACAAGCTAATGTTCTTCAAATCTTCAGCCAAAGGGATTTTTTTTGATAGGATTAGAATCCAAAGTGATATCCAAAATGATGCCCATTGTCGGAATGATATATCCTAGGACATGCATTATATAGGATGATGATGGTTTGATAAGTTGATTGATAGGCTGTTGATATAAGGTTGATTGACATGTTTGAAAATGATCAAGAGTTTGTTTTTGTTTAATGGTTTGTTGTTTGATTTTGATTTTACGATTAAAGCTTGCTTTTGTCGATTGTTATGATTGTTTCTATTTTCATTGCCAAAGGATGAAGATGACAATTAGTTTATTATGGATGATTTATTATTGCCGGTGCAAGCGAGATGAGATGGATGGATTTTTTCAAATATTTGGATGTTTTTTACATTTTTGGAATGTTTTGAGGCTGTTTTTGGTGTTTTTGAGATCTTTACAAATGTTTTGATTTTTGAATTTTGTGATGTTTTGGGGTTTTTATGTTTTTTGAATGTTTTTGGATTTTGATGTTTTTTTTGAATGTTTTTGTGTTTTTGTGTCTCGGGGGCTGATCAAATATTAGCCTTGCCTATGTTTAAGCTCAGAGACGACATAGTTCAGATTCCAATGTTTTTGATTTTTTCTCATTTTTTTGAGTGTTTTTGGATTTTGATATGATTTGGATGTTTTCGATTTTCACATGATTTTGACGTTTTGATATGGACATGTGTGATGATATCAGATCTGATTAGGATTTTGCTGAAAACCAAGCTAAGGTTGACTAATTGAATTGATGGATTGATGATGATGATAACATTCTTGAGGATGCACAACAATGCAAGGATTGATTGATTAGATTGATGATGATAACATTGTTGAGGATGCACAACAATGCAAGGATAGTGTTAAAAACACAATGATCAGAAGGATATCCCAAGATTATGGATTGATTGGATTCGATTGATCGATTGATGATGATAACATTGTTGAGGATGCACAACAATGCAAGGATAGTGTTAAGCAACACAAGGATTGGGAAAGATATCCCCAAGATGATGATGGATTGATGATGATTTGATCAAGACTGATGATGATAACATTGTTGAGGATGCACAACAATGCAAGGATAGTGTTAAGCAACACAAGGATATCCTGATGATGATTTTTGATTGGATTCTATTGATCATGATTGATGAAGCTTGATTTGGAACAAAAGTTGTTCGAATGATTTGATGACGTTTGAAGGGTGCGTTAGATGCGACTAATATTGATTTCTTGGATCGATGTTCAATGAAAGATGAAGCTTGATAAGGAATGTCTTCTCATCAAAATATGCCATGGGCTAGTGATTTGGATTTTGGATTATAGATTCTTGACCAATTTGATTTCATGTTTGCCAATGTTCAAATTACCACATAAGTTGGAGGATATAGATCAAGATTTATTCTTGAAGCAAGATGTAAATACCTGCCCACAATGTCTAGCAATGTATGGAATGCCATGGGTGGATGCCTGGATGGGTGTATGGATGGATGGATATGGTAAGAATGCACAGGATGCCAAAGATTAGCTTGTGATAAGATAAGGTGTTAAGATAACGAATGCTCATTGGATAATGCTTCATGGCTTAGATAACGTTGGATAGGATAGGATCAATGAAAATGACCCATGCTAAGATGTTTACCATAAGCAAGCATAAAGTGTGCCCCAAAATTTCATCAAGGTCAAGATAACTTGGATGATGGATGCAAATGGATGAAAATGGATTGGATAAATGGTTCATGGATGAATGGATTTATTATGGATAAGATGGATGGAATGTCGGGTTTATTATGGATGGGATGAGATTCTTTCACCTGGAGTGGCGCACGTAGATGCTTGATTCTACACATGATGCCTATTTTCCAAGTTTTCGTCACGGTCTTTCCCAAAGCGCCACACATGCGGTTTTCACTAGAGGACAATTTTTTTCTTTACTGTTTTCAATCCTTTTTTTGATTTTTTTTGATTTTTTGCTTTTTTGATTTTTTTGATTTTTTCTAAAAGATTTTAAACTCATGCTAAATCACAAGGTGTTGCTGATGTAGATGCCCCTGTCATGATGTGCCATTGATAGCCTTCCTGAAGAGGTTACTTTGCTAAGATACATGCACTTGAATGCAACTTTTGAGATTCTTGATCTACTTCTTCAATACCGCAGTTGACTTTGTCTTGGTGTGTACATTATGATAGAGTGCCCTTTGAATCCTTATGATGAAGGGTCGTTGCCAATACATGGTCAATGTGAGAATTGGATATCATGCATGGAGGCATGGATGGAGTGCATTTAGGGATAAGAGATGGATTAGTTGACAGTTTGGAACCTTTGACTCTCCAAACTTGGGAAGATGAGCAATGATGGGTGGATACAAAAGTGTGAAGGGAATTAGGACCAATTGCTTGATACACTTTGTACGTCACTTGAAAATCCTGCTTTTTCTTTTGTGGACATCTTTGATGGATACTTTTTCCATTTTTATTTTGCCCCATAGTCTCTTTAACTGATGGAGTTTGATATGGATAATCTTTCTTTGTATTCTTTGGTATCCATATGTATTTGATTTTACCATTATGCTTCTCAGCTTCTTTTGCTTTGATAATGTTCTTCGTACTTTGATTCAAATATTTCTTTTGATGTTGGTCCCAATTCGTGGATGCGGTGATGGGTGGATGAAGATTCATGACGTGGCTAGTTGTAGTATTGGAATTGGTTTCATCATAAGGATTCTTTGTGCTCCCTATGTTTACGTTTGCTTGAGACAAAGTTGCCCCTAGTATTGTGGAAGTGGTACCTTCGTGCTTTGATTTTTCCTATTCTGAGAACTCTTGTTTAAAATGCATTCTATGATAAATGACCACCATAGGTGATGTTGTTTCAATTTGATGCTCTGATAACTCTGGATGTTCTATCTTACTTGTTTCCTTGAGTGGATAATGTTGGAAATCCTCATACATGATGTCTTCAGTCTAGATTTTGGATATATCTAATCCTAATGTTGACAACTCTGTTTGACTGTACGAATCAATAACATGCTCTTTTTGTGTAACAATGCCAGGAATAAAGGGATCTTATTTTGAATGAAGATCATCTATGTGTCCATCCATAGAAAGAATCTCATGGGTAGATGAAGGAATATGTGCATCTTGCATAGATAGGAGAGTGTCCATTAGATCATTGTAGTATCTTGGGGATACACATTCTTGATTTTGAATGATTTCAGAGTTGCTTTCAACATGCTTTGGATCAAGTTCTTGACATGGCTCAGTTTCAAAGGATGGATTACTTACAAAGGGTTCTTGGATGTCGTTATTAGGCATGGGGAATGGTTCAATATCCTCATGATCTTTGAGTGGACTTGGATCAGGTGTCGAGTTGAAGATTCCTTCAATATCAGTAATCATGAGGTCGAAGGATGTCAATATGTCTTGGAAAGGACCATTGTTAGACTTTGGTGAAAGCCATTGATCATACTTTGGCATAAATTCTTGAGATATGTCCTTATTAGGTGATGTAGAGACATTTTTCAACATATCATTGGTAGATGGATTGTTGATTATAGGATCAAGTAATGTTAACATTCCTTGAAATCGATCACTAAAAAGTGGTTCTTGATATATGGTAAGTTGATCATCGGATGAAGTGAAAACATCTTCCATGCGCTCATTGATGGAGAGATCTTGATCATTGTTTTCAACAATTGTGGTGGAGGGATTTCCAATGTCTTTAACCATAGGGTCAAATGATGTTGACATTTCTTGAATTGGATCATTGTTGAGTATTGTTGGTGGATTTTGATCATGATTGAAAAGTGACTCTTGACCTATGTTGATTCGATCTTCGGATGAGATAAAAACATCTTCAATGTGATCTTTGATGGATAGATCTTGATCATTGCCCTCAAAAGTTGTCATTTTTTGTGTTTGTTGGGTAGCTTGAGAGGCTTGTTGCACTTGTTGAGCTTGTGTTGCTTCTTGTGTGGCTAGATATTGTTGGATGGCCTTTTGGTAGGCATGGTGAGCTTTTAGCACAATTTCATATTGTCTTGCTGTGTTTGGCTTTGGTGGAAGTGGTGGTGGATTCAGAATTGTGTTGGATGTAGTGACAAGTGGTTGAGATACACTTGGAGCAATCATGGTAATGAGGGGTTGAGATGTGATGGGTGTGATAGGGGTAGTTGGAGTGATCGAGGTGATAGGAATGGTCAGAATGACCACGATGATAGGTCTTTGGGAGACCATATTTTGATTTGTCGCAATTGTTGTTGTCATTTGATTAGATACTATCTGTTGGTGTGATGTTGATGGTATATTCAAAGGATTTGATGTGATGACTTGATTGGTGTTAGGTGGATTGATTTGGATGGAGTGATTGGTTCTAGGTAAAGGGGGAAGCCCTAAACCAAGGAATGATGTTGATATGGGTAATGGTGGTGGAGATGTCTCTTGACGTAATGACTCAACTATTTTGGTAAGTGTAGCAATTTGATCTCACCAAATTTGATCTTGATTTTGATCTTGACTCCCTTGATATAGTTGATTTGGTTTTTGTTCAAGAAAATTTGGGATGCATACTTGTGTTTTTTCAATAGGATCATGGACAATGTTCTGATTTGGGATGACACTTAGATTTGGCATGATAGGTTGAAATTGAAGATCATTGGTGTTGGGAATCACATTGCCTTGACTTCAAGTAATTAACATCTTGTTTGGAACAATATTCATATGATTTGCAAACATATTTATCCCAAATTTTTCCGTATTCATGTTTGGAACACTTGTACTTGGTACATTCTTGTTTGGCATGTAGGGATTTGGTGGTATGACATTGTTCATTTGAAGGCTCATGCATTGATTTTTTGGTGGGAAGAATTGTAGTTTTGGATTTAGATCTACCATCGGGAAATGTGTTCCAATCTTTGATTTGGGCATACTCACACTTGTTGTGCCATTGACATTTGTAGAAGGTAATGATCCCATGTATGGATTTTATAAGTGTGAGTTTTGATAATCAATTGGTATTGTAAGGCTTTGAAAGTTCAATTGATTTGGATTACTCATGATGTATGGATCGAGTTTATATTCCATGTTCTCCTTGTGTTTTGAACTTGTTGCAAAAGTGACCTCTAAGGTTCTTAGGACCAATGACAAGAAGAAGGATGAAAAGGGGAAATGATATGAGTGTTGAACATTTAGGGACTTTATATCAATGCTAGACTTAGGGTTTGATTTTGGTTAGTTTGATTTGGATAATGAACTTGTAAACCATAAGATGTTAGATGTGATCTTAGGATGAACTTATTTAAAGGATTGCTGATTTAATTAGAGGTATGAGAAAGGATGCATTCCCATACACCTAACTAAACAAGGTGATTTTGAATTTGATGATTTACCCAAGTCTAGAATGATGTTTCCAAAGATCTAAAGTTGTTTGGTGGGATGAATTTTGATAAGTGTTTGGGGTGGATGAAGTGTTTGATTTGATCCTAAATGAATCTAGGAAGGACTTGTTTACTAGGCCAAAATAGTGAAGAAAATTCCTTTCTCTAAGAGTAATTCAAAATCAAAAGACCAATGTTTGCATGAAAACCATATGACCAAAAGATATCAAGCACACGTGTGGGGTCCAATTTTTTATCTTTGCTTAGTGACCTTGTTTTAGTACAAACACACTCTTGATTATATTTTGAATCTAGATGTCTAATGTCTCAACTTTCCCCTTATCAAAGTGTATTATGCGGAAACCAAGGAAATTTGAGGCAAAAGTTACCTATTGTTGACCTTAGTAGAAGAAAATTGAGATGAAATCCAAATTTTTATATGCCTCTAAGGACACGAATCCCAAGGGAAAGCAATAACATGTGAATTTTTCCAAGTATATTTGCCTCTCCTAAAGGGTTTGCAATTTTGATGATTCATTGAGTGTTGGTTTTCCAATGTTTTCGATCAAAGCACTGTGTTTTCAAACCACAAACAATATGACATCCTAGCTCAATTGGTACGTTTTTCTTAGTGGGCTTGCCTCACGCCCTTCGTAGAAGAAGAGATGATTTTACATGCAACCAAGGAAACATAGAAAGGTATGTTAAGAATGAAGTCTTAACCTCTATATTTCAACCAAGATCGGACATGGCAAGTAACTTCTTGGAATCTAAGTTCCAATGCACCAATTTAATAAACTCGCTCAATGGATCAATTGGTCACTACAAAACAAGGGTTCTATTTCAAACTTTCCATTTGTGGAGATTGATCCATATGGTGAGAGTCCCCTTTCAAATCCATCTCATCGGAATCAACTGCGTGATACTGGCGTTTACTCCAATACCCAAATTTATATCCCAGTTGGAAATACTCTTGGATTTAGAGTGTTATCGGTTGATTCGTTCCCTTAGGTGGGTAATTTTTCCCCAAGGTAGGCCCTCTAGGATAAACAAAAGTGAGTAAAGACAAAATTTCATAACTTGATCAATCTTTGATGGCAACAAAGAGAGAATATACACGATAATGTCCCCACTCACACTCGCACAAGATCTTGTTCAATTTTAAACCTAAATCGAAGTGTGGAGGCAATATTTTATGCAACTTAATGTCACCAAAAAGAATTTTGATTCTCAAGGTCACCGTGAAGTGTGAGAAAAGTGCATACACATTTTTGGATGAGATTATTTTACATAAAAGATTACAAAGCATAAAAGACACATGTTCGTTTTAAATCCACAAAGCAATAATGAGTTCATTTTAAGCACCAAAAATCAAATGTGAAGTTTTTTTGTTCAATTTTAGCCCAAAAGTAAAGTTTAGTCAGTTTCTAGTGTTCAATTTTAATCCAACTTTGAAAATAAACAATGATCTAGTTGGCTTAAAACAGAAAATTAAAGCATTAAATGGAAGCCCTTAAGCATTAAAAAATGCTTTGTTGATTTCAAGTTTTTTAAAGCTTCAATCCTATTTAACTCCAAGCTATTTGTGTTATTTGATTCCAATGTGAGAGAAAAAAAATATTGTCTCCCAATGCCAACCTGAAAATACTGCAAAGTTATCACAAATAAGGGCAAAATGTATTATCACAAAAATTACCCCTGTTATGCAAAGTCTATAAAAAAGCAAACGATGGTGAGAGTAAAAAAGAAATTAGATAGATGCATGACAAAACTAATTGCTTGAAAAAAATTTAAAGTAGCTATTTGATCAAATGATAACTCAAATGACTATGTAAATTAATGATCAAGTTGATTGTCACCAACAATGAGAATACCCCCAACAACTATCATATGAAATATTTGAAAATTTCCATCTCACACTATCAGTCGCTTTAAACTAGCATAATGGATTCTAATGACAATCAGAAAAGATCTCAACATAAATATGTGTCAATCAATAAATTCTATGTGATTTGCAAATCCAACGCAGCAACAAAAATTAGGTGATTTAAAGCAACTGTAGAGGACAATTACATCCTTGGGCTTCGTGTTCTTATAGCAGTGGTTAAGATATCATTATTTTTATCAGACCTCGATGTTGGTGTCAAATGCCAATTTAATTCTCTCTTTTTCTTCTTTTTTTTATTTAGTTGAAACATACTAAATTCTTAGAATTGAAAATTTGTAGGTCACAGACTCAGTTGATTTCCCAAACTGCATTAAATATTTATATATAGTTTTGCAAACTTCACAAACAAGGGATGCACACTAAACTTACTTTAATGCAATTGGTTACTTCCTTAAGCCTGTGGCCACGACCTAAAACACTCAGGCCTTCCAACATTCTCAATTTCTCACAAAATGATTTCAATTCCTGTACACAAAGACTCTGCAGCCAAACTCTTGTTTATCTTATTATGTGAGGGAGTGATTTATATAGAGCACAATTTATATTTTTGTATCAAAAACTATATTTTGCAACAACTTTGAAATTGTCCAAATGTATTTACTTAGTGGCAACAACTTTTTCTATACGTAAATAACTAGTTGGCATCGATCAAGATGTATTAATGATGGGTGTAGGATGGAACAACCTGGAAAGAACACATACATCTGAATCTTTTGAAAAAGATTTCAAACAAATGCATTTGGTAAGTGTACAGCCAATCAGCAACAAAAATTTCAAGCTAACTCATTTGGTAGGTACAGGAAAAGATAGGTAGTGAATGTCCAAAAGCTTTCAAGCAAATACATTTATCAAGAGTACAACTAGATTCTGCAATCTTACTGGCAAATGTATTTACTCAGTGGCAACGAATTTTTCTATACGTAAATGACTAGTTGGCATTGATCAAGATGTATTAATGATGGGCGTAGGATGGAACAACCTGGAAAGAACACATACCTCTAAATCTTTTGGAAAAAAGCTTTCAAACAAATGCATTTGATAAGTGTACAACCAATCAGCAACAAAACTTTCAAGCCAACTCATTCGGCAGGTGCATAAAAAGATAGGCAGTGAATGTCCAAAAACTTTCAAGAAAATGCATTTATCAAGAGTACAGCCAGATTCTACGATCTTACTAGCAGGTGTAAAGAAAAATTTCTACTCTTCTTTTCCAGCGAGTAATGGTTTCATGATCTATGCAATAGACTAAGGCGTAAGTTTCAGATCAGTTGAAAAAGGCACAAAATTTCTCAAGCCCATGTGTGTTAGATGACAGCCAATGATGATCTCTAAAGACTTTCAAGCAAATGCATTTAGCAGGCGAATGATAACAACAAATAAAATCTTTTGGAAAATTTCAAGCAAATGCATTTGGCAGGTGTAAAGTTAAGGCTCCACTACTCTTTCCAATGTCTGTCGGCCTATCCAAAAGGAGACACGTACAAGTATAGAGCTTAACATATATATGCAACATATAAATTACTATTGAATACTACTTATAAAGACAATTGAAGAATTAATTTGTATGGAAGCAATATAGGTGTTGCAGGAAGCACTATAATGTTTGAGGTTTCGCTATGAATGTTGCATAGTTCCTAGAAGGGCTATGAACGTTTTAGTCAGAGAACTAGAGCATATAAATAATGGGGGTCTATTTTTGAAAAAGGAAACCACGAATGCTTTGGGACCTCAAAATCAACAGATGGCTCTACGACATGTTGGGAAGAGTATTTTTTTGGCGAGCATAATGAAAAATTTAAGAAGAATGCACGATATCTCTTAGAAGAAGAAACTGCTTCTAATGGAGGGTTTTATGAAATATTCCAATACTTTGAAAAGAACAACTCGCGCTTTATTTCAATTAAAATATAGCACTGAATGCATCGTTATAAAAAGGATGGATATTATGAGCAAAAAGATAAAATAAAAACATGTTAGAAACGAGCTTGTTTCTTTCTCACACCTTCCTCAATTGACCAGTGAACTTTAAAATGTAAATGAGCTTTAAAATGTAGTGATTGTAGGTGATAAATGAATACATGCTTAGAGCTTTGGGATTTGACATTCTTCAACATATTCTTAAATTCATCAACACCCCTAGTAATAGAAATATTTGTCACAAAAAAAAATGCATCGAAATTCTGATAAGGCATTCAAATGAAATATTTAGTTGAAGGAATAAGTCAATGTGAAGCAGAAACTTAGGGTAACAAAACAATATATTGAAAAGGTTTTAAAGAAAATCCTGCAAAAAAGCTTTCTGCCTTTTCTGCCCTCCTTCTAGTGCCATTATGTAGATGGTGAAATGTGCATTTTCTCAAAACAAACAACACACATTAGCATAGTTAGTTTAAAACAAAGAAAATAACAATATCTTTATGAAATAATACATCAATGCTTCCCAAATGCAAACAAATGACAAAAAGTAAGCTAAATAAGCATATGAAAAACATGATGTATGTTTATCTCATAGTGGATTGGTGCTATTGTGGAAAATAGCCCTTTCCCAACCCTTTGCTAAGCTCAATGATGAAATTTATATGAAGATACTATGATGCAATGAACAAAATCAGTTCTCCAACGAAGAGAATGACTTTGCATAGGATTTGTGGATGATTTACAAAGATTGTGGAGATTGTGGAGGATTTGTTGATGAGTGAAGCTCTCTATTTGTAGATTCTCAAATGCTAAGAGTGCTCATAAGAGAGCAATCTGGGATAAAAAAGAAGCCAATGAAAAGAGGCCACTTGTCATCATGTCATAGGTTGAGGGATGTGCAAGATTTGGGAAATGTTCCCAAGAGAGGGAGTTTCAAATTCAAATTGGTGAAATAAATGTTGAGTTTGACTTGTGCAAGGGACATGTAAGAGCCATGTAAGAGCTCATAAATTGCTTGTTGGATGTACATGTCCACTTGTTTTTGAATTCAAACTTGAGGGGATATTCCCCAAAGATGCCATGTTGATGGAAAATGTTGGATTTTAATAAATCAATAAATTGATTTATTTGTGCAAGTGGGAATATCTAGAGGATGTGACATGCATTAGATTAGATTTAATTAGGATTAGCTTAACTTAATGATGATTAGATGCTTTGACCCATTTGACTTGATTTCTTTGATTTATTTAAATAAAAAATGGATAGAAGGTGATTTCAGGCTTAATTAAATAAAGGTTTGATTTATTTAATCAAGGAGGGTCATGTTAGGATCAAGTTTTATTTATTTAACATAAGTTGGTGACTTTAGGAGATTGATAAATAAACTTGATTTATGGATGAATATGACCTAATCGAATGCATTATGCCAATTTTGTGTGTCTATAGAAACAATCAATAGTACCTTATCAAAAATCAAATAATATAGCCTACCACAAATTACAAACCAAAACTGAAACTATATCGCAAAGGGTTTTGTCGATATGCACTTCTTCCCGCTTGCTTCAAACACACCTCTTCTTGCTATCTTTTCTACACAAAATGGGCAAAAAATTGTCATAGACAACACTTTTCTTTTGCTTTTGCAACCATCGCCCCATGCAGAAAACAAAAAATTACCTCCAACCACATTCACAAAAGCTGCACAAGGCTTGATCAAACTTGCACCCTCACATAAATTTTCCCTCCTCACTCATGGCTCTAATAGCAGGTATAGCAACAAAATGACACCCAACAATACCTTATCAAAAATTTCATACACACCACTGAACACCTTTGATCAACATATCCAAAATGTATAATCAGATATTCAACTAAAAATAAATGTGGAGCCCAACTAGAATGGTACACTACAACACATTGTTTACTATTTTTATTCAATTTTTTTCAAAATCACTTAGAAACCAAGCACAAGAAACACATCCTCAACATATCAACTACAACATATAGCAACTCAACAATACATCCATAGACAAAATATTATCAAAGAAACACTAGAGGTTGACACTAGCAGCTTACTGACAATAATATAATGTAACTAACCAAAGCATCATCAAAGACAATACCAACTACACATACCTATAACAAACTCCTTCTCATATAGTTGAAAACAATGACAACACATAGTCTTGTTGGCATCAAGGACAACACTAACTGTGCATACTTGCAACACTAATAGATCTAATGAGCATAGAGAAGTTTAGATGCTATACTAATTCTATGGGCCTTGTATCCTAAGGAGTGATATAAAGATTCTTGAAGGTATTTGACAAGTGGGAGAATGTTTGGATTAAGGTGTCTCAACCTTAGTGAGTCTCTTGATTATTTTATTAATTATTTACCCCTCATTTGATAATTTAATTAGCGGATAGGCTATTTTATTTGAAGTTTCCATTGGGATTTTCGTCAGCACAACCGTGAACTAGATTTTCCAATGTCAGAGATGTTTCAACTGGCAGTGACTTGCCTGGGTTTTTTTGTGGTGACATGGAGCTTGGTAATTTGTGGGTTGGTGGTGGTGGAGTTAGTGTCCTCAATACGTGAAATCTGAATCATAAGTGTTTTCTTGCGAGAGTGTTAATTCATTCTATTAGTGTTGTACAATGTGGGTGGACAAAGTAAATGTGGGTGGACGAAGTAAATGTAATATTGAGTGTTGTATTGTGGGAAAGTATAATTTGCTTAAGTTGTATTGTCGAAACAACCATTATAGTGTTGGTTTCATAGTAGACTATTGTAAAAATAATCGCCTTCAACTCCGTCGTCGGTTTCATAGTAGATTGGAGGGTTTTAAAATTGTTGTTCTCTGGAATTTGTAACTCATTTTACATGGGTGTTTCCATAAATGATTTATTTATTTTTTATTTTAAAATTGTTGTTCTCTGAAATCTGTAAGTCATTTTACATGGGTGTTGCAATGTGGGAAAGTAAGTCTAAAATGTGTGAGAAAATATATTGATTAAGTTGCATTGTCGAAAGAGCCATTGTGGTGTTGGTTTGATAGAAGACTATTCTAAAAATCCTCAACTTCAGTTTCGTGGTTCCTTTGATAGGAGGCTATTGTAAAAATTGACGTCTTTGGCTTTGTTTTAGAGGAGATTGGAGGGTTTTAAAACTGTTTTCTACACAATCTATAAGTTCTTTTACATGGGTGTTTTGCATAAATGATTTATTTATTATTTATGTTAAAAAATTTCATGTCCAAAATCTGTAAGTCATTTTACATGGGTGTTTGGCATTATGGTTTTGTATGGATAGAGAAATTGCACTTAAATCTTCTTTCTTTTGTCAAAAACTATGTTTAGGGTTAGTAATTTTTCATCCCTCATTTATTGTTTGTTGTTATCTCTATGAATCTTTGGCTTTATACCCATTACCATAGGAACAATTGTAGTTAAATATTGTTTCTTTGGTAAAAAAATATGGTTAGGGTTAGTAATTTTATCATTGTTCATTTGTTGTTTTAGTTATCTTTGTGCATCTTTGTTGTTACAACCATTAATATAGGACCAATTATAGATAAACATAGGAGTGTTTGCATAGATATATGGCCTTATACCCATTACCATAGGAAAAATTGTAGTTAAATTTTGTTTCTTTGGTCAAAAAATATGGTTAGGGTTAGTAATTTTATCGCCCTTTGTTTATTGTTTTAGTTATCTTTGTGCATCTTTGTCATTACATCATTAACATAGGACAAATTGCAGATTAACATAGGAGTGATTGCATATGGATATATTGTTGGAAAGAGACATTGCACAAGTCATCTGGTGTTGTCATTGATAGCAACCCTAGTCAATAATCCCATCCACACCTCAGTAATTGCTTATACTGGAAGCTAGATTGAAGATATGTGTTAATTGTCAAAGCTAAAACAGGGCATCTGAAAGAGTTGTGTACATTGTCTCATATGTAATTTAATTTTATCATTTTGTGTTGTGGATCTAAGGGAAGGTATTTTGATGTATGAACTATATTATCTTTGAATCACAGGGCTTTGCATTGATTGGTGTGCAAGTTAGAAGATCTGGTTTATTGATTTTCAATCTAATAGTGCAGAAAGGCCAACTAGTTGAGTATAGCATGTTGCAGATCTTCGAGGAATAATTGTTTAAGGTGTTTCATGTTTGAGGCATGTTGTTTTGGGTCTTTTCTATGTTTTGGTTGACATTGTTTGGTTCACATTGATAATTGTTTATGGATTGGGCTGACAGTTTGTACACGTTTCATATTTTGTTAAAGTCAGCATGCAGTTGTTCTAATCTCTAGATGCAGATATATATAATTGATTATTCATATCATTTTCACATATCATGTGAGAGGTAGAAGGAATATAGATTTATTTTACATAGTTTCACTTGAGAAAAACAAAGATTGGTGATTCAGATTAAAGCATACAGAGTTTCAAGAGTAGAATTGGACATAATGCGAAGAATGTGGTCAATGTGCGTAACCAGAACTATAATCAAGCATTAGCATATGCTATCTCATAGTTCATCTGCTCCAGTTGTCTTTCAAATGTGACTGTAAGATAGTGAGTCTTCTTTTGGGCAATAAGCCTTTTGTATTTGAGCAGTGAGCTCTAGGAAGTGTGCCTGAATGCATGTCCATTCCCAATTTGTAAATATTTATTTTGAGTATACTCATATTATGGATTAACCTCCATTGTGGATTTTTCCCTAATAGGGTTTCCACATAAAAATCCTTGTGTTATGGTGTTGTGGTTGATTGCTTTGTGTTCTTGCATCTTTCTTTGGTTCAATGCTATAAGTGGTTTAAAGATCAGGTTAATAAGGTTAAATTTGTAGAACACTAACTCACCCCCCCTCTCAGTGTTCCTTGATTCCAACATATATATGTAGAGGATTAGTATGAAAGTAGAAAATTGTTGGAGATAAAATTAGTTTGGTGGGTGTTAAGTGTTATTCTTTCTAATATCTCTTTTATCTTTTCAATTTATTTGTTTGAAGTTTCTAACGAGATTTTCTATCAACCCAACTATAAATAGGATTTGTCTTGTAATAGCTCTTTTACAATTTGTCTATTTTTCTAAAATATTTAGTGCCAGGAAATATAGCTCAAATTTTTTATTAAGTTTGTGGAGTTACAAGAATTTTGTACAGGTTATTGCTACTCACTGGCTTTATGAGTTGTATTTAATGTGGGTTTGGTGCCAAAGAATGTAGCTCAATTTTTGCATTGACAATCCAACTCTTACACAAATTTCTTGTCTTGTATGAATATGTTTAGTGTAGGTTTTCCATCATATGTGATTTATGTATGATTCTTAAGTGTTTTTCTAATAGTTGTGTTAAAATTTCCCTATTTTATCTATAATATTTAGTGTAAAATTATGTAGCTTGAATTTTGAATTGAGAAGCCAACTGTTACAGAGAATTTGTTGTTCCACCCTGTCTAGATAGTGATAGAATTTCAGGTAAGCAGGAATATGCTGTACAAACTCAAATCTATACATGCATTTGACTTGAACTAGGTTCTTTAATTTGAATACTCTTTGTAAGTAATTTTTCATACATAGATGTCCATATCTAAAAATTTTTGGTGAAGGGAAACTGGAAAATACCTATTAGAAAAACACTTAACAATCACATGGAAATGATAGATGTTGGAAAACCCACATTAAATCATTAAATAGAACTTTAAAATATGGAGAATAGAATAGGAAAACTATGATAATGAATAGTTTGGTATGGGAAACTAGAAAAAAGAATATCATGAAACATATTGGTATAGGACAAGAAGCGAAATTGGAAAAGAGCTATTAGGAAAACACTTAAGAATCACAAGAAAATGATAGATGTTCTAAAACCCACATTCAATAGAACTCTAAAATATGCAGAATAGAAGAGGAAAACTACAATAATGAATAATTTGTTATGGGGAACTGAAAAAAAGAATATCATGAAAAATAGTTTGTTGTGGGGAAGTTGAAATAGATGAGGAAGAAAGAATATAATGAAATATATTGATATAAGATAGTGCCATCCCACGTAATTAGCAAGCTTGACCCCTTACATAAATAGACCCAGGAAGTTTGTTCTAGGGAGCTTCAAGTAGATCAGGAAAAAAAGAATATCATGAAACATATTGATGCAAGATTTGAGCTTTGTTCTTTGTTAATAAATATTGAAGACAAATAGAGAAATTGTATAAGAGGTGTTAGAATAACAATTATTTACTACAAGTTATTTTACATGGGTATTTAGCATAAATGATTTGTCTATAGTATTTAATGCCAAGCAATGCAGCTCAAATTTATAATTAAGCATGTGTCGCTATATGCATTTTCAAGAGATTTTTGCATCATATAATTGTTGTCATAGCCTAAAGAAAATAGGTATTGTAATAAAGAACTGGGTTTAAATAAATTATTTGGAAAGTTGAAAAGATATGTGTATAGGTGTGGAGAAAAAAATAGTTTGATGGCTTTTAAGTGTTATTCTAATAGCTCTTTTATCTATTCAACTTTATATTTTTAATTTGAGAAAAAAAGAATATAATGAAACATATTGGTACAAGACAACAGGCAGAATTGGAAAAGAGATATTAGGAAAACACTTAAGAATCAAAAGAAAATGAAAGATGTTCTAGAACCCACATTAAATAGAAGTTTAAAATATGGAGAATAGAACAAGAAAACTATAATAATGAATAGTTTGTTATGGGGAACTAAAAAAAAGAATATCATGAAGAACAGTTTGTTGTCTGGAAGTTGAAACAAATGAGTAAGAAAGAATAGAATGAAACATATTGATATAAGACATTATTATCCCATGTAATTAGCAAGCTTGACCCCTTACATAAATAGAACTGAGTAGTTTGTTCCAGGGAGCTTCACGTAGATCAGGAAAAAAAGAATATCATGAAACATATTGATACAAGATTCGAGCTATGTTCTTTGTTAATAGCTATTGAAGACAAATAGAGAAATTCTATAAGAGGTGTTGGAATAACAATTATTTTCTACAAGTTATTTTACATGGGTATTTTTCATAAATGATTTGTCTATAGTATTTAATGCCAAGCAATGTAGCTCAAATTTATAATTAAGCATGTGGCACTATATGTTTTTTCCAAAGATTATTGCATCATACAATTGTTGTCATAGCCTAAAGAAAATAGGTATCGTGATAAAGAATAGGGTTTAAATAAATTATTTGGAAAGTTGAAAAGATATGTGTATAAGTGTGGAGAAAAAAATAGTTTGGTGGCTTTTAAGTGTTATTCTAATAGCTCTTTTATCTATTCAACTTTATATTTTTAATTTGAGAAGAAAAGAATATCATGAAACATATTGGTAAAAGACACCAAGCGAAATTGGAAAAGAGCTATTAGGAAAACACTTAAGAATCACAAGAAAATGATAGATGTTCTAGAACCCACATTAAATAGAAGTTTAAAATATGGAGAATATAACAGGAAAACTATGATAATGAATAGTTTGTTATGGGGAACTAAAAAGAAGAATATCATGAAGAATAGTTTGTTGTGTGGAAGTTGAAACAAATGAGAAATAAAGAATATAATGATACATATTGATATAAGACACTGCCATCCCACGTAATTACCAAGCTCCACCCCTTACATAAACAAACCCAGACAATTTGTTCTAGGGAGCTTCATGCAAATCAAGAAAAAAGGAATATCATGAAACATATTGATACAAGATTCAAGCTATGTTGTTTGTTAATAAATATTGAAGATAAATAGAGAAATTGTATAAGAGGTGTTAGAATAACAATTATTCACTACAAGTTATTTCACAATGGTATTTTGTATAAATGATTTGTCTATAGTATTTAATTCCAAGCAATGTAGCTCAAATTTATAATTGAGCATGTGGCGCTATATGCATTTTCCAGAGATTGTTGCATCATACAATTGTTGTCATAGCCTAAAGAAAATAGGTATCGTGATAAAGAACTGGGTTTAGATAAATTATTTGGAAAGCTGAAAAGATATGTGTATATGTGTGGAGAAAAAAATAGTTTGGTGGCTTTTAAGTATTATATTCTTATAGATCTTTTATCTATTCAACTTTATATTTTTAATATGAGAAAAAAATAATATCATGAAATGTATTGGTACAAGACAACAAGGGAAATTGGAAAAGAGCTATTAGGAAAATACTTAAGAATCACAAGAAAATGACAGATGTTCTAGAACCCACATTAAATAGAAGTTTAAAATATGGAGAATAGAACACGCAAACTATGATTTAATGAACAATTTTCTATGGGAAACTAAAAAAAAGAATATCATGAAGACCAATTTGTTGTGGGGAAGTTCAAAAAAATGAGGAATAAAGAATATAATGAAACATATTGATATAATACACTCCCATCCCACGTAATTACGAAGCTCCACCCCTTACATAAATAGACCTCGACAGTTTGTTCCATAGAGCTTCAAGTAGATCAGGAAAAAAAGAATATCATGAAACATATTGAGACAATATTTTAGCTATGCTCTTTGTTAATAAATATTGAAGACAAATAGAGAAATTGTATAAGAGGTTTTAGAATAACAATTATTTGCTACAAGTTATTTTACATGGTTATTTTACATAAATGATTTGTCTATAGTATTTAATGCCAAGCAATGTAGCTCAAATTTTAATTAAACATGTGGTGCTATATGCATTTTTCAGAGATTGTTGCATCATACAATTGTTGTCATAGCCTAAAGAAAATAGGTATCATGATAAAGAACTAGGTTTAAATAAATTATCTGGCAAGTTGAAAAGATATTTGTATAAGTGCGGAGAAAAAAATAGTTGGTGGCTTTTAAGTGTTATTCTAATAGCTCTTTTATCTATTCAACTTTATATTTTTAATTTGAGAAAAAAAGAATATCATGAAATGTATTGGTACAAGAAAACAAGAAAAATTGGAAAAGAGCTACTAGGAAAACACTTAAGAATCACAAGAAAATAATAGATGTTCTAGAACACACATTTAATAGAAGTTTAAAATATGGAGAATAGAACATGCAAACTATGATAATGAACAGTTTGCTATGGGGAACTAAAAAAAAGATTATCATGAAGAATAGTTTGTTGTGTGGAAGTTGAAACAGATGAGGAACAGAGAATATAATGAAACATATTGATATAAGACACTACCATCCCATGTAATTACCAAGCTCCACCCTTACATAAATAGACCTGGGTAGTTTGTTTTAGGGAGCTTCAAGCAGATCAGGAAAAATAGAATATCATGAAACATATTGATATAAGATTCGAGCTATGTTATTTGTTAATAAATATTGAAGATAAATAGAGAAATTGTATAAGAGGTGTTAGAATGACAATTATTTGCTACAAGTTGTTTTACATGGGTATTTTGCATAAGTGATTTCTCTATAATATTTAATGGTGCAAGCAATGTAGCTTGAATTTACAATTAAGCCTGTGGTGTTATACACATTTAGCAGAGATTTTTGCATCATATAATTGTTTTCATGGCCTAAAGAAAATAGGTATTGTCATAAAGAACTTGGTTTAAATAATTGATTTACAAGTTGAAAAGATATTTGTATAAGCATGGAGAAAAAAATAGTTTCATGGCTTTTAAGTGTTATTATAACAGCTCTTTTATTTGTTGAGCTTTATATTTTTAGCTGATAGGATATGATATATGTATAGGAGTGGAGAAATAAATAGTTTCGTGGATTTTAAGTGTTATTCTAATAGCTCTTTTATCTATTCAGCTTTATATTTTTAGATGATAGGCTATTTGTTTGAAGTTTCCACTGGGATTTTCATCAACCCAATAGTGAATAGGATTTTTTTTCTAATAGCTCTTTTACAATTTCTCTATTTTCTTATAATATTTAGTGTCAAGCAATGTAGCTCAAATTTATGTCTATATATATATATTGAATTCCCCATTTCATATTTTAAAAAATACATATAGGTAGAAATATATATCAATATATATAGACCAAGACCATTGTGGCTCATTTGAGAATGCAACAACAATTTATATATGCACATGTATATCTAAACAGTTGTGTATGGTATCTTTATTTGTATTTAGATAGAATTTGATTTAAATAGAGTTAAAAATAGCATATGTAAGTATTACTTAGCTTCTAAGAAAATTGATACAATACAGCCATAGCATTAAATGGTATAGCATTGAGATCATGTTGTTAATAACAAAGCACTTAATGGTGTAGTATGTGTAACATGTTCATAAGAAATCTATAAAATTGATTGGTCTTGGCATTGAATGGCCCTATTTAAATTGAATACATTGAAAATCACCGAAAAAAGTGTAGATTGCATTTGCTTGGTCCCGTGATCTTGATTTCCATTGTCCAACACCACAAGCAACCATTTCCCATTCTGCTTTTGTGTTCGAAGGTGGCCAGGAGTTCCCTTGTGGCATATATATTTTAATAAGCTTTGAAGTTAAAAACATGTTACTGGTTTGCATAACTTTTTCCTTTCACTTGCTCTTTGTTTTGTGCATTGTACAACTCTCACATAATGTCAATACTATGCATCTTTGGCATTATACCCATTAACATAGGACAAATTATAGATTAATAACTCCTCCCCTTGAAATTTATGAAGACAAAAAACATCCAGACTAGATTTTCCCTCAATTGATTGGCTAAGAAGGCTATGAATTCAAACCTTTTGTTCCCTATAGTAATGCCTTACTTCGAAGTGGACAATATTCTATAGGCAACAAAATGTTTGAATTTGTACCCTTCTTAACTAGACAATTGATGGAAAATTCAATCTCGATGTTTTCTCTCTTCATAAATTTCAAGGGGAGGAGTTATATAGTGAGGAAAAAGTATGGTATACACATCTATTTAGATATACTAGTGTGTATATAAATACATATATACATGTGTACATATATATATATATATATATATGTAGTTATATGTGTGTGTTTTTAAATGTGTATACAAAAGGATGATTCAATGCATTTATATACTTAACCATTTCAATTATTATTATTGTATAGCCTATTGTTTCGATAAGAAAGGGTGAAAGGAATAGCTAGCAACATATACAAATATCTACATATACCTATATATAGAAATATAGTAAAATAATAAAAAACTGCATGGATACATATATAAGCAACCTCAAAGATAAATAGATACATATAGGCATATATCCATATGCATTTATCATTTTTATTCTAGTTGATGTATCCCCTGGTGTTTTGACAGTATTAAAAGTGCATTTCTATTCTTGTTCTTGTATATTGTGTTATTTGATCAGTTTTAGAAGTGGAATGGTTATAGATCAATATTTCTAAGTTATCTACCAATTTCCACTAGGATGTTGCAATACATTAATCTTTTATTTTTATTGTGAAATAGAGTTTTCAATTAGTCAACTCAAATTGTAACATTTTGTCCCTAGAAATTTTTCCGAGAACTATGTCAATGGAATCAAGTTTTGTGGATGGGTCTGCAGAGCCCACCAATATTGATTTGTTGACATCTCCCACTATTCTCATTATGGAGTCTAGCTCTGAGGGTGTTAACCACCAGCCTTTAGATCCTGATTCCCTAAGTATAAATTTCATTTTTGTTATACCTGTTGCAAATTTGGTGTTATTTTCGTTTATTTTTCTTCACTTTAAGGTGTATACACACATAGGTGAACTTGAAAAGTATATAGATGTGTAAGGAGATGCCCATTGATATTTTCTAGCATATAAAAACATCCCTTTCATGTAGATGTATATGTATATGTATATGTGTACGTATGTATATATATATATATATATATATAGATGAATATGTATATGTGTATGTGTATGTGTATGTATATGCATGTGTATATGTATATGTATGTATATGTATATGTATATGTATATGTATATGTATATGTATATGTATTTTTTTATGTATATGTATATGTATATGTCTATGTATATGTATATGTATATATGTATATGTATGTGTATGTATATGCATATGTGTATGTATATGTATATGTAAATGTAGATGTCCTAACTGATGACGACTTGACCTGATTTTTTTATGGTGATGTGGAGCATTGTAATTATGTGGGTTAGCGGTGGTAGAGTTGGTGCCCTTGATACATGAAATCTTAATGGTGAGTGTTTTCTCATGTGAGGGTTAATGCATCTTGTCATTCTTGTATGTGTATATGTATATGTATATATGTATGTGTATGTGTATATGTATGTGTATGTATATGTATATGTATGTGTATATGTATATATATATATATGTATATTTATATGTATATGTATATGTATATGTATGTGTATGTATATGCATTAGTATATGAAGTAAATGTAATATTCAATGTTGCAGTGTGGGAAAGTATAATTTTATTAAGTTGTATTGTCGAAAGAGTAGAATATGATAGACCAGATTTGAAGACAATAGATTCCACTTTGTTATTGTGTGATGTGTGATAGAATTCCATGAAATTCTACATGGGAATTTCATAATGTTCTTGGAAAAGTGTTTTTCTGGAGTCCATGAGCCCCCATGGCAAAAAAATAAAATTGTGTGGAGGATATTGAACATGGGTTGTGTGGTTTTGGTTTTAATTCCATATATTTGTTCTTTTGTAGATACATGGCTACACAGATCCTTATATACATTTGGCTTCCACAAAAAAATCTTATGGTTGGTTTCGTACATCCAATATTGTATTCTTCTAAATGGGGGATATAACAATAGTGAAATAGTGGAAATGGTTAACACCGAAAACTGTAAAATCCTTCTGTATATTTTTTTATATATTCCAATGTTTAAACTATGTTATTCATTTTGTGATCATCCATAGATATACATTTATATACACATGGATACACATATTTTTTGTTACATGTTTATGTATAATTACTACTTTAAATATATTTAGGGTTATACATGTATATTTGGTGCAGGAGCACCTTGTTGCATTTAAGCCTCCATGAGGCCAATATATAAAAGAATGTTTAAAGAGTGCTTAGGGGTTATTAAATAAGGTTTTTCAAGACCATATTAATGTATTTGAGTTATTTTATAGGTATTTGTATAAGTTATGTAGTCATTTTGTCTAATTTGCAAAAAATGTCAAATGTTGTTAAATGGCAAATGAAGAGCCAATTTTCAAATTTGTAATAAGATTCAATGGATTTAGATGTTTTAGGGTCCATTGGGACTATCTAATAGCATTTTAATTGTTTGGAGGGTCTTTGGAGTCAAAAATGCCAAAAATGCATATTTTGTAAAAAAATGTTATTTGGTAAGAAGTTATATTGTAAAAATGCAAAAAAAGTGCAAATGGTGGAGTCAAGTAGTTAGGAGGTTGGTTTGGGTCAGTTAGATAGGTTGGTTTTTATGTTCAAGGATTATAAAAAATGTGCATGGTCGAATTCAAGGTTAGTTGAAGATTTTGGTGAAATGAAGAAAATGAAAGTTCCATTTTTTTGTGTTTTTTAGTGAAATCTGTTGTTCCAGAGAGTTGTACAGATTTTTACGGTTTAGTACGGCCCTAAAATTTACATTTATGGAAATATAATTCAATTTATGAAGTTTTTTGTTCTTACCAGAAATTTTTAAGAGGTCGTTTAAGTGGTCTAATGGTCGAATCTTCCCAGCAGCCCTGCTCAGAAATGAAGGTTCCAATTTTGAAGAAAAATTCATATCTTAAGTTTCCACCATTGAAAACTCTTGAAAATTGGTTTGTATGTCTGTTTTAACATTTTATTTGAGATTCCAAAGTTACAGGGGTGTATGTAAATGTTTGATAAGGTTTCAAGGAGGCCCTAGGCTGGAAAAGAGTGATTTTGTGTGAATTTTGCATGAAAATGGTGGTTTAAAGCTAGGGTTTGTTAAAATAACATGAACAAAGGTTGGGTGAAGGGTCATAATGGTTTTTCAGACCTATTTATACTTGTATGAAGTGGTAACAAAGAGAAATGTCTTGGGAAATGTAAATTTTCTTGTTGAAGGGGTCTAAATGGGCCTAAATGCTGATTTGAACAATCTACTTTTAGAAGTTCCCATTTTTGAGTTGTCAAAGTTGGGAAATGGTTTTAAATCAGTCATTTGCTATTTTTTAATGTGTTTTTATGATTCTACAAGAATTTTTGTGCCTTAACTCTATTTTGGTATCTTGAAATCAAGGAAATTGTCAAGAAAGTTGCCTTGTAGAATGGGTAAATGAGTTGAAACCCATTGTTGTGAAATATGTTCTAATAAGTTGAATTTTGAAATCCTCTTGCTCTACATAAATATTAATATATGCTAATATGGTTGAGCTTGTATGTATATTCTTAGGCTGTGTGAGTACATTCAAGTTCCACAACCCAATCAATTATTGAATTTAAAAAGGCTAAAATAATAGCAACAAAACCATTTTTACTATAGCCAACATAGAGAGGAAATTTGTGCGAAGCACCATACAAAATACATGGAACAAAGGCTAACTATACCATGCACAGTTGTAGGTCTGCCTGCTATTAATATTCCCTTGCAGTGCCGATTGGAAATAGTAGATTCTACCCCTTATATACAATCTCAAAGCAATCCCCCTGTTGCACTGACACAACAACACTTGAAATAAATATTCAATGATTGCTACCTTTCTATGGTTAAGTGGTTCTGGCATTGCATAGATAAAGTTTCAAACCTTTTTGTTTATCATATATGTAGAGAAATATACATAGGGATGCACACTCATATGTCGAGTTCAATAATGACATGTGTAAGATGCTATTCTAAAAAAGGGACCCACCACTTTAGCTTTACAAATGGCATGGACCTAGGCCCACAACCATTATTGCTAAAAAAGCTAACATAGGTTGAAGAAATGCTTATTGCTAGGGTGGCTCTGGTTTTACAACCATCCCACATTAGAGGAGGTCAATTTAAATACAGTGGTAACACGATAAGATTTCCTCAAGATATCTCGAGCATAGAAAAACTTTTTCCACACTGATTACAAGACCTTGAGGTTGTCATCATATGGTGAACCACTATTGAAGGTGGTAATTATGATTGCTATGTTAATAAACATCATGTCATGGATGCATTAAAATACAAAATTCAATACGAAAAATACTACAATGATGTTGCGATTGATCTTGAGGCTCTTAATATGTTACTTGATGTTATTGTCAACTGATGTCTCCAATTTCTTGCATACAATAGAGCAAGTTCCTGATGAAGACCTAATGCCATCAACTAGCTCAAAAAATGTTGCTTAAGATGAAAATGGCTCTTCAAACTTTTCATCATTTATCCCTTCCTTGCCAAATGCTAGACAAGAGCTCCAAGCAATCAAACAGGTATTATAAATTGAATAAAAAAGATCAGAATATTTCTAATTGGCCTAAAATTAGATCTTCTCCCGTTAATGAATACAACACTGAAGGTTTATTTACAATGGGCTTTCCAACATTGTTTCCCACTAGAGAAACACTTCCCCTCCAATTGAGGAATGTTCGAATTCACTTGCATGAATATTCCCTCCACTTAATGAGATATTCTAACCACAGATTTGGAAAACATGTCAGGTTTAGGTATTTCCTCTACAACTTGATAATGAGACATTGCAACCAACAAACTATTCCTATCTTTGTTAGAGTGGATCTAGAAGAAAAAATCCCTTGGTCATTGTCTGCATTGCATGAAAGTCTTCAAGTTGCTCTTGATGGCTAGATAGCTGAGAAGATGATGCATTTTTGTGCATCGTTGCATAAGACCCGTTATTTTTGGAACTGTTGTCAGGCCCAACTATTTGTAATGGTTGAACAACTTGGCATACCTTCCATTTTTTTCACTTTAAGTTGTGGAGACACAAAATGGGATGATCTACAAAATGTCTTCTCTTTTGTGGCTCGTTTGTAAATGGAGCCCTCAACAAATACACTAATAGATAGTGTTGTTTAGAATCCACATATAACATATTTGTATTGGCATCATAGATTCTCTATTTTTTGTGAAGCGGTGATTGAAAAGATTTCACATGCAAAAGATTATTGGTATAGATATGAATGGAAACATCATGGCTTTGCAAATGTGCATGGTTTTTTATGGCTTCTAGAATCCCCCAACATGGACACTCTTGATTGGTCCAATCACCATGATGTTGCCAAGGAAAGGAATTTTTTTGATAGATATGTTTCAGCTTGGAATCCATGTTGCCCTGCATAGAGATTGTTCAGAATGTATCACTATTCTGAAGAAAAATTTTGCTTGCTTTCCATGATCCAGATTCTTTCTAGTGATCCTGTAGACATCTAATTTGACCACTTCCATATGATCAAAGACATCTCCTTATTCATCCAATTGCTTATCCCCTTTGTTAATATTAATTAAATCATTTGTTTAATTAATACCTTGCATCTTACATAGGGTTCATAAAGTATTTAATACTTTACCCTTCTTCCTCCTCTAAATTAAATAAATACACCATTTTATTTAATTTAGTCATATTCCCCTTTTGGAATTAAAATTCATTTTTTAATTCCTCTTTTCTCTCTCATTGTCACATCCTCTAACTTTTGCAAGTTGGTCTCTAATCCATCTTAACTCCTTCATCTTCCTCTAATTAACTATGGTTAACATATGCACACCCCTAATCATCATTAGGGTCACATCCTCCATAATCTCCCACTTGGTTCTACTAAGTCATTAGTCCATCTAATTAAGTACTTGCACAACCTTAATCATATGGTTAGTCCAACTTAATCCCCTTCCCATTTATGGCATGTGTCCTTAAGTCAACCTTATTAAAGGATTTCTCCTTTTGGGAAAGGCACTCCACTTCCCCATGTGAATTTTTAATTCACTTTTAATCCCCCAATGCACTCAAAAGGAATTTTTAATTCCTTCACTTCTTCTGACATGTCCTCTCTTTATTATTTATTCTTTCCCATCTCCCCATGAGAATATTTGAGGAATTTTTAATTCCTCACATGTCCTCTCACCCACATGGGGACAAGGACCTCCTTTATGAGGAGATCTTGTCCAATCCCAAGGTACTTTGTACCCCCCTCCATGTCATGTACTATCCTTCCACCTCATCTCCACCTCATCTTTCTTAAGCCTCTCCCCATGCCACATGTCAAGATGTGAGGGCTTGTGAGTTCTCAAATCACCTTAGCCCTACATCTTGATATTTGGTGGCTCAATCTTGGCCATCCATCTCTTCTAGGAATTCTCAAAATTCTTATAAATACCCCCTCTTTTCTCTCATTTTCGAGAGAGATCATTTTGCTAGCCAAAATCTTGCAATTTTATTTCTCAATCTACACTTAGCCATTTTCATGCTTTCATCCATTTCCATCCATCCTCACATCATCATCTAGTTTGCATATCTTGCCATCCAAGGAGCATACACATCAAAGATCGAAGGGCCAACCAAAGGATCAATTCGACACAAGGTATAAAGTTCCATTTGTTGTTTTTATCTTGTGTTGATTCCAACTTAGGCTAATCTTGAGGTGTAGGTTGTTTTTGTGTTTATTTTCTAACGCATATATTCGATCTATCACATATCCAATCATAGATTATGAAGAGTTGCTAAATATAGTTCAAAGGCACACAAAATGCTCTGAATATACTTATTTAAGGAAAAAAGGAGAGCAATTACAATGTCGGTATAAAGCACCTTAGCAACAAGAACTTACCTATACATTGACATCTGATGTTGAGTCTAACAAATCCTACAATCCAACAAGAAATGATGATTTCCTAAATATTCATAGCCCACCCATGCTTGCAATCTGGCATGCCAATGTTGATTGCCAGCTAGTTGTTTCTAGGAAAATCATTTTAAATTATACTTCTAAATATGTAGATAAATCTGAGAAGAAATTAGAAAATTATTTTGATATGTTGAAAAGACTTGCAAAAACAAATATAGTTGAGGATGCAGCACTGCTTGCATATCAAAAATTCATGATGAATATTCTTGTGGAGCGTGACATCTTTGCACATGAGACGTGCCATATGTTATAGAAATTGCCTCTTCTCACTTCAAGCAAACAATATCTTCATTTGAATGTTGGAAAAAATGCATGGTTTTGTATAAATAAAGATGATGTTGATGAAGACCTACCATCAAATTATATTCATTGCTATATCCAAAGGCCTCCAGAGCTAGGTGGTGTATCCCTAATTGACTTGGTCCTCTTATATACACATTCAAAGTAGTGAAAAAAGACCAAATTGAAACTGAGACACCAGCCTACAATTGTCCTTTTGTACCCGTTGTTCAATATTTTTCCCCTTGAAGATACATAAATATTTGATACATTTTTTTGGACTCAAATTATGTTATACAAACCTTTTTGAAACATATAGACAGATATAGGTCTTTCCAAACAAGAGATCATACAAAATTAGAAAGTTTTAAAAAAAGCTTGTTATCATCCTTGGCATGTTAATAGACTTCTAGTTGCATCCATGATTGAAGAAGAACATGGTAGTGATATTGATGATTTGAACCATCGATGTTCTATACATGAAATGAATGGGAATTTTTCTCTCGGCTTGGTACAACTACTAACTTCAGTATAAATTAGCTCCAGATGTTGGGTAGGCAGGACTTTGATATGAACCATTCATGGAATAAAAACTAGGTGCCTAAAAAACTTCATAATATTTCTTTGCGATTCATCCTATCAACTAGGGCACATCGTGAGCAAGCTATGATACATTTTGTTCCTATAAATACATCATCCCATTAGCTTTCACCAAAACAAAATTTGGCTCTTCAAATCATCCAGTCCCATCGCATGTGGCCTTCCCCCAAAGGCCCTCTCTACATGATCATTCAAGGGACAACTAGCACTAGAAAATACTTTTTGATAAATTGTATTAGACAAAAAATAAACACATCTACTACTGGATCCAATATATCATTGCTCACATTGGCCCCCATAGGTGTTGTTGCATACTACAACATATGCACCTCCACAATCCATACAACCCTCTCGATTCCCATAAAGGATATGAATCCTTTGTAATGTTAGGAACTGACAATATTCCAAGAACAATTTAAATATATTCATTATGTTTTGATAGATGAAATGAGTTTTCTAGGCCCAAAGTTGCTGCTAAAAATAGATAGCCAATTGCACCAAGCATTCCCTGATAACTAGAGGGAGCCATTTGGTGGTTTCTCTATAATATTTTTTGCTGATATTTCCTAGTTTCCACCTATCATGGATACCCCTATTTATACTTCATGGTCATCAGTTGGAGCCTTATGGAATACTTTCATAGTCTCAATCACATTGGACACTATTTTCCACCAAAAATGGAGATAACCCTTCCCAACAAAAGTTTCTGGAAATCCTCCATTTGAGAAATGGTGAGGGTCTCCATGATGAATCAGAAGAGCTTATGAAAAAAAAAAAAAAATTCTCTCAACCAAAGAAAGAGAAAAATATGATGTTTCTACACATTTGTTTTCCACAAATGACTTAGTCGTATTCCACAACAAAAAATGATCAAATAGTTAAAAATTCCCATAACGATTAGCATTGCTCAAGTAGCATAGCAATAGACATCTGATCATGAATATGATGACCAAATTCTCCTAGAACTACTACTTTGTGTTGGTGAACAAGTGATGCTAACAATAAATTTATGGATTCAATGTTGTCTAGTCAATGGATCCCTTGGTCTTGTTATAGCTATTGTGTATAATGCACATTGTAAACTACCAGATCTTCCTGACTATGTTATTGTTCTCTTCCAAAATTACATTGGTCCACCATGGGACCTAGAAAACCAAAGATACATCCCCATCCCAGCTATAACTCAAGGTAGTTGAACACAAATTCCACTCACCATGGCATGGGGAATCACAATACATAAATCACAAGGCTTAACATTAGAAGGGTTTACTTTTACAACTATCTCTCATGGTAAATCAATTGAAAGACTCTGCATTGATCTAGCATTCTCATTTGAGAGATACTCTAGACTTAGCAACAAAAAATACACTACTCGACATCACAGCGAAGATGCACATTGGGAACAACTCCAACCCTTGCTAAATGCCTCTTCCCCCAACTCGTTCTCTTGCTTATAGAAAAGGATTTGAAACAATTATTCCTGCATATTTTCTAGAAAGTATACCATCCTATTTTCAAGGATTTCTAAGTTAAATTTTACATAAGCATACCATGTAATAATCTGTGCAAAATGGGTATAATTCCAAAGATGGACAAAGATACTAGGAAACAATAAGCAGAGCACAAAGCTTGTACAAGCCAGTGGCATGTTTTGGTTATTCCATTCTATTAAAGTATATATTCAACTATTTCACAAACTTTTTCAACAATAACATGTTGTATTTCACTAATTGGTTTTAAATTATGAACCTATGCTCTGTTTCCCTTTTTTGTGCCTATATACTTTGTGTTTGACTACCACATTAAATTTCCTCCATTTATTCAATGCTTTGCATCCTCTTTAGATTTACACATTAAAGATAATTTTCTTCTTGTTTACTATGTTCTATACCTTCAGCAATACAGTTTTTGTTAAGTTCAGTATGCAAATATGCACCCATAAATATTAATTTTCTGATTTATCATTTCAACATTTTCTTATGTCATACTTTTTGTATATGGAATTTAGAAGAATACACTCTTCTATATATTCCACCTATCCATGTTTTTCCAAGTGTTTTTAAATTCCATGATGTCAATTCTTTATCAACATACCTGCAATTCTCTTTCAACTGATTTTAACATGCAGTACTCTACACATATAGTTGCAACTCTTACAAATTGATACATATGCAGATACAAGCAACTTCAAGTGTCAAAGATGCATAGAGATTACAACCAGCAATAACTAGAGCCCAAAAGTTCTATAAGTCAATAATGTGTTCTAAAGATTCCAATATATTGAACTATATATGCACATACTGTAGAAACATTCTAAAAAAAAATTGTGTTCCATTTGACTAATAATTTTAAAACTTTGCAACCATGTGTTTTTTATTTTCTCTGCCTATATACTTTGAGTATATACATTTATGCTTCATGCTTTGCTTCCACAGATTCTTATGACTTCTTGTTAGCTTTTTTATTAGCTTTATTTCATTCAATTTAGCTACAAATGTTTATCTACAAAATTCCCTTTTTCGTCATTTCACTATTTCACTTTTCCTATATATTGCATTCAAAAATATATAGTCTTGTCTAGATTTCTTTTTGTTTTTCTCATATATATTAAAACTATATGGTATTTTTGATGGTTTTCTCAGGCCTATTTACAATGATGATGGATTTTGTTGACAACATGGTTTTTCGGTCATGGAACCGGTTGCCTTGCTCAACGGAAACAAAATGCTAGGTTTTTTCTCCCATCAAGGTTGATAAATCCTAGCATTATTGTGTGATTCTATGTAAGGGAGTACATGTAATATTCATTGTTCTAATATGAGGATGTCTATTGTTTTGCTTCCATTGTGAAATGACACACTATGGTGTTGGTTTCATAGTAGGCTATTGAACAAAGTTTCCATCCACCTCCTTTAGATACCAGATTGGAGAGCTTCCCAACTATTCTAGTCCATAGTCTACAATTTTTTGACTTCTATTTTTGTTGTAAGTCATTTAAATATAATTCATTTTTTCCATTCCATACACATTTAACTAGAGACATATATATTTTAATATGTTCAAATAAAATGTTGCTTTGTAGTAATATCATGTTGGGCTCAATGCAAACATGGATGAAGAACAAGATATGAAGGCCATGTGTCAGAAAATTGGCACATTAAAGATGACCATAGTTGTAAGCATAAACAAGGTTTTTTTTATAGATTTATATTTCCTAAGCTATACACTCAACCTTTTTCTTCCTCCATGGCTAGATAGCCTCCATATATTTGTTGCTATATATATACATTCATGTACAAATTCTTACATGCACTTGACTATGATAAATAAAGTCTTTTGTACACATTACATTTATCCATGTTCATATAGTTGGATTTTCAACTAATAAAACAAAATATCTAGATACGCCAATAAATTTTAACCATGGTTGCTCTGATGGAAACCTCGGTGTAAATTTCAAACAAATAGCCAATAGGTAAATGCCAACTATTACATGGATTGCTTGTTTTGTATTAATATGTTTCATGATATTCTCTTTCTCTCATCTCTTTGAAGTTGTCTATAACAAGGTCTTTAAAACATAAGATTTACCTCTACCTTTTGACTGGTTTCTTTTGTTTCTAGCCTGTGTATGCTTCGTGCCCTCTTCCTATTTTTCATTGTTATATGTGTTCATTCTTAGTGCTATATGCATTTTGTATAGTAGAAGCTCTATATAAGAAACTCTCCATATCTATGGTTTATAGCTTGTACTCTCCATATGTTAAACTTCCATATAAAATTTGTTATAGATGATCTGCCATTTGAGAGATTCTAAAATAGCTTAATATTACAAAAACAATTGAGAATAATAGGTAAATGACAAATGGTTAGAAAACCCACATCAAATACAAGTTTAAGAGAGGTAGAAAAACATACACGAGCCCAAAAAGTTGGAGAAAGGAAAATAGTCCTGTTGATATCCCATTTACGTGTGATTCTAAAGTGTTATTCTAATACATCTTCCAACTGTTACAGAGGTTGATTTTCTTGTACCAATATTTTTGATGATAATCTTTTTCCCTCATTTATTTCAAGCTCTGTATAATTTTTTTTAAATTTTCGTGGTTATTTTGTTTGGATGGAACATGTTATATGTGTTCTATCAATTTGTTCTATGATATTTATTTCCCCTCATTTGTTTGAAGTTTCACATGAAAAATTGTTCTTCATGGTACACTTCTTTCCAGATCCCCATAACAAACTATTCATTGACATAGTTTTCCCCTTCTATGTTGCATATTTTTAAATTCTATTTAATGTGGCTTTTCTCTATAATATTTAGCACAAGATAAGTGTCATTCTAATACCTATTATATAAGTGGAAAGACACTTAATAATCACAAGAAAAGTATAGATGGTCACAAACCCACAATAAATAGACCTTAACACCATGGAGAATAGAATAGGTGACCTACAATAATGAACAGTTTGTTATGAGCAAGTGGGTATTGATACAACACAATTAATCTATGTAATTGTCAGCTCCTCAATTCAAAATTAAAGCTACATTATTTGGCACTAAATATTATAGAAAAAATAGAGGAATTGTATAAGAACTATTAGAAAAACACTTAAGAATCACAAGTAGATGACACATGATAAAAAACCCACATTAAACATATTAATACAAGATAACTAGTCTATGTAATAGTTGAGTTGTCAATTGAAAATTCGAGCTATGTTCTTTGGTAGTCAACCCACATTAAATAGAAGTGGTAAAGCCAATGGGCTCCAATACCCTGCACAAAATGGGTATTAACACCATGGACTTAATTGAAAATTCGAGGAGCATTATTTGCAACTAAATATTATAAGTGAATAGAGAAATTGTAAAAGAGCTATTAGAATAATACTTAAGAGCCACTAAACTATTTTTATCTTCAAAATCTTTATGCTTTCATACTAGCCCTCTGCATATATATATATGCAATTACTCATATGTTAATTTGCAATTGTTGCTATGTTAATGGGTATAATGCCAAAGGTGCATAGAGATAATTACAAAATATAAATGAAGTTTGAAAAAATTACTAGCCCTAACCATTATTTTTAATGAATTAAAGAAGATTTAGCTATAATTTCTCCATCCATACAAAGCCATAATCTCTTTGAAGTCTCCAAAATTGGTATAACGTTAAAAATAAAAACATATAATTGTTGTGTCTATAGCACAACATGCCCCATTTAGAATGTGGACCCTCTCTTTCCACTTCGTTGGGTCACTTTTGTCGCCATCTTGTTTTGCATGCCCCCTATTTTTGAGTCCTAAGTGGTCAAGTAGGCTTAGAAGAATCATTTTGAGTTGACCAGGTTTCACCACTTCACAAATTTCTAGGTCTTTGGCCTTGGTGGGGTTTTGTTGGCAGTTTGCGTTTAAAATTTGAAGTTGATGTCCTCCTATCCCATAGGGCCCACAACCTTGTTTGCTATTTTTTCCGCCAGTCTGCCAAGCAGCCAATCCTTGACTGCCATTCACTTAGTGGACTTTGCTATTCCTGCCACCATTTCTGAAATGCTCGTTCACCAACCTTGACCCTCACCATACTAGCATTAATGGAGGGAATTAAATGCACAAAAAACTATAAATAGCCATTTTGAAGTGTCATTTTCACCTATCAGAAGTTTAGAAACCCATCAGAGCTGCCCTCTTTTGCCGCCTTTGCACTCGCATAGCTCCTTCACCAATTCAAATCCTTTACTTGCTATATCTTCATTGACTTCATCATGTTCTTTAAGTTGGTCTTCTTCCACTAGGTTATGCTTTGAATTTTCTTTAATTTTCACAAAATTTGCTAAACTTTGGTAAAAGAAAACTAAGATACTAGCTAGATGAGGCCACGACAATCAAAACCCATGTCTTGGAATTGTGAAATCTTGAGAAAATCTTCTCATTGGTTGCGTGTGGAACTTGAGGTCTCCACAGCCATTCTTTAACCAAAGAGTTCATGCCCTACGGACCCGCAAAGCACCTATTGTTGTCACCTTTTCCTTAAAATTCCAAACTTCAAAATCAACTGACATCTTCATCGGGCCCACCCTTGTGGGAGGACTCCCCTAATCGGCCATCTAGCCTAGACTTAGCCCACATTTCATGAGCCGCAAAAGAAATATCCTTTGGCCTTCTTGCGTCTGCAGATGTAGGATTCTACCTGTGGAATGCTCTTTGAGTCCTGCCATTCTGAACAGCTATTTGATCTTGTCCTTCCTCCAGGTAGGCCCCGCCCCAGCGGTCCTCGATCAAAACATAGTCGCGCCAAAAAGGCCAAGTCCTGACTTGTTGCAGAGTTATCATTGTGGAATTCTATCCATGGGCTTCCACCTAGGGATTGTCATCCTAAACGGCCTTAGTAGTTTTTCCTTACACCTGGCAGACCTCGCCTTCTTGATTGTTGTCAAAGCTCAAAACCAAAGCAACTTATTTGAGGTAGACCATCCTTTGCGGATTTCCACCAACCTTTCACCACCATTGAAATGGCCCTTCAAACAGTGAAACCTTGGAATCTCTCTGCCAGTCGGGCCTCGCCCTAGCCATTGTCATCCTATTCCCTGCATTCAAATGACTAAGTGTTGGACTTTTAGGAGGTCCCCATTTTGGGCCTCCATCCATGGGTTTTCTCTTCAAGTTGCCATCTCAAATGGCCCAGCTAGACCATCCCTCCACCCTATGGAGCCCTCACTCACTGTCGTCATTGAGACCTAAACCAAAATGACTTAGTACAAAATGACTTTGCATTTTGTTCCATGCGGGTGGTCACATGTGGGACTCCATCCCTCCCTCGTCTCCTCAAATGACTGACCTAAGACATCATCCCACCATGCGGAATCTGATGTGATGAAGGTCATCCATTCAAAGATGAAATATTAGTTTGATGTCAAGGACTATCCAAGACCCGATCATGTAGGCCACTTTATGTGGACTGTCGTCCTCCTTCCGCTGTCCTAAACAACAATTATCCGATGTCCCTCCACACATTACAACCCGCACCTGACTGAATTGTTTGAACCTTAAAGAAAAAACACTGGCATCTTCCAAGACTACGGATACCCCAATATGGGTGAGTTCCCTACTAGTGTCATTTCAAATGGTAGAACACCAAGTAGCCAACATACCTCATGCACCCACGTACCTCAAGCCTATACACTTGAACAACCAATTTGATGTTCCCAAAACCTCAATGCTGATTTGACCCATGTGTTCAAATGACTTGACTTAATGATGGGTCCCACCTCATGATCGAAACCCCAATGCGGGTGAAACTATGTGGGCTACCGTGCCCTAGTTACCATCCCTTTTCCTTCTCCAAAATGGTTGCTACCCTAGGGAAGTTCGCAACCCTGGGCCGCATAGCCATAACTTACTCAAATGAAAGGCCAAAGATGATTCAAAAAAGATGTTAGGATCCTTGAATATGAATCACCTTATCTGACATTTTTTTTGTAGGATTTTGGCTAACATCCCTCGTACTTCACACTTGAATGTGCTTACTACTCCTTAACTTGTAGGATATATGGAACTAGTTGTAGGACCTTTAGAGGCAGCCATGGAGAAAGAAAGGGAAAATAATTCAGCCAAGACACCAAGAGGGAAGGAAGATAAGGATCAAATGAAATACAAGTTCTAAGGGGAACCCCTCATTTCAAGGGTCACCACAGACTGGGAAGATATCTCAGCTACTAACTTGGGGCATATCGATATCGACAAATTAAAGCTGAGGGTCATTGTCAACCCCACCACAAAAAAGGCATAGCGAATTCGAAGGAGTGGGTTGGCCAAGGCTGTCGGTTTCTCACCTGCCCTCATTGCTCCCAAACTTGTGATGGCCTGTAGAGAAGCATATCAGGAAGATACTAAAAGAATAGTAGAAAGAGATGGCAACATACTAGCAGATCTCTCTGCCAAGTCCATCAGGAAAACCTTCCATATACCAACCTTTGATGAAATGGAAGAAGCATATAAATAAATTCCAAGACCACATGGGATGTCGATCCCCTCAATTGTAAGAAGCTTATCAATCAATACTAGCTAAAGGAGAAGAGGGGAATTCAAAACAAAATTCCCCAAGAAGTCTTCAAAATTGATTTCTACAAGGATTGCCATGACTTGGTAACCTTATTGAGTAGGGTCATGGGTCTCCCAACTACAACCTTCTTCCAGGAATGGATGATGTACTTTATTGAAGAAATAATCAGGGGAAAGACCCAATTTCATTGGGCAAGCATGATAAGAAACTACCTCCATGAACAATTTGTGGCAGTAAAGAAGACCTCCAAGTTTTACATGACCTTGTACTTGTTCTATCTGCTTGCTGACCGTGCCCAATATAGGGGATTATTTGTAGCTCCCAACCAAACTTTGGGAAGGGAATTGAAGGTATATGATAAATATCCACAACTTCAGTATAGGAACTTTAAGAAGGACTATTGCAGAATCAATGATTCCTTCATCGGGCACATCATCAGGTTACTTGGAGGTGACTTTGAAAAAAGGGTCACCCAAAGTGTCAATTCCTTCATCTGTTGTTTTGGCTTCTTGTTTATTCAATTTCCCAATTTTACGTACATTTAAGCTGAGGGTTTCTCCAAGAAACCATATAAGCTACCCTGGTACCCAAATGACTGGTTGATATTACTTGAACTCTCTTGAAAGCTACAACATGCACACACCCTTCTGATTGACAAGAATAGGGTGAGGATCCCTTATCCCATCACATTTGGTCAGGGTATGTATACATTCTCTGCATCTCAATGTACGAAATATTCTGATAAAGAATTGAATGAAGACAACTTGGAGTTCCACACTGTCAGGCCGCAGATGGATCCATATGGCCAGTTAAAGAAGGCGGTCAGGATAGAGTATGTTGGGTGATCCCACAATAGTGGTTTATACTTTTTGGCCAAACTAGACACTGAAATAATTTTTTTAACTAAATCTTCACTTTCAGGCACCCATAGCAGCTAAACTATGAGGAATTTGAAGATGATGCAAACAAGAGTTCCGTGACATTTTGTCTGTAGATTCTAAATATATTTTTTCAATTTTTTTTGGAATTAGTTTACACTTCTTTTTCCATCTCCCTTGAAAACTATTTTTTTCAGAAAACAACATTTTTAAAAAATGATGCTCACCGTATAACACATAAATTTTTTTCCATGAAGGATAAAATTCTAATTCTTTCGAATTTAGATTTGTAACTCCATTATCTAGTGCTTCCACTTGGTTAGATAGTTTTTATTTAATATTTCTTCTTTAATCAAGTTTTAAAGTCAAACAAATTACAATTCAGACATAGCGTGATTGTATAACACATAACTTTTTTGTATGTATCAAAATTCAAATTCTTTTGCTAGATCAAGGACTTCAATATCTGGTGCACTCATATTTTTCAATTTTTTTTTAATAATCTACTATTTTTCCTCATGTGCAGAACAGAGAGCTTGATTTTTAGTGAAAAACCTATGTTTAATAAAACTAAAAAAACAAATACATATAAAACCAAAACATATTAAAATTATATTCGTTGGATAGCTCATTCCAAGGACTACCTAATTCTAGTTGGGTTTGTGAAGTATCTGCCATTTTCATCTTCAACCCAAGCTCCAAAGTGCAAAAATTTTGATGTTTTTTGTGTCGAAGGGGACGAATGAGGGATAAGGGGGGTTCGAACAAACCCCTAGGGGTTTGAGCAAACCCCCAGAGGTTTGCTCAAACTAGGGTTTTCTCAAACCCTAGTTTGAGTGAACCACCTTTTAATTTGCATTTCCTTTGGTTTTTTGGGAGGGAAATGGGGGGTAAGCATTTAAGTGGGTTCACTCAAACCCTGGTTTGAGTGAACCCCTTATGGGTTCGTTCGAACCTGTAGGTTCGTTTGAACCCCTCAAACCATTTTTTTTTCCATGGGATCAGTTTTTGTGAGTTTTCCTTCGTCCATCAAATTGCAAACCACTATTATGGCTTCACCCTACCCATTTGTATAATGTTGAGTAATTTTGGGCCAATTGCAGAGATGATAAAGAAGTGTGTATGAGGCACTACATGCGCATGATGGCGTATTTTGTCAAAACGATCAAGTTGTTTCTAGTGTCGGATCAAATTGTTGAGGATTAAAACATAGTGATTGATCATAGGTATGATACTATCACCAACTTGCCACTATTGTTAATTGACTAGGATGAGGAAAAGGTCAATGTCCTCGAAATTTTGATGAAGCCCATAGAGGCAAGAACAAAGCAATGGATCAATGGGAAAATTGTTCAATTGAAGTTGCAGGGGGCTACTCTGACATATGGTGAGCTCGAGGATGAACCTGAAAGTGAAACTGATAGCTCCTTTGCCACTACGGCCCCAATCAAAGAGACTTTAGCATCTCCTCCCACTACACTATCCAAGAAAAGAAAAGAAATAGCTAAACATTAGCCCAAACATAAGGTGTATTCAAGGAAAGCCTCAGAAGGTGAGCCTTCCAAGAAGTCAAAGAAGTTGAGCAGTTTCATGGAGATGCCCACCATACAGGAAGACCTGCTCTATGAGGGAGAGGAGGCTGAGCTTGAGCAACCAATGTCCCCACTTGCTTCCTTTGCTCTCATTACCACCACCACTACTACTATTGCCACTACTATCACTTCGCTTGCCTCTCAGGAAATGGTTTCCTCTTCTCTGCCTATGGTGGACATCTCAATTCACCTTTCCTCCACTTTTCCTACATCAAAGGTTATGGTTATATATTCCTCATTTGCTACCACTTCTCCACTCTTCTCCTCCTCCCTGTCTCCATCATCATCCCTCCCATTTTCCACTGCAATGAAAATAATACCTACCCTCTTGCTCCCGAAAGTCTTTACTAGGCACATGCAGAACATACCTATGGAGTTGTCTGGAGTCTTCATGAACCCTACAGTGGAAGCTTCCCTAGCACAAGTTGTTGCTAACCTCCTTGTTCCTCTTCCCCTAACTAAACCACCTAAGATGGAGGTGAAAATGTAGATCTTCGAGGAGTTGGAAAGGTAGGAAAGGGAAGCAACCAAAGAAATAGAGGAAGAAGAAAATGATTATCATGAACATCCTGAATATCAACATCTAGTAGTTGATGAAGTGGTGCATGAGGAGGAGGAGGAAACACAATCCTTTGAATAAGATGTTGAGGAACTAGGTACAAAGCATAGTGTGGAAACTTTCGACCAAGAATTGGAGGAGGAACTTGCCAAATAGCTAATGGATGTTGGAGAAGAAGAAAAAAAATAGCCCTTTGAAGCAAAGAAAGAAACAAACAAGAAAATGGAGGAAGACACTGAGCCTCCAACTGGGGAGCAAGGTAAGAGCCCCAAACATGATGGAGGAATACCTCATTCAAGAGAGCAAGAAGAAAAGGAAAAAGAAAAGAAAGAAGAAGACAAGCCTGAAGAAGAGGCTAAAATAAGGAAAAGCATAGAAGCAAAGCATCATGAAGAACTCAAGTGTGAACAAGAAGAAGAGAAAACCTCTAAAGGGGAGGATAGCCCCAAAGAGCATACAACTACTAAATCCCCAGGGAAAGAAATAGTATTTATTCAGGATTTCTTTCAAGAGGAGGAAGAAAAGACATAACATAAAACTTCAGGTAGCGAAGAAATGAAAATTCAACATATCCAAGAGGAAGAAGGTGATCATGAATCACCAAAAGGGTGATCCCAGATGCCTGAATGGCTTGAAAAGAAATTGGAGAATAAAACCCCACCCCTTATGGATCCAAAGGAAAGACTTGAAGTCATCTTTCCTTAAGCACGAATTAGCATGAAGAAGGAGAAGAATCCAAGGGTGAGATCGCATTTGGCAATGGATGCATTAGGATCTAGGATGGTACAAATAGCTACTCTGGTGATGAGAGAAGAGGGGGTCCGCTATAATATTTCTACCATTGATTTGGGAATAGCAATGAGAGAGAAAAAAAAATTGACCATCTTCAAAGATCCATTGCCACCATTGTGCACCAAATGCATAAGGACAAGACCTCTAAGGAGGAACTAAAGGCACAAGTGGCAGATTTCATAGCCTACATACAACAATGATCTTCCGCTGAGGAGCTTCC
This sequence comes from Sequoia sempervirens, assembly GCA_007258455.2. Lineage (NCBI taxonomy): Eukaryota > Viridiplantae > Streptophyta > Pinopsida > Cupressales > Cupressaceae > Sequoia > Sequoia sempervirens. Next base: position 53,213,579 of record VDFB02353493.1, read on the forward strand.
GACCATGTCATCAGCACCACCACAACTCCTATCCAAGGACCACATCAAAAAATTGGAAAGAAGTAAGAATTGGAAAAAGGCCATAGAAGATTGGTTCCAACAAGTCCTCTACAATGGAAATATGGACATTAGCCACACTGTTAGGACAACAAATAAGTTCTTGGAGGTGCAAAAATAGCTTAAAGGAACAAAAAAATTATACAGAGACTTCCCAAAGCTATATAAGTTTACGTATCCTAAGGTTGAGGCAATCTTCAAGATGCCTGAAAGAACATGGGAAAAGGAGCTTGTGTTGGTAAAGGATGATCAATAGCTCATCAAGACATGGAAGCTAGGCCTTGACCATAGGAAAGAAATATTGAAACAGGTGCTCCATGAAGTGGGGCTTGATGTTGATTGGGTCAAATAAATCTAGACAGCTTGTGAGGAATATTTGAAGTTGATGACACATTTTGACATGCCCACCATTGAGTTGGACCTATTGAAGATAAATTTACATTTCCATAAAAAGATGGAGAACAAAATTGTAGATGTGCTTATGTCAGATTTTATGGGTTTTGTTGCACAAGCATTCACTCAATCCGAGCAAGTAATAAAGAACACTCCCAAATGCGACAAGGATTGGGATGCAATCACCAACTAATCTATAAAATTGAACTTTCAGGTGCTTCAATCAAATATAATGGAGTGGAATAAAATTCAATCATTGATAGGAAAGTTTGTGCAATACGTTGTTGTGAAGAAGCACAAAGGGAGTATAGTAATTGATGATGAATTCCTCACAATTTAACTATAGCAAGGCAATCATCTAAAAGAAAAAAGAGCTATAGTGCTTCCCACAAGAAGACAAAATAGGCTATAGGACAAATGTAATTTAGTATTGTAAAATATTTTGGGGTAGGTGAAACCCTAATTTGTAGTGAACCTTGGCCACACATTGAGATTAAATCTTGGCCATTGATTTTGCTTTTTGGACACTATAAATAGGGGGTCTCCTCTCATTTTCAAGAGAGAGTTGAGTTGTTGTAAAGACATGTTGCTGGAATTTTAATAGAAGCTCATTGATTTTGGTGGATTCTTGAGTTTCAACTTTATGTTTCATGATTCTTCTCCTCGTAGTTAGTGAATTTGAGTAGATTAACTTTATTGTTTTATGTGTTAGCATGCTTTAATCAATTAGTTAATATTGTTCATTGATGGTGAATGATTCTGCTATGTTGATGCCCTTCCTTGTTCATGTTTTTTGTTGTTTATTGATGATAAACTATAGTGAAAAGCTATTCTAAACATGGTTTCAATGTTGCATTTAAATTAGATCTTTTGTTCATGCTTTATGGTGAATGAAATATTGAAATCTACAAACCTTAGAAGATTTCACTAGTTTCATGATACTGTGAATTAACCTAGTTAAGTGGGACATAGTTTTAGGAAGGTTGTCCAATGTAGCATCCTCCATTGTCACTGTTCATCAGTAGTTTTAGGTCTAGAAACTCATTCCCTTCCCTGCCTTTTTGAATTTTCTTTTAAATAGTAACTTTAGATAAACTTCATTGCAAATTATAAAGCCAAATCTAAAGATCAAATTGGAGTTTGAGACTGTTGTCCTGAACTTGCAGCACCAGAGCAACACTTCAAAAAATTCTATAAACTCTATTCAAAGAGCCAATTCCCTCCAACTTAATCTACGTAAGGCTGCCCTGTGATTACCAGCAAGATCACATTGAACCAACTGAATTACTCTTGAAGCATATCATGACCTGACACCCAAGAGACCTTGGGGTAGTTTTCAGCAACTTGTTGAAGATTACCTTAAAAGAGAGGTAGCACACTTGTGTGTTGCCTATGTTGAGAAGGTGCAAAAACACCAATCAACAATAACAAGGAATAATAAGTAGAGAGAAAAAGGCATGAACAATAAATTAGTCACTCTAACACCTCTTATACAATTTCTCTACTTGTCTTCAATATTTATTGCCAACGAATGTAGCTCGAATCTTGTATCAATATGTTACATGATTTTTTTTTCTCATGTGTTTCAACTAGAGAGCCATCCAGAAAGCTTCATTTTTGCACACTATAAAGATTGTATAACGACTAAAAAGGTGCATAATGATGCGTAGAGATAACTAAAACAATAAACAAAGGGTGAAAAAATTACAACAATTGTAGAAATTCAAAATTATCTTAGGTCTCCGACAACACTTTTCACTAATTTCTTGTCTAAAACTGATTAATTAATTTATTATTTAATTAGTGCTAATATTCTTCTTCTAATTCCCTATAATTAAATATTTTTAATTATTTAATTATTGTTCTTCTAAACCATTAATTAAATAATTTTCATTATTTAATTAATTTTCATCACTATTTCTTCCTAACTATTCCTCTTAGATTAAATAATTATTTAATCCCTTACTTAATCATTCCTCTCAAATTAAATAATTCTTTAATTATTTAATTTGTCTTCAATTTCAATCATCCCTAGACTTGCTAATTTTGAAAGGTGAGGATAATTCATCTTATTTAATCATAAAATATTTAATTATCCTCACCTAGATTTCATTCCCACTTATCTCTCCCACTTTCTCTCACTTCACTTCCGCTTTTCTCTTCCACTTTCCAATTTTCATTCCCACTTATCTCTCCCACTTTTTCTCACTTAAATCTTTCCCCTTTCCATTCATGACTCTTATTTTCCAAATTCACTCCCCACTTTCAAAATGACAACTTTTAATTGAAAATAAATGGTTTCCTTATTTATTTTCAATTAACTCTTCTCTTTCTCAATTTAACTCATTCTTCACTCTTTCATTTCTCCACTTTTGAAAAAGTATATTTTGATGAAAATAAATACTTTATTTATTTATTTTCAATTAACTCATTTTTCCCTCCACTTTTAAATGCAAGTTTCCCATCTAACTCATCCTTGCATTCAATCTTGTCCATTCAATTATCTTTCTGAAATCTATAAATTGAGGACTCATTTATCCATTTAAGGGAGACCACATCTTCGATTTCCTTGTGATCATTTCGTCAAATTGCTTTCAATATTTAGTGCATTTGATCACATTTGAGAGCTGCAAATAAAATCTACTGGAGGAATAAGAAGGACAACAAAATGGAGTGAAAGAAGCACATCACGAGGGTGTGCATTTCCATTTCTTTCTTTATGTATTTTGTTCTCACAATTTTATTGATGTATTGGGATTTTATTTCGTGATATTTTCTTTGTGGTCTTAGCATTTTGATATCATGTATACTTTAACCATTTTCCATAGATACAACAATACAACAATCTCCCATTTTAGTTACAATTTGTCCATCCAAAATGTAATGATAATCTCTTTAAAGTCTGCAAAATGGGTGTAGCACCAAAGATAGAAACATATAACAAGAAGACATGAGCAATAAATTAATCATCTATGCAAAATACCCATGCAAAATGACTTTATTTACATTCCATGCCTAAGATGTGTATGAAAAAATATGTTTGTGAAACATGGGCACATATAACAATGAATAGCCAGTAAATTTTTTTACTATAATCTTCTTTGGAATGAAGAGCATAATGGTTCTTTCAACAATACAACTTAATCAATATATTTTCTTCCACATTTATGTTGAAACCCTCCAATGAGAATTCAACCAAAAATAATATATGTACATGTATGTATATGTGTATATATGTATATGTATATATATGTATATGTATGTATTTGTGTATATATGTATATGTATATATATATATGTATATGTATGTATATGGATATGTATATGTATATTTATATGTCTAACCTCTTTTATTGTAGATCTATATGATTTCCTTTATAATGTTCTACAAATACAATAGGCATCCAAAAAAAATAGTGCACTCTAATTTTTCTATTTCAAATTAGTTAATGCTCCAACAACTCAATTCAATGCTGCTCACGCTTGTTAAGCACTACGAACAATACATGTAAGTACAAAATTTTTCCATTATCAATAAATAAATTTGGTGAACCAATTGTAAATATTATTGATTATTTCCAGTTTTAGATTGTTTATATTGGTTTTAACCATATACTTACTATTTTTTTATGGTTTGTTCCCGATCTTGCTTGCCTGCCCACTAAAATACCCCTCTCTTCTATTTGCATGTACTAAGCTAAATCATACAAAAGCACCCCAAAATCATGATGCTTGTTTTTAACAAAATTAATGCAACAATAAAACACTTCAATATGACAAATCATATATGAAAACACTATATTTTGGTCCAGTTTGATATTCTGTGATGTATAATGGAACTCCACAAAATTTTCTGTGGACGTTTCATACTTTTCTTGCTTGGGTGTTGGGGTAGAGTCCCCAAGGCTCCATGATGCCAATATGGTAGGGTGGATAGCAAGCGTGGGTTTTGTGTTTTGGCTTTTAACACCATCTATTTTTCCTTACATAGATACATGTGTACACAAATTCTTACATACACTTGGCTTCAAAAAACATTATTTATAACAACATGTTTCTTATGTCATAACAAGTGGTAGGGAACCACTTGAGACTTTCGTCATGTCATGACAAAGTAAAGCACATCTTTTATTCATTTATTTTAAGAATCCAAAAAATATGTGTTGTGTCATCACACTCTTTTCTTTGTGAGGTTTGTTTATTTGTTTGTTTAAAAATGGTTCGACTGAGTCTTCAATTGTGCTATGAAGTAATTCATTAAAAATTGATATGTTTATTCAAAATTTCCTTGTAATTGACTACTTTTGAATTCTTTATACTTGTCTCTCTTTTATTTTACTACTACTAACCCAAAAAACACATGCATACTAAAACTTTAATTTACAAAATTATGCACTAAATAGTAATTATAAAAAGTATCCAATATTAAACATCTTTCTTTCTTCAAAAATATGTGATACCCAAAGTTATCGACCACCTTTGTTAAAAAATAATTTTTAATGCAATATTAGTAATTAAAGGCATGGGTAATAACTCTTTAAAAAATATTCCTTGTATTTGTATGCATATGTATCTTAACATAATTAAATAATAATTAATTGATTGATTGAATAACCTAGAGAAAAAGCTAAAATATAAATGTGCATCTAGGGATAATAAATATAAAACTAAAATAGAGATAAAATTATCTCACACCTTAAATTTTGGCATGGAACTATTGTTGTTAGAAACAAGAATTATTTAAAAATTTAAATTTAATTTATATTTTTCAATTATCATTTTTAAAGAATAAATTTATTTAAAAATTGTATTTTTTGAGAATTAATTTACTATATTCCTAACATTCTTAAGTAAAATCAAATTCTAATAACTATTGTAACTAAAATTATTAAATATTGCATATTAATAAAATAAATATTATTGATGATTACGTGCTTAAAATTAAAATTAATGGATGCATGGTGACTAATTAGATTCATGCAGCATGGCCTATGGTTTTATTTTACATTTTCATTAATCAATTTTCAACTAGTAGTTTTCTATGTGGAGATACACAGATCGATTTCTTGTCTTCATGGAAAAAGTTTGTACTCTCCCACCCATAGCCAATGAGATATGAACTAACCTCACATTACTTCCTACTAACTAATTAACACACTTTTTGTTTCTTGACTCAATCAAATAATTGTAAATATTATCAATTTTTTTGCATTTCTCTTTCCTTTCCACAAAAAAGCTTCTTGCTTTTTTCCCACTAAATAGCCATTTGTGGTGCACCCCTATCAATTGATTGTTGCATGCTTGTGCATGCGACTGCTAGTTTATTAAATACAAAAATATGTATTTCCAAATTGCTAAGTCAATTTTTGGGACCCAATAGGGAATTGGCATCCTAAATGCAAGGTGTGAAAAGGAAAAATTGTGACACATGTCACATGGGTGCTCCATTGAGAAATGCAATTATTTAGACATAACAAATGGGTACCATGTTGACATTTGGAATTTTTTTGCAAACTTGTATTGGTGGGGTCTAGTTTTGTGAGTGTTTATCTCTTTAAAAAAGTGGGGGCAAGGGAAAGTGACACTCGTTTCTTTGGCATTCATTTGATTTTGGATAATTGTTAAATACTCTAGGATGAGTACCCTCATGCCATGTGGCATGTTGTTGACTTGTTGATTGAAACTTGAAGAGAAAACTCACTTGAAAGAGATTGAGTTGTCACTTAGAGGGAGTAGGAGTTGTGAGTGAGTTATATTTTGATAGTAAAGTTGATTTTCTCTATGGGATGCATAACATATGAGGTCACTTCATTTTTGGGGTGGCAAGCCTTACATCTGCATGCATGTTTGACAAGTTGCTAATCAAGTCATTTGGGACTCGTGCATGTTTTTAGTTTTTAGTTTGCATCTATGTTGAAACCAGGAGATTGACACATAGAAAAAATCAATGCCCGTGTATGAAAAGTATTTATGGATGCATTAGTGCATTTGTTTGGAGAGCTTGATTGCAATTTTTTGAGACATCATTATGTTGTTTGATTCACTCTAGATTGGTATCATAGTGAAACAACACTTGTATGAGCATAGAGTCTACAAATTGTATCATAATAACATTTTTTAGACTACAATTGATCTATAGTTTGGTGTGTGCATTTTTTCTCAAAAGGGTTTTCCCACATAAATTATGTGTTATGTGTTTTAATGGTTAAAATCTAAAATTATCTTAATGCTCGTGCTTTCTTGAAAAATGTGAATTTTTAAAGGTTTCAAACAAAATCTTGCAACCTCTCTCTTGATTGATTTACATTAGGGAAGCATTTCCGCAGTTGACTTTCATTTTAGTCACATGATCAATTATTCAAGAGGAACTTGCGACCCATTATGGAGATAACTTTAAAGCTAACTACTTCTGCCAACTAACTAAATTAAAGCAAACAATCATGATCAAGGATTATATTAATCAATTTAAACCCTTTTGTCTAAAAGTAGAGAATCTAACAAAGAAAATTTGAAGGAACTATTTCTAGGTGGTTTAAAGGATCAACTAAAATATGACATGTGGCTGTTCCAGCCACAATCTTGATCACAAGCAATATTAATGGAAAGGCAAGTTGACGAGAAGTTTCTAGCTAGTAGGCGACAAGAGATTGTAAATGTATGCAAAGGGAGATCTACACATTCATTACCTCAACCTACTAGGTTGACTCCACAACAAATTGAGGAGAAGAGAGAAAAATAGGTTATGTTTCAATTGTGACAACAAATATAGTCAAGAACATAAATGCAATGAAAATAAATTATTTTATATTGAAGGTCTAAATGAGAAAGAAGAGGAGGAACCAATATTAGAGGATGATAGTGAATTAGATGACGAATCACATGATCCCCAACCAATAATTTCTTGGCATGCACTTTCCATTTTTAGTGCCCCACAAACTCTCAAAATAGTGGGCTTCCTATAAAAGCATAAAGTAACAGTTTTGATCGACTTGAATAATACTCATAATTTCATCAACAAAAACATATCTACTCGCCTAAATTATATTACATATTAATTACTGAAATTTAAAACTATCCCAATGTTTTTATCAACTGAATACATAGAACAATGAGCAACTACTTTGATAGAGTCAAAACCTTCAAATAATAAATAAAATCAATTAATATAATTCCCTAATATCAACAAAATAGAGCACCCTGAATGCATTAATTATGCAGCTTTCAAACGTGATCAGAAAGCACAAAGTTATATCAAAACAAGGCACTTATTAACAACGAAGTCGCCTTTAAAATACCAAAACATAATTATAAAAACAACGCTCTAAATTGCAAGAACTCCCGTAAGTTTTCCTCTTTCAAATCCTGGAAAGCGATTCATGGAATTTTTTAACTTGACATGCTGTCAAATTGTTCGATATTCCAGCGATAACACTACTTATCCAACAATAATTAGGCCCAGATTCCACATTTGGACCACATAAAAGTTTTGAAGTTCAGAATAAGTCGACCACTGAAACACGACCTGCGGAGCGGGATTGACTAGAATTTTATCTAGTTTATTCCATCCACATAAGAAGTCTTTCTCCCTAAATTATTCATATATTCGTGAAGTTGTCTGCATTGTTGTTGTAAAATTGCGGATCTTCACTGTTCTTGCCAATTGCGTGTGTGCAACGAGTCATTTTTGTTATTATAAGTTCCATCAATATGATAGATTTCTATTTAAACAGTACAGGAGAAAGTATATAAACAGTTATGATTGATTTAACTGCAATATAAATTTTGGTATATATTCGTTAAACTTGGTCACAGAAGATGAGTTTGCTTTGAAATTTGGGAAGCTCGGTTCAGAATAGTGTTGTACATAGCAATACGAAATGGAATTTCATCCGTTGAATTATCGCTTCCTGTGCACAATTCTGCTAGTCTTGGTTTACATTTTGGAGGGATGCTGCGCTTTTGGAGTTGGTGGGCATAGTGGGATGCCATCAATTCTCAGGAAGAATCGACTGTTTGGTAGCTTTCCTGAGAGGTTAAGGAGATATGAAATCACTAATTCTACCGTTTCGAGTATGCCTTCGTACGAAGCGTACAACTATACCCAGGTTCTAGATCATTTTGGATACACGCCGGAGAGCTATCAAACCTTTCCCCAGAGATACTTCATGGACAAGTCTAACTGGGGTGGCGCTCAAAACAATTCTCCGATATTTGCATGGTTGTGTGAGGAACAAGAAATTACAGCCGATTTAGGCGTGGGCATCATGATAGAGCAGGCTCCTAACTTCAAAGCTCTTTTGGTCTACATAGAGGTAGTATTACAATTTCTCGTGAACTCGATTTTCTGTGGGTGTTAAATTACAAAACAAGTCATTTTCTTGGGCTTCTGCTTTAATGAGTATGTTTTCAGAGCTAATAGTGGTAAGGTATGTAGCACCGTTATTATGGGACGTCAATGCCATTCGGGGGTGAGGAGGAGGCGTATGCAAATGCGAGCACAATGGGTTACTTCACATCCACGCAGGCCTTGGCCGATTATGCAACCGTCATTGTTGATTTAAAGAAAACATTAAACGCTGAGAATTGTCCAGTTGTCGTGTTTGGTGGATCCTATGGTGGAAGTAAGTAGGATTTCTTTCACATGAATTGCCCAGTTGTGTTTTGTGGATTCAATGATTGAAATGGTATTTTGCAGTGCTAGCTGCATGGTTTCGCCTCAAGTATCCGCACCTAACAATCGGCGCCCTTGCATCATCTGCACCTCTCCTTTACTACGACGACATCACTCCCACTTATGGTTATGGCAGTGTTGTCACTAATGATTTCAGAGTATGTTCATTCATCTCTTTCGGCTTAATCTCACCCTTATTATCATTAAATTGACCTTTGAGAATGCGGCGCAGAATGCAAGCGACATCTGCTACAGAAGAATTAATGAATCGTGGGACATGATGGACAAAATCGCGTCTAGCCCCCAAGGCTTGCTTAACCTAAGCAAACTATTTAAGACTTGCCAGTAAGTAACAACAACATACTCTTCATACATTATATTTGGCATACCGTAATCAAAATCTCTTGAGCGGGCATTTCTGCCGCAGAAATATTACGCATAAGGACGCCGTGTACGATGTGCTTGAAGATAACTACGACTACGCAGCACAGTACAGTTTCCAACTCGTCGAAGGAGTGAGTACGCTACGTAAACCTTTTCGCATACGAATTTTATTGCTTAGTAAAGTGGTTATATAACCTGTGCTTATTACAGATCTGCGAAGCCATCAACAGCCTGCCCGGAGATACCGACACCGTTACCAGAATAGCTTATGCAGCAAAGTTCAAATGGGGAATACAATTACCATGCTTGGATTTGAGTCTAATCACTTATCCCGGATGGGACTGGCAGGTCTCTACTAATTATTTCTTTTATTAGAATAAAGTGAAATTAAGCTGCCAGTCTAATAACTTTTCTTAATCCGCAGACTTGCACTGAAATTGTGTTTCCAATAAGCAATCCTCCCGGCACTACAATGTTCCGGCCCTCTCTCTTTGATTTCAAGTCCTACTCAAGGGAATGCTACCATAAATACGGAGTCCTGCCACGCCAACACTAGGCAACAACTGAATTCGGAGGACATGTATGTAAATTTTAATCTAGTATCGAATATTGTCGAAAAATTGTTACAGTCAATTTATATCTTAGTGAAATTTTAATTACAGTTAAACAGACGCGGCAATCTGGTTTGGATTGATTGTTGGAGGCCTTGTTATAATTAACTTGCAGGACATAAAAAGAGTGTTGAAAGATTTTGGAAGCAATATCATTTTCTCGAATAGGTTAAGAGATCCATGGAGTAGTGGAGGGTAAGTGATTATGTTTCTGAGAATTCATGTCCATTGATGTTTCTATTATATTTTACCTCGTTGTTAATTTAGTTAATGGGGTATGTTGTAAATGGAATTTCAGTGTGTTGGCGAATATTTCTGAAAGCATTGTAGCTATCCCCAACGAACAGGGTAAGTTGGTTCAGAATGTTTTTTTTTCTCCCCTCTACAATTGAAAAGAAATAATATCATCTTATAATAATTGAATGTCATGCAGGAACACATTGTGAAGACATTTTACCAAGTACTAGTGACGATCCAGTCTGGCTGAAAGAACAACGACGAAAAGAGATAATTATCATCCAGAAATGGATTAATGATTATAAAAACTAATATGAATTGCTTGTTCCGTCCAACAATGTCTTCTTCAGTAATGCCTTTTAAAAAGAAGTGAATACTGATTCTATTTCATGTCAATGAAACAGCACTTATAGTTAACCATTATTAATTCTTATCGTTAGCCATTTTATATTTTGATATTGTTACACCGTAGAAAGTTTATTAGAACTGCACATTGTAATCGACGTTGCATTTTGTGTATAGTTAACATTTATTATAAAGGCGACAAACAGTAATATATTAAAGTTGTGCTCTATATGTGTATTAGTATTAGTAATTAAACGTGTTATTAATAATTGTATTAGTCGTGTATTATAATTTTTGAAAAATTTATCATATCATTTTCGTCAATATTGGAATTATTTAATAATGTTTGAATTAGTAGTTGATATAAATCTTATAATATAATAATTTTACAAAAAATATTTATTATATTAATATCTCAAGAAAAATATTGTTGATTGTATATTATTCATTTTAAGCATTAGAAAACATACATTTTTCTACTATAAATTTCAATTTAAAGTTGCACTACTTTCTCAAAATCCAATCAAATTAAAATTATTTCCTATTTCTATTTAGGAGAAATGATTTTTCCCAACTTAATGCATTAATGCAATATTATATCATTAGCGTGTATTTGAGTAAAATCATTCTCTCAAAATAGAAAAAAAGCTAAATTAAAATTGACACAAGTGTATAAAATTTTCCACTACAATTTAATACTTTAAAATTTATGATTGATATTATCCATAAATTAGAGACATAATGAAGATCAACTTTATCTCAATTGTTCATATTATAAATAACACAAAAAAAGTGATTATTTTTTCATCTTCAATTGTAGCACTAAGAATTCATTCTTAATACTAATAACAAATTACTTGATGATCTACTTGAAATATAAAGGAAAAGCATCAAAATTATATATTATGGTATTTATTAAAAGTATTGAAGAGTCATGAGGCAATAGAAATGGCGAAATGTTGAAAACACGTGCTAGCCAATAAAATAACATTTGTGATGAAACAATAATATTTTTTCAATGACATAATGAACTACTCTTCTCACTCTGTGACATGCTTGAATGCCTCCTGCTCTCACTCCCCTATGTGTTGCTCTCGCTCTCCTACAGAGTTCCTTCTTGGCTCTTCCTCACTTGCTTGCGACTTGATTGTGGATATTAGGCCTTCTCAAGTCACCACATAAGTGGTGGGTGTGGCAACAACTAGCCCAAAATGATGAAGTAAACTCGAGAGAAGAAAAAATCATCCAATATCATATGAGCAAGCTCAATGGAAGAAAAATTTGAAGAAATCTATGGATAATAAAGTTGATATATATACTAAGAGTATGATTGGACCCAAATTTTTAAATTGTGAAAAATTCTTTGTATGTTAGAGGTGACCATTAAGGAGGTCCATAATTGTATAATGTTCCCCTCTCCTTTGTATCTTCTTTGTAATATTCTATCCAATCTTAAGGAATGATGTTAAGGAAAAAGATTGTTTAGAAAGTGAAGATTTTTCTAGAAGAACTAGAAGACTCTAGAAGTTTTTCAAGGAAAAGAACATTTCATTTCTAGAGTTCTCTAGAATATTATAATTTTTTAATTTTTAGAAGTTCCAAGTATAAATAGAAGGTTGTCCATAGCAAATAGTACTACTAATTTTGTCTTTGTTAGATTGTATTTAATAAAAATTCGATCAATATAATTTCATTTAGTGATTGTCCCCCTATTTACTATTATTATTTTATTATTTGAACCTATTCTTACATAACCTTGAAAAGCTAAACAACGAATTATCCTAATACAATATGAACATTTTAAAATTAAAATTTCTACTCTTTTAAACTAAATTTAATGTTTAAAAAAAAAACAAAAAGAAAAAAAGAAAAAAGAAAAAACCAACCTATAACCAAATAAAAATCACAGGACAGGATACAAGAAATAGTATTGTGTGTTACTTACTGTAATTGTAAAGTGTCACAATGTTTTTATTGACTGATTACATAGAACAATGAGCAACTATTTTATACAGTAAAAACCTTAGGATAATAAATAAAAGCAATTAATATAATCCCCTAATGTCAACAATATAGAGCACCCTGCATGCACTAATCATGCAGCTTTCAAACAGGATGATAAAAGCACAAAGTTATATCGAAACAAAGGACATATTAACAACAAAGTCACCATAAAAATACCAAAACTTGATCCTACAAACAGTGCTCTAAATTGCAAGAACTCTCCTAAAATTAGCTCATTCAAATACTGGAAAGCGGTTCACGGAATTTCTTAACATGAGGTGCTGCCAAACAATAATTAGGAAGAGATGACAAATTTGGACCACGCAAAAGATGCTGAAGTCAAGAATAAGTCGACCACTGAAACACGACCTGTGGAACGGGACTGCCTAGAACTTTATCTAGTTAATTCCGTCCATATAAGAAGTCGTTCTACCTAAATTATTCATATATTCATGAAGTTGTCTACTTCGTTGTTGTAAATTGCGGATCTTCTTTGTTCTTGTCAATTCTGTGTTTACGAGGAGGCGTTTTTGTTATTAATTTTATCAATATGATAGATTTCCCTGTAAGAAGTATGGTGAAAGTTTATAAATGGTTTTGATTGATTTCCCTGCAATATAAATTTTGGTATATGTTCGTTAAAGTTGTTAACAGAAGATGAGTTTGCGTTGAATTTTGGGAAGCTCGTCTCAGAATAGTGTTGTACATAGCAGTACGAAATGGAATTTCATCAGTGGAATTTTTGCTTCCTGTGCACAATTCTGCTAGTATTGGTTTACATTTTTTAGGGATGCTGTGCTTCGGGAGTTGGCGGGCATATTGGGATGCCATCAATTCTCGGGAAGAACCGACTGCTTGGTAGTATTCCCGAGAAGTTAAAGAGATATCAAATTACTAATTCTACTGTTTCGAGTATGCCTTCGTACGAAGCGTACAACTATACCCAAGTTCTAGACCATTTTGGATACACGCCGGAGAGCTATCAAACCTTTCCCCAGACATACTTCATGGACAAGTCTAACTGGGGTGGTCCTCAAAACAATTCTCCGATATTTGTATGGTTGGGTGAGGAACAAGCCATTACAGCCGATTTAGGCGTGGGCATCATGATAGAGCAGGCTCCTAACTTCAAAGCTCTTTTAGTCTACATAGAGGTAGTATTACAATTTCTCATGAACTCCGTATTCTGTGGGTGTTATTTTACAAAACAAGTTGAGTAGGTTCAGTCATTTTCTTGGGCTTCAGCTTTAATCAGTATGTTTTTAGGGCTAATTGTGGTAAGCTATGTAGCACCGTTATTATGGGACGTCAATGCCATTCGGGGGAATGGAGGAGGCGTATGCAAATGCGAGCACAATGGGTTACTTCACATCCACGCAGGCCTTGGCCGATTATGCAACTATCATCGTCGATTTGAAGAAAGCATTAAATGCTGAGAATTGTCCAGTGGTCGTGTTTGGTGGATCTTATGGTGGAATTAAGTAGGATTTCTTTCACATGAATTGTCCAGTTGTTGTGTTTTGTGGATTCAATGATTGAAATGGTATTTTGCAGTGCTAGCTGCATGGTTTCGCCTCAAGTATCCGCACCTAACAATCGGCGCCCTTGCATCATCTGCACCTCTCCTTTACTTCGACGACATCACTCCCACTTATGGTTATGGCAGCGTTGTCACCAATGATTTCAGAGTATGTTCATTCATCTCTTTCAGCTTAATCTCACCCTTATCATCATTAAATTGACGTTTGAGAATATGGGGCAGAATGCAAGCGACCTCTGCTACAGAAGAATTAATAAATCGTGGGATATGATGGACAAAATCGCGTCTGGCCCTCAAGGCTTGCTTAACCTAAGCAAACTATTTAACACTTGCCAGTAAGTAACAACAACGTATTCTTCATACCATATATTAAGCATACCGTAATCAAAAACCTCTTTACCGGGTATTCCTCCCCAAGAAATATTACGGATAAGGACGTCCTGTACGATGCGCTTGAAGGTATCTACGGCAACGCAGCACAGTACAGTTTCGATGTCGTTCAAGGAGTAAGTACGCTAACCAAACCTTATCGCAAACTAATTTTATTGCTGAGTAATTTAGTTCTATGATATAACCTGTGCTTAATACAGATGTGCGAAGTCATCAACAGCCCACCCGGAGATACAGATACTGTTACCAGAATAGCTTGTGCAATAAAAGTATCAAGGGGAATACCAACATGCCTGGATTTGAGTCTAATCACTTATCCCGGATGGGATTGGCAGGTCTCTAATAATTATTTATTTTATTAAAACAGAGTGAAATTAGGCTGCCAGTCTAACAGCTTTTCTTAATCGGCAGAAATGCACTGAATTGGTGTTTCCAATAAGCAATCCTCCCGGCACCACAATGTTCCGGCCCACTGTCTTTGATATCAAGTCCTACTCAAGGGAATGCTACCTTAAATACGGAGTCTTGCCACGCCAACACTGGGCAACAACTGAATTCGGAGGACACGTATGTGAATTTTAATCTACTATCAAATTTTGTCGAAAAATGTTACAGTCAGTTTATATCTCAGGTAAATTTTAATCACAGTTAAACAGAGGGGACAATTTGGTTTGGATTGATTTTGGTAACTTAATATGCAGGACATAAAGAAAGTGTTGAAAGATTTTGGAAGCAATATCATTTTCTCCAATGGGTTAAGAGATCCATGGAGCAGTGGAGGGTAACTAATTCTTGTTATGAGATTTCATTCCCACTTATCTTTGTACTATATTTTACCTTGTTAATTTAGTTAATTTGGGTATGTCGTAAATGGAATTTCAGTGTGTTGGCGAATATTTCTGAAAGCATTGTAGCTATCCTCACCGAAGAGGGTAAGTTGGTTCAGAATGTTTATCTTTCTCCCCTCTACAATTAAAAATAATAATATTAACTTATATGAATTGAATGTCATGCAGGAACGCATTGTGAAGACATTATACCAAGTACTAATGACGATCCACTCTGGCTTAAAGAACAACGACTGAAAGAGATAATGATCATCCAAAAATGGATTAATGATTATAAAAACTAATATGAATTGTTTGTCCCATCCATCAAATGTCTTCTCCATTCAATAAGGTCACTTAAAAAGTAGTGATTACCGAATTCTCTTCCATGACAATGAAACGTGAAATTATAATTATCCATTGTGTTTTGTGTATAGTCAACATTCATTATAAAGTTGATCATTTATTAGTAAAAGAAGTTGAAAGTGTTATTTAATTAATTGTATTAGTTTGATGTTTTTACAAAAATTATCGAAATATTTTTGTAATATTGAAATTATTTAATAATGTTTAAATTATTAGCAGATATAAATCTTATAGTATAATAATTTAACAAAATATACTTATTATATTAATATATCAAGAAAAATATTGTTGATCAAATCTATTTTACTTATTTTCAGCATTAAGAAAATATGTTTTTCTCTAGTATAAATATCAATTTAAGTCTTATTATTTTATGAAAATCCAATCAAATTTAAATTATTTGGTATTTCTATTTAGGAGAAATAACTTTAACCAATTTCATTTATGATTGTGTCATTTGTTAGCATGTAATTGAGCTAAGACATTATTTTAAAATAGACAAAAAAACTAAATGAAAATTAGCACAAGTGTGCACATTTTTTCATTGCAATTTAATACTTTAAAATTGACTGATATTATCCATAAATTAGAGACATAATGAAGATCAATTTTATCTCAATTGTTCATATTATAAATAACACAAAAGATGTGATTTTTTTTCAAATTTCAATTGCAATATTAAGAATTCATTCTTAATGTCATTAACTTATTACTTAATTATCTAAACATCCAAATTGTATCTTAAGTTATTTATTCAAAGTATTCAAGAGCCATAAGTAAATAGAAATGGGGAAATGTTGAAAATGTAAGGAAATGTAGTAGAGCGCATCTAGTGAAAACTCCATACAGTAGTGCCTTCAGTAACTTTCATTTTCAATTAGGTTGCCTTAAAGACACGAACAACTATGTCCAAATGCGGAACAGACATAGTCCATTTCCTACATTGATCCATCTGAGAGAAACACATGTAAATTCAACAGCAAGCATTAACTGATTCTAATACATGAACCAACATACATGAAAGATGAAACAAAAAACTAGAACACAAAGATTTACGTGGGGAAAATCCTTTTGGATAAAAAACCCCACACTCCAAAGATCGAGCCATTGTATTATTCAGCAACAAAATGGTTACAATACAAATTCAGGCTCATAGCCTCTTCAGAGATTCATCTTGTTCATTTTGGATACTATCTGGTAACAATAGATTTCCCTATATAATTTCTGATCAACCTCTCAAACTAAATGATCTTCACACTGTTCCAATACCATCACATATACAGTGCATATCAACATAAGAGAAGTCAAACCAGATTCATGATTAGAAGCTCTCTTTTCTCCTCTATTCCGGCCTCAAGGCCCCGACCATACAACAAGCCTCTCGACCTCACATCTTGTCAGCTGTTCAACTTCTTGCTTCTCATCTGCTTCGGCTCTATGAAATGGTTTATTTCCAACTGTCGAATCACAACTATCGAATCATCTAGCTCAGCAATGGTTCACATCCTGCTTTCTCTGATTTGTCCATATCGCACCACATCAGACAATCTTTACTCGGTCAATAGTGATCAACTTCTGTCGCATGTTGGTGACACACTAGAAGTGTCTCCCCGATGCCACAAGACCCAATTACATGTTGTTTCCAAGAGTCATCTCCATCGGCAAGAGGTTCTACCGATATCCACAAGTCATTATGAAGTGTTCCTTAGTCACCAAGACTTTAGTCATTCATTGAGGGATCATATCGAGCTCTTTGTGTCATACCGATGTCACTGTCGGAAAAACATTCCACATTCGCCAGGACATCATACCGAGGTTCCAAAGTCATACCAAAACTTATGTCATCCATCTCATCCTTATCGACATCCATCTGACAGTCGGCAAGACTTCCCTCTATTGCTAAGAGGTTACAGCGATATCCACATTTCACCTTGAAGACTTTTGTTGTCCAGACATTCCACATTCACTAAGACTTCATACCAAAGCCTTTGTGTTTCTCTGATGACTCCATTTGCTAAGATTCTCACCGAAAACACCCAATCACATGTGGCTTTATCAGCCAAACTTTCCACTGTCACCAAGAGGTCATAGTAGACCCCTTTTGTTACCCCGATGTCTCCATTTGTCTGTCGGTGAGACAACATCCTATCACCAAGACTTCACGCCGAAGTCTTTGAGTTACCACAAAGATTCCATGTGTATCCCCGCTGTCAGTGAGACATCCCCAGTCACCAAGAGATCTTCTCGAGAGTTCAAGTCACCCCGATAACTCCTGCTTATCGGTGAGACTTTTCCCCCAATAGCCAAGACTTCCTGTCGAACCCTTTTGTTACTCCGATGATCCCAAAAACTATCACCGAGACATCTCCTGGTCGCCAAGAGATCATTCCAATAGGAACAAGTAATACTGATTTCTTCATCGACCATATAGACTGAAGGTCATGTTGATATTGGCAAGACTTCCTATCATCGCCGAGACTTCTCTCTGAGACCCTTGAGTTACACCGACAACCACAGGTGTATATCTATTTGCAAGACTTCCCTTGTCAGTATGAGACATACCGACTGTCCAAGACTCCTCGACACCGCTTGTCGCCCAGAGTCACACCGATATCCGATAGCCACCAACTATCGGCTAGAGGTCTCCACTCGGTACAAGGTTACAATGAAGGCCACAAGTCATAGCGACATCACCAGTCGGTAAGACAGAAGCATTGTCTTGGCAACATGAGCAAAACACAAGGTTACAACTTCTATTCGGCTAGACAACTTGAATGTCACAGCAACAATGCCTTCTCAAAGGTTTCATCCTATGAGATTGAGGCATATTTCCCAACAATCTCCCACTTGACGAAGATCACACAGGCACCTCCAAAGCAACCATAAACTAAGATCACACTAGCTCCATTAGTTCAAACCCTGCAATGCTAAAGACACCCAATCAACATTATTCAATAGATAATAGTCCATCAGACAATCTACAACAAAGACCAGGAATCCAACTGCAACTCACTATCTAACAAAACAACTGATCCCATCCTTCCAAGAAACCACATAGATCTCAACATGCTCTCATGCTCCATCAAAAAATTCTACTCCAACATCCATGATGTCCACCATTCAAGCAACAATCCTTTCATCTTCCACGTGTGGAAGAAAGATACAAAGCCAAGGTGTATAAGCACCATTCTAACGAACACAAGCAAAAGATCCCTGTGATATCATCAATAAGATACTACTACCACTTCACTATGCTCAAACGCTATATAGAAGCAATATCAACTTCAAAGCTTCAAACAGAACACAACAGTCAATTCAGTCTCTAGAAACAAGATAAACATCACTAGTTAGAACAACAATTAGTCTAATTGCTTCTATCCAACTGATAAACCCATGCGATTGAAAATAGCACCCACAACTCTTACTATACTATCCAATCTCACATAGCTTACAGGTATCACCATTAGTAAACTTCTACCAATCCATTAACAACAAATACAAGTTCTAGTGTCAACCAGTCAAAGAAGACAAGACACATACAAGAACTCCCACTGCCTGAGAAATCAAGATCAGAAAGATTAGAAGGAATCGCAAGCCTACCAATACCAGCACAAATAAAATGTAACCCTATAGTACCAAAGAAAAATCCACAAAGATATGCACAACCTGCCACAAGAAACATTTCTCTCACCACACACCTTCATAGCCACAGAGAGAAACACTGCACATGATCTTCCTGAAGAACATCCTCCTACATACACAAGTCTAATAGCCAGCTGTGTCAAGAATGATCTTCTTCACATCCCAAAAGAAATCCTTAACAACATCCATCTATTCAATCACCAAGATCAAACCAACTTCTAATATCATGTAATCAATATGGATGTAAGCTTCTTAAAGAAGATCAAGCTAAAACATTTCCCATTTTAGGAAATCAGCCCATCCATCATCTCCCACCAATTCTCATCAGTAAATGACATAACACTAAAGCTCAAGGAGATAAAACAAACTGTACAACTTCCACTATGAATCCTTCAGAATGAAAAGTTAAACTAATTCAAGATCCATATCATGAAAGTGAACATAAAATACATCTGAAAGATATAATGAGCCAAATACCTCTCAGATAAACTGTCGAGTAGACCAAGACTAATCCAAGAGCAATCTCCTCACAGGCCTCTAATTGAACTTACGTTCAACCAAGGTGTAGGCTTCTCTGACTTTCTATTGAAAAACTTTAACAAGAGTAACAAGCAGTAGTACATCTCTCATAAGAGAAGAACAACCTTACCTTATTCTTCATGTATCCATGAGTACTAGCAACCGATCATCTCATGCTAAACTTCATCTGCATTACTGTACTATCATGAAGTATCAAGCAAATAATCAAAGGACCCAATACACAAAGAATTATCAAACCATTTTCAAAGCTCCAATCATCTAAATCAGGAACTTATCATGACACCATGATCTACACATCCCCATAGGAGATACCGTGCTTTAAGTGACTTCTCCAATATCTCAAGTACAATGCACAATGCCAAAAATCTAGTGCACAAGCAAGAATATACCATGGCATAAAGCAAATATTCTTAAAACCAATATCACCTGTCAAGCACTACCAACACCTCAGCCAAAGACTCCAAGCATCCTCCATGGTTCCAAGATCTTACACATATTCAAATAATGTCCATGCAAAAGCAAAAGAACCCTTCTGCAACACTAAAGAAGACCATTCACCACCATGTGATGAATCCACAATCACTGCTAGAGCTCCCACTGAAACGTGACACCCGAGCTCTCCAAGCATCATGACCACCTACTTCAGGTTCCCATAATTGACCATTCACATACTCAATAATATCCATCCTCTCATCTAAAAAATAGTCACACCAATGCACAAGTTACCACAGACAAGGCCAACTAACAAATCTGCACCATCAATGAATCAACCTCGTGGATAAAGACAATCCACATCCAAGTTATCTCACTGCAGCCAATGGGTAGCTAATCCATCAACTGCATAACTCGTAGATCATAAACATCGAACATGCAAAACCTGTTATGACATTGAAAACTGCAACACTGAGATATCAAAGAGATTAACCACATAGACAACATGACTCAAACACCAGATCACACATTCTGATTTTCCAATCATGTCAACAACGACCACCATAATCAAGGAACTTACAAGTACCACCATAGGAATGCTAAGTGACAGATCGAGTACCAACACTCCCATGTAGAGAAGAAATCACACCTTCTCAAACCATGCACAAAGCATGCATGCATAACTACAACTATCTCATCCAGCAACACCACAAAAGTCAAGCTCTAGAAAATAGCTTATCAATAGCTCCACATAAACCACAAGTTTTGCTTAACCGTGTAAAACCTGCAAAACCACTGAGCCATGCAAGTACAAAGCATCCTTAGAAAGAAAACAACAATTCAAGAGAATCTAGGCCCCTTTCAGGCCAACTTAAAACCACCACCATGTACATGTATCCAAGAAAGAGAGAGAGGCTATTTTAGAAGCTTGCAAATCATCTAATGATTAGCTTCATAGCTTTCAAGCATTCGAGGTTAATAGGAAATAATACCTTTCAACACCAGGAACCACCACCTAGCATAAGCACTCTCTTCCATGATCGAGAAACAATATAGGCTTCTCCATATCACCCAGGAGCCTATCACATAGACACCAATATGAAAGCTTTATTGCTACATAGCCACAGAGTAAGAAAATCCACCTCATACTCCAAGGTTATACCTTTACCAGTAGAAGACATAGATCATGACATAATCAACTCCCTTTTCCATCTTGACCATCCTTCAAGTTGCATACTGTCTCAGAATACCACAAGGCTTCCACTCATCAAAGGATCAATACATCAGTCCATTCCTCCAGATTTCTTCCAGCCTATCAAGCTAGGAAATCTTCACAAGAGAAATATCCAAAACCAACAACCAGAAGAAAGCTCTGATATCACTTGTAAGGAAATGTAGTGGAGCACATCTAGTGAAAACTCCATGCAGTAGTTCCTTCGGTAACTTTCATTTTCAATTAGGTTGCCTCAAAGACACAAACAACTATGTCCAAATGTGGAACATACACAGTTCATTTCCTACATTGATTCATCTGAGAGAAACACATGTAAATTGAACAACAAGCATTAACCGATTCTACTACACGAACCAACCTAATTGAAAATGAAAGTTACCAATGGAACTACTGCATGGAGTTTTCACTAGATGCGCTCCACTACATTTCCTTACAAAAAACACATGGTAGTCACTAAAACAATAATATTTATGATGAGACATTAATTTTTTTTATAATTTATTATTTATGTTGTGGGAGAAGGGTAAATGAGAAATATCATGTCATCAAAAAAATATTTTCTTTCTATTTGAAAATTTTCCTCTTCATTCTAATTATGCTTACTCACCACATATCCTATTGTTTTTCATTGTAGATGCATGGCCAAACTTGTTGTTGGGAAAGTACGTTTTATAATGATCCCAAAATTTTACAATCAATCCTTGAGATCATAATTGGGATTATGTCCTATCATAAAGCATTGTTGGCTAACAATTGTTATGTGTAAAAGGAGATCATAAATCTAACTAGTAGATTAACCCAAATCAATCATTTATTTGTCTAGCATTGAAACACAAACCAAAAAAGGCATTATGGTTTGCTAACTACCTCAAAGTAGATTTGATGTACCTGGGTTTTGTTCCTTCATTACAAAGAGGGTAAATTGAGTGAATGTGATTTAATTGACCTTATTAATATAAAAACCTTATCTAAAAATATGAATAGTTTACATAGATGAAAAAATGATAAAATAGTTATAGTTCCAAGAACAGAAAATGGAGGGGTGTATGCCATAGAAAATAGAGCCTCAATAGTTGGACTAGGTACTAGGAACCCTAGTCTAATGGATTTGGGAACTTGGAATTGTAATATGAATGTTACAAGTCTATATTGCATAATCATACTCTAAAATTTGTTGGGCCTTCACACCTAAACCTATAGAACATAACAAAATAAAGGAGATGGGTGGCTATATAGGATTTTGTCCTAGTGAAAACCCCATTTTGGTAATAGATAAAATTATGTGCCTTGAAACTTAAGTATTCCTAAGATTGTGGTAATCCATAATATACAAAATATGTGAGAAAAAACCTACTCAAATCTGTTAGAGTGGAGTCCTCTATGAAAAAATCAAGGAGATGGGAGATCTAACCCAAGAGAAAGTCAAATATTGAAGGGAAATCAACACAGCAAAATGTCTCACTCAAGATAGCAAGGAGATCAAAGTTTGAAGATGAGAACCTACTAAAATTAGGTCCTAATATGCTTGAGAGATTCCAAAGCAATCCACAAATTGTATATTCCAATCTATTCTTCAACTTTGTTTAAACTCCAATCACTCTAATGAAATCACTTTGGTATGAAAAAATGATTCTAAATATGTAAAATAGGATGCCAATTTTGGAAAATGTTTTTTGTAATTTTAATTATGTGTTTCACAATAAAGTTTCATGTTTAAATAGGGATGCACAATAATACGATTAAGTGTAGGCCAACTCATTTAAATTTCAATCTGAAGAATTTTTTATTGCCAAAGATTCCAAATTGAGATCACATCACACAAGATAATGGTTAAACAAACAAGTGAGATGATTTTTTGGGAAAAATGTTAGGACTAGGGCACCTAATGCCTTTGTCCACTTTTTTTTCACTCATTGAAGTAGGGATCATAAGTTCAGGTTCCCTTGACTTATTACCTACCATAAATTCGAGCACTTGTTGTAATTTTTACATGCATAATCTTGTCAATAAGGTGTTTTTAGGGTAGTATTAGTATATTTTCTTGAGTTAGAAGATAAGATCAAGGGTAATAAGTGGTCCTAAAATGAACTAAGGGAGTGTGTACAAAAGAAAACACCAAATAGAGCATGAAATTATGCTTTCATCCTTAGGGACCATAATTTATGATACTGCATTTAGCCCCCACTTTAGTGATTGTATGATACTACGTGCATATACAAGCTCAAATACACAAAAGTAAATTATAGCACATGTAAAAGGATACTCAAAAATATATTGTAGAGGACATGCAATATTGTCGAGCAAGAGAATGTAGCCCCTTGTGTAGTAACTAATAAGATCACAATGTTGGAAACTACATCCTACAAAATCAACTTGTTTAAAATTTAAAATCACCCTATCAGAATTAAAATATTAATTAGTCAAAAAATTATAAAGAGAATGAAATTCGAGTGTAGATATATAGCCCCATATTTCTTCTTACTTAATGCATGTTGAAATAGGGTGGCGATCACTTAGAATGTTTAGGGTTTTGATATAAATTCGTTTGATAGGGTCATTTATTGAAATAACACTGAGATAAAAAATTATTGGAGAGGAATGAGGGCAAAAAAAAGATTACATCACAATAGTAATTGTAGTTCACCTTCCCAAATTATGATGATTTAAATGAAGAGTGGTTTGAATGGAAAAGTAAAATATATTTTGCATTGCTTGTTTTTACTATAAATTGTAAAATTATTTAATATTTTCACCATTCATTTTGAATTTTTAGTTTGAGATAATTTTGAGTAGGTCTAAGTTGCCTTGAGAGAAAATATGTCATGACCATGACTATGCCACACACCCAAACTAATATCCTTGAGAGATCACATCATGCAGGGAGTGCATGGATGAGAGTTAATTCCTACTTTCACTTTCCATGCATTTAGTAGCTCATTTTTCAATATTTAGGAGTGATTTGGGAAAATTAGGGTGTTTATGTCCAAGCTAGGCATTGTCAAAGTCCAATTTGAGTGCTCAAGTTCATCTTGGGGGCTAGAGTCAAATTTGGGTGCCCCTATCCTAGGTATTGGTGTCCAAGTGATTTAACTTGAAATATTTTGATCTCTATTTAGGTCAGTTTGATGTTAAGGGAGGAAATGATGAATGGATGTTTTATGACTAACAAGTTCCACCACATATGTAGGAGCACTTAGTAGGTCGCATGAATAGATTATTGCATGAGCATGTTGACATGCTATCACTAGCAAAGGACAAACATCTAAAGGAAGTGGGATTGCTATGGGTGTAAACCATACGAATAATGATGTTTCAAGACATGATATTGACCAAACTCATGGAGTAATGGAACACATACACCTTAAGCTTCCATCTTTCGATAAGTGAGATGATTGTGACACTCAAGGGAATGAACATGGTTCTATGGTTGCTTGTGTTGTCATAATATTTCTATTACATCTTGTTGTGCATGTTTTGCACACACGCCCCGCCGTAGGCAGGGACCCCCTTTTTTTTGGCTCCCAATAGGCTACTTTGCTCCTGTCTTGTTTTGCTTGCTCCATTTCTGAGCCCAAATTGGTCATGTGCCATCAAGTGATCAAATCCCCTACTGAAATTCACAAACTTGGGGTATTCAAATCTGTGGAGAAATAAAGTCCCCCATCCCCTTTCTGCCTTTCTTCTTGCTTTGGTTGTTTCAGAAACGTCCATGGACCCCTGTTGGTCTAGTTTCTACATTTTTGGCTTTGGAGACAACTTTTTGGTGGATTTGGGATGCATTTGGGATGTTTCGATGAACTGCCAAGGTTTCGTTAACATTTGGTTAAGTTTCAGTGGTTCCGGAGCTTCGACCCTCTTTGGTTGTTTTGGAAACATCCGTGGACCCCCGTTGCTCCCGTTTCCTCATTTTTGACTTTGGGCTCACTCTTTTTTGTATCGGGGATGTGATTGAAATACGTAAATGAACTGCCAAGGTTTCGTCAATGTTCGGTTAAGTTTCGATGGTTTTGGAACTTTCCCTCCGGAATTCCCTTCCTCCTTGGCTGTTTGGAAACATCCGTGGACCCTCGTCGCTCCCGTTTCCTCATTTTTGACTTTGGGGTCACTCTTTTTTGTATCGGGGATGTGTTTGATGTGTGTAGATGAACTGCCAAGGTTTCGTCAAAGTTTGGTTAAATTTCGGTAGTTTCGGAGCTTTGTCCCCCTTTTGCTATTTGGAACATCCGTTGGCTCAGGGCGACCCGGCCTCCGGAGCCCGGCCCCTCCGTGGCCGTTTCTGGGGTTCCGCCTCTCCGTCGCCGTTTTGGAACTTCCAACGGCTGCCTCCTTCCCGGCCTCCCGAGCCTGGCCCCTTTGTGGCCGTTTTAGGGGTTCCGCCTCTCCATTGCCATTTTGGAACTTCCAACAGCTGCCTCCTTCCCGGCCTCTGGAGTCCGGCCCCTCCGTGGCTGTTTTCGGGGTTCCGCCTCTCCGTCGCCGTTTTGTAATTTCCAATGGCTGCCTCCTTCCCAGCCTCCGGAGCCCGGCCCCTCCGGGCGTTCTGCCTCTCCGTCGCCGTTTTGGAACTTCCAACGGCCGCCTCCTTCTCGGCCTCCGGAGCCCGGCCCCTCCGTGCCCGTTTCCGGGGTTCTGCCTCTTCGTCGCTTTTTTGGAACTTCCAATGGCTGCCTCCCTTCCGGTCTCCGGAGTCCGGCCCCTCTGTTGCCATTTCGGGGTCCGTCCCTCCTTGGCTATTTTGGACATCCGAGAGCCTGCCTCCTTCCTAGCTGTTTTGAACATCCGGGAGCCTGCCTCCTTCCTGGCTGTTTTGAACATCCGGGAGCCTTCCTCCTTCCTGGCTGTTTTGGCTTCCATCCACTGTCTTCCTTCTGACTTTCTTCCGCCGTCTTTTCTGCCCTCTGGCGCCGCACCCTTGAAGCACGCATTAATGTTTATGGTCCAAATGAGCTCCAAATATGAATATCAAGATATTTTGATGATGCATGGATAGATCTAACAGGAAATTTGTAGGTTTGACTGACGTTTTCCTTAACTCATGTATACATGCACTTACGACACTTCGTATTTGCAGGAGTCAAGAAGCCTTCCATAGGTCTATCAAAGAGGCCCATTGAGGGAGTTGTCCTACCTTTTTCCAGATGGTGATGATTTCTAAGGTGCTTTCTGCCCGTAGCAAGGGCCACCAATCCATTGATGCCAGTTGTCGATGAGCTTGTTTGATCCAAGTAAGACTGCAAGCACATCAAGCAAAAGGAAGCTTTTAGGCAGTTTCAGCTATAGTAAAAGGGCAATCAGCTAAATGACAAAATTGCTATAGTAACTAGCACTAGATGACAAAACAGGGAAAAGACAAGGAATGTATTTTAAATTGTTGGATATTGTGGGGTAGGTGAAACCCTAATGTAATTGAATCTGAGCCACTTAATACAAATTGATCCTAGCCATTCATTTGGGCTTTGAAAACTATAAATAGGGGCTTGCCCCTCATTTGTAAGTGTTGGAGAGCTGTTGTAAAAAGCATTTGCAGCAATAGAAGACAACATTGCATGATTTTATGGATGTTTTCTTTGATTTTGCTTATCTTGCATGCATAGTTTTTCCTTCCATGTTAGTTTTAGTGTTAGTTTCTTGAATCGCGTGGTGATGGTGTTTGCTGTTTTAGTATTTGAGATTTACAGCTCATGCTTTTTGTGGTTCATTGATGATGAGTCACTTTGCAAAGCTAGTCTGAGCTCATTACTTCATTGCTGCAACTTAGTTCAATTACATGTGCATGATGTGCATGTGCAATTTGAAAATCTGCAGTCCTTAGAAGATTGCACTGGTTTTGTGCAACTATAGGTTTCTCTTGGCCAAGCAAAACCTAGTTTAGGAAGTCTGTCTACTTTAGCAGCCACCATTGTTACTGTTCATTCGTAGCTTAGGATTAGAATAGATTTCTTAACCATTCTCCTTTTTCTATTTCTTTTAATCCTTGGTTAGAGTAGGATCCAAAGCATCACCATGAAGCTAAATCAGATGAATTTGATGAGTTTTAGCTTGCTGTTTTGAGTGGACAACCACTGTTCATTCACTTCCAGCACTTTGAAACTACATTTGCAAACCCAACTTCCATGCTTTGTAACTCATCCGTAAGACCGCCTTGTGATTCCAGCAAATCACATCAAACTACTAAGGTATCTAAGCACTGTCATGACCTGACATCTGAGAGACCTTGGGATAGTGTTCTGCAATTCGATTGTGGAAGATTGTCTTTCAAGAGAGATAGTGCACCTATGCACTACCTGTGTTGAAAAGTGCATAAAAAACACATCAACAAAACTGGTGCTAGAAGGAGGGCTGATACGTTGGGAATTCAAAGCTGAAGGTTGGAAGTGATTCATTTTATGCCCTCCTCCTCCTAACGCCATCAACAGAACTGGTGCTAGAAGGAGGGCATGACATGTTGAGGCTACGAAGCTGAAAGATGGAAATCGAAGGGAGCACTTGCAAAGAAGAAATTTGAGATAGGGAGATCTCTTTCAATTCAAAAGTAAGAAAATTTTGAAGGAAAACAAGAGCTAAGTCGAAATGGAGCAGCATTTGCAAATCAACATCACTCAGCTACATGCAAATTTGAACAAGAGACTGAAGAAGCCATTGGAGCAATTTGCATTGGCGGATAGATGTCAGATCCATTGCACTTGCAGGCATAGTGAATTGGGATGTCTAACATTCTTGGATAGAATTGAGAAGGTCTTGCAGGGAGAAATTCCCTTTTGAGAAATATTCCAGCCCTTGGCCCCCACAGACCCAGAGGAATAATTGACAACCATGGCAGCTAAGGCATTCAAGGAGTTGATCCAGGAAAATTTGAGTAGCAAGGATGGACCAAGATTGGAGGAAATATTAATGTCTTGTTGGTGCAAATTTCACAATGCACCCCACTCCGAATTCACTTGCTCGTCATGCACAAAAATCATCGCTCAAGCTAGGGGTTGTTCAAACAAGTTGGAGCAGCCAACTCTCAATGAGGAGAAGTTATCCAATGAGGTAGAAGAGTTGTCAACATCTGAAGGACAGCAAAATAAAAATGAACCAAGAAATTTGACACAAGTTGGTGTTGGGACAACAGACATGGAAAATGAAAACCAAGAGGGAGGAGTTGAAAGTCTTGGGATAGCAACGTGCATTGATGAAAATCTGATTATAACTAGTTTAGAAGACTTTCCCTCCATTGAAGAAGATCAGTCCTCCACTCAAGAAGAGGGATTGGCGGTTGGAGATGAATCAAACGAGTTTGTAGTAGTTTGTGCTGGGGCAGCAAATGAAAATGCTGAAAATCAAGAAGAAGAGGAGGCTGAAAGCCTTGGGGCAGCAAAAGGAGATGATCAAAGCATAAGCAAAATCAAGTCAGAAGACCTCTCCTTCATAAATGGAAGTGATCGAGAATCTGAAAATGCAGATTTGGGGGAGTGGGAACAATCACTCGCTATGGCTGTCTACCATCATGCTTCTCTTTCAAGTGATGAGGAGGACCCGATCATGGATAGATATGACTAGCTCATCTCCAGACTAGCGAGGGATTGGACTAAGTTGAAATACCAAGTGGATTTGGAGATATTGTTGATCCCAAATTGGTGTCAACTCCATGATTCATCGCACTCATAGCTCACATGTAAGTTATGCCAAGAGGCCATTGAGCAAGTCAAGGGACAAGGGGCACAACTAAGCACATCACCTCACGTAGCCACTTCAAGGGTTGATGAAGAAGACCAAAATCCCAAATCAAGTGATGGCTTAGCTGAAGGTGGTCCTCAAGAGGATGTTGGGGCAGCAATAGAGGGACAACAATACAGTCTCAGACTTCTGAGTGATGAAGTAGATCAAGTGGGAATGCTGTCCACCAGTCATCAAGAAGTTTTTCCTCTTGAAGAGCAGTTATATGCCATGGATGGTGGGAATTTTAGCGAGTCTTTGGAGGGAAATTGTGTAGTAGACTTTGGTCCTCTTGATGAGGTGCCATCGATTGACGACTTCTTTCCATTGGGAGCTGCACTACGGAGGTATGCTCATGTCGAGGAAGAGCACATCCCAGAAGACGATAGTGATGAATACATACTCCTTGAGCCCCTGAATAGTGATGCGTTAGAGTTTCCAGATTGGGAGAGGAGCTCCTTCTCCATTTACAGCGATAGTGACCAAGAGGAAACAAGTGGGCATTATGAGGAGATACATGAACAACAAAAGGAAGAAGATAAAGGTGGAGGTGTTTCGATGGCTGCCAACAAATATGACGAGCTTGGTCAACCGTGGGCTACAACTGAGGGTCATTTCGCCTCAATCCGTGCAGATTTTCCTTCACAACCAGAGAGCTGCAATGAGACAGATTCATGCATGTCATCGTCCCATGACACTGAACATCACAAAAATAAGGCTGACACCTGGGAAAGGAGATGGGACAACATGCTGCCTCTTGAAGATAGCAATCAAGAAAAGGTTTTGGCAATGGAAACCCACACAGATGAGGTGTTCCTCCTTCAAGAACAACCAATTGGGACTGTGGATCTTGCTCACAGCTTGGAAGAGTTGTTTGCTGCCCCGTCCTCCAAGCCTTATGCAAGCTTAAGGTCCACAGTGCTGCACCCTCCACCGTGCCCGCCCGAGACTGCCAATGCAACGATCAAGGATGTTGTGCTCGCTCTCAACTGTCCAATGCTGCCATCTCCGTATGATGACATCCAGGTTTTATCCTTCCTTGCCCCTATTATTTCTCATAACTGCACTTATTATTTTGATTATGGGAATGAGGGAAAACAAACATGTTTATGGATTAACCATGGGTTCAATGGGCCTCCTCAATTGCTGATTTTTCATGATGACATGGTTGAACTTGAGTGCTACAACATTGAATTTATTTTTTCAGAATATAAAGATAAATTTGCATGGTTAAGAACGATAACGATTGCCTATTTGTTTGTGCATGCTTTGCAAAATCCAATGAGTGTTAATGTCAACTCGCTTTGCCTAAACGTAGTGCTTTGTAAATATCTTTGTACATAGCTCATTTTTTAGTAGTATAGGTTTCCTGTAAATACCCCGCTTTCCCGCTTTCCTTAGGTTAGTTGGTTTGATGTTGGTTGCTTGCTTTTTTGGTTGTTTGTTTTCGTTTGCTTTCACTTTATTGCTGCTTTCCTCGGGGTCCCTCTGCTTTTAGCTGGGCACATCTGTGCACACAACAACCATACTTATCGCCTGGGGTTGTTCTACGTATTTCTTTGTCAAAATCTAATCAAGTCTTCAGAGTGGATGGTGAAGGTCTTATGTTAGTGTCAAGCGATCTGGGTGTTTAATTCAAAGAGGATAAGTTGTTGGTTTAGTCTGACTTTGACGTATTCTGAAATCTTATAGCTCTTACACATTTTAAGAATTCGACTGTCACTATAGGGCCTTTTGTGAAGTCTAGTTAAGTGAAAAATCTAAAATTCTGTTCTAGCGCCACTATGATTCTCAGCCCTGAGCGCGAGCTTCAATGCTTGTGGGATGAAATAAAAGAGCTGAAAAGAGAAAAGAAAGAAAGAAAGAAAACATTGAAAATTAAAAGAAAGAGAAAATTTAACTTTTTAGGGGTATTCGAACAACTCTATCGGGGCTATGGACGCCTGGCCGGTAGTAGAGCAATGTTCGGGAGAATCACAGTGATAACCTCGTCGGGGCTATGGATGCCTGACTGGTAGCGAGACAATGTCCCGGATGCTTTTGGAGTTAGAATAAACTACATAGCTTAACTGAACAGAGCTTGGGTTCCTGTAGCAACTGAAAGATGGGAATTAACGCAAATACACACACTTGGATTTTCAGCATACTGAAGGTTGGGTTGGCTAATGGTTTTGATCCTTTGGTTGGGTGTCTAGTTTGTTTGCCCTAGCGTGAAGGTCAGAACCAGAGATTCTGGGTTCGTGATTCCAGTTTTTCATCAAAATGCTCGAGAGCATTTCTCAAGCGAGTCGCCATTTGTTGTGCATGTTTTACACACACGCCCCGCCGTAGGTAGGGACCCCCTTTTTTTGCTCCTGACAGGCTATTTTGCTCCTATCTTGTTTTGCGTGCCCCATTTCTGAGCCCAAATTGGTCATGTGCCATCAAGCGATCAAATCCCCTACCGAAATTCACATACTTGGGGTATTCAAATCTATGGAGAAATAAAGTCCCCCATCCCCTTTCTGCCTTTTGTCTTGCTTTGGTTGTTTCAGAAACGTCTGTGGACCCCTGTCGGTCCAGTTTCTACATTTTTGGCTTTGGGGACAACTTTTTGGTGGATTTGGGATGCGTTTGGGATGTTTCGATGAACTGCCAAGGTTTCGTTAACATTTGGTTAAATTTCGGTGGTTCCGGAGCTTCGACCCTCTTTGGCTATTTTGGAAACATTCGTGGACCCTCGTTGCTCCCGTTTCCTCATTTTTGACTTTGGGCTCACTCTTTTTTGTATCGGGGATGTGTTTAAAATACGTAAATGAACTGCCAATGTTTCGTCAATGTTCGGTTAAGTTTCGATGGTTTCAGAACTTTCCCTCTGGAATTCCCTTCCTCCTTGGCTGTTTGGAAACATCCGTGGACCCCCGTCGCTCCCGTTTCCTCATTTTTGACTTTGGGGTCACTCTTTTTTGTATCAGGGATGTGTTTGATGTGCGTAGATGAACTGCCAAGGTTTCGTCAAAGTTTGGTTAAATTTCGGTAGTTTCGGAGCTTTGTCCCCCTTTTGCTGTTTCGAGCATCCGTTGGCTCAGGGCGACCTAGCCTCCGAAGCCTAGCCCCTCCATGGCCATTTCCGCGGTTCGGCCTCTCCGTCGCCATTTTGGAACTTACAACGGCTACCTCCTTCCCGGCCTCCAGCCCGGCCCCTCTGTGGCCGTTTTCAGGGTTCCGCCTCTCCGTCGCCGTTTTGGAACTTCCAACGGCTGCCTCCTTCCCGGCCTCTGGAGCCTGGCCCCTCCGTGGCTATTTTTGGGGTTCTGCCTCTCCGTCGCCATTTTGGAACTTCCAACAGCCGCCCCCTTCCCGACCTCTGGAGCCCGGCCCCTCTGTGGCCATTTCCAGGGTTTCGCCTCTCCGTCGCTGTTTTGGAACTTCCAACGACCGTCTCCTTCTCGGCCTCCGGAGCCCGGCCCCTCCATGCCAGTTTCCGGGGTTCTGCCTCTCCGTCGCCATTTTGGAACTTCCAACGGCTGCCTCCCTTCCGGTCTCCGGAGTCCGGCCCCTCTGTGGCCATTTCTGGGGGTTCGTCCCTCCTTGGCTGTTCTAGACATCCGGGAGCCTGCCTCCTTCCTGGCTATTTTGAACATCTGGGAGCCTGCCTCCTTCCTGGCTGTTTTGGCTTCCATCCGCTGTCTTCCTTCTGACTTTCTTCGGTCGTCTTTTCCGCCCTCTGGTGCTCGCACCCTTGAAGCACGCATTAATGTTTATGGTCTAAATGAGCTCCAAATATGAATATCAAGATATTTTGATGATGCGTGGATAGATCTAACAGGAAATTTGTAGGTTTGACTAACGTTTTCCTTAACTCATGTATAAATGCACTTACGACACTTTGTGTTTGCAGGAGTCAAGAAGCCTTCCGTAGGTCTATCGAAGAGGCCCATTGAGGGAGTTGTCCTACCTTTTTCCAGATGATGATGATTTCTAAGGAGCTTTCTACCTGAAGCAAGGGCCACCAATCCATTGATGTCAGTTGTCGATGAGCTCGTTTGATCCAAGGAAGACCGTTGCAAGCACATCAAGCAAAAGGAAGCTTTTAGGCAGTTTCAACTATAGTAAAAGGGCAATCAGCTAAATGACAAAATTGCTATAGTAATTGGCACTAGATGACAAAACAGGGAAAAGACAAGGAATGTATTTTAAATTGATGGATATTGTGGGGTAGGTGAAACCCTAGTGTAATTGAATCTGAGCCACTTAATACAAATTGATCCTAGCCATTCATTTGGGCTTTGAAAAACTATAAATAGGGGCTTGCCCCTCATTTCTAAGTGTTGGAGAGCTGTTGTAAAAAGCATTTGCAGCAATAGAAGACAACATTGCATGATTTTATGGATGTTTTCTTTGATTTTGCTTATCTTGCATGCATAGTTTTTCCTTCCATGTTAGTTTTAGTGTTAGTTTCTTGAATGCGAGTGGTGATGGTGTTTGCTATTTTAGTATTTGATGGATTTCCAACTCATGCTTTTTGTGGTTCATTGATGATGAGTCACTTTGCAAAGTTAGTCTGAGCTCATTACTTCATTGCTGCAACTTAGTTCAATTACATGTGCATGATGTGCATATGCAATTTGAAAATCTGCAGTCCTTAGAAGATTGCACTGGTTTTGTGCAACTGTAGGTTTCTCTTGGCCAAGCAAAACCCAGTTTAGGAAGTCTGTCTACTTTAGCAGCCACCATTGTTACTGTTCATTCGTAGCTTAGGATTAGAATAGATTTCTTAACCATTCTCCTTTTGCTATTTCTTTTAATCCTTGGTTAGAGTAGGATCCAAAGCATCACCATGAAGCTAAATCAGATGAATTTGATGAGTTTCAGCTTGCTGTTTTGAGTGGACAGCCATTGTTCATTCACTTCCAGCACTTTGAAACTGCATTTACAAACCCAACTTCCATGCTTTGTAACTCATCCGTAAGACCGCCTTGTGATTCCAGCAAATCACATCAAACTACTGAGGTATCTAAGCACTGTCATGACCTGACATCTGAGAGACCTTGGGATAGTGTTCTGCAATTCGATTGTGGACGATTGTCTTTCAAGAGAGGTAGTGCACCTACGCACTACCTGTGTTGAAAAGTGCATAAAAAACACATCAACACATCTTAGTGGAAAATGTATATAATTTATATTGTAGTGGAAAATGTATATAGTTAACTAACTCTAATTGTTTCATTAAACCACTCACCTTCTTTTGTTGGTATAAATAAACTACTATGCATCAATAGAATACACTACATCCTTCATATTTACCAACATCTAGTATCAAAGTTTGGGGAAGCGATTACTAAAGAGGTGCTTGTGCGATCATTTGTTGGGAATTTCAAAATTTAGTAGGTCAATGCTTGTTGAAATGCTATTGCATAGTTGAAATACTGGAAGGTATATTTTTCTTTCCATGTAAGGTGTGTGTGGATAGGAGAATAGAAGTGCAAATGATTTAAAATGTAAATAGGTACCGATGACCATCCCACAACCATATTTTCAAGGTTTTTAAATTTGATGGCTTGCAAGATCAAGAACATGGAATTGGAGTTTATCAGTGTAATAATGGTGAAATGACTTCTATTCTTTTCCCTCTTCTCTTTATTTGGTCATTTTTGTAGTAACTAGAAAATCATTAATGTTATGCATTATCTATCCCAATTTATTATGCTGATAGATGGGGTGCAGTATGATCTATGAGATATCAATTGGGTAAGTAAGGGTTTATAAAAATTAATAATCATTGCAGTTTTATCTTTATTTATGAAGGAATTTGTAGGTAGAGACAAGGAAAAATAGTTACCTTTGTAGCCTATCATCCTCAACATCTAAATCAATTTTTTCACTACAAAGAAGTTGGTCAAAATTTCCCTTATATATACTCAATCTCACCTCTCATGAAATGAGTTAACATACAACATAAAAGTTTTTTTTAGGTAGTTTTCTTTCTTTCTAAGTTTGATTTATCATCCAAATGTAGAAGAGCAATGAATTGCATAAGTGAGTTGGTGAAATTTGTGGATTTTCAAGTGAATAAATTCAAACATGAACATTCATCATAATAATGTTCTGATGATTTTGTATGTGGAGTGATGTTGGTGGATGATTATTTGAAATGTTTTATTATACAAAGAGGATTAATGTAGTAAGTGATACTTATGTTTATGTTGATGATATCTAACTCCACAAGTGTTGCTAAGGTCTTCACAAGTTTAACCTTATGAATTCCAAGCATGCCTTTGTGAAATGGCATGTTGGTGAGAGTGTGGAATAAGGAGAGTTATCCATAGGCCAAAAGGATGATGACCCATAAATTCATCCAAACTATATTTGTAAAATCATTCTTTTCCAATATATGAGAGTTCATAAATGGTTACATAGTCATTTGAATGCATCTCTTAAATTTAACAATAGCTTAGAGATATGTTTTTTTTGCAAGAGTAGATGCAACTCAAATTAATTTTATGAGTATTATAATATGTCAAGTAGGTTATATATCTTTCCTAAGATGATTCAATTAAGTAATTTATCTTCTTACTACTGGTGCTTGGGAAAGTGTATTCCAAAACATTAAAATAGATGTTGAGGGTCTTGTCAATATGTTTATTGATGTTGCTAATTGATATTCAACCAGTTATACTTGGAATTTAGAGGATATATTTGTTACACCTGATGAGGCCTCCAAAGATTCATCCAAGATACCAAACAAATAAAGTGTAACAACATCACATTCGAGACTAGTGGCACTAGAGAATAGAGGAATCTCCATTATCTCAAGTTATCTTTTCACTTTCAGATGGTGCTTTGCATGAGAAGCACTTTTGGCTTTAATTTCTTTCTTTTCCTTATTGTTGTTGAAATATTTAAAGATAAATATATTGTGAAGTTTATTTTTTGGAGACAGGTAAGCGATTTTGTGAAGAGCTTAGTATGGATGGTTTTCTAGAGAATTCATGAGACTGTGATGAAAAATTATACCTTTGCAGGGGTCAATGAGACAACTTGGTGGATGGTTGTCCAAGAATTAGGGTCTGTGATTCGAGAGTTCATGGGAGAAAGAACTTGATAATTCAACTTGAAGCTATACCTTTATGACAGTCACAAGGAATCTCGATGGAGTTCCATTTGATTTAGAATTGGTTTCTTCAAGGAATATTTTCTCAAGAATGCATATCTATTTTGTAATCAACAAGTGTGAAATCCCCCAGATCACATAGATAATTGGCAGGCACAATGAACACATAAATTGCATAAGGTTAATCTTTATATTTAGATAGTCAGAGGTCAACATATATATAGGATAAATATCTCGAGATAGGAGAAATATCCCAACATGAGGTGTTGAGGTGTATATACACCTCTATATAGTCTAGCTCATGAGGAAAATACCAGCTTGCAAATTAAATGCCTAAGTAGGCTTAGGTTAGCTTGTGGATATGCAAGCATTAAGTATACATTGACACCCCCTTAAGCATAACTTAGGTGGGCACAAAAAATAATGTAAATTTGAGTTACGACAACAAGGCCTAATAAGGTACTCATTTACAATTAAAACTCTCAAATAAAGTGGGGAAAGATAGAAAACCCAATGGAAAAAAACTATCCTCCAAAAAGAGAGTAATAATAAACATTTTATAAAACAAGAGAAGTAATACAATAGTTCTTGCAATAACTTAGAGAATGTGTCCTTTTGACTTCTCTTTTTCCTTTTTAGTGTATGTAGATGATGAAGATCCATAATTTACAATGTTACTATCCTCAATGATTTGAGTAAAACCATTTATTTGTTTCTTTATACAATCAAATTCATTATGCCCCAATTTCTTACAAAAGGAACACTTGACATATTTCTTAGTATTTTCCTCCTTTTGTGATTTTCCCCTTTGTATTTCCTTATCTTTTCTTTCTTCATTTTTGTTTTTGAATCCTTCAAATTTTACACTTTCAGCTACTAAAGCATGTGGCTTGTAGGATACTATGGTCCCCATCTAGATGAGTTTATCTTGTTCTCTGACCAAATCAGCAATAAATTCATCTATAATTGGCATAGACCAATTAGAATCCAAATCCCTTTTTGTAGAATACAATGTTGGCACAAAAATAGAATAAGAAGATCCCAACTTGGAAAGAGTTGATAAGATGAGTTGATTATCTTTCTTCTCAATTCCACATTCCTTAAGCTAATGGCCTTTAATATCATCAACTTTCCCAAATGAATTCTCAAGAGCTGACCATACTTCATGTGGGCTTTTCAATGCCTCCACATGAAATTGAAGTTCTTTTGAAAGACATAAACACAAGAATCCAAAAGCTTGGTCACACTTATTGAACCACTTTTCCTTGTCCTTGGTAGCATTTGGTTCCTTTTCAGTACCCATTGTAACTCTATACAAGCCTTTGTTCTTGAGTGTAAGTTGTATATGCAACTTCCACTCATGGTAGTTAAAAGGTGTAAGAGGGTTAATCACTTGATTGGGCTCCATGCTTGATTAGGTTAACAAATTTTTTTAGGAACTTGAGAAAAGAAATTTGGAGTATTTTAATCATAACTCTCTCTAATATAACCCCCTTTCTAATAATTTTGATTTTCCCCCTTGTTTAGCATTTTATGTTAGTGCATGTATTGCTTACAAAAATAAGGTGAAAGATGGCACTTTATATTTAGTAAACAATCACCCAAAATTTGTAAATGTTTGAAAAAACAAGTACTTTAAAAAGCACTATTATGTTTTCACTTCTTGCAATTTAACACTAAGTTTGTATTTACAAAGGATAGGAAAACAAATATTTTTTAAAAAGGTTTAGAGAGAGGGGTAAAGAAAAATATAAGCCCTCATGGGTTGGAATAAACTAGGAGCCAAAAAATCCCATATGACCAGGGGAAATGGTTGTTGCCACAAAAGACCATGCTAAGTAGTGCACCCCTATTTCTGGTTGAAATTTTTCCTCTCACCATAAAAGAGATTCCCTATGGTTTGATGTCAGATTTCAATCTTCACCAAACCTCCACAAAGGTTTTTATAGTTCTCCAACTCCTAGTCACTGATTTTAGGGTAGATTTAAATCGCCCTTGACAGTAGATATGATTTTCCCTTGATTTGTGCCCTCCTTCTAGGTTTCAAACACCTCTACAACAAAAGTTGTGACCCCTGCAATAAATCCACTACCTACAAAAAAAGGATTTATGCTCTGATGATGCCTTTGTACAACAAAATTGCGCCTCTAATGGCGTTGCTATTGCAATCGCTGATTCACCACTAATTTGAGGGTGAAACAGACATTGCAATGCAAAAATAGAGGGGAGAAACATAGAAATGGCAGAGGATACAAAGGATTTACATGTGAATGCATTGAACTGAGCAAAAATGTGTACAATGTCACTAAAACCATGGGTTTGTGGCCTAGATCAGCCCCCAAAACAATGGCATCCACAACAAATTTTTTTCCCTTTGATTAAAAATGATGTGTTTCCTCCATGCACACCTAGCTTTGATGAGATTCAACTATAAACAATAGTCCATCTCAACAGAGGATCGAATTCACATGCCTTTGCATGGGTCAATTATGGCCTGATAAATAGAAATAATTTTGAATGCCCAAATAGAGATTTTAATCATTGGGTTGAAGACTTTTCCTGTAGGATAAAATTATCTCCAATGGCTCTGATACCATGTGAAATCCACGAGATCACAAAGATAATTGACAAGCATAATGAACACATAAACTGCATAAGGTTGATTTTTATATTTAGACAGTCAGAGGTCAACATATATAGGATAAATATCCCAGCATAGGAGAAATATCCTAACATGAGGTGTTGAGGTGTATAGATACCTCTCTAGTCTAGCTCATGAGGAAAATATTAGCCTACAATAAATGCCTAAGTAGGCTTAGGTCAGCTTGTGGATATGCAAGCATTAAGTACATACACTGACAACAAGTTTTTTTATGTAAGTCTCAAGGGGGGTCCCTTGGTAAGGTGAATTCTAAGGTTTTAGGGATACATTTATAGGAATAATATAATAAGGGGTAATGTTAGCATAATGTTTCTATTACCTTGTAGTAGAAAGTTTATACCATTTACATTGTAGTAGAGAGTGTATACAATTAACTAATTGTAACTATTTCATTCAAACATTCACCTTATTTTGTTTGTATAAATACCCTACAAAGCATCATGAAATACACTACATCCTTTATATTTGATAATAGCTTGTATGATATAATACCATACTATTTTAGGATGGGATGATTCCATATGACATCTTAGTTGACTAGTTTTATTGCATTGGTCGCACTATGCTAGAAGATGGTAGTAAATGTGTATATTTATACTGGCTACTACGTGATGATATATAGATCACCCTTATGCATTATATTATAATTGCAACCATGCCACTCATCTAGATAAAAAAATTGACGGTTGAGACACACACCTCCATGGTGGCTTCATAAATACCATCCGTAAAATGGAGGGTCAATACACCATGTGTTCTTGGGCACAAAGCTTGTTTTCCCATCTTTATTATGATTTAGGTTGCTATGTTCATTACATGACACATAATGTTTGATGACTTGCACCCTCCTCTAGCTATGGTAATTTTATTATACCACATGCACATGACCCATGATATTCTTGATTGAGCTATTATGGATGCTCCTTGGAGCACATGCCTACCCTTAAGGACACCATGACAGTTTGGTGATTTTTTTATATTAGCATGTGGTACTTGATAGATTTCAAGTTGTAAATTTTGTATGGAGACCAGATATGAGGCTATAGTATTGGTCTAATTGGTCCCCAAAAGTAGACACGATGTAGAAAGATTGATTTCTCATTAGTCACCATGACTATACTGTGAAGCTCTCTTATTATGATCAAGTGACCTTATATTTTGTTCATCCACAAAGAGTCCTTATTTCCCAATCAATATATACTTAGTCAACACATAGCATAACCAAGACTTGAGACATGGATCAAATGGCCAGCATGGACATTGCTTTGAGTGATTCCAATGACGAGGAGTGACACATGTGAGCTCATTTGACAAGTGGGTGAATAAGTGGCAAGTGTACATTCAATAGGTGGTCTCAAGTCATCAGAACACATGTCTCAACAATATGAAGTGAGATAAAAGTAAACTAAACCTAAGTAATATTAAGCTAGGTGTGAATGGGTCAATATTACAAAGGTGGTATCCTATTTGTAGACATGGAAAATTAACATTATGCATTCGATTGAATTCAGTCAAATTAGGTCTCACATGAGGCCCATTCATCACTTTCATCCATTCATTAAATAATCTCATTTCCTAAGGTCATTTATCAAATAAACACTATCATCATCCTTTTAATAAATCAAAATTCTATTTAAATCAAATCCTAAATCATATTCCATCATTTTCTAATTCAAATAAATCAAATATCAAAGTCCTAAAATTCAAATTCATCCTAATCATTATCCTAGCTAATTAATCCTGATCTAATGCTAATCTCACCCACTTGCATTCTCTAGATTTGGCCACTTGCACACGAAATTGTATTTAATTGATTTATCAAAATATTTATTTTCAACTTGGCATAAAGGAAGAATATTCTCCAAGTTTGAATCTGCCCCCAAGTGGACATGTACACCCAATAGAGCATTTATGAGGCCTTACATGTCTCTTACATGTCCCCTTCCAAAGTCAAAATCAACATTTATTGCCAATTTGAATTCAAATTTTCCCTCTCATGGGCACTCTTCCCAAATCTTGCAAATAGATCAACCAATCACATGATGATAAGTGTCCTTTCATTGGTCCAATCTTAGTCCCACATTGGTCTCTCTT
Organism: Sequoia sempervirens; assembly: GCA_007258455.2. Lineage (NCBI taxonomy): Eukaryota > Viridiplantae > Streptophyta > Pinopsida > Cupressales > Cupressaceae > Sequoia > Sequoia sempervirens. Next base: position 53,254,799 of record VDFB02353493.1, read on the forward strand.
CAACACTTAGCATTTTGAAAATCTTTAAATAGAAGCTTCATCTTTGAGCAACTCCTCCACAATTTCATCCAAAAAGGATATGCAAAGTTACTCTCCTTGAGAACTAATTTCGCTCATCATTTCCATTGCATCATCATCATCTAAGCTTATCAATCAAGGATTGGGAAAGGGTCACTAACACATGTGACACCAATCCAATATGAGATAGATTGATTTCATGTTTTTAATAGTATGCTATTATGTGTCTTATTATTGGATAGCATTTAAAAACATGTTAGATATCTCATATGGATGTTGAATGTTTGCTTTGCTTGAATACTAATCATACTTGTCTATGTTAGTTATTAACCAAATGCAGATTTTCACATCCACAAAATGGCACTAGAAGGAGGGCTATAATGAAAAATCAAAAAAGTGTTAATTCTCCACCACATCTACATCTATTCACATGGCTATCTTTTCTTTCTGTTGCAATGCTTTCTTTAATCATAGTGGCTATCTTTTCTAAAAGAAAAGTCAGAAGCGGGAAATTATGGGCAAAAGTCATTTTTAAAAGTTACAAGCCCGCCACTTACCAGCTCGAATGCCTTGTCTATGCTTTTACCCCGCTATGATTCTTGAGACTGTATTTACATGAGGTAGACTGTCTAATAGTTACGAGTTTTTTTTATACTCCTAGACTGTCAAATATTCCACATGCTTTGTCCATGCTTTTGGAATATTAAACAGTTCACGTGCCTTGTTTATGCTTCCATTTGGTCTATCCATTTGAATACTGTGTCATATCCCCATCCTCATTAGTGCCCTAATCATATTTCCATTTTTTTTTCATCTCGACGCTGATGTTTAAGGTTACCCTAGTTATCATAATTTGATCTATTGTCTGGACTGCTTCCCAGTCGTTCCCTCACAAGCCTCTTCCTACCTGTCAAAGGTGTTCTATCTACACATGCTTCATCTAGTACAGATGCGAGTTTCTTCACAACCTGTCCACTGCGCCCTAGGGTAACTGTGACTCTGGGCTAAGACATCAATTCTTTGAAATCTGCACTCCAAAATCCCTTCAAACCCTGCTACTTAACTTTCCAGAAAAGCTTAAAGCAGATCTTCCGCTACTCTCTGGAGCCCTTTGGTAACCTTCAGCAATGCATCGATCGAGTGTTCATCAACACAACAGCAACTGTGCTCCACTCTGCTCTGCTCTATTGTTTGCTGAAGTCGATCAACTGCCCTGTAAAATGCAGCGTTGAAGGGAAGAGAAGGAAATGTTTAGAAATGAGCCTTATTTTTCACAGCAGTTGACGGGAAGAGAAAATGGTAAGAAAGTAAATCCTCAAATGACAGAAAGAAAGTTATGATAGGAGGACGTTGTCTAAGGTTGCTAAGTCTTTTTGTGTAGAACCTGACATTCATGGCACTTTCTGAAATCACATTTTCTGTGAAGCACTTTAATGAAAATCTCACATGTTGTGTATATGCTATGACAGGTAAACAGCTGACATGTTATCTTGAATGACAACTTTATTTCAGATTGTGATGGCAATGAATAGGTGTAGGTGATGATGAATATCATTCAGCAGTTAGTGCCAGCACGCGGTATCTATCCTTTCAGGCGTTCAATGAGACTACAAGTCTTTGAGGCATTCTGTCAAATAGCTTACATGTGATCTGACTATTTTTTTTATATATATATCTGTCAATGCTCCTAAGACTGTTCATTTAAACTTTGAATAGGTACCAATATTTTCATTTATATGCAGAATATATTTACTTGTTCACCACATGCAAGTATCATTACTGCAAATTCAAAATGCAATTATGAAAAAGTTGATGAGACGCGTGACTTGCTTACCATAAGTGACTTCCAACACACTATCTAGGAGTGTGACTTCCAACACACTGTCTAGGGGTGTGTTCTTTACGCCTACCAGTTACATTAGTTTGAATAACTTTGGGCACGATTTTCTAACCTGCCAAATGCATTTGCTTGAAAGTGTCATTCAAATGCGCATGTCTTGTCATTTTTTTCTGTCAAACAATTCACATCCCTTGTCTATGTTTTCAGCATTCTGTCAAATAGTCTATATGTCTTCTCTATGCTTTTAATATCGGTTGTGTTTGTTGTTTTGTGCATTCTAAATGCATTAGCTTCAAAGTTTACATATGTTCAGTTATCCTTATTGAATATTGATTAAATGCATGATGAAAACCAAATATTTTCCTGTATTGGACATTGACTATCATTATTGAATATCACTTGAAAGAAGATATCCAGGGATGCTATAAAGTTGTTATGGAACAATATCTCTGTAGAAATCATTGATCTATTGAGCACTTGATGACTATTACTCAATCTACAAACTTTAATGATCGGGATTGAATGCATTAAATTGTCGGCTGGGGAAAGCACACAAGCATCAAATACATGTTAATTAATGCATAAACAGCCACTAAGTTCGAGGACCAGCTATTGGTGTGAGATGACTAACGTGCTCCTTGTGATTTGATATTTTTTTTTATGCATTCGATTGGAATTGTTGGCTTCTAGATGCATATTATTCTCCATGATATTATTGGATAGTGGATCTGCAACTTACATCTTGCTGTCATGCATAGTATTTGAGTTGTTGGCAGGATTTTGTAGATCTAATAACTTATTCTTTGTAGATCAATGTCATTATGGAAAGTAACCAAGCATTTAATCTAACTACAGTTACTGTAGTGTTTACTTGAGCCATCATATTTTATGAGTATTTTATGCCTTGTAAAAGGGAAAAATCATTTTCTGTTGAGTTCAATAAAGTTGTTCAATCTATAATTGATTTTGTTTTACTAACTTATAATTGTTGGGTGCAGATTGCTAGGGTGGAATCTATCGATCAGCTATAGTTGTTAAATTCTATCTACTTCTCATGAAGACAGATAAATCACAAATAGATTTGAGTTGGAAAAGAGGACATTAAAATTGAAAAAGCATTTTTAAATTCTTATCATAATAGCTTGCAACGTCCATTTCATGCTTTAGTTTTCAGTTTCAAGTCAACTAGATCATTGATTTTCTTTTTGAAGTTGGTTTAAAATTGAACCATAGAAACTGACTAGACTTCATTTTTGGGTTAAAATTGAACAAGACAAATTTCACACTTCATCTTAGTGCTTTAAAATGAACTCATCATTGCTTTGAGGCTAAAACGAACAAGTGTTTTAATTGTGTGATTTTGTCTTTGATGCATTTTGCGTGCGTATCCTCTCCCCTTGCGCTTTGTCCAATCTAGGGTGCAAGAGAAACACTCAAAATACATTTTATTGCTTTGAAACACTTCGATTTTGGGCTTAAAATTGAACAATATCTTGTGCGAGTGTGAGTAGGGGCATTTTTGTGTACATTCTCTTTCTTTGTGCCATCAAAGATTGATCGAGTTACGAATTGTGTCTTTGCTTGCTTTTGTTTATCTTAGAGGGCCTGCCTTGGGGAAAAAGTACTCACCCAAGGGAATGACTCAACTCGTAACACTCTAAAGCCAAGAGTATTTCTAGCCGGGATATAAATGTGGGTATTGGTTAAACACCATTATCATGCGATTGGCTCCAACAAGATGGATCCGAAAGGGGACTCTTGTCGTATGGGTCAATCTCCACGAACGGAAAGTCCTTACTAGAACCCATGTGCTAGAATTGGTGAAAATCCTTGATCTATTTGTTGGTGCAAGAACAGTCGTTCGAAAGCCGCCCCACACTTTTACGGTCTTTAGTAGAAATGGAAAACATGCCATGGGAGTTTCATGGGTGTTGATGCTTGGTTGCCCCGTATAAGTGAGTGTCGTGGAGGGGAGCCAGTGGGGTCAAGCATCTAACCATTCACTAAAGATAAGCGTAGCTGGACTTGCCCAAGTGGGGATTCAATGAATATTGTCTTACACATCCATAGGGTTTGTACTTGCTTGTTTGAAAACATAGTGCATTATCGAAAACATTACAAAACCAAAATTCAACATCATCATCAAAATTTCAAACCCCTTAGTTAGAGCAAATACCTTTGACAAATCCCAAGAACTATTGCTTACCCTTGGGACTATGTCCTTAGAGGTTTCTATGTAACTGGGTTTACATCTTAATTTTCTCTTACAAAGGTCAACATTAGGAAACGCTTGTTTTGATTTCTTGGAACTTCCACATAGCACTTTGTGGGATGAAAAGAAGTTGTGATATTGGACATTCAGTTTGAAACCTAATCAAGAAGTGTGTTTTGTGGAAAAAAGAACTCATTAAGCAAAGATAACGAATTGGACCCCACACATGTGCTTGATATCTTTTGGTCATATTGGTCTTTTGATTTCTCTTAGAGAAAAGTGTGTTCTTCAATACCTTGGCCTCGTAAACAAAGTCTCTCTAAGTCTCTTAGGATCAAATCAAACACTTCATTCACTCCAAACATTTATCATCTTCATCCATCCAAACAACTTTAGAGCTTTTGAAAACATCATTCTAGACTTAGGCACATCATCAAAATCAAAATAACCTCATTTAGTTAGGTGTGTGGGAATGCATCCTTTCTCATACATTTAATTAAATCAACCATCCTTTGAACAAGTTCATCCTAAGATCACATCCAACATCTTAGGGTTTACAAGTTCATCATCCAAATCAACCAATCAAAATCAAATCCTAAGTCTAGCATTGATCCAAAGTTCCTAAACTTTCATCACTCTCATCATTCGCCACATTTCATCCTCCATATCGTCATTAGTCCTAAGAACCTTAGAGGTTACTTTTGCAACAAGGTCAAAATACAAGAAGAACATGGAATATAAACTTGATCCATACATCTTGGGTAATCCAAATCAGTTGAATCTTCAAAGCCTTGCAATGCCTATCAATTATCAAAGTCCATGCATAGGATCATTGCCTTCGACAAATGTCAATGGTACAACAAGTGTGAGTATTCCCAAGTCAAAGTTTGGAACACACTTCCCAATCATAGATCTAAGTCCAAACCCACAAATCTACCAACCAAACAATCAATGCATGATACTTCAAATGAACAACATCATCGCACCAAATCCCTACAAACCAAATGTGGATGTACCAAGTGCAAGTTTTTGAAACATGAATCCTAACTCAGAAAACTTTGGAAAAATGATTCCCAATACCAAAAATGTTCATCTTATCATGCCAAATCTGAACATCATCCAAAATTAGAACATTATCCAAAGTCAATTTTCCCATAATCCCATTCAAAAACTGCAAGTAGGCATCCCAAATCTACTTAAACAAAAGCCAAATCAACTATTTCAAGTGAGTCAAGATCAAAATCAAGAACAAATTTGGTGAGATCAAATTGCAGAACTTTCTAAAATAGTTGAGGCATTGCGCCAAGGGAAATCTCCACCACCATTACCAACATCATTCCTTGGTTTAGGGCTTCCCCCTTTACCTAGCACCAATCAATCCACCCAAATCAATCCACCTAACGTCAATCAAACCATCACCTCAAATCCTTTGAATATACCATCGACATCACACCAATGGATGGTATCTAATCAAACAACATTGATCCCAAATCAAAATACAGTCTCCCAAGGACCTATCACCTCGGTCATTCCAACCATCACTATCCCTTCAATTATTCCAACCACCACTATCATGCCCATCACATCTCAAACACTCACTATCGCTCCAAGTGTATCTCAATCACTTGTCACCGCATCCAACATGATTCCAAATACACCACCACTACCGCCAAAACCAAATGTTAGAATCCAAGATCACTGCATGCAAGATGGATAATCACATGCAAAAGCTATGAAGAACCTAAAAGCTGTTCTCTATAAACCTCTCAAAATGCATTAAGAGAATCAATTATTACAATGTGATCAATCCTTTTGAAGGAGATCAAGAAACCCTAAAAGGGAAACCCTAAATGAAACCCTAGTGTACACTTAATTAATAATAATTAATTATTAATGTGCCTAAGTTTAGCTTAAGTAATAAAGAGGAATAAGTGACTTAATTAATTAATCAATGTGATGTAATTAATTAAGCATAATAACTTATTACTCTAACACCCCCCCTTAAGATGAACTTAGGAAGTAGCTAAAACACTAGAATAAGATGCATGAAAGCAAAGATGGGTCTCGGCAACGAGGCCTGATTAGGTACCCATTTACAATGCAAGAATGGAGTAGAGAAGGAAAAACCCAGTGGAACAAAACCCCCTACAATGTGATAACATGTTGCAAAGAAGCACTTGAAGAACTCTGTAGAGTAACACTGGAACCGCAATATGACAAGCAAGGAAAGATATCTCTGTCTACAACTGAAACCAAACCGGAATCAAAATAATGTGACAGCAGACTCGATGCCACGGAACACTTGAAAACTCCAAATGGGAACAACCCTGGAATCTATGAAGTAGCAAGCAATTATTGAATGATGTATTACTGAAAATGAAGTGCAAAGATGCAAGATGCACTCTCCCAACTACCAAAATTTCCAAGTAATCGCCAAACAACCCATCGGGCCAAATCTGGACTAACTAATAAACCTGGGATAGATACAAAAAAGTACATGGACAGCAATATAGATCTCCTTAATACCTTTCCAACGTCACAAACGAGGTGAAAATCAGAGATTGTGGCAAAAAGTTATGAGCTCAGAAGTCCAAAAACAACATCTGACTTCAAACAGAAATAAATGTAGAAAAACAGAAAAATACTATAAAATAAACTACACCAAATGAAAGTGCTCGGAGCCAGCTTTCCGGCGATATCTCGTTTGCCCGATTTCGATACCGTGTGCCCAAGTTATGGCCAAAAGAAAAAAACTGCTCTTTTAGAAAAAACTAGGGTTAGGAAGGGCAAAAGGGGTCAGCTATACGGATGACGTCATGCTGATGTCAGCAAAACACGAGCATAAATTTGATGGCCATCTGGCCGTCGCCTCAAAAAAATAGTCCCCCTGCAAAAAGAAAAATTTTTGGCCCCTGGTCCTGTGGGCGACCAGGGACTGGCAGGCTGCAGGGTTATTTCGCGAGCGGAGCCCCTGGTTTTCCATATGGCCGGGGGTTGGGCGCAGGGGCCGGATCTGAGCTCCTAGTTCCTCATATGATCAGCGCGGAGCGGAGGAGGAGCTCGCGGGGGCTGTGGGAGGAGCTGGAGGCCGCGGTTCTCCATACGACCGGGGCGGAGTGGAGGGGGCTGGCCGGGGGCGGATCTAAGCCTCTGGTCCACAATATGACCGGGTGGAGCCGATAGGAGCCCAGGGGGGCTATGGAGGAGCTGGCGCTGGCTGGTGGAGGAGATGGGTGGCGCCCCCAGCGGCGGTGGTGTTTGGGTGGCCGCCCGGTGGCCGCCGGGCGGCGAGATCGCTTAACACTGGCAGACCGATACAGATTCCAAAACACATTTTTTAATTTTTTATTTTCGAGCCTCGATCTGCATGCGGGAGACCGTACGGCCCCCAGACAATTTTTTTTTTCCTTCTCGACCAACTTGCACCAAAATAGACAAATTTTATATGAAAATGGGGGTTTTTGGGCGTTGCGGACTCAATGGTGAGGTCCGTTTTGTCCCAAAATGCCCAAAAAATTAGGCTACCCCCAGATTCAATCAAAAAATTACATGTGGAAACCCTTGCACCCGAAACTCACAAAGAGGCCATATCTTCAGATCACGAACAAGTAGCTGCAGGTCTGGAGCTCTGATACCATGTTAGAATCCAAGATCACCTGCATGCAAGATGGATACCTGTCACATGCAAAAGATATGAAGAACCGAAAAAGTTGTTCTCTGTAAAACCTCTCAGTAAAAATGCATTAAGAGAATCAATTATTACAATGTGATCAATCCTTATGAAGGAGATCAAGAAACCCTAAAAAGGGAAACCCTAAATGAAACCCTAGTGTGCACACTTAATAATTAATAATTAATTATTAATGTGCCTAAGTTTAGCTTAAGTAATAAAGAGGAATAAGTGACTTAATTAATTAATCAATATGATGTAATTAATTAAGCATAATAACTTATTACTCTAACACCAAACACAGCAAGACAATATGACATTGCTCTAAAAGCTCACCAATCATACCAAAAAGCCATCCAACAATATCTAGCCATGCAATGGGAAAGAAAAGCTGAAAAAGTGCAACAAGCTTCTCAAGCTACTCAACAAACATGAGCACAAACACAAAAGATGACAACTATTGAAAACAAGGATCAAGATAAATCCATCACTGAGCACACGTTTACTTCATCTAATGATCAAATTGACATATGTCAAGAGTCACTTTTGAATCACGATAAAAATCCACCAACAAAACTCGATAATGAGCCAATTCAAGAAATATCAACATCACTTGACTCTATGATCGAAGACATTCACAATCTCTCCACCACAATTATCGAAAACAATGATCAAAACCTCTCCATTGAGGAGCACATTGAGGATGTATCTACACAATCCTATAATCAACTCAACATACATCAAGAGCCACTTTTTAGTGATCTCTTTCAAGGAGTGTTAGGAATATTTGATCCAATTGACATAATGCATGATCCATTGACCAATGATCATATTGAAAATGTCTCTACATCGCCTTATGAGTTAGAGGACATATCTCAAGAAGTTATTCCAAAGCAAGATCAAAATCTTTCACTAAGGTCTAGCAATGGTCATTTTCAAAACATGTTGATCCCCTTTGACCTCATGGTTACAGACGCTGAAGGAACCTTGAACTTGACCATACCTAATGTTGACATCCAAAAGTCCTTTGTAAGAAATCCATCCTTTGAAGCTACCCCATGTCAAGAACTTGATCCAAAGCATTTCAAAAGCAACTCTGAAATTAATCAAGATCAAGAATTTTTATCTTCAAGATACTACAATAATCTAATGAACACTCTCTTATCCATGCAAGATGATCATATCCATGTAGCACATACTCCTCCATCTACCCATGAGATGCTTTCTACAGATGGGAATGTAGATGATCTTCATCCAGAACAGGATTTTGTTCTTAACTCCTACAATCAAACAGAGTTGTCAACATCAGGATCAAATATGTCCAAAACACAGATTGAGGACATCATGAATAAAGATATCCATCATTATCCGCTCAACAAAACAAGTGAAATGGAGCATCCAAAGTTAGCGAAGCAGCAAATTGAAAGAACGTCACCTACGATGGTCATCTATCAGAGAACACTTATTGAACAAGAACTCTTGGAACAGGAGAAATCAAAGCATGAAGGTACTACTTCCACCATACTGGGGGCAACTTCGTCTCAAGAAAACGTCAACATAGGGAGCACAAAGAATCCTTATGATGAAACTAGTGTCAATACTACAACCAGCCACACCATGAATCTTCATCCACCCATCACCCCATCCACAAATTGGGACCAACATCAAAAGAAAAAATTGAATCAAAGTACGAAGAATGTTATCAAAGCAAAAGAAGCTAAGAAGCATAATGGAAAAATCAAATACATATGGATACCAAAGAATACAAAGAAAGATCATCCCGATCAAACTCCATCAGTAAAAGAAATTGTGGGGAAAAATAAAAGAGGGAAAGGTATCCATCAAATATGTCCACAAAATAAAAAGCAGGCTTTTCGAGCAACGTACAAAGTGTATCAAGCAGTTGGTCCTAATTCCACGCACACTTCTATATCCACCCATCATTGCTCATCTTCCCAAGTTTGGAGAGTCAAAGGTTCCAAACTGTCAACCAATCCATCTCTTATCCCTAAGACACTCCATCCATGCCTCCACGCATGATATCCAATTCTCATATTGACCATGTATTGGAAAGCGACCCTTCATCATAAGGATTTAGAAGGAACTTTATCGCGATGTACGCACAGAGACAGAGTTAACCCTGGTACCGATGAAGCAGATCAAGAATCCCAAAAGTTGCATTCAAGTGCATGTATCTTAGCAAAGCAGCTCCTTTAGGTAGGATAATGATGGCACATTATGAGAGGGGCATCTACGTCAACACCACCAGGTGGTTCAGCATGAATCTTTCAGAAAAAACCAAAAAAATGAAAAAAAGAAAGAAAAAAATAAAATAAAAAATAAAAATAAAAAAAATTAGAAAAATGATTGAAAATAGTAAAAATAAAATAAAATCGTCCTCTAGTGAAAACCGCATGGGCGGCGCTTTGGGAAAGACCATGAGGAAAACCTGGCAAACAGGCGTCATGTGTAGAATTGAGCATCTACGTGTGCCACTTTGGGAGAAAGCATCTCATCCAATCCATAATAAATTGAGCATTCCATCCATCTTAGCCATAATAAATCCATCCATCCATGAACCATTTATCCAATACATTCACATATATTTGCATCCATCATCTTAGTTATTTTGATCTTGATACAATTTTGGTGCACACTTTACGCTTGCTTATGGTAAACATCTTGACATGGGTCATTTTCATTGATCCTATCCTACCCACCTTTATCTGAGCCACAAAGCATTATCCAAATGAGCATCCTTTCTCCAAATACCTTATCTTATTGCAAGATAATCCTTTGCATCCTTTGCATGCTGACCATATCCATCCATCCATACACCTATCCGAGCATCCACCCATTGCATTTCGTACATTGCTAGACATTGGGGGCAGATATATACATCTTGCTTTGAGAATAAATCTTGGTCTATGTCCTCTGACTTATGTGGTGATCCAGACATTGGAAAACATGAAATCAAACTGGTCCACCACTTGTGAGAAAAAATTTGAATCACTAGCCCATGGCATATTTTGATGAGAAGACATTCCTTATCACGCTTCATCTTTCATCCAACATCAATCCAAACAATCAATATCAGTTGCATCTAATGCATCCTTCAACATCACATCAAATCATCCAAAAATCTTTTGTTTGAAATCAAGCTTCATCAATCTTGATCAATCAAATCCAATCAAAACATCATCATCTTGGGGATATCTTTCCCAATCCTTGTGTTGCTTAACACTATCCTTGCATTGTTGTGCATCCTCAACAATGTTATCATCATCAATCCTCATCAATCAAATCCTTGCATTGTTGTGTATCCTCAACAATGTTATCATTATCATCATCATCAATCCATCGATTCGATCAATCAACCTTAGCTTGGTCTTCAACAAAATCCCAAAAAGAGCACTGATATCATCACACATGTCCATATCCAAATTTTCAAAATCATGCAAAAATCCAAAAGCATTCAAAACATCCAAAAAAAAGTCAAAAATCAGAAAAACATCAAAAACATTGAAATCCAAACTATGTCGTCTCTGAGCTTAAACGTAGGCAAGGCTAATCTTTGATCAGCCCCTAAGACATCAAAATCCAAAAACATAAGAAAATCAAAAAATCAAAAACATTGCAAAATCCAAAAACACCAAAAACAGCCTCAAAACATTCCAAAAACATCAAAATATTTGAAAAAATCCATCTGTCTCATCTCACTTGCACCCGCAATAATAAATCATCCATAATAAACTGATCGTCACTTTCATCCTTTGGAAAAACAAATAGGAACAATCACAACAGTCAGCAAAATCAATATTCAATCGTAAAATCAAAATCGAAGCAAAGAACAAACATTTAAAACAAAATCAAAGTCTTGATCATTTTCAAACATGTCAATCGACTTTATATCAATAGCCTATCAATCAAATTATCAAACCATCATCATCCTATACAATGCATGTCCTAAGATATATCATTTCGACAATGGGCATCATTTTGGATATCACCTTGGATTCTTATCCTATCAAAACACATCCCTTTGGCTAGAGGTATGAAGAACATCAGCTTGTTTGCGTGCTTGGTTTTTTTTCTTTTGACTTATCTTATTGCACTCAGTCCAAGGACCTCTTGATGATATCTAAATGAAAGATTTAGAGAGATAGGAATGGGGCAACGATCATCATTCTTTTGTTTACTCTGCTTGTTGGACGTTCTTGTAAAATAACTTGGCGAATACTTGCTTTGTTAGATATGTATGGAGGATGTTTCAGATAGCTTGTTGACTATTGCATCGATTGGTTATACCTTTCCGTGTTTTGGTCCGAGATGTTTGAGACTTCTATAGTGCATCCTAGCAAGGTTTTCATATGTCAAGTGTGAACAAGAATACTCCTATCTGTTTGTCGAGTCAAATTCCATCACACTAAGTACAACGCCATCCTGGTCCTTCATACCTTGATGCATCATACTTAGGCGTGTTATCAAACATAAAGTAAGTGACCCTTTTAAAATCCCAATCCTTGATAAGCAAATCATCATCATTTATCATCATCATCTATCATCATCATCTCTAATAAATTCTTGACCAATCATGGACTTGTTGGATCCTCTTGTCATCATCTAATTTCTTTATTTTCCACACTAACATCATAGCATGATTAGTTCACCATCATCACCAATGCATCTATCATGCATCCATCATGCATCCATCCTGCATCTAGAAAACTGTTAGCATACCACATATCATTCATATCATACATAATAGGAAACATCGATCAGTTCACATGCATTGCATTTGCATCATCTTCATAATATAGATCTATTAGTCTAAGCATCTGCATAAATCATACATTTGCATAATCACAACATATCGCATAGTCCATCTCATCCATCATCATATCATATCATTATTTAAGTTATTTAGGATAATATAGATTTGTTATTTTAAGCATCTTAAAATCATCTCATTTGCATCGTCATCCATAACCATCCATTTTGAACCTCTTTATCATGAGATCGACCCTCAAATTGAATCTTTTCACTCGATCTCTCGAGGGGGCAATGTACCAGTGTACTTTCCGCTGGGGCATCCGAAAAATCAGAAATTTTTTAAATTTTGATCGCGGCAAGTTTATTCTTTTAACCAACGCAACAAGTACATTGCTCCAAAGAGGGGAAAAATGTAGACATGAAAAATTAACATTATGCATTCAATCGGATTCAGTCAAATTAGGTCTCACATTAGGCCCATTCATCACTTTCATCCATTCATTAAATAATCTCATTTCCTAAGGTCATTTATCAAATAAACATTATCATCAGCCTTTTAATAAATCAAAAATCCATTTAAATCAAATCCTAAATCATATTCCATCATTTTCTAATTCAAATAAATCAAATCTCAAAGTCCTAAAAGTCAAATTCATCCTAATCATTATCCTAGCTAATTAATCCTGATCTAATGCTAATCTCACCCACTTGCATTCTCTAGATTTGGCCACTTGCACATGAAATTGCATTTAATTGATTTATCAAAATCTTTATTTTCAACTTGGCATAAAGGAATAATATTCTCCAAGTTTGAATCTCCCCCCAAGTGGACATGTACACCCAATAGAGCATTTATGAGGCCTTACATGTCTCTTACATGTCCCCTTCCAAAGTCAAAATCAACATTTATTGCCAATTTGAATTCAAATTTTCCCTCTCATGGGCACTCTTCCCAAATCTTTCACATACATCAACCAATCACATGATGACAAGTGTCCTTCTTTCATTGGTCCAATCTTAGTCCCACATTGGTCTCTCTTCAACACTTAGCATTTTGAAAATCTTTAAATAGAAGCTTCATCTTTGAGCATCTCCTCCACAATTTCATCCAAAAAGCATATGCAAAGTTACTCTCCTTGAGAACTAATTTTGCTCATCATTTCCATTGCATCATCATCATCTAAGCTTATCAATCAAGGATTGGGAAAGGGTCACTAGCACATGTGACACCAATCCAATATGAGATAGATTGATTTCATATTTTTAATTGTATGCTTTTATGTGTCTTATTATTGGATAACATTTTAAAAAATGTTAGATATCTCATATGCATGTTGAAGGTTTTCTTTGCTTGAATACTAATGATACTTGTCTATGTTAGTTATTAACCAAAATGCAGATTTTCACATCCACACTATCTAGATCAATATATACACTATTTACACTAACATTTAGGTCTCTTCCATTTTGACCTAGAATATTTTTTGTTTTCTTCATATGTCATTCCTCCCTTGTGTTCATAGTTCCACAAGTGTTTGGGGAATGTTATTGATTTCGACCACGATAATATTATACAATATCTCGTCTCTGCTAACCCTACATCTATGGATCCCTCATGTTATATCCTGGTCTTTTTAATTATATTGATTTGTTTTTGGGGGAAACCCTTGTCATGAGTCAAATGTTTTGGCAATATATCATTTTGCCTAGGGTTTCCTAGCAACCTCTCATTTCTTATCAAATATCAATTTTATTCTACCTTAATACAGTTGCTCTCGATTGGTGTTATCAATTACCTTAAGGTGAGGGCATACATTACATTATGTGCTTCACTGTATTTCACATAGTTAGAAATTTATGATGTGTTTATGGAATTGATCATATTTTGTAACTCCTCATTAGATTTATTTTGCAAACAACATGATTTTCTTACAATTATTTGTATGGTTGACATGATAAATTGACTAGGGAATATTAGACTTCACTATCCCTTGTGTATTTTTATTTACTATCTGTGTTGCAAAAGATTGTGTAATCTTGGTGAAAGAGATAATTATTTGATAAACTTGGTCCTACTTTAGACAACTAGTATCAATCACCCCTTAAAAACTACATTTATAGGGCCACAATGCTCATGATTTTGGACCTTAAGGCCTATTTCACTCGCAAATCACTCAAATCCTAACAAATAACATTCAAACCACTCAAATTTTGTGAAAACCACAAAAAAAATTCCTAGTGGGACTAAGTCACCCAAGGTGCTAACTTTGTCCCTTTTGGGGTATTTTCCACTTTTGAGCAGAAAAATTATCAAGCTAATTCAAATTTCTTAGGGATGTCAGCCTATGAAGTTAAAATAATGAGTAATTCGGTGTTAATGCCTATAAATACATGTTTTTAGCTCATTTATCACATCTCCTAGTCAGTTTACAAAGCAAAAATCTAAAGTCAATAGAAAATTATCTTTCTCAAGAGGTTTCATTAGTCTTTCTACAGCAAAGTTGAAGCTTAAGGGTAGAAAACTAAGGTTTTTACAGGTCTTCAAGCTCACTTTTTGTTTAAGATCTCACATTGCAAAGGGTTTATCATGGATTCCTATTGTGAATCATGGAGAAATCTAAGCTGAGGAGATGCAGCTAGCCATCAAATCACACATAATGACTTGTTTTCAAAGTGGTTCCATCCTCCATTTTCTCCCTATCTTCATACTTAAGGTTTCCATAACATCTACATGTCATTTTCATTCATTTGTAGTGTTGAAGGGTTTCTTGGATTAAATCCTTGCATCATTCAAGTGCCATTTTCTTATCTTATTCTAGCACATTAGAATAGAGTTTTGTCTCATTTCAACTTTTCCTAGTCTTAGAGACACTTAGGGCTAGATTTTTATGCAAATTTTATCGCTTACAAATTTTAAATACTAGCTAGGGGTTTGACCAAGGAAAAACCCCCATTAGAAATTAAATTATCTTCTATTTTGTAGGGTTTTTTGAAGATTCTGATATGGATTTCCATTAGAGAGCAGAGTGTAGGTTGTGGGCTTCTGTTTCCAGTTTTAGATTTTGCAAAAAATAAAAAGTGGACTAAGTCTCCCATAGTGGTGACTTAGTCCCACTGGACTACTTTTTCAAGAATATTTATAGTTTCAGATACCCATTTGGTAGAGACAACTTTTTGGGTAGTTTCCCCGATCAGGGACTAAGTTTCCTAGCCTATTCTAAGTGTCCCAACTAGCTTAAAATTCAATTTTTTTAGAATTTTGGAAGTCTTTGAAATCCCTAGTTAGCTCTTCATCAGTTTTCATTTGTTGCATTTGTTTCATCTTTTTGCATATCATAGTGTGTTTTCCAATGCTTTGCTTTTCTTAGGTTTTGCATCATTAAATCACTTTTAATTATAGCTCAGTGCATTAGTACATCATAATTAAACATATTACAACTCATTTAAATTAATATTAAGTGTAGAAATTTTCATTTTGGACCCCATCCCTTTCTCCTTTTAGGTGAAAAACCCTAGGAGCTAAAGTAGTTGGGCAATGCAAAATCATTGTCCACATTTTGGTGAACCTAAATTTTTAACATATTTACTTCTAATTTTAAAGGAATCCTAGGTTTCATTTCCATTAGTATTTCATTAGGTATTGCATTGATTTCATCTTAGGGTTTTCAAAAAGTGCACTAGTGAAAATCTCATTTTAGCTTGCATTATTGCCTTGCATTTCATTGCACAATAGGGAAATTATACATTTACATTGTATATTTGCATGACACAATACCAAATGCATTCATATCCATCAAAAAATTCAAAATAATTAAAAAATCACCCCAATAGGACTAATTCACCACCTTGGGAGACTTAGTGCCAGTGCAAATTCTACATTTTTGTTTTCTACATTATGTTTCCCATTTTTGTAACTACTGTTAGATTCATTTATTATTATTTTTTTGTACAGTTATTTCCTGCTACACTTCACTCATTTGTATTAGTATTATTTAGTTTAATGGAAATCATAGATAGCATTAGATTTTTACAATGCTCATTTTTAGCATTAGTTCCTAGCTCATTTAGATTATATTCATCAGAAAAAAACAAATACAAACTTCACAACATCAAAAAAACTAGTCAAAACAATGCTTCATTTTAGGACAACCATATCATCCAAACCACTTAGTAGTGATGAATTGGATACATTAGATGATACCTTACAAGGTTTCCTCTCACTAAGTTCATCAACTAAGGCTTGTGATGAACAACCTAAACCACTTAGTGACAACTTATCTCCCAAACCTTTTAGTAGTGATGACTTGTGTATGTTAGATGAAGCTCTTGAGGACTTCATTTCACACAAGCCATCCACTAAGGTTTATTATGAGCAGCCAAAAATAAAATATGTCAAGGTCATCCAACCTCAACTTGTCCTTTACCCACCTTCTCATCAACCTCAACCTCCACCTAAACCCGAGTTTACCCTTTGTCCACCATAGCATGATGTTGTTGCACACACACATTACACTCAAAGCAACCCTCACCCACTGCAACCAATACAAACATCCTTACCTTTAAAAAATACTATTTTTCTTAGTGCTCCTCATCTAAATTCACACCTTAGGGTGTATGATCTGGTCAAACAACTTAAGAATACTCCTGCAAATATATCCCTTTGGGATCTTCTTCAAAATTCACCAATTATCATTCAATGCTCCAAACATCCTTGCAACAAATAGTGGTTCCTCCTAGTACAAACACAAATGATGTGGAAACTCTTCTCAAAGGAATGAATATAGTTAATGTAGACATTTTCGTTCATCAACATAAGCTCCCTCCATTAGAATTAAGAAAGAAAAACATGAGGCCTTTATGATCATTTCATAATATAATACAATAGGCATCAAAAGGACCCTTGTTGACAATGGCTATGCCATCAATGTGTGTAGTGTAAAAATCCTAGATCAGTTAGGTGTGGATAAATCATAAATCAAACCTGATTCTTTATCTACTAAAGGATTTGACAACACAAAAAAACCACTCAGTGTAATCACTTTGCCTATAACAGTCATAGTGGCTACCTTGCAAACTCCTATTCATTTCATGCCCTATGATCTTAAATATAATCTTCTCTTGGGAAGGCCATGGATTCATGAGATGCATGTGGTACCTTCAGCTCTTCATCACATAATGAAATATGTCTATAACAATAAGGTATATCAAGTTGAGATAGACCCCGAGCCTGAGAGATGCTTGCAAATTGAAGGAACAAGAAGTCCTCTAAATACTTTAATTCCAACATCTCATATTGAACCTCTTGAAACCAATAAATAAGAAGAAGAATCCATGTCTAATTTTCTAGATTATTATTGGAGAACATTGGAAATCACATCTTCATTTATGGATGAATACATAATCACCCGCAAAGATAGTGAAAAACTAGAACAACCAATGGTTATTTCAACTTAGAATTCAAAAGACTCTTCTCAAATATCTACTTCATCTCCTTTGGAAGAACACACAAAGTATTACACAATGAATTTTGATGAGATAGATTATCAACATCTACCTAACCCAAAAGAAACGAAAAGACTTTATGGAAAAGGCTACACGTTAGTGAAATAATTGGGATACAATGGTAAAGGGTGTGGAAAGAATTAACAAGGAATTTGCATCCCTATTAAACCTAATACACAAGAAACAAAGACTAGTTTAGGATATTCCTTTTCTAAGACAACAAAAGCAACTCAACGACCCTCATTAAACATCAACACCATCACATGGAAACTAAGAACTATGCTTACACTAAAAAATCCTAAATTTCTTGATATGAATTATCCACCATCTTGGGAGTATGTTGAAAGTGATGAGACCTTGTAAAAAATGTTAGGTGTTATTAATAAACCATTTTCTTTCAAACGAAACATTACTTGCACTATGATAAATTCCAAGCCACAAAATACTAATGATAATAAAAAAACCATGGAACCATATGATCTTGAGTCTCCTAAGTCGAATGCACTCCCCCTAGGAGATAAAATTGGTATACCAATGGACCTCGATGATAAAGAAAAAGTAATTAATATCATGAAGTGTCTTGATGATGAAGAACAAGAGGATACTACACTTTTGGTCCATGATTTTCCTGAAATGTTCACTTGGAAATATTTATACATGCCAGGAATTGACCCAAAAATTGTGGCACACAAAATCATTCTTGTTGCAAATTCCAAACCTGTTCAACAAAAGATACAAAAAATGAATCCTAAGATAACCTTGCATGTTAAAGGAGAGCTTGAAAAAATCCTTGATACAAGTTATATTCACCCTATTGATTATTCTCCTTGGATCTCAAAGATTGTTGCAGTTGCTAAAACTAATAATCATATGAGGATATGTACAAACTTTTGTGACTTGAATAAAGCATCCTTAAAAGAAAATTTTCCTCTTCCTAATATTGACATGATCATGGATTAAACTGCTAGACATGCTTTGTTATCATTCATTGATGGATTTTCTGGTTATAATGAAATCTTCATCAACCCACAAGATCAATACAAGACAACCTTCACAATTTTTTGGGGAGCATTTTGTTGGGTTATGATGCCTTTTGGATTAAAGAATGTAGGAACAACTTATCAAAGAGAAATGGCATTGATATTTAATGATTACATACATAAAATATTGGAAGATTATCTTGATGAAATCCTTGCCAAATCTTTAACAAGACAAGACAATGTGAATGTCCTTTTCCAGATCTTTGAACGAATGCATAAGTACAACATGAGACACAATCTAAAAAAGTGTGTATTTGGAGTAGATAGTGGGAAACTCTTAGGGTTTATCATATCTCATAGAGGCATCGAGCTGGACACAAAGAAAATTGATGCTATTGTGAACATGCCATCTCCTACGAACATTTCTCAATTATGCACATTACAGGGATGAATTCAAGCCATTCATCATTTTGTAGCTTCTTTAGTTGATCAAACATTACCTTTCACACATCTCCTCAAGAAGGATGTTCCTTTTGATTGGAATGAGGATTGTAAACAAAAATTTGAGAGTTTAAAGGAAGACATTACAACTCCACCTATTTTATAGCCTACTATACCAAACAAACCATTCATCCTTTACATCATTGCATTTTCTCATTCTCATGCAAAATTGTTCACTCAAAAAGATGATAATGGAAGAGAACATATTGTTTATTACATTAGTCAAACTCTAATCAATTATGAAACCTGATACTCCCCAATCAAAAAAAAATGTTTAGCCCTTGTATTCACAACCAATAAATTGTGACATTATTTACTAAATGTTGAAATACAAGTCATGAGAAAATTTGATCCTCTCAAACATCATTTTAATAAAATTGACTTATTAGGATGTTTAGCTAAATGGGTTATGTTGATGAATGAGTTTTACTTTAAGTTTATTCTACAAAAATCAATTAAAGGACAAGCCTTGATCGACCATTTAGCTGATTCTCATTCACCTCTTGCATTGCTCGGTAATGATTCTTTTCCTGATGATAGTGTGTTGATAACCAATGTTTCTACATGGAAATTATATTTTGATGGATCTAAGTGTAGAATAGGTTCTCGTGTTGGAGTAATATTCATTCCGCCTGAAGGAAAACCTATTCCCTTGTCATATTGATTGAATTTCCTATGTTCGAATAACACTATTGAATATGAGGCCTTAATCAATGGAATATGAGTTGCTTTAATCATGGGAATTAAAGACATCAAGATCTTTGGTGATTCACAATTAATAATCAAAAAATAAATGGTGTCTATCAAGCTAAACATGATAAATTATCCAAATATAAAGATCTCACAATGTCCTTATTGGTTAAATTTAACTCCTTCTCCATTGATAACATCTCCCAAAAATATAATAAAAATGCAGAAACAATGGCAAGTGTTGCTTCTCTTCTATCCCCTTCTGATCCTTCACAAGATATTATATTAACTTTTCATCCCGTCATGAAATCTTCCATCACTAATATCACTATCGATGCATTAGTGGCAAACAAGGATGATTCAAGTGATTGGTATGATGCTATCTATAATTACATAAAAGATGGTACCATTCTTGAAGCTATAACAAGTAACACCCACGCTCATTTAAAACAATTAGCCACCAAGTACATAATTCTTGCCGATGTGTTATATAGATGGTCCTTTGATGGAATTTTACTTAGATTCCTTAAGGATTCTAAAATCAATATGGCCCTCAAACATGATCATGTAGGTAGTTGTGGTGGTAATTTTGGTGCAAAGACTCTAGAGCATATAAACTCCTTCATATAGGCTACTACTAGAAAAATATGGAAAAAGATTGTTATGAGTATTTTAGGCAATGTCACAAATGTCAAGAACATAGCAATTTATTTCATTCTCTTGCTTCTGAGCTCCATGCCCAAATTCCTATTTGTTTGTTCTATGTATGGGGGCTAGATATAATTGGAAAAATATCCCCACCATCTTCCACTGGACATACATTTATCATCATTGCTACTAATTACTTCTCAAAATGGGTAGAGGCTATTCCTCTTCAATCTATGAGCACTAAGGTAATATGTTGATTCATCCTTGATCACATAATTGCTCATTTTGGGCTCCCTTCTGCATTAGTTTCTAATAATGGCACACCATTTAAGAATAATGATGTGAAGAAGTTACTGGAGACTTTCCATATTCAATTTTTTTTTTCAACTCCTTACTACCCACAATCTAATGGTCAAGCTGAATCAACTAATAAATTCCTCAAACAAATTTTGAAGAAATTTGTTAATACTAATCACAAGGACTGGAACACACAATTGCATTATGCACTTTGGGCATATCACACAAGTGTTCACTCCTCCATTTTATCCACACCTTATAACCTAGTTTATGGTATTGAGGAAATCATTCCCTTAGAGTTAGAAATATGAACATTATGGATTGCTCTTCAAGGTCTAGTTGACAATAACACTTATAAGGTAGAACTATTACGCCAACCTAAAATGCTTGATGAACATCGCATTAATGCTCTTAACCATCTTCAAGCTTATTGCAAATGGAAACAACACTATTACAATCTCAACATCATCCCTCACACATTTAACAAGGGTGACTTAGTTCTATCTACAAATCAGTATAATATAAACACCGACCCTAATGAATGAGGAAAATTTAGCGCTAATTGGTTAGGACTGTATGTCAAAAAAAGCTTTGGGTCAGGTGAGTATGTCTTAATGGAACTCAATGGAACACCCCTTAAAGAACCTATCAATGCCATGCATTTGTGCCAGTATTATTTCTAATCCCTTTTGAATAGTATGAATTATAAAGTAGTGTTGCTAAAGTTATGGGGCCTTGTCCTATACGATTTCACATTGCTTCATTCTTGGCAAGCCCCTTGTGCATATGTCTTGAACACTAAAGTTATTATTTATATTTACTTTAAGTTTCATTCTATTCAAATTCATCTTGTGTGTTATGATAAGTTACATTTAATTTAATTTAGCATAACATAGTCAATCATAATGTTGTATCTAAAATGAAACTGTAATATGTTTTACTTAGATCACATAAATTTTGTTAAATCTTGGAGATATTATTTAAAGTAATCTTGCAAATGTTATTTAATTAATCACATTTCCATTTAAATTTCTAACACATTAAGATAGATCATAAAATATTAATTGTTCAAATATATATATATATATATATATATATATATATATATATATATATATATATATCCAAATTTTTATGTACATATCATCTTAATATACAACATCACCAAGGCTTGTGAGAACTAGACCCCTACGGATTTGGTGCTTGTGATCTAGTACCTGAACGTCATGAGATGGTCATGTGTGATTGTGATCATGATCCACTAACTCTGAGTGAAAACTCTAGACCCTATACTTGCCCAAGAGCCACATCCCTCTCCTCCCATAGTTGTGTTATCTTTGCATGTATGCTTTCTGTCTCTACTAGAGTTTTGGATGACTGTCCTGTGGTTTTGGCTTGTCAAAGTCATCTACTCACACTCTCATAAGCTTCTTGTAGCCTTGTGAATGGTCTCAGTGACTCTTGATCCTCCTCCATAATAGGTGGGGACATGTAATCAGGGTCTATCTCCTCCTCGTTGATGGATGCAGGTACTATCTCTGCAGCAGCTTGATGGTAGAACTCCTGCCAATCTCTCATTGCTCCTACAACGTAGAAACATTACACAATTAGTAAAAATAATCATAATATATATATATATAAAGAGCATAAGCACTAAAATAAATGCATAAAATCACATATCATCACCTATATTGTCGGTCGACTGAGTAATATCAATGTCGTCCTGTACAGGGGGCATGGAGGCTCTACTAGCCTCCCTTTGGCTGAGTACTGGTGCCTACTGCAGCTACTACTTGTGACCTAATCATATGGATGGGAGAGGAATCTTCCCACTAATTTTGGTTCTCAACTCCTGCCTCATCACTCTCACTCAGGGGTGGATCGTCCTCCTCCTCTCCATCCTAGCCATCATAATATGGATTTGGATCCTCATCATGCTCATCATCAATCACATTAGTGAATATATCAGCAGCCCTCTAGTGTGTCTCCTCGGCTCTATCCTCTTGGTCATATCCCTCATCTGTTAGGGGCTCTACATCTCCTACTAGCTCATCCATCAATAATATTGGTGCTAGTATAGTCACTATCCACCACTCCTCATGCTCTCCTATGGCACCGACATTGTCTGTATAGGAGATTAGCAGCTGATCATGATCAAAGTCATCAAAGTCACTCTTGGCTACATGCTCGAGAGTGAGTCGTACTGTATCACCTGGTCTACAAGAACTCTGCGCTGACCTCCTAAAAGAGGGTCATGCCTTGGCTAGTATCTACACATATCCAAACTACCACATGACCCGATCATAGTAGAATGGTTGTACTACATGGTCATGATAGCCAACCAAAAATCTATCAATCTACATCCTCCTCAACTATCTGGTATAATTTGGCGAATGTAGTGCTAGCTAATAAGGTCTCCAAAGGACCTCTTCCTCATCTAGTCGATCAAATTGTACCCTCCAAAAATGCAAATCACCATACTGCCATAGTCACCACTAAGGATAGTCGAAAGCTCGAGGATACCCTACTAATGTCACACATGGATAGCCAACTGGTCTAGTGCATGTAATATGCTCAAGGAAATACACCTATAGAAGTGTGTAGTACACCATACAATCCACCTCTCAAAATAAAAATTTCCCAACATCATAATATTGATGTGCCAGGATACACTGGCCCTAGGCATATACTATCCACTACTCTACCATCCCTCGAATCAAGTGGACTAGTCCTCCCTCAAGATGAATGCCCCACCCATCATAGATGAGAACTAGTGCTAAGGTGTACATCATAATCTATCGAACCACTAGTGCCTATGAATATAATAGCATAGACAAATCAATCCATCCTCTAAACTATGCATCATGCACTAGACCATCTAGACAATACTGTAAATTGACCCTCTGCTCATGGAGGGTGTTGTCTTTGTGAAAATTTTCTTTCTCTCCCTAAATCGACACATGGAAAATCTAGTGTACATCCTCCAAGGTGATTTTCATCTCCCCTGTTAGTAGATGAAAGGTGCATGTATCTGCATTCCAACTCTCATAGAGAGCCATCAACATGGAATTGTGGTATCTCATAGGAGGTATAGGATATAACCAATATATTCATATAGCCTGATGATGCTCCATCTCCTTTGCTGATAGTGCTAGAGCCATATCTCTCAAAAATCTCAACTATCTCCCTCTTAATTGCTGTCATGATCGGGTGGGTACCTATCAAATTTACACAAATATGCTCTAAAAATCATCTAATATCTTTCATTTTTACATTATTCATCATGAAAGTGTTATAAATTCCATCTAGTGTGCTTTCATAAAGGCCCTAGACACTTTAGAACCATTTTGGGACACTTCACAAAGAAAGAGGACACATTGCGAACAAAAGGGACACTTTCAAAGAAATGGGACACTTTGCAAAAAAAGTGGACACTTTGTGAACTTTTTTTCCAAGATCCTAAATTAATCTAAATATTCATAAAAATCATTAAATCATTACACAATCATAAAGCAAAGGTTTTAGAATCTAGTCACCTCATGTTGATGCTCACCACATTCCACCTGATCCTAGAGAACGTCAAATCGTGCAGGCGTGTAACCTTGTTTTCTTGACATTTTTAGTCTCACTTGTTACTCTCAAACTACAAAAAGGTAAAATCAATAGTAAGTGAAAAATTACTTTCCTTTACCTCTTTTACCCTATTGTCATTTCTTTTTACTCTTATACATTAAAATAGGCTTATTTTCTACTTTTTGAATTAATAATGTACTTTTTCTTCCACATAACATAGTAGGAGCTAGAAAACTCTGTTCTCAACATCGTTTGATGTGTTGGAACCATTCTTCCACATTAAAAATCATCAAATGTATATCATTATGTGACATGGTAGTTGGAAATTTCCTGTGATATGATATTTCTTTTTTGATTTGGCTAGATTGCTACCTTGATTCCACCTCCATAAAAGCAAGTGAAATCAAGGGGGACATACATCTAGCCTTAGATTTGATTTCTAGAAGTTAGGAAAAAGGATTTTTGGACAACTAATGAATTTGTGTTGTAGAGTGTGGTTCCTAATGATGTTGTTTTGCAGATAACTACATTGGGGGTTTCATTCTCCTATCTTTTGAATGAGTATCCTTTTATAGTAAAGTGTATTGCTTAGAGTACTTTACCTTACATATGCACATAGAGTCATATGGGTGCTAAAGTGGGGGCTTAATGTGTCACCAAAAATTGTATACTCTTGAAGAAAGAGACAATTTTGTTATAAACTTGGCCCTACTTTAGACACCTGGTATAAAACTGCATTTATAGGTCCCCAATGATCATGATTTTGGACTTTAAGGCCTATTTCACTCACAAATGACTCAAATATAAAAAAAGAACATTCAAACCACTCAAATTTCATGAAAACCACAAAAAAAATTCTTGGTGGGACTAAGTCGCCCAAGGTGGCGACTTAGTCCCTTTTGGGGTATTTTCCACTTTTGAGTGGAAAAATCATCGACCTAATTCAAAATTTTAAGAGATGTTGGCTTATGAAGTTAAAATAATGAGTAATTCAGTGTTAATTCCTATAAATACATGTTTTTAGGTCATTTTTCACATCTCCTAGTCATTTTACAAAGCAAAAATCTATAGTCAAGAGCAAAGTATCTTTCTCAAGAAGTTTCATTAGTCTTTCTACAACAAAGTAGAAGCTTAAGGGAAAAAAACTAGGGTTTTTGTAGGTTTTCAAGCTCACTTTTTGTTCAAGATCTCACATTGCAAGGGGTTGATCATTGATGTCTATGGTGAATCATAGAGAAATCTAGGTTGAGGAGATGCAACTAGCCATCAAATCACACCTAATGACTTGTTTTCAAAGTGGTTCCATCTCCCATTTTCTCTTTATCTTCAAATGTAAGGTTTGCATAACATTTTCACATCATTTTCATTCATTTGTAATGTTGAATGGTTTCTTGGATTAATTCTCAAGCATCATTCAAGTGCCATTTGCTTATCTTATTCTAGCACATTAAAATAGGGTTTTGTCTCATTTCAACTTTTCCTAATCTTAGACACACTTAGGGCTAAGGTTTAAATACCAACTAGGGGTTTGAACAAGGAAAAATCCCATTATAAATCAAATTATCTTCTATTTTATAGGATTTTTTGAAGATTCAGATCCAAAGTTCTATTATAAGCAGAGTGCAAGTTGTGGAATTTTGTTTCCACTTTTGGATTTACAGAAAATCCAAAGTTGACTAAGTCACCCATAGTGGTGACTTAGTCCCACTACATATTTTTTTTAGTAATTTTTAATGTTTCAAATACCCATTTGGCAAAAATAACTTTCTAGGTAGTTTCCTTGATTTGGGATTAAGTCACCCAGCTTGGCATAAGTGTCCCAGTTGGCTTAAAAATCAAAATTTCTAGAATTTCAGAAGTGTTTGCAATCCTCAGTTAACTCTTCATCAGTTTCTAGGTGCATATTTTTTTGTCTTTCATCTCTATTTTTTCATTTGTTGCATTTGTTTCATCTTTCTGCATACCACAGTGTGTTATCTAGCACTTTGCATTTCTTAGGTTTTACATCATTAAATCACTTTATTTCTAGATCAATGCATTAGTACATCATAATTAGACATATTACATCTCATTTACATTAATATTGAGTTTATACATTTGCATTTTGGACCCCATCCCTTTCTTCTT
Source organism: Sequoia sempervirens (assembly GCA_007258455.2). Lineage (NCBI taxonomy): Eukaryota > Viridiplantae > Streptophyta > Pinopsida > Cupressales > Cupressaceae > Sequoia > Sequoia sempervirens. The sequence continues at coordinate 53,281,630 of VDFB02353493.1, forward strand.
TTAGGTGAAAAACCCTAGAAGGAGCTAAAGTAGTTGGGAAATACAAAATCAGTGTCCACACTATCCATTGTAGAAACTCACCTAATGGATATCAAACTCCACTAGCCTATGTTGTTTCTTATGAACATCACCTAGTCAATATCAGACTTAACTAGTTTGTCATGCCTTTTAGGGGTTACCTAGAAGAAATGAAACTTTTCCACCTTGTTATTCATGAACACCTTGGGTATGGATCCTAGTAAGAAATATGTTGATCTTTCTAGTTCATGTTGCCATACCCCCTCATTCTTATTTTCTACATATGAATGTTTTTGTTACATTTGCATCGTGTTTTCACAATATTTATATTATGCTTGCATCATGTTTGCATTTTGTTTACATCATGTTTGTATTCTATTTTCATCATGGTTTGCATTTTCATTATGTTTAATTTTTGTCTTGATTGTGTATGCTTTAAATTTTTCATGTTGTATGAGTCCTCTCATGTGTGTGTGTTCTATTTTCTTTACATTATTCCATAAGATCTTGAACTTGGGGACTAATGCATCCCTTATGTTCAATTCCATCCTACACTATAGTGTTTTGATAAAATAACCCTTCTTGGCTTATCCTTACTTTAGTGTGATCATGAGTGTAAGTTCATACTCTCACTAAGTTCATACATCCTCTAGGTTAAGGTTGACATTGGAGTCAAGTGTGGGAATCAAGCAAAAATAAGTGAAATTAAGCTGGAGAATTGAATTTAATAAAGCATTTTTTAATGCTTAGAGCTTCCATGCTACGCTTTAATTTTATCTTTCTAATCAACTCACATCTTTTTGGGGCTCTTTAGAAGAACATTTCAATTTTTGCTACAAGGGCTTAAAAAGAATTTAGGACAAACTTACTAGAGTTAGTTTTTGGATTTAACAATTGAACAAGGAAAATTTTCACATTTCCTTTGGTGCTATAAAAATAAGTCATTATTGCGTTGTGGAATTAAAATGAACATGTGCTACTTTTTTTGAGATTACTTACTCAAAATAACACCATTGAAAATACGTATGTGCTTATCTTGTTCCTCATGGAAATCTTTAGAATCAAAAGGATTTTTGGTGGTCTTAGGTTGGGATAAAGTAATTGCCTCCACATTTCATTTTGGGATTAAAATTGAACACAACATGGGAATTTGGGTGGAACGTATTGGGTGTGTTTTCCCTTTATTTCTAAATAAAGTTTGATCGAACTATGAGTATTGTTTACTCGCTATTGTTTATCCTAGAGGGCTCACCTTGGGGAAAAAGTACTCACCCAAGGGAATGACCCAATCGGTGACACACTAAAGCCAAGTGTATTTCCAACTAGGATATAAAAGTGGGTACTAGAACAAAGGCCAGTATCACGCAGTTGGTCCTGATGAGAAGGGCAGCAATGGTCTCTCGTCGCATGGGTCAATCTCCATGAACGGAAAGTCTGAATTAAAAACCCTTGTTTATAAAGGCCAAAATCCCTATCTATTTGTTGATGCATGGGTACTAAAGATTCATGGGTACTGATGCTTGGCTGCCTCAAAAGAAGTGTTGAGCCATGGAGGGGATCCATTGGGGTGAAGCATCTAACCATTTGCTAAAAATAAGCATAGTTGGACTTGTCCGAGTAGGGACTCAACAAATATAGTCTTTCATATCCATAGGATTGTGCTTGTTCTTTGTTACAAAACACTTTTCTTGTTTGAAAAAATTTGGAAACAAAAATTTAACATTGTCATCAAAATCCTAAACCCTTTAGGAAGCAAATACAATTGACCAAATTCATGTGTTATTGCTTTCCCTTGGGATTTGTTGATGGTGTTATTATGCAATTCTCAACACAGGAAGTGCATAGGCGCACTACCTCTCTTGAAAGACAATTTCTCACAATCGAGTTGCAGAACACTATCACAAGCTCTCTCAGATGTCAGGTCATTACAGTGCTTAGATACCTCAGTAGTTTGATGTGATTTGCTGGAATCACAAGGCGGTCTTACAGAAATACAAAGTGTGGATGCGAAGCATGAAGTTAGATCTTCGAAAAGGAGTTTTAGTATGAAAGCAGTTATGTGTTGGCTATAGGTTCAAACAGTAGTCTCAAACTCCATCTGGTTGTTAGATTTGGCTTTATAATGTGCAATGAACCTTGGTATTGTTCAGTTTCTAAAAAAAAGTGAAAAAGAGCGAAGGGGAAGAAAAATTCCTAAGCCTAAAGCTTACTGCGAACAGTGATAATGGAGTTCCTACAATGGACAATTCCTTAAAACAATATCCCACTTAACCAGGGATTTCATAGTATCATGGAAATTGTGCTATCTTCTAAGGGCTGCAGATTTTTATCCTTCATCCACCACATACATGCATGAACTAAAGATAAGTGTTTGGGCAGCTTTAATCAAGTCCAGGCTAACTTTGCATAGCTGTCTACCTTCAGCAAACAGCAAAAAGTATGGACTAAAGGATCATCAATAGTGTGGGAATTTTCACAATCATCCAAACAGCATTCCTAAAATTTACCCAAGTAACATGAACAACTAACTAAATAGCAAAGAGATCTAAGCTCAACATCTACTATTGGAGAAGTGAATCAATTGACATGAGAGAAAACAAGGAAATGCACCAAGTCAATGCTATTTCTCATAAATTTCAGTAACATGCCTTTACAACAACTCAACTTTCACTTTTGCAAATGAGGGGAGTGCTCTATTTATAGTTTTTCAAAAATCAAATGAATGGCCAAGATTCATTACAATTGTGTGGCCACGATTCATTACAAAATAGGGTTTCACCTACCCCCAAATAGATTTATAATTTTAAAACATCTTTTGTCTTTTCCCTATTTTGTCATCTAGTGGATGACACTATTTGCCTTTTCGTCCTGTAGCTAATTGCTGTTTCTTTGGCTGTAGCTACTCTTCTAGGAGGTCTTCTTCCTTGACTAGGCTATCTTGTTGCTCATCGGAGGCTGCATGTTCAATGTACTTGAGGATTACAGCCTGGAGCTTGTCTACCTCGATGATTTCGCATCTCAATGCCTGGTAGCTCCATTCCTTGGCATTCTCCTCCAGCCGCTTCCAGTCCTCATCATACTTTGAGCCCTGATCTCTGAACAGCTCTGATCTGTCGAAGGCACGGGCAGCGAAACTTAGAAAGTCCGTTGTGATATCTCCAGCTGTCCCGTCCTTCATCTTTTCCTTAAAGTATGACCTGACCTTTCCTGCATCCAATTGTACTGTGGGCATATCATGGCCCGTTATCAGCTTAAGGCACTCGGCGCATTCTGCCCGAATTTCTTTGATCCATGCGATATCCAGATCCACCCTACTCTGGATCTGTTCCATCCTCTCCTTTCGGTTGATGAGGTCTCTCTGCCACACGTCCACCAACCAGTGATCCTCCTTCAATTCTAACTTCTCTTCCCACGTGCTTTTTGGCATTTGAAGGATGGCTTTAACCCTCAGGAAGGCGGAATCGTAGATTGCAGGGAAGTTGGTGCAGAGTTTCTTTGTGCCCTCCAGGGATTGGACCAGGTTCAGGAACTTGTTGGCTATCTGCACAGCCAAGCCGATTCCTACATTTCTGACGCTCACAACCTGCTAGAACCAGTCCTCTGTGGTCCTCTCCAAGTTCTTCCTCCTCTCCAGCTTATCTATCTGTTCTTTGGAGAGTAGCTGTGGCACGGTTGTAGAGGTAGTGGGGAGGTCATCTATTGAAGACCACTACTAAATATAGTCAGTTAGGGCAGCAACCTACGCCTTTAGCTCATCCTTGGTGATCTTGTCCTATTTAATTAGATGCACCACCGTGGCCACCGACTCTTCGAGGTGCTCGACCTTCTGTTCCTTGGTTGCTGTCCCCAGGTCAATAGTGGAGATGCTGTAGCTAACTCCAGCCTGGCCAATAGTTGGCATTGCTACCTGTGCTACCCGGGAGCCAAAAGCGTCCATGGTTATCCTGGAATAGACCTTAGGCTTCTTCCCCTTCTTTTTTGTGGCCAGAGATCGAGCCAAGATGGCTTCCAATCTTGACCTCAGGTCACTCAGAACAGGAGCAGTCTTTTCAAGCTTCTTTTCCAACCAGTCGGGCATGGTAGATTTGTCCTTGGGTGTATCATGGCTGCCTTCACCCTTCTCCGTTCATTGTAAGATCTCTGCCTCTTCCTCCTTTTGGGCTTCTTCCTTTGCTTTGGCAGCATCCTCCTCTTCGTCAGAGTCTTGATAAAACACGAGGCTTTTGACGGGCAACTTGGTGGATAATATATGGGTGGGATCTTGTTCTTTTGCTGCCCCTTCTTCTTTCTTCTCCTCAGCAGCCTCGAGTTCGGGGCTCTTCACAATGTGGGTCTCAGCCTCAGGTAAATTCTTTTCAGGCTGCCCCTTTGGTGGCTATCCCTCTTCACCACGTGGTGACTATTCTGCCTCTTCCCCAACATCCTTTAGCTAATGAGCTGACTCTTCCTCGATATCCTCATCAAATGTTTGGACAATCTCTTTATCACCCGAGCCTTCCTCTTCATCTTTGCTCTCAGAGGAGCCCGTCTCTTCTTCCTCATAGGCAACCTTGTCGATGGTTTTATGCTCAAATTTAGGTTGCTCATAATAATCATCAGCCTCTTCCTTAATAGGCTTTGAAGCCTCCTGTTCCAGCTCTTCCAACTCTTTAGAAATTTGCATCGTGGCCTCCATGGCTGGCGGCCCTGTTGGCGGTTGCGAAGGCTGAAATGTTGCGAGGGCCTGGGCCAGAGCTGCTTGGAGAGCAGAGTCCATTAGAAGCTGCGAGAGCTTGGGGGGAGACTTTGTAGGTGCTGTGTAATAGCCTCGGGTATGGTCGAAAGCGGGACAGGCGATGGTATTGTTGCCAGAGGCAAGGAGGTGATGGGTGACATGGTAGCAGCAGAGGAAGGGGAAGTGGTCATGCTCGAGGAAGAGTCGATATTGATTATGGACCCGACCGAGGGCGACGAGGCAAGGTGGACAGAAATGTCCACCGCCTATGGAGATGAGGCGACTGCGGCCTGAGAGGTTGGTAGCACACCAGTTGGGGGAGGAAGGAGCAAGGGAGGTTGCGCCTCTATTGTGATCACTGTCCTTTTAAGCTTCTTGGGAGATGAGCCTCCTGTATCCTTTGTTGCTTATTCTTTTGGGTCTGTAGACTGTGTCATTTGTGCTCCCTTCCTTTTTTGGGACCTGGTGATGGGGGGAGACTTGGAAGTCTCACCAGTTGATGGGGAGGCAGTAACGTCCTCCATGGTGCTTGGCTTGCTCTTGAGTGCTTCGTATGTTAAAGCCACCCCTTGTAGCTTCAGTTGTGCTACCTGTCCATCAACCCACTCCTTAGTGCGAGCTATGATAGGTTGGGTGATATTATCCAGGTCTTCGACCTTTTGCTCATCCCATTCGATGGAGGGGATTGCCAGGCCGGTAACCGCAGGGTACCTCAGGTGCACAATGGTGGACTCATCCTCCTCAAGCTGATCTGGCATCGAAAATAGCTGCACGCTCCTCAAAAATTGCACTGTCATTCGCATGTAGTGTCTCTTGCGGACCTCCTTATCATCTTTACAATCCGCCCAGAAATCTTCAACATGGTATTGGTGGGCGTATGCTTGTCCTAGCGCCTTCCTGACATGGCCATGTGGGTCCATTCGTGGGCGAGCTGTGTACCATTCAAAGTTATATTCTTTAAGTTCTTTCTCTAAGTTGTCGGCGCATTGAGATGTTTGCAATCAGTATATGCCCTGGCCAAGGGTCATGGGATAGGGGATCCCTGCTACGTGCTTGTTGCCAAAGACCGTTTGAATGTGTTGGAGTTGTCGGGAGAGCTCTAGGAGAATGATCCTGTCATTTGGGTATCTCGGCAACTTGTTCGGCCGTTCCGTGAATCCCTGGGCACGGATGTAGGTGAACTTGGGGAATTGAATGTATAAGAAGGCATACTCCTTCAGGAGTGCCCTGGTGCTGTGGGATACCCTTCTCTCGAAGTCCCCGGCTATTAATTTGATAATGTGGCCTATGAAGGCATCATTGACACGGTAATATTCTTTTTTGAAATAGCGGTACTGTACCTGAGGGTACCGGTCAAAAGGCTTAAGCCCTCGCTTGTGATCCCCATCCGGTGCCATAAATAGCCCACTATACTGTCTCTGACCTACCAAGGAGTATACCAGGTACAAGGTCATGTAGAACTTAGAACTTTTCTTGACATTTACGAACTGCTCGTGGAAGCAGTTGCTGATGATACTCCCCCAATCAAATGAGATCTTGGTTTTCATGTCCTCATTCCCTCGTATGATATGTTCAACGTAGTAAGCCATCCACTCTTGGAAGTAGGCGGCTGCTGGGAGGCCCATGACCCTGCTGAGCATAGTCACCAAGTCATGATAATCGTCGTAGAAGTCGCTGCAGAACAGCTCTTGGGGAACCTTTGTAGCGCTGCCCCGCTTCTCCTTAAGCTAGTAAATGTTAATTAACTTCTTACAGCCCAATGGATTGGCATCCCATGCCGCTTGACACTGCTCCAACATGGGGATCTGCATATGTGGGAATGTGGGAATGTGGAAGGTTTTAGTGATTCCTTCTGGAGACATGTCAGCGAGGATATTCCCCTCCTTGTCCATGATTGTTCTGGTTTCCGTATGATAGGCTTCTCGGCAAGCCATTACTAATTCAGGTGCTATTAGAGACAGAGGGAAGCCGACAGCTTTGGTGATTCCACTTTGGCGTATCAACTTGACATTCTTCATTTTAGGGTCGACCTTGACCCTCTGGGTGAACTCATCTATGTCCACCTGCCCAATATTGGTGTCTGAGATCTCTCTCCAGTCAGTCAAGACCTTTGACTGGAGCGGTTCACCTTGGAATTGAAAATTCATTTGGTCTTTATCGTCCTTTCCATGAGCGGCCCTCCCGGATTTCCTACCCTTGTCATTTTCGGTAGAGGCCACTGAAGTTCCTGCAGCTGATTCCATATATCCTGCAAGCAAAGGGCGAAGTCAGCACAACAAACATCAATAATGTTAATGTTAGTCCGCATTGTGAGTATATCATCTAAATAACCATTCAAATACATCACAAATTTTATCCTCAGATGATATCGATTTCATTTTAGGGCATTTAGACAATCCAGGCCCGAAGGGCCAGACTTCCCTGGCAGGAATGCTGTCAGGGAGGGAAAATACAACCGAAAGTTCTCGGAGACCCCGTTGGCCAAATTTTGATATCTTAAGGGGCCCATGATGGAGAACGACATGATTTAGGATTTGGGTCGAAGTTAGATTCTCAGTTTGAATTGGTTTGGATCGATTTAAGGAGCCCCGGAGATTCCAGGCTGGGAAGCTATTAAGGGGCGGCCGTTGGAGATGGCGAAAGTGACGGAAGTCCGGCCAGGAAGCCCGGCGAAGTCCTGAAGGCCTGAGTTCGGGAAAAAGACGGCCGACACGGAAGTTATGACATTTAGGTCAGGCGGCAATCGGAAACCCGGGGCCCGAAGGCCGGAAGGACGCAAGGGGTTCACCGCTGAGATATCTTACAATGGCCTGAACGCCGGCGGCGAAGGGGACTCCAGGACCAGGCGGCCGGAAAGACAATGAATAACAGCCGCCTGAAAGATGAGTATATCGTTGAGCGGAGATGGCAAGGAAACGCCCGGGGTCTGGCATCCCAGGAGGAGGCCAGGCGACGGCTGCTGTGTAAATTTTGTGTCGACTTGAATGGCAGCGGCAGCAGTGAGAAGAGCGAAGCTTGGAGGGCGGGGAGCTAACTGAGGTTTTCCGCCGAAGGATTCTGCAATGTCGGCCAGTGGCGACAGCGAGGAGACCCCCGGAGTATGACCCACGGGAGGACGCATGGCGACGCCCGCCATGAGGTTATGACAGCGGGTGGGGCGACGACGGCGAAAGGTGTCCCGGGACCCGGGAGACAGAATGACGCAGGCTAACGACCGCCGGCGGATATTCTGCGATAGTTTGGACGGCGGCGGTGGGAGGCAGCCCAGAGCCCAGAAGGCGGGGAGACGGAGGGGTTCCGGGGCATGGCCAAGCTTAATCAATCTTTAGATGGCCAAGGAAAGGACAGGACCCAAAGGGCGGGAGGTAGACCGGATTTCACCGCCGAGGTCAGATTTAACACGGCAAAACGTGAAAGGCATTCTGGGGATGAAATCCCAATGACCCGGGCGCGGCTAGGGGGATGGCCGTCGGTATGCAACCATACACGGGAATGGACCGGCGAAAGAGGGGACCGAGCCCGAGGGGGCCGGTCGCCCTACGTGAAGAACAGCCGTGCAACAGGCGAGCTCCGGGTTGAGAGGGAGGGCCATTGCGATGGGTTCAGACAATTTCTAAAACATGGGTTTCGAGCACGATGAGGTGCCCTTCAATTTTATGCCATTTAATTTATTGTTCAATTCCTTTTAAATCTCTGAAATGACGAAAAACAATAGGAGGGCAAACGATGATGGCCTACCTCAGATACGCCAAGCGGGGAGGTGTGCAAACCACTGTGAATTGACGGAACGAAGTTTGGTGATGATGACCGAGAAGCTACAGAAGGTGGCGGGCTCCAATTTGATTGCTGCTCTTATTTTCTCGAGTTCTCAAAGTGAAAATGACATTGGGGACCATGCATTATATACCCCCTTCGCCATTAATGCTCGCATTAAATGCATGTACAACCGCACCAAAAGGTTGGTGAGATTCAAATTTGAGTCAGCGGCGGCGGTAGAGACTCCGGGATCCGGCAGGCAGGAAGCCGCGCAACGACAGCCGCCGTGAGAATATGCGATGACTTTGACAATGGCGGCGACAGAACGCTCGAGGTCTGAAGGGCAGGGTGCAGTGGAGAGTTCGCCGCCGAAGGATTTTGCTTTTCATTTGAATGGCAGCAGTGAGCAACACCTAGGGGCCCGAAGGGTGGGCGGCCACCGCAGGGTCACCGTCACGGATGACAATCCTGGGACGGAAGTTCGGACGCAGACTTTCAGAGCCTGGGGCTCGAAGGAGCAACGGCCGGCCGGGAAATCCCTGAAGACCTCCGAATGGCAACTGGCAGGGCGGGCTCCGAAGGGCGGAAAGACACCCGGGGAATGCCGCCGGGGCGGCGAACGAAAGGGGGAAGCCCGATAAGGGAACCCCGGAGGCCCAGGCCTAGAGGGGCCGAGGGCCGCCCCAGAACTCGAAAGGCCCAAGTAACCCACGAGGCCCCGGAGGGCAGCAAAAAACCAAAAGGGAGGCACGGTCAATTTTTAGGATGAAACCTTGGAGCAGTATCGACCATGCAGAACGTCAAAAAAGAGGGGCACGCAAAACAAGGCAGCCCTAAAAGACCCGACAAGGCGAAAGAAAAGAGGGTCCCCGTTCTGAACGGGGTGTGTGTGCTGAGGGCACAACAGGATTTTATCCTTAGGGGTTTCTAAAAACTTGGATTTATATCTCAATTTGCTTACTAAATTTAACAATAGGTAACCTTTTCCTTGATTTCATCAAAGTTCCACATGATATACCTTGTGGAATGAGAAGTTAAGACATTGGACATCTAGTTTGGAAACCTAATCAAGAAATTTTTGTGGTAAAATGAAATTATTAGGCAAAGCCAAAAAACAATTGGACCCCACACATGTGTTCCAAATGATTTCACACAGGATCAAGATCAAGAAACCAAAGGTAAAAGCTCTTCTAGTATAAAATATCACCAAAAGCATCTCTCAACACTATATGAATTCAGATGAAGACTATTTTTTAACTTTTATAGAAAAGCTTCAAGAAACAACCCTGGTTTGTACTCGTTCTATTACTGTCAAAACCAAATCTTTTAGTGAGTTTGAGCATCTTGTTTAGTGAAAATCTTGTTCTTCAAAACTGAGGTCTAGTAAGCAAGAGTCTTTTTAGGTAAACCTAGGATCAAAATCAAACCTTCATCCATCTTTGAACATCAAAACCAAAATCATCTCATCATCAACTCTTTGAAAATATTTGAAAAATCTTACATGTTAAACTTTGGGAAAATTATTTGAAACCAATCAAAAAATCACCTTGTTTGATTATATGTGTGTAGATGCATTCTTCTCCACATATTCAGTCAAATTATCAAATCTTGTGAAAACATTTATGCCTTGATAAACATCTAGCATCTTTGGATTTAGGAGTTCATTATCCAAAATCAAAGTCAAACCAATCAAAATCATCTTGTTTGGATAGGTGTGTTTAGATGAATCCTTCTTCTCACACCTAGACAAATTAACATCTTTTGAACAAAATCTACTCTAGGACAACATCCAACCTCTTAGAGTTTGAGTTCACCATCAAAATCAAAATCAAAATCCAAAATCAAAATCAATCTCAAAGAAAACATAATCAAGTCCTAAAGTTTAACATACCCTTCAAGATTTTCTCAAGAGTTCCAATAATCAATAAAATATCCATATCATTATCATCCTTTGATCTTTAAATCATCCTACAAAATTATCTTTTTATACCTAAAGATATATCATTCTAAAGAATTAGAGGTTAAGCTCTCATATTCTTTAAAAATTGATCCATATTTTATGGTGCAAACTAGATCCCAACACAAGAGGAACATGGAAGCCAACAAAGAAACATCTACTTCAAGTGACTTGAGTTAGACCGCTCCTGAAATGAATCCCATTGGGTCTAGTAGTCTCATAATTAACCTTCCTCCATTTTCACAAGACCATCAAGAGGAAGGTGTCCAAGTGGAGGATCTTACCAATAATCCCTTTGGAATGTCACATGAAGAAATCACTGAAATAGTTCAAAATCTAGAGAATCATAATATTATCAGCATCATGATGACAGTTAATCCCTCACTATACATGCTTGAATTACCAAAGAAAGGGGCTAAACTCCCCTCCAATTTTGATGTGAGCACTATTGTGGAACCATCTTTTGGGATCATGCCTCCAATATCATCTACCATCCCCATTTCATCTACACCCCCATTTCAAAGCATCACTCAAAACATCCCAAAAATTAAATCTTCTATCGCACCAACTCAACCCATTGTTAACAAGGGAAGTACATTTCTCAATGCATTGCAAACACATCCTCTTGTAAACAATCAGGATTTGGACACAAACACCATCTTGGGATAGTCCATACCCAAAAATCCATCACATCCATATGTCCCTCTCACCTTTCATGATCCATATGATCCAACATCATCATTCCACACAACACCCCAAAATTCTCTCCCCATAACCTCGCAAGGAGAAGGAGATATATTTGGACCAGGGGGCATCTTTGACACTACATCTTCATCATTCCCTCAAGGGAGTTTTCCACTTACATTTCCACCACTCCCCCCCTTCCCATTAATATCCACATCACCTCTTGGTTTAGGGCTTCCCCCTTTACCAAATATCAATAAAAAAAATCAAATCAACCCTTTGATCATTAATCAATACATCATACAAGATACTTCCACCTTGCCATCGATATCACAACAAAAAATGGAAACCATCCTGATAACGAAAAACCACCACCATCACATTATCAACCACCCCCTAACATCACAAAACATGGTCTCTCAAGGACCAACCACATTGATCGCACCATCTACCACTCAAACCCCAATCATCAACATGACGGTGCCTCTCATCACCACAACAAGCACCATTCCAAATCCACCTCCACCACCACCACCACCAAACTCAAACACATCAAGCCAATATAGTATTGTGTTGCAAGCCACTAAGTGGGTTGCTTATCAGAAGGCATTACAAAAAATCTAAAACTAACAAGCTGCATAGTTAGCCACTCAACAAGCCACCCAAGCTGCTCAAGCTACTCAAACCACATAGCAGGTTGCTCAAGCCCAAATCTTATTGCAACAACATCAACAACAAGCTACACAAGTAGAAGCACAAGCTCAAGCTACACAAGCTCAAGCTCAGGCTCAAGCTTAGGCCCAAGCTCAAGCGCACACTCAAGCCCAAGCCCAATATCAAGCACAACAAGCACAAGCATAGTATCTTGCACAACAACAAGTAGTGCAACATCAAGTATATCAGGAAGTGCTAGAACAATATCAAGAACATTAAGAAGCACCCCAATTAGCAGCTCAACAACAAGTGTTGTTGGCTCAACAGGAATAACAAGCTCAACAACAAGCCTTAATAGCACAACAACAACAAGACCAACAACAAGCATTGATGGTACAACAACAATTACAGGCATATTTGGCACATCAACACATACAAACACCATCCATCAACATACCAACCAATCCACCCATCCCACCAATAATTGAACCACCTTAAAACACTTTACTTCCAACCCCTGATCCACAAAATGATGTGACGACACAAATCAATTTTATCTCACAAAAATTTCTTGATCTTTAGTTAGGGTGAACCATGAGAACACCTAGCAACTTCTATCCTTATCCATTCAATAGGAGCCTTGTAATATTCCCGAAGGGATTTGAGATCCCAAAATTTGACAAATATCATGGGATAGGAAAACCTGAAGATCACATCAGGGAGTTTTAGGTTCATTGCATGGAAGTCGCATATGATGATACCTATCTAATGCGCTTATTTCCTAGAAGTTTGGATGGCCAAAACATGGACTGGTTCTCTCGCCTCCCTCTAGGCATCAAAAAGTTCCAAGAAATTGTATATGCATTCATCAAAAATTAAGCATTCAATATTATGATGGATGTTAGTCTAGAGGAGCTATCAACTCTGAAACAAGAAAATAATGAATCATTTGATTTATTCCTACAATGATGGTGATCCAAGGCCAATCAAAGAAAATGGGCCATGCCAGAAGAACAAGTGTGCACTATCATCTCCAACCTCGATGACATGTTGGCTTTCCATCTCAAAGTCCAAGGGATCACCACATATGATTAGTTGATCTCCAAGGCGCTCAACATTGAATGAACCTTCGGTACACAACCAACGACACAAACATATCCTAATCAGTAAAGCAACCACCGGGTATGTGCAGGATCATGATGGGCCAAAAAGTGGCAATATGATGGGTATGTGGCTGACAACTTTTTTTTACCCAAAATTGATGAAATGAAAAGGGTTTTTAAAGGATATTCTAAGCTTTCCACCAATATAAATTATGTTTTACTTTAAATTTAATAAGTAATTATTATTCATTTTCTATTCAAATTATTACTAAAGTCCTAATTGATAGGCTAATTGAAAAAAATCTATAGCTTTCAAATGGTATCACATTTTTTGAATCCAAAATATGCATCACATTCTATGCTTCACATACATAGGATTAAAAAAGGAAAAATTGAATTTCATGAAGTTTTGACCAAGTTAAGGTGGTTAGACATATGGGTTTTTATATTTTTTAAAAGTTGTAATAAAAATCATAATTAATTATTTTGGGAAAAAAATTACAAAAAAATATGCATCACATCGGGACATGAGTCCTCTACTTATATCTAAAATATTATAAAAAAAAGTTATCATTTTATTGTGGTTAGGGTGGTCAGAAAAACACCTACTTATTTTTTCCCTGAAATTTAAGTACTACTGCATTGAAATTTAAAATTTTCACCAAATACATTTATTTTTCTTTAAAACAAACTGAGTAGTTTAGAAACTACATTCAATTTGCTATAGATTCTATTCTTACATATTTTTGAAATCATATAGATAACTTATTAAAAAATTTACGTCAAGTTGCCTAACTCTGGCTTTTTAGAATTTTTTGCCACTTAAGGGCCTATTTTTTCCATGATGATCCTGCGCATACCCCACCCATCTTCAAGCTATAATGAAAAACCTTGCACATGGGAAAGAAACAAAAAAATTCCCAATGATGGTGTTGTCGATGCCAAATTTTTCATTAGTGCACCTAAACAAAACACACCCACACCGCAACAACAATCTCAAAATCACCATCAAAACAATCACCAAGCCAACATAGTAACTCAACAGCCAAACAATGAGATCATCAACAATGTCAATGATCAAAAGGGGCCACCCTAGCGAATCAAGAACTCCCCCAAGCGGAAGTACATTTCCCTTGGGAAACCACTCGAGGTTATCATGAGGATATTGATAAATGAAAACCTCATCAAGGCTCCCACCTATGAGAATTATTAGGAACCAGATGTGAAAACACCCTGGTACAACAAAAACTAGCTTTGTGACTTTCAAAAAATAAAAGGACATACCACTAACAACTACATGAGGTTGAAGAACCTAGTCCAAGACCTCATTGATCAAAAAAACATAAACGTGGAGCAGCTAGCTGAAAATCAAAACCTCAAAATATACATGAATTTGATGCCAAACCATAACAACAAAGGAAACAATAACAACAACAAGGGGAAGGGAACATTCAAAAGAATCAATCATGTATACGACCATGTCATTGCATCCTTGGATGAGTATTGTGCCACTACCACTATCAAAGGAGCCCACATTGATTGTGGAGTCACCACAAGAGGCGAAAAAATTACCATTGTAGGATCATCTTAGCCAAGAGCACCCGCACCCACCCAACCCCAGATTTGTTCCTAGTGGTTACAATGTCCTTGATCAGCTGAAAATAACCCCAACACAAATCTCCATCATGGAGTTGCTAAAAATTTCATCTGCCCATAAGAAAATCCTTGAAGAATCATTGGCTTCATCCACCGTCTCCGAAGATCTTGATGCGGAACAATTCCAAGCTATGGTCAGAAACATCATCACTCTGAATCTCCTTATGTAGACATGTAAAATATATTGATTGACATTGTGCATTTGATCCTAACTTACTAACATCATTTCTTCTTGAATCATCTCTTGGTCTAAGCATTTAATGAAATCTCCTTATTTTATTAAATTCATCAATATTCCTCTCTTAATTGAATAAATCATTTTATCTAGTTAAGTCAATCCCTTTTGTTAATTAAATCAATCCATTTGATCTAATTATCCCTATTTAATTAAATAATGAATTATTTGATTAAATCTCTAAAGTCTATCTGTTAAATTAAAAAAATTAAAACCTTATTTGATTTAGTCTAACACCATCTCTTTTAATTAAATAAATCAAAATCCTTATTTAATTAGCCTCTTATAATATTCCTCTTTTATTCGATTTAAATAAATCCATAAATTTGAGTCAAATAGGTCACATAATCTAACCTCTCATCAAATTAATTAACCCTTAATTAATTTAATCTCATCTCATGTCCCATCCTCTAGATAATGCAAGTTACACATGAAAATAGATTTAATTCATTTATTAAATCTCTATTTTCCTCACAAAGCATCTTTTGGAATATTCTCTCAATTTGAATTAAAAAATTCCAAGTCAACATGCACATCCAAAAAGGCAATAAATTCATCTTACATGTCTTTTGCCTTGAGCCAAGTGGCATTTATTGCATTTTCCCTTCCCTCTTACAAGTAATTTCAACAAATTTGAAATTCAAAATTATGCATTTATTGGCACAATCCCCAAATCTTGCACATCCTTCATCCATTCATAGCTTGACAAGTGGCATCTTTCCATTGGCTGAATGTTAGTCCTGCATTGCTCAAATTTATACATTCATCCATCTTAGAATTCTATAAATAAGAGGCTAATCTCCTCATTTATCCATCTACAATTTATGCAAAGTTACTATTGTGCCCTCAACACACACGCCCCGTTCGGAACAGGGACCCTCTTTTCTTTCGCCTTGTCAGGTCTGTCGAGATTGCCTCGTTTTGCGTGCCCCTCTTTTTGACGTTTCCCATGGTCGATATTACCCTAAAGTTTCATCATAAATCGACTGTGGTTTCCCTTTTGGTTTTTGCTGCCCTCCGGGGCATCGTGGGTTCCTTGGGCCTTTCGGGCTCTGGGGCAGCCCTGGGCCCCTCCGGGCCCGGGCCTCCGGGGTTCCCTTATCGGGCTTCCCCATTGCGTTCGCCGCCCCGACGGTGTTCCCCGGGCGTCTTTCCGCCCTCTGGAGCCTGCCCTGCCAGTTGCCGTTCGGAGGTCTTCGGGGATTTCCCGGCTGGCCCCTGCTCCTTCGGGCCCCGGGATCCGGAAGTCCACGTTTGGACTTCCATCCCGGGATCGCCGTCCGCGACAATGACCCTGCAGTGGCCGCCCACCCTTCGGGCCCCGGGGTGTTGCTCGCCGCTGCCGTTCAAATGAAAGTGAAATCTTTCGGCGGTGAACTCTTCACCGCACCCCGCCATCCGGGCCCCGAGTGTTCTGTCGCCGCCGTCGTCAAAGTCTTCACATGTTCTCATGGCGGCCGTCGTTGCGCGGCTTCTCGCCTTCCGAATCCCAGAGTCTCTGCCGCCACCGCTGACTCAAATTTGAATCTCACCAACCTTTTGGCGCGGTCGTACATGCAATAAATGCTCGCATTTATGACAGATATGGTATATAAGGCCCGGCTCGCTGAAGTCATTTTCATTGTTCAAATTGTCCGAGTTTAAGCAAGTTGCAGAGTTGATTATCTGGAGCCCATCGCGATTGAAAGCATTGCAATCATCAAGATCAACATCACTCCGTCGACCCCACCGATGGATCCTACCAACTTCCCGCTTGGCATTTTCAAGGTAAGTTTTTTCCTTCCGCCCTCCCGTCGTTTTGATCATTTTGGGTGTTTAAAATGAATTGAACAAATGAATTAAATTGGATAAAAATAAAGAACACCCCTTCGCGCTTCGAACCCATGTTTTAGAAGATCCCTAAACCCATCGCAATGGCCCTCCCTCTCGACCCGGAACTCGCCCGTTGCACGGCTGTTCTTCACGCAGGGCGACCGGCCCCCTCGGGCCCGGACCCCTCTTTCGCCGGTCCATTCAGCGTATGGTTGCATGCTGGCAACCGTCCCCCTAGCCGGGCCCGGGTCATCGGGATTTCGTCCTCGGAACGCCTTTCGCTTTCTGCCACGTTAAAAATGACCTCGGCGGTGAACCTCCGTTGGCTCCCCGCCCTCCGAGTCCCAGTCCATCCTTCGCCACCGCCATCACCCGAACATAGCTAAAGTATTGTGGTAGCCATCATCCCCCGTCTCCCCAGTGCCCGGGCCCCGGTCCATCTTTCACCGCCGCCGTTCATATCATCGCCAAATGCTTGCGGCGGCCTGCGCTGTGCGTCGTTCCGCCTCGTGGGTCCCGAGACGCCTTTCGCCACCATCGACCATGAGTTGCCATGACCTCCTGGCGGCTGTCGCCTTGCGTCCTCCCATGGGCTGGACATCGGGGGTCTCCTCCCTGTCGCCGTTGAGCAATGTTACAAATCTCTCGGCGGCGAACCTCCGTCGGCTCCCCGCCCTCCGGTCTCCTCATCACTGCCATCCAAAATGATCAAAGGTTATGCGGCGGCCTTCTCGCCGTGGCCTCCCAGCCTCTGGGGCCCGGTGCTCCGAATGTCGTCTGGTCTACACTGTTAAACCAAACCTCATGTCGGCCGTCTTTTTGCCTCATGGGCTCCGGCCTTCAGACTTCTGCTGCCAGACTCCCTCAGCCAGACCTCCGTCTGATGTCTGCCACCGCCGGCTTCCTTCCCTCGACTGCCTTCCGGCCTGAAACCTCCAGAACTCCCCAAATCGATCCAAATCAATTCAAATTGAGAATCTAATGTTGACCCACATCCTAAATCATGCAGTTATCCATCATGGGCCTCTTAGAACATCAAAATTTGACCAGCGGGGGTCTCCAGGATCTTTCGGTCGTGCTTTCCCTCCCTGACAGCATTCCTGCTAGGGAAGTCTGGCCGTCCAGGCCCAGATTGTCCAAATGCCCTAAAATGAAATTGGTACTATCTGAGGATAAAATTTGTGATGTATTTGAATGGTTATTTAGATGATATACTCACAATGTGGACTAACATTAACGTTATTGATGTTTTGTTGTGCTGACTTCGCCCTTTGCCTGCAGGATATATGGAATCGGCTGCAGGAACTTCAGGGGCCTCTGCCAAAAAAAGACAAGGGTAAGAAATCCGGGAGTGCCGCTCGTGGAAAGGACGATAAAGACCAAATGAAGTTTCAATTCCAAGGTGAACCGCTCCAGTCAAAGGTCTTTACTGACTGGAAAGAAATCTCAGATACCAATATCGACCAGGTGGACATAGATGAGTTCACCCAGAGGGTCAAGGTCGACCCTAAAACAAAGAATGCCTGGTTGATACACCAAAGCGGGATTGCCAAAGCTGTCGGCTTCCCTCCCTCTCTGATAGCACCTAAACTGGTAATGGGTTGCTGAGAAGCCTACCAAACAGATACCAGAACAATCGTGGATAAGGAGGGGAATATCCTTGCCGACATGTCTCTGGCAGGAATCACAAAAATGTTCCACATTCCCACTTTCCCACACATGCAGATCCCCACTTTGGAGCAGTGTTAGGCGGCATGGGATGTCAATCCATTGGGCTGCAAGAAGTCAATTAACATTTACTAGTTAAAGGAGAGATGGGGCAGTGCTGCAAAGGTTCCCCAGGAGTTGTTCCGCAGCGACTTCCATGAGGATTATCACGACTTAGTGACTATGCTAAGCAGGGTCATGGGCCTCCCAGCAGCCGCCTACTTCCAGGATTGGATGGCTTACTACGTTGAATAGATCATACGAGGGAATGAGGATGTGAAAACTAAAATCTCATTCGACTGGGGGAGTATCATCAGCAACTGCTTCCACAAGCAGTTCGTAAATGTCAAGAAAAGCAACAAGTTCTACATGACCTCATACCTGGTATACTCCTTGGCAGATTAGAGGTAGTATAGTGGGCTATTCATGGCGCCGGATGGGGATCACAAACGAGGGCTTAAACCTTTTGACCAGTACCCTCAACTACAGTACTGCTACTTCAAAAAAAAGTATTGCCATGTCAATAATGCCTTCATAGGCCACATTATCAGATTAATAGCCGGGGACTTCAAGAGAAGGGTATCCCATAGCACAAGGGCACTCCTGAAGGAGTATGCCTTCTTATACATTCAATTCCCCAAGTTCACCTACATCCGTGCCCAAGGATTCACGGAATGGCCGAACAAGTTGCTGAGATACTCGAACGATAAGATCATTCTCCTAGAGCTTTCTCGGCAGCTTCAACATATTCAAACGATCTTCAGCCAGAAGCACGTAGGAGGGATCCCCTATCCCATGACCCTCGGCCAAGGCCAGTATCGATTGCAGACATCTCAATGCACCGGCAACTCAGAAAAAGAACTTAAAAAATATAACCTTGAATGGTACACGGCTCGCCCACAAATGGACCCCCACGGCCACGTCAGGAAGGCGATAGGACCGACATATGCCTACCAGTACCATGTTGAAGATTTCTGGGCAGATTGTAAAGATGATAAGGAGGTCCGCAAGAGACATTACATGTGAATGACAGTACAGTTTTTGAGGAGGGTACAGCTATTTCTGGTGCCAGACCAACTTGAAGAGGATGAGTCCACCCTTGTGCACCTGAGGTACCCTGCGGTTTCCGACTTGGCAATCCCCTCCATCGACTGGGATGAGCAAGAGGTCGAGGACCTGGATACTATCATGCAGCCAATTATAGCTCACACTAACGAGTGGGTTGATGGACAGGTAGCACAACTGAAGCTACAAGGGGTGGTTTTAACATACGAAGCCCTCAAGAGCAAGCCAAGCACCACAGAGGACGTTACCACCTCCCCATCAGCTGGTGAGACTTCTAAGTCTCCCCCCATCACCAGGTCCCAAAAAAGGAAGGGAGCAGAAACGACACAATCTGCAGA
The DNA here is from genome assembly GCA_007258455.2 of Sequoia sempervirens. Lineage (NCBI taxonomy): Eukaryota > Viridiplantae > Streptophyta > Pinopsida > Cupressales > Cupressaceae > Sequoia > Sequoia sempervirens. The sequence goes on from VDFB02353493.1 coordinate 53,301,329, forward strand.
CCTAAAAGAACAAGCAATAAAGGATATGGGAGGCTCATCTCCTAAGAAGCTTAAAAGGACAGTGATCACAATAGAGGCGCAGCCTCCCTTGCTCCTTCCTCCCCCAACTAGTGCGCTGCCTGCCTCTCAGGCCGCAGCCGCCTCATCTCCACAGGCGGTGGACATTTCAGTCCACCTTGCCTCTTCGCCCCCCGCTAGGTCCATAATCAATATCGACTCTTCCTCGAGCATGAGCACTTCCCCTTCCTCTGCTGCTACCATGTCACCCATCACCTCCCTGCCTCTAGCAATGATAGCATTGCCTGTTCCCCTCTCCACTACACCCGAGCCATTACGCGACACCTGCAGAGTCTTCCTCCTGAGCTCTCGTAGCTTTTAATGGACCCTGCTCTCCAAGCAGCCCTAGCCCAGGCCCTCGCAACATCTCAACCTTTGCAACCGCCAATAGAGCCGCCAGCCATGGAGGCCACGATGCAAATTTCAAAAGTGTTGGAGGAGCTGGAACAGGAGGCTTCGAAGCCTATTGAGGAGGAGGCCGATGATTACTATGAGCAACCCAAATATAGGCACAGAACCATTGATAAGGTTTCCTACAAGGAAGAAGAGACAGGCTCTTCCGATAGTGGGGATGGAGATGATGGCTCGGGTGCCAAGGAAATTATTCAGGTTTTTGATGATGACGTTGAAGAAGAGTTGGCTCAGCAGCCAAAGGATTTTGGAGAAGAGGTAGAACAGTCGCCACGTGGTAAGGAGGGACAGCCACCAGAGGGGCAGCCTGAAAAGAACTTACCTGAGGCCGAGACCCACATTGTGAAGAGCCCCGAACCCGAGGCTGCTAAGGAGAAGAAAGAAGAAGGGGCAGCAAAAGAACAAGATCCCATCCATATATTATCCACCAAGCTGCCCGTCAAAAGCCTCATGTTTTATCAAGACTCTGACGAAGAGGAGGATGCTGCCAAAGGAAAGGGAGAAGCCCAAAAGGAAGAAGAGGCAGAGATCTTACAGTTAACGGAGATGGGTGAAAGTAGCCATGACACACCTAAGGATAAATTAGCCATGCCCGACTGGCTGGAAAAGCAGCTCGAAAAGACTACTCCTGTTCTGAGCGACCCGAGGTCGAGATTGAAAGCCATCTTGGCTTGATCCCTGACCGTAACAAAGACAGATAAGAAGCCTAAGGTCCGTTCCCGGATAACCATGGACGCTTCTGGCTCCCGAGCTGCATAAGTAGCGACGCCAACCGTTGGCCAGGCCAGAGTTAGTTACAATACCTCCACCATCGACCTAGGGATAGCCACCAGGGAATAAAAGGTCGGACATCTGGAGGAGTCAGTGGCCACGGTGGTGCATATGATTAAACAGGACAAGGTAACCAAAGACGAGCTAAAGGCACAGGTTGCTGTCCTAACAGACTATATCCAGCAGTGGTCTTCAATAGACAACCTCCCCACTACCTGCACGGCCGCACCACAACTGCTCTCTAAGGAACAGATAGATAAGCTGGAGAGGAGGAAAAACTTGGAGAGGACCACTGAGGATTGGTTCTAGCAGATCATAAACATTGGAAATGTAGGGATCGGCTTGGCTGTGCAAATAGCCAACAGGTTCCTGAGCCTGATCCAATCCCTGGAAGGCACAAAGAAACTCTGCGCCAGCTTCCCTACGATCTATGACTCCGCCTTCCCAAGGGTTGAAGCCATCCTTCGAATGCCAGAAAGCACGTGGGAAGAGAAGTTAGAATTGAAGAAGGAGGATCACTGGTTGGTAGACATATGACGCAGAGACCTCATCAACCGAAAGGAGAGGATGGAGCAGATCCAGAACAGGGTGGATCCGGATATTGCATGGATCAAAGAAATCCAAGCAGAATGCGCTGAGTACCTTAAGCTGATAATGGGCCATGATATGCCCACAATGCAATTGGATGCAGGAAATGTCAGATTATACTTTGAGGAAAAGATGAAGGACGCGACAGCCGGAGATATTACAACGGACTTCCTGAGTTTCAATGCTTATACTTTCGATAGATCAGAGCTATTCAGAGATCAGGGCTCAAAGTATGATGAGGACTGGAAGCGGCTAGAAGAGAACACCAAGGAATGGAGCTACCAGGCGTTGAGATGGGAAGTCCTCGAGATTGACAAGCTCCAGGCCGTAATCCTCAAGCATATTGAACACGCAGCCTCCGAGGAGCAACAAGACAACCCAGTCAAGGAAAAGGACCTCCCAGAAGAGTAGCTACAACCAAAAAAATAGCAATTAGCTACAGGACGAAAAGGAAAATAATGTCATCCACTAGATGACGAAATAGGGAAAAGACAAAAGATATTTTTTAATTGTAAATCTATTTGGGGGTAGGTGAAACCCTATTCTGTAATGAATCTTGGCTACACAATTGTAATAAATCTTGGCCATTCATTTGACTTTTGAAAAGCTATAAATAGAGCACTCCCCTCATTTGCAAAAGTGAGAGTTGAGTTGTTGTAAAGGCATGCTACTGAAATTTATGAGAAATAGTATTGATTTGGTGCATTTTCTTATTTTCTCTCATGTCATTTGATTCACTTCTCCAATTTCATATGCTTAGCTTAGATCTCTTTGCTGTTTAGTTAGCTGTTCATGTTACTTGGGTAAATTTTAGGAATGTTGTTGGCTGATTGTGAAAATTCCTGTTTTGTTGATAATCCCTTAGTCCATACTTTTTGTTGTTTGTTGAAGGTAGATAGCTGTGGAAAGTTAGCCTGGACTCGATTTGAAGCTACCCCAAACACTTATCTTTAGTTCATGCATGTATGTGGTGGATAAAGGATAAAAATCTGCAGCCCTTAGAAGATAGCACAATTTTTATGATACTGTGAAATTCTTGGTTAAGTGGGATATTGTTTTAAGGAATTGTCCATTGCTGGAACTCCATTATTACTGTTCGCAGCAAGCTTTAGGCTTAGGAACTTTTCTTCCCCTTCGCTCTTTTTTCACTTTCTTTAGAAACTGAACAATACCAAGGTTCATTGCATATTATAAAATGAAATCTAACAATTAGATGGAGTTTGAGATTGTTGTTTGAACCTACAACAAACACATAATTGCTTTCATGCTAAAAACTCCCTTTTCAAAGATCCAACTTCATGCTTTGTGCCCATACTTTGTATTTCTGTAAGGCCGCCTTGTGATTCCAGCAAATCACATCAAACTACTGAGGTATCTAAGCATCATCATGATCTGACATCTAAGAGACTTTAGGATAGTGTTCTGCAACTCGATTGTGGGAAATTATCTTTCAAGAGAGGTAGTGTGCCTATGCACTACCTGTGTTGAGAAGTGCATAAAAACACCATCAACAGAACTGGTGCTAGAAGGAGGGCTACAATCGGAATACCAAGCTACGGGATAAAGCGAAGCTGGATCAGATCGAATCATTCTCCCTGGAAAGGTTTCAAAGGATTCTACGATCAGCACCAAGTAAGGGAGAATTTGAAGAATTACAGCCTCCTACGAGGGCAAAACGAGCATAAGGAAGCAGCTCTGCCTCTTCCTCTTCCTCCATTCCATTCGCCTCCATTTCACCTCCACCTTCATTTGGCTGGTCTCCATCTTCCACTCAACCATCTCAAACAGCATTTGCACATCTTCCCTCCGGCAGCCAGGGGTTCGCTCCTCTCCCGGCCCTTTCAGCCCAAAGCACAGTCTAGACAGCCATAGCTCAAGGGCAGCCCCACATTGTGGTTGTATTGTCAATACAGCCCCAAATCCCTGTTCTCCAATAGCAAGTGCCACCTCCGCCTCCCCCCATGGCTTGGCTTGCGCATAACCCTTCGTCGATACACTTTGCTGTTTACAATGATATGCCCAAGAATCTAGAGGGCTTTTGTTTGAAATTTCATCCCTGCGATATGCAAAGAACAGCCAAAGAGCATATCAAGATATTCAAAACGACGATTACCGAAATGCAGGTGGGTCACGAGGACGTGGCGTGCCACCTCTTTCCACATTCGTTGGAAGAAGAGGCCTTTTACTGGTACATCAATCTGCCACAGGGATCAATCACCTCGTGGACCCTGATGAAGAATGTCTTCCTGCAAAAGTACAAGATTCCTGTCAACCCTGCCAACCTTTACCAGCAGTTCATGTCCATCAGAAGGGAGGTCAACGAACCTATTGGCTTCTTCAATGATTGCTTCCACCGGGCTCACATGAGGCTTAAGGATCCGTACCTCCATGATGATGCGGCCGCTCTACCAGTCTACTACGCGGCCCTGGATAACCTCACTGCGGCACTAGTAAAAAGGATGTGCCCGCCGCCTGCTACCTTACTGACCGCCTATGCAGAAGCCGTCATTGCAAGTGCGGACTTGGGACAAAATATCTCTGGCCCGCTGCCCTCTTTGGGGCCTTTCACCCACCCAATGCAAATTTAGGGGCTCAATCAGGCGTTTGCTCACCAAACTCCCCTCATGAACCAGGTACCACAATTGTCTATGGTGCCGCACCCGGGGCAGCCGTTGAATTATGCGCCTCCCGTGACGTCTTATTTGTAGCTCCAGCAGCAGTACGACTATTCTCAGATGGCTCTGCAACAGCAAACATATTCTCAACAGCCACAGGTGCCATTGTACTTGTCGGAACTGGAATTTCCTCCATCCTATCAAAATCAGCCAGTAGCCCCGCCCTCTTTTTTCCAAAATCTAGCCCCATTACCTAGAGGTGCAGCCGAGAAGGACAAGTTAGAGGAGCTGACCAAAATGATTAAGAAGATGTCCACAGAGATGACGCATCTGAAGAATCAGAATAATCAGTTACAGGCCTCCCAACACAACTTCCAGGCCAATCTCAACAGGGACAATCGAGAGTCTCGAGATAATAGAGATAATAGAGATCATCGAGAAGCGAGCACCTCCTCAGGACAAAATTATGAGAGGGGGTAGAACTCCAATCAAAATACAGAAAATAGGCATTCTCAAAGGCAAAACCGCATATGGAACACCAGGCCCAACAACGGTGGTGTCCCCACACCATTCGATCAACCGATAGGCAATGACAGAACATCCAGCGGTGTGTATCTAGCTGAAGCAGCTCTGTCCGGATGGTGCCGACTTCACAAAACTAGCAGGCATTTTGAGCTGGACTATCTTGAGTTCCAAACAGCTGTTGAAATCTTCCAAGTGAAGGTACAAAATGTCATTGATAATGCCAACTACAGGGACATCGTCCCATCGGAGCCCTACGATTCCTCATGTCTGGTGGTCAATTAGGTGCCATTTTCGCGGGGTGATCGCAACGAACCCGAAGCCGAGCCTGCCCCTATTGAGGATGAGAAAGCGCAAGAGGTAAGTAACGAATCAACTCTAGCTCAGCTTTTTGATTTGGTAGATAACGGCCCAGTGGACGAAGAAGAGCCATTTGTGGATGAGGTCCACATGTTCCATCAACGGTCAAGTCCCTATTTCCTTAGGAATAGACAAGCCGGCGAACCCTTCACAACTTCTACCCTACCAAACAACTTCGCCACTCTGCCTGATCTGAATGCTAGCAATATCCCGGGACTCCCTCATATACCCGCCTAATATCTCAATAAGAACCAATCCCAAAATCAACCGCAAGGTCAGCCTTAGAGCCAACCCCAAAATCCGCCTGGGCAAACCAAGATTCAAACCCCTAGTTCTCCCATAGGCCAAGCCTTTAGCTCTGAAATTGAGCAAATGGGTGAATATGTGGCGGAAGAGTTCAAGAAGGTCAAAGTTTGTTTGTCGGCCTTCAAATTGCTCAAGGTTCTTGCCGTAAGGCACACCTTTTTCAGGGTTCTGAATGGGACTCCCTCATCTAGCACGACATAAGAGACCCCAGCCAAGAGGGTAACCTTTGAGGAACACAGGAAAGAACAAGAGATACAGGACAACACCGGAAGAAGGAACAATATGCCCATGAATTAATCAGCAAGTAGATAAATTGAAAATGAGCCATAAAGGGCTAGTAGACAGCCTTCCAAGGACCAGCAATTTAAGCAAACCAAGGATACAGGCAGTGATAGGAACAAAGGTCAAATAGCTCAAATGGACACACCCGTGGGCATTCTCTAAGGGAGACCGTAAACTCCCCCATTCCTAACTACTATTAGGGTCTTTGAGAAGAACTTGCACAACTGCCTGCTCGATTCAGGCGCATCGGCCAACGTCATGCCATTGGCCGTATGCAAGGCTCTTAGCATCACCCCCACGCCTTCAAAGAGAAAGGTCACCCAACTGGACAAAACAGAGATTAATATCATGGGCGAAATAAACCGCATCCCCATGCAAATCGCTGTGGACCCCCGGATACAGCAAGTTGTTGACATCCAAGTGGCAGACATTCCTAATGCCTATGGAATCATTTTGGGGAGAGAGTTCACCAAGGTGCTGAATGGATACACCGCCACCGATCTTTCTCACATGTGGCTGCCATGGAAGGGGCTGCCAAATCAGATCCGTAATTACCGTGAACCCCGTATGAAGTATATGATCATAGAATACAATAATCTCAGTGAGGTGTTGTTCGCTGAGACCGACTTAGGGAATTATCGTCCTTTTGCTTACGAAAATGAGCTTGAGCTTTAGGAAGAACGGGCAGATGAACTATTGCTAGTATTATGTACTCCCTCGACGGGTTCCGCGTAAATGCCCCCAAATGTAGAAATGTTGGCAGAAGCTGATGATGAGCCGGATAAAGATGACAATTGGGGATTGCTCGATGGCTTCCAAGATTTCATAGAAAAGTGTGCGAGAGATCAGCTCAGCCTAGGAGCTAAAATGAATTTCTAGGACTTATTATTGCCGAACTGGTGCAGGGTCCACAATGCTGCTCACTCCGAGTTTGACTGTTGCCTGTGCCAAACAGCAGTGGAGCATGTTAAGAGAGCCGCTGCTCCACCGGCAGAAACACCAAAGGAGGCGCCAGTAGAACCGCCTGTTGATCATTGCCTCGACCTGAAAAACCTTCCTAAGATCACAAGGCCCGCTGTCCAGCCGAAGGAGAACGAAGGCTCGATCAAACCCGGAGATAAGGAATCCTCCTCGTGCTGGATGCCCCGGTTTGATGGATTGAAGTCAAGACAAGGAGCTGGAGCGGGGATCAAACTCATCAGTCCAATGGGTAAGACATTTCTTGCTGCCCATCGATTGTAGTTTTATTGCACTAATAACGTAGCAGAATATGAGGCCTTAGTCCTTGGCCTTCTTATGGCCTTGAGGAAAAATGTGAAAGTACTGCAAGTCTTCGGGGATTCTGCACTTGTGGTTAAGCAGGTCAGGAAATTGTACTCTTGCCATGATCGGAGACTCACCGATTATAGACACAAGGTGTGGGATCTCCTAGAGGGCCTAGATACATTCAACATATAATTGATTCCCCATGCTCAGAATCGCACAGATGATGCCTTGGCTCAAGCAGCCAGCACGCTACAACCCCTCTCTTTGTCAGGGCTCAAGAAATTCACCGTTGAGCTAACATCTACGCCATCAGTCCCGGACAATGTCACTCACCTGTAGGTCTTTAATGACGACAGGCATATCCTCTAGTTCATTACAAGCTCTGACATTTTTGCTGCCCAAATAATTGATGAAGCTGATCCACAGGAGGCTGAATTGGATATAGAGGGGGTTATCAATCTGAAAACCAACATGATCCCCAGGGGCATGGTTCAGCTAGAGCATGTATTCGACCTGGATCAAATCAGAGATCAAGATCGATAGACAAAAAAGGAGGCTATAAGCAGCCAGTGCAACGCTCATAACCTAGGAACAGCTAAGGATACCAAGAATATTTTTATTGGGAAGGTATGCACGCCCGAGGAAAAGAAGGGAATCATAGATGCATTGAAAAGATATCCTGACGTGGTGGAATGGAGTTACAAAGATTTGAAAATGTACGACACCTCTGTCATCACACACGCCATCCCTCTGAAGACAGAAGTGAGGCCATTCCGTCAGCAGCAGCGCCCTATCAATGCCTTGCTAGAACCTATTGTTTATAAGGACGTGCAGAAATTACTTTCAGCAAGAATCATCTTTCCCGTTAGGCACTCTACGTGGGTGGCTAATTTGGTCTCGGTCAGGAAAAAGAATGGAGAGATCAGATTGTGCGTGGATTTCTGCAATCTCAATCGTGCCTCAGAAAAGGACAACTATCTGGTGCCTTCACTGGATGAAGTGCTGCAAATCGTCAACGGCTCCCAAATGATGTCGTTACTCGACGGATACTCCAGGTATAATCAAGTAATGGTACAATATGAGGATCACCACAAGACTGTGTTCACCATTAAGTGGGGGACATTTGCGTACAAAGGAATTCCATTCGGGCTCATCAACGCCGGCGCCACTTTCCAACGCGCCATGGATATCGCTTTCAAGGACTTGATTGGCAAATGTATAATCATCTATATGGATGATTTGACTGTATTCTCTAAGAAGCGAGGTGATCACGTCTCTGACCTATGCAAAGTGTTTCAGAGATGCCAGGAATTCGGGGTTTCTCTCAACCCCAAGAAGTGCATTTTTGGAGTGACTGAAGGCAGATTACTCGGGCACATCATCTCAAAGCAAGGAATCTCCATTGATCATGTACGCATTGAGTCGTTACTCAAGATTCAGCCCCCGGGCAGCAAGAAGGAATTAAAGTCTTTCTTCAGAAAGATCAATTTTGTCTAGAAATTCATCACAGGTTTCACAGAAATTGTCAAACCTCTCAATGCCATGCTCAAGCAGGACACTAAAGTTGAATGGAGGCCAGATGCCAAACAATCCTTCGATGAGATCAAACGAGCCATTGCTGAGGCACCTCTGTTGGTTAGTCCAGATTATCTGAAGCCGTTCTATATCTATTCATTTGCTTCGGAGCATTCTTGTGCCAGTATATTGACCCAAAAGGATGATGAAGGAAATGAGCATCTGATCACCTTCATGAGTGCCCCCCTCAAAGATGCTGAATTACGTTACCACAACATAGAAAGCAGGCATACACTCTCGTTAGGGGAGTAGAGAAATTTAGACACTACATTCTACGCAACAAGGTGTTCACAATCATCCCCGACCCAGCAGTCAAAACGCTTCTCATGTAAAACGAGTTGGGCGAACGAAGGGCTAAGTGGGTCACCCTGCTCCAAGAATATGATATGGAGATCCAACCAATGAAGTTGGTAAGAGGGCAGGCACTCACCCGTACAATGGCCAAAACAGTAGCAGAGGCCGGCCCTGAACTCATGGTGCAGCAATATCAGCTTGAAGATGTCTCCCCGGGAGAATGGTACCAAGATGTCATTTATTATCTACTCAATCATAAGTGTCTGCCACATCTGCAAGGAGTCCAGAAGAGGGCCCTTAGATTGAAAATCAACGGTTACATGTTATAGGGTTCCATTCTTTATAAGAAGAATCATGAGGGAGTTTATTTAAGATGCCTCGACAAGGGGGAAGCAGAACGCATTCTAAGGGAGTTTCACAATAAGTTTGGTATGGGCTATAGCTCGGGTTCTTCTACGGCACATCAAATATTAAGGGCAGGGTACTATTGGCCAACTGTCTTCAAAGATGCCCATTGCCATGTTCGTTCTTGTCATACGTGCCAGACCGCTGCTACCAGGGAGAGGAATGCTACTGTCCCATTGCAGCCCGTGCTGGAGGTAAGGCCTTTTGCACAATGGGGTCTCAACTTCATCGGTCCGGTAAGCCCTCAATCGTCTGCGGGACATAGGTACATTCTAACCGCTACTGATTATTGTACTAGATGGATAGAAGCAATAGTTTGTAAGCATTGTACAACCGAAGTAGTTACTGATTTCTTAGAAAGTTTCATTTTAAATCGATTTGGTTGTCTGTATGCTTTGGTATGTGATAATGGACCTGCCTTCACTTCATTGAAATTTGCTGGCTGGGCGTTTGACTATGGGATTACCCTCAAATTCTCATCCAATTATTACCCTCAGGGCAATGGCCTTGCTGAGTCCACAAACAAGAATTTGATTACCATGATAAAAAAGCTGCTAAATAGGAATCCCAAGGACTGGCATACCCAGCTCCGTTTCACCCTTTGGGCTAATCGCATCCGCCATAAGGCTGCCCTTGGTGATTCCCCGTTCCACCTTGTCTATGGTCTTGAGCCAATATTCCCCATCCACCTGAAAATTCCTACTCTTCAGTTCATCAATGATTTTTATGAAGGAGGAGATCGTAGGGAAGCTCGCTTAGCTGAACTTTTACATTTAGAGGAAGTTCGAGACCACACAATAGAAAATTTTGCCAAACATCAGGGCGTAGTGAAGAGATGGTTCGACCGCCGAGCCAAAATCAAGGCCTTTAGGATTGCAGATTTGGTCCTATATTGGGACAAAGCCTATGAAAAGAAAGGGGGACACAATAAATTCGACAAGCTCTGGCTTGGCCCCTTTCAGATAGCTGAGATTTAGGGAGATAATGTCTTCTGCCTAAAGAACTTAACCGGTGAGAACGTCTCGTTGCCAGTCAACGGGCAGCACCTGAAGCATTACTTCCGGGCTTGAGCTCCTTCGAGCTCTTTGTTGTAAATACCTATACATAGGTTAGAGTAGGTGCTTTCTTGCTTGTTTGTCTCTTGTTTGTGTCGCTTTTTGCTTTCTCCCTCCCGGCAATTTTATTGCGAAAGATATTTTCTGCTCCTTTGCGGTGGCCGTGCTTTCCTGACAACCAGTTCACTTTGCTATCCATTCTTCGTGTTCTTTGGCTAAATATTCACTCTAGACTATTGGTCTTTGCAAAGTTGTTCGCGAATGATTTACTTGTCTAAATTCTACTCAGAACTTGACCCTTCGCCGGATTTTCTTACCCACATCTCAGATTCCGCACAAATTACATGAATAATAAATTCTGAAGGACCGTGCTATTGTTGTGACGACACCCAAGTGAGTGAAAAATCTTAAGTCTACTCCAGTGACCACTGCAGTCTCAAACCCATTGTAGGCTTCAATGATTACCCGGTCAAGCTAAACGGTAAAAGAGAAATGAAATATCAAAGCAAAAAAAGAGAAAAGAAACTCTGAAAAAAAAAAAAAAAGACCGTATGGGTGTTCAGACAACTCCGCCGGGGCTATGGACGCCTGACTGGCAGCGGGGCAATGTTAAGGTTACTTTTGGTGTTAGGCAACTCACGTAGCTCACTTGGTTAAAGTAATAACCCTGGTTACTATCCATAGGAAAGGAATGAACTCACTTCACACACACTTTCGAGATGTCATGTAAGCTGACCCAATTAAGGATCTCATTCTCCTGGATTCATCCTCAGAAGCCCCTCCTGGTGTGCGAAACTAGAGATTCTGGGTCCTGAATGAATATTTATCCCTAGAACGCTCCAGAGCATTCTCCAGCGGAGTCACCATTTGTTATGCCCTCAGCACACACGCCCCGTTCAGAACGGGGACCCTCTTTTCTTTCGCCTTGTCGAGTTTGTCGAGGCTGCCTCATTTTGCGTACCCATTTTTTTAATGTTTTGCATGGTCGATATTACCCTAAAGTTTCATCATAAAATCGACCATGGTTTCCCTTTTGGTTTTTGCTGCCCTCTAGGTCATCGTGGGTTCCTTGGGCCTTTCGGGCTCTAGGGCGGCCCTGGGCCCCTCTGGGCCCGGGCCTCCGGGGTTCCCTTATCGGGCTTCCCCCTTTCGTTCACCGCCCCGGTGGCGTTCTCGGGCGTCTTTCCGCCCTCCGGAGCCCGCCCTGCTAGTTGTCGTTTGGAGGTCTTAGGGGATTTCTTGGCCGGCCCCTGCTCCTTCAGGCCCCGGGATCAGTAAGTCCGCGTCCGGACTTCCATCCCGGGATCGCCGTCCGCGACGACGACCCTGCAGCAGCCGCCCGCAGTTCAGGCCCCAGGGTGTTGCTCGCCGCCGCCGTTCAAATGAAAGTGAAATCTTTCGGTGGCGAACTCTCCACCGCACCCCGCCATCCGGGCCACAAGCGTTCTGTCGCCGCTGTCGTCAAAGTCTTCACATGTTCTCATGGTGGCCGTCGTTGCGCAGCTTCCTGCCTTTTGGATCCCGGAGTCTCTACCGCCGCCGCTGACTCAAATTTGAATCTCACCAACCTTTTGGCATGGTCGTACGTGTAATAAATGCTCGCATTTATGATAGATATGGTATATAAGGCCCGCCCGCTGAAGTCATTGTCATTGTTCAAATTGCCTGAGTTTAAGCGAGTTGCAAAGTTGATTATCTGGAGCCCATCGCGATTGAAAGCATTGCAATCATCAAGATCAACATCACTCCGTCGACCCCACCGGTGGATCCTACCAACTTCCCGCTTAGCATTTTTGAGGTAAGCTTTTTCCTTCTGCCCTCCCATCGTTTTGATCATTTTGGGTGTTTAAAATGAATTGAACAAATGAATTAAATTGGATAAAAATAAAGAACACCCCTTTGCACTTCAAACCCATGTTTTAGAAGTTCCCTAAACCCATCGCAATGGCCCTCCCTCTCGACCCGGAACTCGCCCGTTGCGCTGTTGTTCTTCACGCAGGGCGACCGACCCCCTCAGGCCCGGACCCCTCTTTCGCTGGTCTGTTCACTGTATGGTTGCATGCCGGCGGCCGTCCCCCTAGCCGGGCCCGGGTCATCAGGATTTCATCCCCAGAACGCCTTTCGCTTTCTGCCGTGTTAAAACTGACCTCGGTGGCGAACCTCCGTTGGCTCCCCGCCCTCTGGGTCCCAGTCCATCCTTCGCTGCCGCCATCGCCAGAACATAGCTGAACTATTACAGCGGCCGTCATCCCCCGTCTCCCCGGTGCCCAGGGCCCAGTCCCTCTTTCGCCGCCGCCGTTCATATCATTGCCAAATGCTTGTGGCAGCCTGCGCCTCGAGTTGTTCTGCCTCGTGGGTCCCGGGACACCTTTCGCCGTCATCGACCGTGAGTTGCCATGACCTCCCGGCAGCTATCGCCTTGCGTCCTCCCGTGGGCCGGACCCCGAGGGTCTCCTCCCCGTCGCCGCTGAGCAACATTACAAATCTCTCAGCGGCGAACCTCCATCGGCTACCCACCCTCCGGGCTCCGGTCTCCTCGTCGCTGCCATCCAAAATGAACAAAGGTTATGCGGCGACCTTCGGGGCCCAGTGCTCCGAATGCCTTCTGGTCTACACTGTTAAACCAAAGCTCATGTCGACTGTCTTTTTGCCTCCCAGGCTTCGGCCTTCCGACTTCCGCCGCCAGACTCCCTCAGTCGGACCTATGTCCGATGTCCGCCGCCGCCGGCTTCCTTCCCTCGACTGCCTTCCGGCCTGAAACCTCCAGAACTCCCCAAATCGATCCAAATCAATTCAAATTGAGAATCTAATGTTCATCCACGTCCTAAATCATGCCATTCTCCATCATGGGCCTCTTAGAACATCAAAATTTGACCAGCGAGGGTCTCCAGGATCTTTCGGTCATGCTTTCCCTCCCTGACAGCATTCCTGCCAGGGAAGTCTGGCCCTCCGGGCCCAGATTGTCCAAATGCCCTAAAATGAAATCGGTATCGTCTGAGGATAAAATTTGTGATGTATTTGAATGGTTATTTAGATGATATACTCACAATGCGTACTAACATTAACGTTATTGATGTTTTGTTATGCTGACTTCGCCCTTTGCCTACAGGATATATGGAATTGGCCGCAGGAACTTCAAGGGCCTCCGCCGAAAAGGACAAGGGTAAGAAATCTGGGAGGGCCGCTCATGGAAAGGACGATAAAGACCAAATGAAGTTTCAATTCCAAGGTGAACCGCTCCAGTCAAAGGTCTTTACTGACTGGAGAGAAATCTCAGATACCAATATCGGCCAGGTGGACATAGATGAGTTCACCCAGAGGGTCAAGGTCGACCCTAAAACAAAGAATGCCCGGTTGATATGCCAAAGCAGGATTGCCAAAGCTGCCAGCTTCCCTCCCTCTCTGATAGTACCTGAACTGCTAATGGCTTGCCAAGAAGCCTACCAAACAGATACTAGAACAATCGTGGATAAGGAGGGGAATATCCTTGCTGACATGTCTTCGGCAGGAATCACAAAAACATTCCACATTCCCACTTTCCCGCACATGCAGATCCCAACTTTGGAGCAGTGTCAGGTGGCATGGGATGCAAATCCATTGGGCTGCAAGAAGTCAATTAACATTTACTGGTTAAAGGAGAGATGGGGAAGCGCTGCAAAGGTTCCCCAGGAGCTGTTCTGCAGTGACTTCCACGAGGATTATCATGACTTAGTGACTATGCTAAGCAAGGTCATGGGCCTCCCAGCAGTCGCCTACTTCCAGGAGTGGATGGCTTACTACATTGAACAAATCATACGAGGGAATGAGGATGTGAAAACTAAAATCTTATTTGACTTGGGGAGTATCATCAACAACTGCTTCCACGAGCAGTTCGTAAATGTCAAGAAAAGTAACAAGTTCTACATGACCTCGTACCTGGTGTACTCCTTAGCGGATCAGAGGTAGTATAGTGGGCTATTCATGGCGCCAGATGGGGATCACAAACGAGGGATTAAGCCTTTTGACCGGTACCCTCAACTAGAGTACTGCTACTTCAAAAAAGAGTATTGTCGTGGCAATGATGCCTTCATAGGGCACATTAACAGATTAATAGCCGGGGACTTTGAAAGAAGGGTATCCCACAGCGCCAGGGCACTCCTGAAGGAGTATGCCTTCTTATACATTCAATTCCCCAAGTTCACCTACATCCGTGCCCAGGGATTCACGGAACGACCGAACAAGTTGTCGAGATACTGGAACAATAAGATCATTCTCCTAGAGCTTTCTTGGCAGCTTCAACATATTCAAACGGTCTTCAGCCAAAAGCACGTAGCAGGGATCCCCTATCCCATGACCCTCGGCCAAGGCCAGTATCGATTGCAGACTTCTCAATGCGCCGGCAACTCAGAGAAAGAACTTAAAGAATATAACCTTGAATGGTACACGGCTCACCCACGAATGGACCCCCACGGCCACGTCAGGAAGGCGATAGGATCGACATACGCCCACCAGTACCATGTTGAAGATTTCTGGGTGAATTGTAAAGATGATAAGGAGGTCCGCAAGAGACATTACATGCGAATGACAGTACAGTTTTTGAGGAGGGTACAGCTATTTCCGGTGCCAGACCAACTTGAAGAGGATGAGTCCACGCTTGTGCACCCAAGGTACCCTGCGGTTGCCGACCTGGCAATCCCCTCCATCGACTGGGATGAGCAAGAGGTCGAGGACCTGGATACTATCACGCAGCCAATTATAGCTTGCACTAAGGAGTGGGTTGATGGACATGTAGCACAACTGAAGCTACAAGGGGTGGCTTTAACATATGAAGCCCTCAAGAGCAAGCCAAGCACCATGGAGGACGTTACCACCTCCCCATCAGCTGGTGAGACTTCTAAGTCTCCCCCCATCACCAGGTCCCAAAAAAGGAAGGGAGCAGAAATGACACAGTCTGCGGACCCAAAAAAATAAGAAACAAAGGATACGGGAGGCTCATCTCCCAACAAGCTTAAAAGGAATGCGATCACAATAGAGGCGCAGCCTCCCTTGCTCCTTCCTCCCCCAATTGGTGTGTTGCCTGCCTCTCAGGCCGCAGCCGCCTCATCTCCACAGGCGGTGGACATTTCAGTCCACCTTGCCTCTTCGCCCTCGGCCGGGTCCATAATCAATATTGACTCTTCCTCGAGCATGACCACTTCCCCTTCCTCTCTTGCTACCATGTCACCCATCACCTCCCTGCCTCTGGCAACGATAGCATCGCCTGTTCCCCTCTCCACTATACCTGAGGCCATTACACGACACCTGCAGAGTCTTCCTCCTGAGCTCTTGCAGCTTTTAATGGACCCTGCTCTCCAAGCAGCCCTGGCCTAGTCCCTCGCAATATCTCAGCCTTCACAACCGCCAATAGGGCCGCCAGCCATGGAGGCCACGATGCAAATTTCTAAAGAGTTGGAGGAGCTGGAACAGGAGGCTTCGAAGCCTATTGAGGAGGAGGCCGATGATTACTATGAGCAACCCGAATATGGGCACAGAACCATCGACAAGGTTGCCTACAAAGAAGAAGAGACAGGCTCTTCCGAGAGTGGGGATGGAAAGGATGGCTCGGGTGCCAAGGAAATTATTCGGGTTTTTGATGATGACATTGAAGAAGAGTTGGCTCAGCAACCAAAGGATGTTGGAGAAGAGGTAGAACAGTCGCCACGTGGTAAGGAGGGACAGCCACTAGAGGGGCAGCCTGAAAAGAACTTACCTGAGGCCGAGACCCACATTGTGAAGAGCCCCGAACCCGAGGCTGCTGAGGAGAAGAAAGAAGAAGGGGCAGCAAAAGAACAAGATCCCATCCAGATATTATCCACCAAGCTTCCTGTCAAAAGCCTCGTATTTTATCAAGACTCTGACGAAGAGGAGGATGCTGCCAAAGGAAAGGGAGAAGCCCAAAAGGAAGAAGAGGCAGAGATCTTATAGTTAACGGAGATGGGTGAAGGCAACCATGACACACCCAAGGATAAATTGGCCATGCCCGACTGGCTGGAAAAGCAGCTCGAAAAGAGTACTCCTGTTCTGAGCGACCCGAGGTCGAGATTATAAGCCATCTTGGCTGGATCCCTCACCATAACAAAGAAGGAGAAGAAGCCTAAGGTCTGTTCCCAGATAACCATGGATGCTTCTAGCTCTCGAGCTGCACAAGTAGCTACGCCAACCGTTGGCCAAGCCGGAGTCAGTTACAATATCTCCACCATCGACCTAGGGAAAGCCACCAAGGAATAGAAGGTCGGACATCTGGAGGAGTCAGTAGCCATGGTGGTGCATCTGATTAAATAGGACAAGGTCACCAAAGATGAGCTAATGGCACAGGTTGCTGCCCTAACAGACTATATCCAATAGTGGTCTTCAATAGATGACCTCCCCACTACCTCCATGGCTGCACCACAATTGCTCTCCAAGGAACAGATAGATAAGCTGGAGAGGAGGAAAAACTTGCAGAGGACCACTGAGGATTGGTTCCAGCAGATCATAAACATTGAAAACGTAGGGATCGGCTTGGCTGTGCAAATAGCCAACAGGTTCTTGAGCCTAATCCAATCCCTGGAAGGCACAAAGAAACTCTGTGTCGGCTTCCCTACGATCTACGACTCCGCCTTCCCAAGGGTTGAAGCCATCCTTCGAATGCCAGAAAGCACGTGGGAAGAGAAGTTAGAATTGAAGAAGGAGGATCACTAGTTGGTAGACATATGGTGCAGAGACCTCATCAACCGAAAGGAGAGGATGGAGCAGATCCAAAGCAGGGTGGATTCGGATATTGCATGGATCAAAGAAATTCAAGCAGAATGCGCCGAGTACCTTAAGCTGATAACGGGCCATGATATGCCCACAGTGCAATTGGATGCAGGAAAGGTCAGGTCATACTTTGAGGAAAAGATGAAGGATGGGACAGTCGGAGATATCACAACGGACTTCCTGAGTTTCACTGCCTGTGCCTTTGATAGATTAGAGTTATTCAGAGATCAGGGCTCAAAGTATGATGAGGACTGGAAGCAGCTAGAAGAGAACGCTAAGGAATGGAGCTACCAGGTGTTGAGATGCGAAGTCCTCAAGATCGACAAGCTCCAGGCCGTAATCCTCAAGCATATTGAACACGCAGCCTCCGAGGAGCAACAAGACAGCCCAGCCAAGGAAAAGGACCTCCCAGAATAGTAGCTACAGCCAAAGAAACAACAATTAGCTACAGGACGAAAAGACAAATAGTGTCATCCACTAGATGACGAAATAGGGAAAAGATAAAAGATGTTTTTTAATTGTAAATCTATTTGGGGGTAGGTGAAACCCTATTCTGTAACGAATCTTGGCCACATAATTATAATAAATCTTGGCCATTCATTTGACTTTTGAAAATCTATAAATAGAGCACTCCCCTCATTTGCAAAAGTGAGAGTTGAGTTGTAAAGGAATGCTACTGAAATTTATGAGAAATAGCATTGATTTGGTGCATTTCCTTGTTTTCTCTCATGTCATTTGATTCACTTCTCCAATTTCATATGCTTAGCTTAGATCTCTTTGCTGTTTAGTTAGCTATTCATGTTACTTGGGTAAATTTTAAGAATGTTGTTGGCTGATTGTGAAAATTCCTGTTTTGTTGATAATCCCTTAGTCCATACTTTTTGCTGTTTGCTGAAGGTAGATAGCTGTGCAAAGTTAGCCTGGACTCGATTTGAAGCTACCACAAACACTTATCTTTAGTTCATGCATGTATGTGGTGGATGAAGGATAAAAATTTGCAGCCCTTAGAAGATAGCACAATTTCCATGATACTGTGAAATCCCTAGTTAAGTGGGATATTATTTTAAGGAATTGTCCATTGCAGGAACTTCATTATCACTGTTCGCAGCAAGCTTTAGGCTTAGGAACTTTTCTTCCCCTTCGCTCTTTTTTCACTTTCTTTAGAAACTGAACAATACCAAGGTTCATTGCACATTATAAAGCCAAATCTAACAACTAGATGGAGTTTGAGATTGTTGTTTGAACCTATAGCCAACACATAACTGCTTTCATGCTAAAAACTCCCTTTTTGAAGATCCAACTTCACGCTTTGTGCCCATACTTTGTATTTCTGTAAGGCCGCCTTGTGATTCCAACAAATCACATCAAACTATTGAGGTATCTAAGCATCGTCATGATCTAACATCCAAGAGACCTTGGGATAGTGTTCTGCAACTCGATTGTGGGAAATTGTCTTTCAAGAGAGGTAGTGTGCCTATGCACTACCTGTGTTGAGAAGTGCATAAAAACACCATCAACAGTTACCATGCTCAAATATCTCTCAAATTCCATCCATTGTCATTGAGTTCTTAGTTAGGCTTTTGCAGATTTTTGGCTTGGAGCTCTCATCATTCATCAACAAAGTGGATCAATCATATTCAACACATCAAATTTGCATCTTAGGAATTGGGAAAGGGCCAATTTCCACATCAAATTGGCACCAATTCCCCCATGGGATCTTCAATCTTTGTTTTGTCATTTTCATTATGTTCTTCACTATTTTCTTCCTAGTTTGAGTGTTATAAATGGATTTCATGGGGAATCCTTGTTTTGGCTTGCAATATCTTGTCTAACTTGTTTATTCTTGTTGTTTTGCAGGTACCAAGGTTGGGGTTTGCACATTTTGGCACTAGAAGGAGGGAAATGTCACATTCCAATCACATTTTTTGTCAAAATTACACGTTTTTGTTTGTTTACAGGAAACAGCACCACTCACACTTTAGCAGGGCTATATAACACCGTTGGAAACAAACTACACCACTAAAAACTTCTAAAAACACTACTGACAGTCTAGCGGGGCCATATAGTGCTACTGATAGTCTAGCGGGGCCATATAGCGCCGCTCACAGTTCAGCGGGGCTGTACAGAACCACTCTAGAATCAAACTGCACCACTGGAATCAAAATGCACTGCTCAAAAATCAAACTGCGCCACTGGAGTCTCCAGTGTCACCATATAGCACCGCTACAAAATCAAACAGAGCCACCATCACAAACAAAATTGTTTGGATTTCTTTCTTTTTCATGCAAACTTAAAATGGCCATATCTTGGTCATTTTGTGGTCTTTTTTGAAGCTTTTTTTTTTAAATGGGTTATAATTTCATAATATATCCAATGGTGTAGGTTATTATTAACTTTTATAGAGTTAAAAGTTTCAAATTCTCACTTAATTTCAAATCACAATGAAACTTGGTCTAAATTTTAGGGTTTTTATGCTTAATCAATTATCTAACCTTCATATATTTTTGTTCCTTAATGTCATATAAAATTTGGATCTTGTATTGTAGGTTTTAAAGGATCATGGAGCATGGAATTCAAAGAAAAAATCATTATCATATCCTTGTATCAAGTGTTTTTGAACACTTTAGGAAGCAATTATAATCCCACTTCTAAGGATTTTACCCCTTCAAGCTTTTAGGACCTACTAAATTTTTTTTGGGCTCTAAAAAGAACATTTCAATTTTTTTCTACGAAAGGGCTAAAATGAACATTGGGAATACAACTTACTAGAGTTTGTTTTTTGGTTAACAATTAAAAAAAGCAACTCTCATTTTTCTTTTGGTGCTTAGAAGGAAATCACAATTTCTTTGGGGATCTAAAATGAAAAGGTGCAACTTTTTTTTGTGATGGCTTACTTAAACTAACCTCATTGAGAAAGGACATAGGCACTTCTCTCATGCTTTATAGCGATCTTGAGAATCGAAAGGATTTTTTCATGATTTTAGGCTAAGACAAAGAAATCACCTCCACACTTCTTTTTTGGGTCTAAAATTGAACAAAATCTTGTTTGAGTGTGAATGAATTTATTGAATGTGTTCTCCCTTTGTTTATAAACAAGGGTTGACCAAACTATGAATAAGTTTATTCTCTTTTGTCTATCTTAGAGGGCCTACCTTGGGCAAAAAGTACTCACCTAAGGGAATGACTCAACCAGTAACACTCTAAAGCCAAGATTATTTCCAACTGGGATATAAATGTGGATATTGGAGTAAATGCCAATATCACGTAGTTGATTCCAACAAGATGGATCCGAAAGGGGACTCTTTTGTATGGGTCAATCTCGACGAATAGAAATTCTGGAATAAAACCCTTGTTTGTAGTGACCAATTAATCCATTCAACGAGTTTATCAAAGTGGTGCATTGGAACTTAGATTCCAAAAAGTTACTTGCCATGTCTGATCTTGGTTAAAGTATAGAGGTTAAGACTTCATTCTTAGCATACCTTTATACTCTTTCCTTGGTTTCATGTAAAATCATCTCTTCTTCTACGAAGGGCATGAGGCAAGCCCACTAAGAAAAACATACCAGTTGAGCTAGGATGTTATATTGCTTGTGAGTCAGTTTGAAAACACAGTTCTTTGATTGAAAACATTGGAAAACCAACATTCAACATGAGCATCAAATCTCAAACCCTTTAGGAGAAGCAAATATCCTTGAAAAAATTCACATGTTATTGCTTTCCCTTGGGATTCATATCCTTAGAGGCTTCTAAACATTTGGATTTCATCTCAATTTGCTCCTACTAAGGTCAACAATAGGTAACTCTTGCCTCAAATTTCCTTGGTTTCTGCATAATACACTTTACGAGATAAGTGGAAAGTTGAGACATTAGACATCTAGATTCAAAATCTAACCAAGAGTGTGTTTGTGGTAAAAAAGAATCAATTAAGCAAAGATTAAATCAATTGGACCCCACACATGTGCTTGGCATCTATTGGTCATTTGGTTTTCATGTAAACATTGATCTTTTGATTTTGAGTTACTTTTAGAGAAAGGCATGTTCTTCACTATCTTGGCCTGGTAAACAAGTCCTTCTTACGTTCTTTTAGGATCAAATCAAACACTTCATCCAAATTCCAAACATCTATCAAATCCTATCCCACCAAACAACTTTAGAGCTTTGGCTACATCATTCTAGACTTGGGTAAATAATCAAAATCAAAATCACCTTGTTTAGTTAGGTGTGTGAAAATGCATCCTTTCTCATACATTTAATTAAATTATCAATCCTTTGAACAAGTTCATCCTAAAGATCACATCCAACATCTTAGGGTTTACAAGTTCATTACCCAAATCAAACCAATCAAAATCAAACCCTAAATCTAGCATTGATCCAAATTCCCTAAACATTCAACACCCATATCATTCATCCCTTTCATCCTTCATCTCGTCATTGGTACTAAAAACCTTAGAGGTCACTTGTGCAACAAGGTCAAAACACAAGAGGAACATGGAATATAAACTTGATCCATACATCATGAGTAATCCAAGTCAACTAAGCTATCAAAGCCTTACAATGCTGATTGATTATCAACACTCACATCTATAAAAACCGTACATGGGATCATTGCCTTCGATAAATGTCAATAGTACAACAAATGTGAGTATTCCCAAATTGAATTTTGGGACACCTTTCCCAATGGTAGATTTAAATCCAAGTCGAAACCTACAAATCCACCAACAGAAAAATCAATGCATGAGCCTTCAAATGAACAATGTCATCCCATCAAATCCCTACATGCCAAAAGAGAATGTACCAACTACAAGTTTTCCAAACATGAATCCAAAAAACTTTGGGATAAATATTTTTTGAAATCATACGAATATTGTTCAAAATCCAAACAAGATGTTAATGACTCCAAGCCAAGGTAACACCATGCAAAATCAAAGTTACCTAAATAAAGGTAATGTGATTCCCAACATCAACAATGTTCAATTTCAACCTATCATGTCAAATCTGAACATCATCCAAAATCATAACATTGTCCAAAATCAATTTTCCCATGATCCCATTCAAAAACCACAAGTATGCATCCCAAATCTACTTGAACAAAAACCAAATCAACTATATCAAGGGAATCAAGATCAAAATTAAGATCAAATTTGGTGAGATCAAATTGCTACACTTACCAAAATAGTTGAGTCATTGCACCAAGAGACATCTCCACCACCATTACCCATATCAACATCATTCCTTGGTTTAGGGCTTCCCCCTTTACCTAGCACCAATCACTCCATCCAGGTCAATCCACCTAATACCAATCAAGCCATCACATCAAATCCTTTGAAAGTACTATCGACATTGCACCAATAGATGGTATCTAATCAATGACAACATCAATCCTAACAAATCAAAATATGGTCTCCCAAGGACCTATCACCTCAGTCATTCCAACCATTCCTATCAATTTGATCATTCCAACCACCCCTATCACACCCATCAAATCTCAAACCCTCATGATCACTCCAAGTGTATCTCAACCACTTGTCACTACATCCAACACAATTCTGAATCTTCCATAGCTACCACCAAAACCAAATGAAGCAAGACAATATAAAATTGAGCTAAAAGCTCACCAGGCCTACCAAAAGGCCATCCAACAATATCTAGCCACGCAACAAGTGCAAGCTCAAGCCCAATACCAAGCCCAACAAGCAAATGGTGTTCAAAATCCCAACAAAATGTTAACAGTTCTCCATGTATCGATCCAAGTTAATGATCACATGATCAAGACCTATCCATTAATGAATAGATAGGAGATGTTTCTAACTCATCCGAAGATCAAATCAACATACATCAAGAGTCACTTTTCGATCATGATCAAAATCCACCAACCAACAATGATCCAATTCAAGAAATGTCAACATCATTTGACCCTATGGTTGAAGACATTGGAAATCCCTCCACCATAATTGTTGAAAACGATGTTCAAGATCTCTCAATTAAGGAGCACATTGAAGATGTTTCCACCCCATCCGATGATCAACTCACTATACATCAAGAGCCACTTTTTAGTGATCTATTTCAAGGAGTATTAGGATTATTTGATCCTATCGACATAATGCACGATCCATCAACCAATGATCATATTGAAAATGTCTTTACATTGCCTTATGAGTTAGAGGACATATCTCAAGAGTTTATTCCAAAGCATGATCAAAATCTTTCACCAAAGTCTAGCAATGGTCCTTTCTAAGACATGTTGACCCCCTTTGACCTCATGGTTACAAATACTGAAGGAATCCTCAACTTGACACTTCATCCAAGTCCACTCAAATATCAAGAGGATGTTGAACCACTTACCATGCCTAATGACGATGTCCAAGAACCCTTTGTAAGCAATCCATCCTTTGAAACTGACCCATGTCAGGAACTTGATCCAAAGCATGTCGAAAGCAATCCCAAAATTAATCAAGATAAAAAATTTGTATCTCCAAGATACTATAGTGATCTAATGGATATTCTCCTATCCACACAAGATGATCATATCCACATAGCACTTACTCCTCCATCTACCAATGAGATTCTTTTTGCGGATGGAAATGTAGATGATCTTCATTCAGAACAGGATTCCTTTACTCCTGATATTACTACAAAAAAAGAGCAGGTTATTAATTCCTATAGCCAAACAGAGTTGTCAACATCAGAATTAGATATATCCAAAATCCAGACTGAAGGCATCATGTATGAAGATATCCAACATTATCCACTCAAGGAGTAGGTTGAACAAAACAATATATTCTAAAGTTAGTAGAGCATCCAATCGAAATAACATCATCTACAGTGATCGTTTATCAGAGAATGCATTCTAAACAAGAGCTCTTAGAATAGGTAGAATCAAATCATAAAGGTACTACTACCACCATACTAGGGGCAACTATGTCTCAAGAAAATGTCAACATAAAGAGCACGAAGAATCCTTATGATGAAACCGATGCCAATACTACAACCAGTCATGTCATGAATCTTCATCCACCCATCACGCCATCCATGAATTGGGACCAATATAAAAAGAAATAATTGAATCAAAGTACAAAGATCATTATCAAACAAAAAGAAGTTGGAAAGCATAATGGACAAATCAAATACAAATGGATACCAAAGAATACAAAGAAAGGTCATCCATATCAAACTCCATCAGTCAAAGAAACTGTGGGGAAAAATAAAAAAGGGAAAAGTATCCATCAAATATGTCCACAAAAGAAAAAGCAGGCTTTTCAAGCGAGTAGAAAGTATATCAAGTAGTTGGTTCTAATTCCATGCACACTTTCGTATCTGTTGATGTGTTTTTATGCACTTTTCAACATAGGCAATGCGTAGGTACACTACCTCTCTTGAAAGACAATCTTCCACAATCGAGTTGCAGAACACTATCCCAAGGTCTCTCGGGTGTTAGGTCGTGACAATGCTTAGATACCTCAGTAGTTTGATGTGATTTGCTGGAATCACAAGGCGGTCTTACGGATGAGTTACAAAGCATGGAAGTTGGGTTTGCAAATGCAGTTTCAAAGTGCTGAAAGTGAATGAACAGTGGCTGTCCACTCAAAACAACAAGTTGAAACTCATCAAGTTCATCTGATTTAGCTTCATGGTGATGCTTTGGGTCCTACTCTAACCAAGGATTAAAAAAAGCAGCAAAAGGAGAAGGGTTAAGAAAGCTATTCTAATCCTAAGCTACGAATGAATAGTAACAATGGTGGCTGCTAAAGTAGATAGGCTTCCTAAACTGAGTTTTACTTGGCCAAGAGAAACCTACAGTTGCACAAAACCAGTGCAATGAAGTAATGAGCTTAGACTAGCTTTGCAAAGTGACTCATCATCAATGAACCACAAAAAGCATGAGCTGTAAATCCATCAAATTCTAAAACAGTAAACACCATCACCACTCCCATTCAAAAAACTAACACTAAAACTAACATGGAAGGTGAACCATGCATACATAAAGAGAAAACTCAAAAGGAACACCCATAAATCATGCAATGTTGCTTTCTATTGCTGCAGAATGTCTTTACATCAATTCTCCAACAATTACAAATGAGGGGAAAGCCCCTATTTATAGTTTTCCAAAGCCCAAATGAATGGCTAGGATTCAATTTGCAATGAACTATCCAGATTTGATTACATTAGGGTTTCACCTACCCCCAATTATTTAGCAATTTAAAATACATTCCTTTTCTTTTCCCTATTTTGTCATCTAGTGCCAGTTACTGTAGCAATTTTGTCATTTAGCCGATTTCCCTTTTCACTGTAGCTAAAACTGCCTGAAAGTTGTCTTTTGCTTGATGTGCTTGTAGTGTTCTTCATTTGATCAAACAAGTCCCTCGACGATTGGCATCAATGGATTGGTGACCCCTGATTTAGGTAGAAAGCTCCTTAGAAATCATCATCATCTGGAAAAAGGTAGGACAACTCCCTCAATGGGCCTCTTTGATAGACCTACAAAAGGCTTCTTGACTCCTGCAAACATGAAGTGTCGTAAGTGCATTTATACATGAGTTAAGGAAAATGTCAGAAAAACCTACAAATTCCCCATTAGATTTATCCATGCATCATCAAAAGATCTTGATATTCATATTTGGAGCTCATTTAGATCATAAACATTAATGCTGGCATCAAGGGTGGTGGCTCCCCCTACGACGGAAGGCCAATGGCCAACGACGGACAGCATTCTGGAAGGCCTGACCTAGAAGGCTGGAAGGATAGTGGAAAGATGGCAGACAGCATTCCGGAGGGCCAGACCCAGAAGGCTAGAAGGATAGCGAAAGATGGCGGAAGGCCAATGACCAACGGCGGACAGCATTCCGGAGGGCTGGACCCGGAAGGCCGGAAGGATGGGGGGCGATGGACGAAAGGAAAACGGCCAATGGCAGACAATGTTCTGGAGGGCCGGACCCGGAAGGCCGAAAGGACGGCGGGTGGCAGATGGAAGGAAAACGGCCACGGAGAGGCGAAACCCCAGAAACGACCACGGAGGGGCCGGGCTCCGGAGGCCAGGAAGGAGGTGGCCATCGGATGATCCAAAACAAAAAAAGGGAGACGAAGCTCTGAAACCACTGAAACATTAACGAAACTTTGACGAAACCTTAGCAATTCATTTAAACACATGAAATACATCCCAGATCCAAAAAAGGTTTCCCTCAAAGTCAAAAATGAGGAAACGGGAGCGATGTGGGTCCACATATGTTTCCAAACAGCCAAGGAGGAAGGGAATTCCTGAGGGAAAGTTCTGAAACCATCAAAACTCAACCAAACTTTGAAGAAACCTTGGCAGTTCATTTACGTACTTCAAACACATCTTAGATCCAAAAAAGGGTGACCCTAAAGTCAAAAATGTGGAAACTGGACCGACAGGGGTCCACGAATGTTTTCAAAACAGCCAAAGCAAGATAAAAGGTAGAAAGGGGATGGGGGACTTTATTTCTCCGCAGATTTGAATACCCCAAGTAGGTGAATTTGGGTAGGGGAATTTGATCGTTTGAAGGCACATGACCAATTTGGGCTTGGAAATGGGGCATGCGAAATATGACAGGAGCAAAGCAACCTGTCATGAGCGAAAAAAAGGGGGTCCCTGCCTACGGCGGGGCATGTGTGCAAAACATGCACAACAAATGGCGACTCACTAGGGAAATGCTCTTGAACATTTTGATGACAAACTGGAATCACGAACCCAGAATCTCTGGTTACGACCTTCACGCTAGGGCAAAAAAACCAAATGCCCAACCAAAGGATCAAAACCATTAGCCAACCCAACCTTCAGTATGTTGAAAATCCAAGTGTGTGCAATTGCATTAATTCCCATTCTTCAGTTGCTATAGGAACCCAAGCTCCGTGAAGTTAAGATACGTAGTTTATTCTAACTCCAAAAGCATCCGGGACATTGCCTTGCTGTTAGTCAGGCGTCCATAGCCCCGACGAGGTTATCGCTGTGATTCTCTTGAACATTGCTTTACTGCCAGCCAGGCATCCATAGCCCCGGTAGGGTTGCTCGGATACCCCTGAAAGGTTGAATTTTCTATTTTTTTTAATTTTCAGTGTTTTCTTTCTTTCTTTCTTTTCTCCTTTCAGCTCTTTTATTTCAACCCGCAAGCATTGAAGCTCATGCTTAGGGTTAAGAATCACAGTGGGACTAGAGCAAAATTTTAGATTTTTCACTTAACTAGACTTCACAAAAGGCCCTATAGTGACCGTCGAATTCTTAAGATGTGTAAGAGCTATAAGATTTCAGAATACATTAGAGTCGGACTAAACCAACAACTTATACTCTTTGAATCAAACACCTAGATCACTTGACACTAACAGAAGACCTTCACCATCCACTCTGAAGACTTGATTAGAGTTTGACAAAGAAATACATAGAACAACCCTAGGCAATAAGTATGGTTGTTGTGTGCACATATGTGCCTAGCTAAAAGCAGATGGACAACGAGCAAAGCAACAACAAAGTGAAAGAAAATAAAAACAAACAACCTACATCAAACCAACTAACATAAGGAAAGCAAGAAAGCAGAGTATTTATAAGAAATGTATACTACTCAAAATGAGCTATGTACAAAGATATTTACAAAGCACTATGTTCATGTAGGGCAAGCCAACATTAACGTTCATTGGATTTCGTAATGCATGCACAAGAAAACAGGTGATCGTTATCATTCTTAACCATGCAAATTTATCTTTATATTCTGAAAAAATAAATTCAATGTTGTAGCACTCAAGTTCAACCACGTCATCATGAAAAATCAGCAATTAAGGAGGCTCATTGAACCCATGGTTAATCCATAAACATGTTTGTTTTCCCTCTTCCCATAATCAAAATAATAAGTCCAATTATGAGAAATAATAGGGGCAAGGAAGGATAAAACATGGATGTCGTCACACGGAGGTGGCAGCATTGGACAGTCAAGAGCAAGCACAACATCGTTGATCCTTGCATTGACAGCCTCAGGCGGGCACGGTGGAGGGTGCATCACTTTGGACAGTAAGCATGCATAAGGCTGGGAGGATGGGGCAGCAAACAACTCTTTCAATCTACCAATGGGACCCACAATCTCCACTGGTTGTTCCTCGATGAAGTACACCTCATTTGCATGGGTTTCCATTGCCAAAACCTCTTCTTGATTGCTATCTTTAAGGGGCAGCATGCTGTCCCATCTCCTTTCCCAAGTGTTTGCCTAATTTTTGTGATGTTCAATGTCATGGGATGATGACATGCATGAATCTGTCTCATTGTAGCTCTCTGGTTGTGAAGAAAAATCTGCAAGGATTGAGGCAAAAGGACCCTCAGTTGTAGCCCACGGTTGACCAAGCTTGTCATATTTGTTGGCAGCCATCAAAACACCTCCACCTTTATCTTCTTCCTTTTGTTGTTCATGTATCTCCTCATGGCGCCCACTTGTTTCCTCTTGGTCACTATCGATGTAAATAGAGAAGTAGCTCCTCTCCCAATCTGGAAAATCTAGTGCATCATTGTCCAAGGGCTCAAGGAGTATGTATTCCTCATTACCGTCTTCTAGGATGTGCTCTTCCTTGACATGAGCATACCTCCATAGTGCAGCTCCTAATGGAAAGAAGTCATCAATTGATGGAACCTCATCAAGGGGACCAAATTCTACTACATAATTTCCCTCCAATGACTCACCAAAAAGCCCACCATCCATGGCACATAACTGCTCTTCAAGAGGAAGAACTTCTTGATGATTGGTGGACAACATTCTCGCTTGATCTACTTCATCGCTCAGAAGTCTGAGACTGTATTGCTGTCTTTCTTCTATTGTTGCCCCAACATTCTCTTGAGGACTACCTTCAACTGAGTCATTAGTTGATTTGAGATTTTGGTCTTCTTCTTTAATCCTTGAAGTGGCTGCGGGAGGTGATGTGCTCGGTTGTGCCCCTTGTCCTTTGACTTGCTCAATGGCCTCTTGGCATAGCTTACATGTGAGCTCTGAGTGTGATGAATCATGGAGTCGACACCAATTTTGGAGCAACAATATCCCCAAATCCACTTGGTATTTCAACTTAGTCCAATCCCTCGCTAGTCTTGAGATGAGCTAGTCATATCTTTCTACTGCCCCAAGGCTTTCAGCCTCCTCCTCTTCTTGATTTTTAGCATCTGTGTTGGCTATCCTAGCATATGCTACTGTAAATCTCATTGGTTCATCTTCACCTACCAATTTCTCTTCTTCTGGAGTGGAGGACTGCCCTTACTTGGTGGAGGGAAGGCCCTCTAAATTAATTTCAATCATATTTTCACCAAGGCACCTTGCTGCTCCAACATCAACTTGTATCAAATTTCTTGGTCCATCTTTATTTTGCTGTCCTTCAGATGTTGACAACTCTTCTGCCTCATTGGATAACTTCTCATTGAGAGTTGGCTGCTCCAACTTGTTCGAACAACCCCTAGCTTGAGCGATGGTTTTTTTGCATGACGAGCAAGTGAATTCAGAGTGGGGTGCATTGTGAAATCTGCACCAATAAGACATTAATATTTCCTCCAATCTTGGTCCATCCTTGCTGCTCAAATTTTTCTGGATCAGCTGCTTGAATGCCTTGGCTGCCATGGTTGTCAATTCTTCCTCTGGGTCTGTGGGGGCCAAGGGCTGGTATATTTCCCAAAAGAAAATTTCTCCTTGCAAGACCTTCTCAATTCTATCCAAGAATGTTAGACACCCCAATTCACTATGCCTGCAAGTGCAATAGATCTGACATCTATCTACCAATGCGAATTGCTGCAATGGCTTCTTTAGTCTCTTCTTCAAATTTGTATGCAGCTAAGTGATGTCAATTTGTGCATGCTGCTCCATTTTGACTCAGCTTCTTTTGCCTTCAAAATTTTCTAATTTTTGAATTAAGGAGATCTCCTATCTCAGATTTCTTTATGAATGTTCCTTTCTCAACTTCCAACTTTCAACTTCGTAGCCTTAACATGTCAAGCCCTCCTTCTAGCGCCAGTTCTGTTGATGTGTTTTTATGCACTTTTCAACACAGGTAGTGCATAGGTGCACTACCTCTCTTGAAAGACAATCTTCCACAATTGAGTTACAGAACACTATCCCAAGGTCTCTCGGGTGTCAGGTCATGACAGTGCTTAGATACCTTCGTAGTTTGATGTGATTTGCTGGAATCACAAGGCGGTCTTACAGATGAGTTACAAAGCATGGAAGTTGGGTTTGCAAATGCAGTTTCAAAGTGCTGAAAGTGAATGAACAGTGGCTGTCCACTCAAAACAACAAGTTGAAACTCATCAAGTTCATCTGATTTAGCTTCATGGTGATGCTTTGGGTCCTACTCTAACCAAGGATTAAAAAAAGTAGCAAAAGGAGAAGGGTTAAGAAAGCTATTCTAATCTTAAGCTACGAATGAATAGTAACAATGGTGGCTGCTAAAGTAGATAGGCTTCCTAAAATGAGTTTTGCTTGGCCAAGAGAAACCTACAGTTGCACAAAACCAATGCAATCTTCTAAGGACTACAGATTTTCAAAGTGCACATACACATCATGCACATGTAATTGAACTAAGTTGTGGCAATGAAGTAATGAGCTCAGACTAGCTTTGCAAAGTGACTCATCATCAATGAATCACAAAAAGCATGAGCTAGAAATCCATCAAATACTAAAACAATAAACACCATCACCACTCCCATTCAAAAAACTAACACTAAAACTAATATGGAAGGTGAACCATGCATACATAAAGAGCAAACTCAAAAGGAACACCCATAAATCATGCAATGCTGCTTTCTATTGCTGTAGAATGTCTTTACATCAATTCTCCAACAATTACAAATGAGGGGCAAGCCCCTATTTATAGTTTTCCAAAGCCCAAATGAATGTCTAGGATTCAATTTGCAATGAATGGTCTAGATTTGATTACATTAGGGTTTCACCTACCCCCAATTATTTAGCAATTTAAAATATATTCCTTGTCTTTTCCCTATTTTGTCATCTAGTGCTAGTTATTATAGCAATTTTATCATTTAGCCAATTTCCCTTTTCACTGTAGCTAAAATTGCCTGAAAGTTGTGTTTTGCTTGATGTGCTTGTAGTGTTCTTTCTTTGATCAAACGAGTCTGTCGATGATTGGCATCAATGGATTGGTGGCCCCTGATTCGGGTAGAAAGCTCCTTAGAAATCATCATCATTTGGAAAAAAGGTAGGACAACTCCCTCAATGGGCCTCTTCGATAGACCTATAGAAGGCTTCTTGACTCTTGCAAACACAAAGTGTCGTAAGTGCATTTATACATGAGTTAAGGAAAATGTCAGAAAAACCTACAAATTCCCCATTAGATTTATCTATGCATCATCAAAAGATATTGATATTCATATTTGGAGCTCATTTAGATCATAAACATTAATGCAAGCTTCAAGGGTGGTGGCTTCCCCTACGGCGGAAGGCCAGCGGCCAACGACGGACAGCATTCTGGAAGGCCAGACTCGGAGGGCTGGAAGGACAACGAAAAGACGGCAGAAGGCCAATGGCCAATGACGGACAGCATTCCAGAGGGCCAGACCCGGAAGGCTGGAAGGATGGAGAAAGACGGCATAAGGCCAACGACCAATGGTGGACAACATTCCGGAGGGCCGGATCTGGAAGGTCGGAAGGATGGCAGGCAGCAGACGGAAGGAAAACGACCACTGATAGACAACATTCCAGAGGGCTGGACCCAAAAGGCCGAAAGGACGGCAGGTAGCAGACAGAAGGAAAATGACCATGGAGAGGCGAAACCCTTGAAATGGCCATGGAGGGGCTAGGTTCCGGAGGCTGGGAAAGAGGCGGCCGTCAGATGATCCAAAACAGCAAAAGGGAGACGAAGCTCTGAAACCACCGAAACTTAACCAAACTTTGACGAAACATTAGCAGTTCATTTAAGCACATGAAACACATCCTAGATCCAAAAAAGGTTACCCTCAAAGTCAAAAATAAGGAAACGGGAGCGACGGGGGTCCACGAATGTTTCCAAATAGCTAAGGAGGAAGGGAATTTTGGAGGGAAAGTTCTGAAACCATCGAAACTCAACCAAACTTTCAAGAAACCTTGGCAATTCATTTACGTACTTCAAACACATCCTAGATCTAAAAAAGGGTGACCCCAAAGTCAAAAATGTGGAAACTGGACCGACAGGGGTCCACAGATGTTTCTGAAATAGCCAAAGCAAGACAAAAGGCAGAAAGGGGATGGGGGACTTTATTTCTCTACAGGTTTGAATACCCCAAGTAGGTGAATTTGGGTAAGGGAATTTGATCGTTTGAAGGCACATGACCAATTTGGGCTTGGAAATGGGGCACGCAAAACAAGACAAGAGCAAAGCAGCTTGTTAGGAGAAAAAAAAGGGGGTCCCTACCTACGGCGAGGCATGTGTGTAAAACATGCACAATAGTATCCACCCATCATTGCTCATCTTCCCAAGTTTGGAGAGTCAAAGATTCCAAGCTCTCAACCAATCCATCTTTTATGATCCCTAAACACACTCCATCCATGCCTCTATGCATAATATCCAATTCTCACATTTACCATGTATTGGAAATGACCCTTTATCATAAGGATTTAGAAGGAACTCTATCGCGATGTGCGCACAAGCACAAAGTTAACCCCAGTATCAATGAAACAGATCATAAATCTCAAAAGTTACATTCAAGTGCAAATATCTTAGCAAAGAAATTTCTTCAAGAAGGCTATGAATGGCACATCCTGACAGGGGCATCTACATCAGCAACACCTTGTGATTTAGCATGAGCTTAAAATCTTTCCAAAAAAAAAAATTAGAAAAAAGATTGAAAATAGTAAAGAGAAAAATCATCCTCTAGTGAAAACCATAAGGGCAGCGCTTTGGATAGGTACCATGATGAAAACCTGGCAAACAAGTGTCATGGGTAGAATCTGACATCTAGGCGCGCTAGTTCAGGTGGAAGCATCTCATCCCATCCATAATAAATCTAATATTCCATCCATCCCATCCATAATAAATGCATTCATCCATAAACCATTGATCCAATCCATTTTCATCCATCAACATCCATCTTCCAAGTTATCTTGATCTTGATGAAGGTTTGGGGCACACTTTACACTTGCTTATGGTAAACATCTTAGCATAGGTCATTTTCACTAATCCTATCCTATCCAACATAATCTAAGCTGTGAAGCATTATCCAATGAAGCATTCCTCCATTCAAACACCTTATCTTATCACAAGATAATCCTTGGCATTCTTTGAACGCTTACCATATCCATTCATCCATACACCTATCCAAGCATCCATCCATAACATTTCATACATTGCTAGACACTGGGGGTAGATATTTACATCTTGCTTCGAGAATAAATCTTGATATATATCCTCCAACTTATGTGGTGATCTAAACATTGGAAAATGTGAAATCAAATTGTTCAAACCATTTGTGAGAAAAAAATCCAAATCATTAACCCACGACATATTTTTACGAGAAGCCATTCCTTATCAGTCTTCATCTTTCATCGAACATCAATTCAAAATAATCACTATCAGTTGCATCTAAGTTGCATGTCAAATGTCACATCAAATCATTTGAACAAATTTTGTTCCAAATCAAGCTTCATCAATCATGATCAATCAAATCCTCACCGTGCAGGATATCCTTGTGTTGCTTAAACACTATCCTTGCATTATTGTGCATCCTCAACAATGTTATCATCATCAATCTGGTTAACATCTCAATCCTTGTGTTGCTTAACACTATCCTTTCATTGTTTTGCATCCTCAACAATGTTATCATCATCAATCCTGATCAATCAATCCTTGCATTGTTGTGTATCCTCAACAATGTTATGATCATCATCAATCCATCGACCCAATCGATCAACCTTAGCTTGGTCTTCAGCAAATTCCCAAAAATAGAGCACTAGTATCATCACACATATCCATATCCAAATTTTCAAAATCATGCGAAAATCCAAAAACATCAAAACATGTCAAAATCCAAAAACAAGTCGAAAACAGAAAATATCAAAAACATGGAAATCTGAACTACATCGTCTCTGAGCTTAAACATAGGCAAGGCTCATCTTTGATCAGTCCTTGAGACATAAAAATCCAAAAACATCCAAAATCACATCAAAATTCAAAAGCATTCATAAAATCTCAGAAAACCCCAAAAACATTCAAAAAAATCAAAAATCAAAACATTTGAAAAATCTAAAAAAACCCAAAAATAGCCTCAAAACATTCCAAAAACGTCAAAAACATCCAAATATTTGAAAAAATTCATTTGTCTCATCTAACTTTCACTCAAAATAATCAATCATCCATAATAAACCGATCGTCACCTTCATCCTTTGGCAAAAAAAATAGAAACAACCACAACAATTGGAAAAAGCAAGCTTCAAACGTAAAATCAAAGTCAAAGCAACAAGTTGTTAAACAAAAAATCAAAATATTGATCATTTTCAAACATGTCAGTCAACCTTATATCAATAGCCTATCAATCAACTTATCAAACCATCATCATCCCATACAATGCATGTCCTAGGATATATCATTCTGACAATGGGCATCATTTTGGATATCACCTTGGATTTTTATCTTATCAAAACACATCCCTTTAGCTGAAGATATGAAGAACATTGGCTTGTTTGTGTACTTGGTCTTTTCTTTTGGCTTATCTTATTGTGCTCATTTGAAGGACCTCTCAATGATGTCCCCAATGAAGGGATTTAGAGAGATAGGAATGGGGCAACGATCATTATCCTTTTATCTGTTGTGCTTGTTGGATGTTCTTGTAATATAACTTGGTGAATACTTGCTTTGTTAGGTACATCCTAGAAAGGTTTCCATATGTCAAGTGTGAACAAGAATACTCCTATTTTTTTTTCGAGTCAAAGTCCATCACACTAGGTACAATGCCATCCTAGTTCTCTATACCTTGATGCATCGTATCTAAGTGTGTTATCAAACAATAAGGTAATTGGCCCTTTTAAAATCCCAACTCCTTGGTAAGAAAATAATCATCATCATTATCATCATCTCATGTCTTGTTGGAATCTCTTGTTTTCTTCTATCTCTTGCTTTTCACGCTAACATGGTACCATGATAGGGGTGATCCCATAATAGTGGTTTACAATTTTTGGCCAAACTGGACACTGAAATTATTATTTTTACTAAATCTTCACATTTGGGCACCTATAGCGGCTAAACCGTGAGAAATTTGAAGATGGTGCAAACTAGAGTCTCATCAAGTTTTGTTTGTAGATTCTAAAAATATTTTTCAAAAATTTTGGAATCAAATTGCACTTCTTTTTCCATCTCCCACAAAAATTAATTTTTTTTAGAAAACAACATTTTTAAAAAGTGACGACACCGAATAACGCATAACTTTTTTCCATGAAGGATGAAATTCTAATTCTTTCAAATTTAGATTTGTAACTCTGATATCTAGTGCTTCCACTTTGTTAGATAGTTTTGATTGAATATTTTTCCTTAATCAAGTTTCAAAGTCAAACAAATTACAATTCGACACAGCACGACTATAATGCGTAACTTTTTTGTATATGTCAAAATTTTATTTTATTTTTTTGTTGGATCAAGGACCTCAATATCTGGTGCACTCATATTTTTCAAATTTTTGTTTTGATAATCTTCTATTTTTCCACATGTAAAGAACAAAGAAATTCATTTTCGATGAAAAACCTATGTTTAATAAAACTTAAAAAATAAATACATAACAAAACCAAAACATATTACAATTATATTCATTGGATAGCTTGTTCTAAGGAATACCATAATCATTTAAAATAAATTTTAAATGAATTCATTTGATCCCCCAAAAGCTAAATCAAAAGTGATTTTTTATCAGTATTTTGATAGGTGTAAAGGAGACACATTTATAGGTATGGTTTAAAACTAGTGAGGTTCTATCCAAGGGGGTTTGATCTAAGGTGATTTGATCAAACATTCTTCAATTGGAATCCTTAAAATAGAACTTTTTAAGGCTTAAATCATTATATTTTCTAAAAATATGTGATTTCAGCTAAAATTTGTTCCTCTCAGGAATTATAAACCACTATTGTGACAGCACCCATAGTTAATCGTAAATCATCGCTAATGCATCCATCCTGCATCCACATGCCATCTACATATCATATCATATCATATCATATCATATAAGAAACACTGATCATCTTGCATACATTGCATTTCACCATTGCATAATATAGATTGGTTATTCTAGGCATCTCATAAACCATACATTTATTATCCATTGCATAATCATAAAAGTGTCATCATATCATATCATGTACATCCATATCATCCATGTATCATCATATCATCCATTGCATATAAACATCATAATGATCTCATCATCAATAATTTCACTGTCATGGTACAAATCAGGATCAAGTGTGTGTAATATATCAAAATAGGCATGAGGCTACCCATGGCCGATGACTGTCTACATCGAATATTCGAGTTGAACTTATCTTGAACCTATTTGTTGAGAGATCGAACCTCAAATCAAACCTCTTTGCTCTATCTCTTGAGGGGGCAGTATACCAGCATAATTCTTCTTGTTGGGGCAACAGTGGGGCATCCGAAAAATTAGAATTTTTTTTAAATTTTGATCAAGATAGTTTCTTCTTTGAACCAACGCAACAAGTGCATTGCTTCAAAGAGGGGGAAAATGTAAACATCAAAAATATAAAGATTGGTATCATACTCTCGATCCTGATCTACTAACATCGCGTCATCCTGAATTATCCCTCTATCTAACCATTTAATCAAATAGCCTTATTTAATTAAAGTCATCATAATTCTCCTTTTAATTAAATAAATCCCTTGATTTAATTAAATCATCATCTCTGTGTAATTAACTAGGTCACTTCATCATCCTATCTTTATTTAATTAAATAATCCATATTATTTGATTAAATCTCAAAGTTCATCTAATTAAATGAAATAAATCAAAAATATTTATTTAACTAAGTCTAAATCATTCTTTTCTCATTTTGAGTTATTTAAATCCTAAAATCTAAGTCAAAATGGTCAAATCAACTAACATCATTTAAATTAATCAAATCATGATCAATGCTAATCCTAATCACTCAAATCCTCTATATTTTGCAACTTGCACATGAAAATCAATTTAATTGTTTTATAAATCATCTATTTTCATTCAAAAAAGGCATCAAAGATAGAATATTCCTCAAATTTGAAATCTCCCCCCAAAATGACTTGTCCATCCAACAAATAATTTAAAGCTCTTACATTGTCTCTTACATTTCTCCCACTTGGCATGTAACTCATCTTTCATCCCCCCTAAACATGTCACCTCATCGAATTCAAATTTCAAACTTGCACATGGATCAAAATGTGCTCAACCTTCATCCTATCAAATATTGACAAATGTCATCATACCATTGGATGAATGTTAGTCCCACATTTCTCAAATTTGGACATTCAACCATCTTGGAATTCTATAAATAAAGTGCTTATATCCTCATTTGATCATCCATAATTTATACAAAGTTACCATGCTCAGATATCTCTCAAATTTCATCCATTATCCTTGAGTTCATAGCTAGATTTTTTGCATATTTTTGGCTTGGAGCACTTATCTCTCACCAACAAAGTGGATCAATCATCTTCAACACATCAAGTTTGCATCTTAGGAATTGGGAAAGGGCCAATTTTCACATCAAACTGGCACCAATTCCCCCATGGGATCATGAGTTTGCACATTTAAATTAGGATTCAATCTATTTTGTTCTTCTTATCATGTTTTTCATTGTTTTCTTTCCTACTTTGAGTTTGTATATGGATTTCATGGGGAATCCTTGTTTTGGCTTGCAATCTCTTGTCTAACTTGTTTATTCTTGTTGTTTTGTAGGTACCAAGGTTGGGGTTCACACACCTTACATTCTCCAACCAGGACTTTCCCGCTCAACCATCTCACAACCATGCACTCCATTTAGAGGTCCTTGTACATAAAAATAAAGTCAAGTGAGTCTTGGTGGATGGAGGTGCAAGCTTGAATATTTTCTCCCTCAAGCTCATTAAAAACTTGAAAATCTCAGAGGATTCCATCGAAAAAGGCATAGGTATTACAATCAAAGCGTATGATGATCAAGAAACAGTGTCCCAAGGCACAATCCAAATCCATATTCAAGTGGGGCCATCTATCATGGAAACTACCTGTCAGGTCCTAGACCTCGACTCGCCTTATAACATCTTCCTGGGATGTCTGTGGATCCATGCAATGCAAGTAGTAGTATCAACCTTCCATGAATGTATCAAATTCACATATGAAGGACAAGAGGTCACCATCTATGGAGATCCTAAACCATTCTCCTACAAGAACCTAGAGGGAAAATACTACAAAATCCCTCAAGTGCCTAAAAATGATGAAGGACCATCAACACATTACATTGATCCATACTCTCTCACTTCCACTTCTGCTACAGAGACACCTGCCACTCCTGCCATCCCCAACATCTATGATATCAAAGTCATCATCCAAGACAATGGTTTTGGAAACTATAAGATTCCCAAAAATGGTTTTTATGGTAGGATGTTACCACAATCTCCTACATCATGAGGATGTCTGCAATCAAATAAAGCCTTCACATCCCAAACACCCAATGAAGGATATTCCAACTTTAGAAGTTGGGGAGATCTTGACTGAGAATTCATAGAGGAGGACCCATCCTATCTCTTATACCAAGACAATAGACCAGTCACCAATGTACCAATGGATGACAATAGTAAAGGTTTGCAAATGATGCTCACAATGGGCTATGATAGAAACCAGAAATTGGGAAAAAATGACAACGGGCTTCTAATACCCATCATTCCAAAGACGTGAATGAGAAATATTGGCCTTGGATGTACCCCTTTGAGCATAAACATACGTGGCCTAAGTACTCCAGTTAGAAAGGTTAGTAATCCTCCTCAGCAATCAACAGTCGAACTTCGCTTACCCGTATCTATAGGTTGAGTCATAGACAACTTCACATTTGACATAACTAACATCTGTAGTAGTAGTGATGACGAGGATCCCATAACCAACCTACCCATGCTCTTCGAGGACACTACCCTTCTCATGATTAGTACTATGTCATGTGAGTCCATTGATCATCAAAACCATGAAATCTGTGGATATGTGCAGGATCATGATGAGCCAAAAAGTAGCGATATGATGGGTATGTGTAGGGTATGTAGTTGAAAACTTTTGTTTTACCCAAAATTGATGAAATGAAAAGGGTTTTTAAAGGATATTCTTAGCTTTCCACCAATATAAATTATGCTTTACTTTGAATTTAATAAATAATTATTATTTATTTTCTATTTGAATTACGAATAAAGTCCTAATTGATAGGCTTATTGAAAAACATCTATAGCTTTCAAACAATATCACATTTTTTGAATCTAAAACATGTGTCACATTATATGCTTTGCATACTATAGGATTAAAAAAAATGAATTTCATGAAGTTTTGACCAAGTTAAGGTGTTCAGACATACGAGTTTTTATATTTTTTTAAATTTGTAATAAAAAACTAATAATTAATTATTTACTTGGAAAAAATTACAAAAAAATATGCATCACATCTGGACATGAGTCCTCTACTTATATCTAAAATATTATAAAAAAATATTATCATTTTATTATGGTTAGGGTGGTCAGACAGACATCTACTTCTTATTTTTTCCCTGAAATTTAAGTACTACTGTATTGAAATTTCAAATTTTCACCAAATAGATTTTTTTAAAAATAAACCTAGTAGTTCTGAAACTACATTCAATTTTCTACAGATTGTATTCTTACATATTTTTGAAATAATATAGATAACTTATTCAAATTTTTACGTCAAGTTTCCTAACTCTGATTTTTCTAAATTTTTTGCCACTTAAAGGCCTATTTTTTCCATGATGATCCTTCACATACCCCCATCTAGTTTATCCCCAACTCATTGATTATGACCAACGAGGACTGCCAATTCTTGACACATTCGAAAATGATGAGGTTCTCTCATAATTCATGGGACTGCGAGATAATATTCCATGTGGGGATCACAAAGTAGGATTCATCATCAAGCTGGATACACATACATACTATGGGGAAATGATTGAAACCGCCAGTCACAAAAGCAAAAAACTAAGAATAATCTCTAGGTCCTTGAGTGAAAACCACATTGTGGCACTCTCTAAACCAAAAAAAGTACAAAAAGAAAGGACACATCAAATGGTGAAAACCTCTCAAAGGCACATAAGGATGGGGGATTCAATCTTCCTTTCAGAGCTCTTCATAAAGAAAAATCAACGGTCCTAGCAGAAAAATGTAATCTAGTTAATCTAGGAATAGAGGAGACCTCACACATCACATTCTATGTGGAGTCATTACTATCAGAGGAACAAGAGCTCCTAGTAGCCTTGTTGAGAGAAAGACAAGTAAATTTTGCATGGAGCTATGCAGACATGCTAGGGCTCAATCCAAAAATTGTAGTTCATCACCTAGTAGTATACTCTAAAGGAAAGCCCACTAGACAAAAGCTCAGGAAAATGTACCCTCAGATCACCCTACTAGTCAAAATGGAATTAAAGAAGCTACTAGATGTAGGATTCATTTGACCAATCGACAATCCATAATGGGTGTCGAACCTAGTTCCTGTCTCAAAACCCAATGGGGGCATCAAAATCTACACAGATTTTAGGGACTTAACTAAAGCATGTCCAAAAGACGATTTCCTGTTGCCCAACATTGACATGATTGTGGACATGACAATGGGAAATGAAATGCTTTCCTTGATGGATGGTTTCTTGGGATACAACCAGATAATGATTGCTAAATAAAACCAACACAAAACGGCCTTCATGTGTCCATGGGGGACTTATTGTTGGAATATGATGTCATTCAGCTTGAAGAATGTAGGAGCAACATACCAAAGAGCCATGACGTTAATCTTCCATGACATGATCCATAAAACTGTCGAAGATTATTTTGATGACATACTAGCCAAATACAGAAAGAGGAAGGATCACATAGCAACCTTAAGTGCCATTTTTGACAAGCTGAGGAATACAAGGTTCAATTAAATCCAAAGAAGTGTGTCTTCGACGTACAATCAAGAAAGTTGCTAGGATACATAGTGTCAATGAGAGGTATTAAGGTATACCCTACCAAGGTAAAAGCAATCCTCGAGATGGAGACATCCAAAACATTGAAACAATTGAGAAACCTCCAAGGCAAGCATTAGTACAACTGAAGATTCATAGCACAACTGGCAGATAAAAAAATCCCTTATTCTCACCTCCTTCACAAGGGAGTAGCATACAAGTTGGATGACAAGTGTGAGGAATCCTTCAATAAGATCAAATAATATCTACTTACACTGCCTGTCCTCATGCCACCAATTCCAAAAAACCCATTAATTCTCTATGTGTTAGCCACAACAACAACCCTTAGTTCTCTTCTAGCTCAACACGATGAAAATGGGATAGAAAGGGCCATATATTACATTGGCCACACAATGGTTGGGAATGAGTTAAACTGCTCATTCATTGAGAAAGCATGTCTAGCAGTAGTGTTTTCTTCATAGAAATTCAAACATTACATGTTAGCACACAAAGTCAAACTCATCACCAAAATTGATCCCCTCAAGTACTTATTGTCAAAGGAAATGCTCACCAGAAGGATGGCTAAATGGGTCATGATTCTATCTGAATATGACATAGATTATGTGGAACGAAAAGCAATCAAAGGTTAGGTAATCACATATCATCTTGCAGAAGCACCTATGTATTCTAAGAATCCACTAATTTTAGAGTTCCCAGATGAGTCCATCTTCCATCTCAGCATAATCGACCACTGGAAAATCTACTTTGATGGCTCATACATACAACATGGATCAGGAGTTGGTGTCTTTTTCGTCACCCCACAAGGGGACTACATACCAAGGTCCTATAAATTGGCATTTCCCTACACTAATAACATTGTAGAATATGAGGCTTTAACCATAGGTCTCAAAATAGTAGTGCAGTGACACATCATGGCCCTAAAAGTATACAGATACTCCTAGCTAATAATAAATCAAGTGAATGGTGAATACCAAACAATGGATGATAAAACAAATCCATACAAAAAGTTGGTAGAGAACCTTAAAGAATCATTCATTAATATCACATTTGAGTAGATTCCTAGAGAAAACAACAGAGCAGTAGATGCCATGTCAATGATTGGATCCCTATTGGACATCCCTCATAATGTCCCAAAATATGAATTCTTGGTAGAGTAGCTTCTCATGCTCACATTCGAGGTACCAGAATTAGAATTTGTGTGTGAAATCGTTGGTCCCAATGATCCCTAGTACTATGAAATTTATATCTACTTACGAATAGGGATCTTATCTGTTGACTTACCTTCAAGCCTAAAAAGAACCTTTGTCAAGAAATCATCTTGGTTTGTCATCCTAGGAAATACCCTTTACCATAGGATCATATAAGGAACCCTACTACATTATTTAAACACTGAGGAGGCATTAACCACTTTAACTAAGGTGCTTAATGACATTTGTGGTTCACACTTGAGTGGAATGAACCTAGCCAAGAAATTGTTGAGGATGGGGTATTATTGGACTACAATGGAAAGAGAAGAACATAACTACATCAAAAGGTGCCTACAATGTTAGTGGCATGGGGACCTCATCCATGCTCTAGCTCAAGAACTTCATCCTATTGTCACACCATGGCCCTTCTCACAGTGGGGACTCGATCTCATTGGAAAGATAACTCCCACCTCATCTAAAGGCCACAAGTTTATCATAACTGCCACTGAGTACTTCACCAAGTGGGTGGAAGCCATCCCTATGACATACATCACTAGAAAGCAAATATCAAAATTCATCCTGAACTACTTAATATTCCAATACAGTGTTCCCCAAACTATTATCTCGGATAATGGGACACCATTCAAAAATTAGGATGTTCGTGATCTATGTGAAAAATTCAAAGTCCAACATCGCTTCTCCACCCCATAATATCCCCAAGGAAATGGCCAAGTAGAAGCCACCAATAAAACCATTATAAAGATCCTCAAGAAAATAGTCAATGGTGTAGGTTGTGACTGGCATCTACAACTAAATCTCACCCTCTGGACCTATCGAACTAGCATCTGCACACCAACAAGTGCCACCCCATTCTCCCTGGTCTATGGATCAGAGGCAGTATTACCCATTGAGATTGAGCTCCCGTCACTCAAAATATCAGTACAAAACCTCGTCACGGATGAAGAATACTAGGTATCAAGACTAAATGAGTTGGACCTACGGGATGAGTGACATATAGATGCTTTAAATCATTTGCAATTCTATCAGAATAGACTTAAGAGGAGCTATAACAAGAAGATCAGAAGCAAGACCTTTCAAGTCAGAGAACTAGTACTAAAAGAAAATCAAAAGAACATCCCAAATCCAAACAACAATGGAAAATTTGAACCTAACTAGTTGGGACCATTTGCTATCACAACGAGCTATAAGTTAGGGGCATATCATTTATCAACACCTAAACTAGAATCTCTACAGTATCTCATGAACAACTCCCATCTCAAAAAAAATTATGCCTAATCTTTCAAGGTATAGAACCAAAAAATCCAAAAAA
This sequence comes from Sequoia sempervirens, assembly GCA_007258455.2. Taxonomy (NCBI): domain Eukaryota; kingdom Viridiplantae; phylum Streptophyta; class Pinopsida; order Cupressales; family Cupressaceae; genus Sequoia; species Sequoia sempervirens. The sequence goes on from VDFB02353493.1 coordinate 53,345,248, forward strand.
TAGAAAAAGTCCTGAAAAAATGGTCACCCTGATGAAAACCTAGCAAACAGGTGTCTTGGTGACAATAAAAAAATCAAAAAAGAAAAAATCCAAAAAAAAAGAGAGAAAATGGATCAAAAACAGTAAAGAGAAAAATGATCCTCTAGTGAAAACCACTTCGGTGGCACTTTGGGAAAGTACCTTGGTGAAAATCTAGCAAACAAGTGCCTTGTGTAAATAAGCACTTTCCATCCACCAAGATCTTCATGACTCATTTTTCATCGCCATCCATCAAGCTTCCATCATCCATCACATTCCATATCTCCATCCATCATCCATTTGACATCCACATCATAGCTTGGACCTTTGTTCCTGGCATGATCCCTCCTAATACTACTTGGCCCATTCTCAAGGTTAGTTTATCCTGCCTTTATTGGAGTAGTCTATTGCATCACGCTGGGGGAATGTTCTCATTAGATCAAATTTATGTATATTCTTGAAGTCCTAAAACTAGAAAATCCAAAAACATCAGAAAACTAGAAAATCCAAAAATATCAAAAAACCAGAAAATCCGAAAACATTCAAAACATATCAAAATCCCCAAACAGGTCAAAAATTCATAAAAATGTTAAAAACATGCTATCCAAACTACATCATCTTTGATCCTTGAATGTAGGAAAGGTTGATCTTTGATCATCCCTCGAGACACTTAGGTCAGTCCTTTAGGAGTTCGTCATAATAAACTGACATTTCATCATGTATATCTTCATTTGTGAATCGATCAAGTCGTCAATCAAACTACGTGGTCTCTGCGTGTATAACGTAGGAAACCTGCTAATCTATCGATTAGCCCCTGAGGCCCCTAGGATAGGTCTTTTGGTTAGTCTCTTGGTCAAAATCTCAAAAAACCCCAAAACATTGGAAAATTCAAAAATCAAAACATTTGTAAAATCTCAAAAATACCAAAAACAACCTCAAAACATTTCAAAACATCCAAATATTTGAAAAAAATCCATCCCCATCTCGCTTTCACCCACAATAAACATCACTCACAATAAATCAATCATCATCCCCAACCTTTGGTGAAACAGTCAAAAACAAGTCTAGCAGTTCAAAAGAGAAAAATCAAAACATCAAAGTCTAAGGTTTAGGTCAGTACGTAAATAGGTTGGTGAACTCTTTGTGTCAATAGCCTATCATCCAATCAGTCCAAAATCAATCATCTGGTAACATTTTGTCCCAGGATGTATCCTTCCTACAATGGACATTTTTATAAAAAAAAAAACTTTGGATAAATGAAATGATGTGTTGTCATCCACTAACATGTCCTAGGATGTATCCTTCCTACAATGGGCATTATCTATTGGCAATAGTTTCGGTTCTTATCCTTTAAAAAAATATTTCCTTTTGGTTAGCGTTATTGAAGAACATCAGCTTGTATGTTTACTTTATCTTTGTCTTTTGACTTATCTCTTTGGGCTCATTCCAATAACCTCTCGATGATGTCCAAACAAAAGGATTTAGAGATATAGGAATGGGGCAATGATCATAATCATTTTATCTGTTGCGCTTGTTGGATGTTCTTGTAATATAATCTTGATCATACATGCTTTATTAGGGTGTAGGGAGGATGTTTTAGGTATCTTGTTGACCACATAGGAAGGCTTTCCTTTATAATTTTTGGTCCGAGATGTTTGAAATATCTAAACTACATTTTAAATGAGATTTCGTATGTCAAGTGTGAACAAGAGTACTCCTATTTTATTGTCGAGTCAAAGTCCATCACACTAAGTGCAACACCATCCTGGTTCTTTATACCTTGATGCATTGTGCTTATGCATGTTATCAAACATAAGGTAAGTGGCTCTTTTAAAGTCCCAATTCCTAATAAGTGAATCATCAATCTCTCATCATCATTGACTCGTGTCTTGTTGGAATCTCTTACTTCTATCTCCTTTCCACGCTAACATCATCATGATCAGGTAATCATCATCACCAATGCATCCATCTTGCATCCACAAACCATTAGCATATTGCATATCATATCATATAATATAGGAAACACCGATCATCTCACATGCATGTTCATTATCATAGTATAGATTTGTTAGTCTAAGCATCTCATAAAACCATACATTTGCATAAAACATCCATTGCATAATCATATAGGCATCATCACATCATCCATCTCAAATGCATCATATCATCATTTATGTTATTTAGGATAATAAATTTTGGTCATTCTAAACATCTTAAAACCATCTCATTTGCATCATCATCACAACCATCCATATGTCCATCTTGAACCTCTTTATCATGAGATCAACCCTCAAATCGAATCTTTTCTCTCGATCTCTTGAGGGGCAATGTACCAGTGTACTTCTTTCCATTGGGGCATTCAAAAAAATTATATTTTTTTGAATTTTGATCATGTTAAGTTTATTCTTTAAACCAATGCAGCAAGTGCATTGCTTCAAAGAGGGGAAAAATGTAGACATGAAAAATGTCCTGGTCAACTAACTTCAATTCTTCTTTAAATAACCCCTTTATTAACTACTTAATTAATCCATCTTAATTCTTCTATTAATCAAATCAATCCTAAAGTCCCCCTTTAATTAAATAAATCAATCTTATTTAATTAACTCCTAAATTTCTTCATTTAATTAAATAAATCAAACTTATTTAATTAAACCACTAACATAATTCCCTTTAGCTAAATAAATCAAAACATTTATTTAACTAAGTCTAAATCACTTTTGATTTATTTTAATCCATAAATCTAAGTCAAAAAGTCAAATCACCTAATGCTCACTTAAGTTAATCAAATCATGATTAAGGTTAGAATCTAATGCATGTCATATCCTCTAGCTTTTCCCACTTGCACAAATAAATGATTTAATTCATTTATTAATTCTTCATTTTTCATCAACATGGCATAAATGTGGAATATTCCCTCATTGCAAATTTCCCTCTCAAATGACTTGTCCCTTCCAATATAGCATTAACTCCCCTCTTACATGTCCCCCACTTGGCATTTAAGACCCCTTCTTCTCCCTCAAACAAGCCAAATTTTAAATTTGAAAGGCCACCTAATGTCATTTATCTGCACATTCATCAAAACTTGCACATCTTGGGTGCATTCACATGGTGACAAGTGGCTCCTTCCTATTGGTTGGGTTTTTGTCCCACATTCATCCCTCTTGCCTCTTCTCTCAAAAAAATATTCTATAAATGGAGAGGTTGTCCTTCATTTTACAATACAAAATTCATTCACAGTTACTCTCTTAACATTGAGAGATAATTTTTTCCATTATCATAGTATTGCATCTTCATAATTGGCTTGTCAAGGGTTGGGAAAGGGCCACTTTGCATATTAAAGTGGCACCAATCCAATATGGGATAGGTATACTTCATGTTTTTCTTTATATGCTTTTAGTTATCTTGTTATTGGATTGCATTTTAAAGCATGTTGGATTATCTCATATGGATGTTGAATATTTTCTTTGTTTTGAAATACTAATCATGCTAATGGTGTGTTATAGTTTTAACCTTTCGCAAATTTTGATGTCCACAATTTCAATCAAGCATCCAATTCCCCTTGGATGAGATGAGTACCATAACTTCATTTCATTAAGGGAAATTTGAGTGGTAAGTTTAAATACTTATCATTTATCACTTTTTTATCCATTTGCCTCTACTCAATCAAGGGTAAGCATTCATTACACCATCATTGATGGGTAATCACTCTTTACATCATCATATTTTTTCTGAAGGTGAAAACACTAAAATGAGGTTTGACTTAGGAAATACCATATATGACACAACCTTTTATTCCATTTCTTGTTTGTAGGTGATAGATCTAAAATAAAATTGGGAGAGGATTGAAGACCCAATTGAAGTATCAAGAATTTAGGTCTCCTACTCCAATAAATTGACCATGTGAGTTGAATTATTCATCAACATATGAAGTTTTGAAGGTAAGTCTAGGAAGGAAGAACCTATAAACTATGACCTAATAAGACTTGTTCACATATTTTGAAAAGTAACATTATCTAGTCTAGGGTGCCACCACCCTTGACCAGCCAGTTTAAAGTGTAATTTATGTGCTATGTTCCTCTTTCCATACACTATTATTTTCTATCTTCATTTTTTGTGTTGTAGATCCATAATTAACCTAATTTTACAATTACACAATAAAATTAATTCAATTCTTAATCAATCAAATCAATACACATCTAAACATAGATAGGACCGAAACCTCGATCTATCATTTTGGCTCTTCCATTGAGGATAGTCTAGCCAAGTGGTCTTGTGTGATCAATTTTGGTTCCTCTCTAATGTAATGTTGATAAAGGTATGTTTAGACCCTACATTTCTTTTTCTAACATCACACCTTATAGGATTGTTTGAGAGATCAAAATTTCATTACGTGTTCAAATGGGGGAAACAAAATATATTCATATGAGTTTCAACATATTTTGTATTAATATTTTTGATAAGATGACAAAGGATTTTGGATTCATAAACATCTTGAGGTTGATAGTAACAATTTAAATTTTAGGTCTAATTAGGCAAGACAAGGGTGTTGTGCACCATAGTAAAACCTTTTTTTTCTTTGCTTAAGTCAACTAAATAAATATTTAATTCAATTTCCCAAAAAAGGTAATTAAACAAGTAATTTATAAGTATAATTAGGCACATGCACTTAGGAGGGAGCCAAACATAGTACGAAATTGTCAAGGGTGACAATTTATGATGCTATAGTTATATCTAAGAGATTGAATTTTTTGAAAGAGTTTAGATATTATATTGATTCTCCTACCTACATATTAGTGTAGATAAAGTATGATATTTTTTATGTTGTAAGTGGAAGAAATATCAAAATAAGGTACTAATGTGCCTTGATGATATCAAAGATCAAAATTGCTTGATATTTTGCATTCAACTTATACATTTCATAAATATTTCTCTATGTGTGTGTGTGTTTTCTAATTTTGTAGGATTTGGCTATTTTGGGCCTCTAGTTCTACTCTAATTTCATAGTCTTTTATGCCTTGTTTCATATTGTTGGAGCTATGTTGCTTTAATTTTATGATGTATCTTGGATTCAACATGATTATTTTGGTGCTAAAACTCAAATAATGACATCTTGTGAAAGTGTTGTGAAGTGTTGTAAGACATTTCCACATTCTTCTAGACTATATTTAATATATTTCACCTAAAAATCACCTTTTCATACATCAACAAGTCCTATTTTGAAGTGTTGTAAAGTCTTGTAACTAGATTTCCCACTTTTCTAGGCATATTTTCCCTATTTACACCCTTCTCATGCTTTATTTTGTATTTCTATGCCCTCATATGCTTATATTAAGTGTATTTTTGGGTCTTATCTTGACAAATAGCATTAACTATGAATTTTTCCCCAATACTTGGTTTTGGGTCCCAGGTGGGACTCATTCGCCAATGGTGGTGAATGAGTCCCCCTTGGGCCCAAATTCAAAATATTTCAAATTCCTTTTGGTATTTTACAAAAAAATTACTTCATGTCAACTTGTGATGAGGTATGAACAGATACTAAGGCACAAGATTTGTATAAATAGGAATTTTTCACCTCATTTTACAGCTCCTAATTCAAGTGATCTCTCCACATATAAGCATTCAAGTAATCAAGCATTTTGCATCTTCAATTCAAGCACTTTCAAGCACTTTGGAGTAGCCTTTTGACATCACTTCAAATTTGCATATTCAAGGATGTGGTAAGTTTACGATACTTCCATGTTATTCATTTATCATTCCTATTGCATGTAATTCATTTCAATTGGGTTTAATTACCAAAGCAGGGTTTGACCAAGGTAAACCCCTATTCACTAATCCCCCAAAATTTTCCCCCTTTGCATGTGTCTTTGCAGGTTTTGTTTTGTAGATTTAACAGGTTTAAAGGTGTTGAAAAGTGGATTCCAAGTCAACTAGGCTCTTCAAATCAATTCATCATCCATTCATACTATTTGAGTGACTTTTAGCTCATTTTCTACAAAATTGACCCCGACAAGTTATTATTCAGTCATTTCCAAATCTAGAGTAGTAGTGTTGACCTTTGAATTTTCATAAATCTTGGGGAGGACTGATTCGCCAACCTTGGAAAATGAGTCCCACTTGAAATCTAGAAATATGCATTTTGTCATAAATCAACTCCTAGCTGTTAGAAATCAGTTTTGACACTTTTTCACCAGTCGGAGGACTGATTCGCCACCCTCGGCGAATGAGTCCCAATGTGAAAAATGAAAAAAATTGATCATCATTTCAGACATTCTAGAAAGATCACACATCATCCACGTGCACTCGGATTTGACCCTGTACTTTTTGTTTTGCATATTTCTATCAATTTCTTCATATTTCATAGTTTCTACATATCACACTGTGTTTTCAGAAAAAAGCATAAATCTTAGTTTTACATTCATTTTAGATCATTTCAATCAATCAATTGCATTTATTTTAGTTATTTTTCATCATACCACATCACACTTGTCCTTATTTGAATGAACATATAGCATTTTAGGATCTAAATCTCTCTTTTTCTAGGTAAAAAACTTAGGAAGAGAGTAAGCATTTCGGGTCCTAAAATCTATGTTACAGTTTTCTTATCAGTTTATTCTTAGGAACTAATTATTGGTATTGATAACTAAATTTCTCATATTATCTAGGTATTTAAGATGATATGTATGTTGCACTTGTTCCTAATGTTACATTTTCTAAGATTTTTTTATGTTGATTAGATAGTCCTCACATACAATTTTAAAATTGCTTCAAAGTGGATTTGAGAATTCATTTTTAATGCACTACATGGTTTTATCCTTTTAGCTATGGATTCATAAAGAATGTTTTTTCATGAGGGTTTGTAGTTTATACATAGTTTCATATTTTTTTTATTATAAAGGAACGCTTATGTCTTTCAAATATATACCAAGTTCTCATCTATAAACTTTCGTGTACAATTGTGTTGGGAGTTCTATTTGACTCTATTGCCCATGTGATTAAGGAACTAGTATACAATAGACTAGCTTTCCACCATACTATTTAAAATCATTGACAATTATCTTTCATTTATGTTTAGTATTTTTTTTTTTCATTCCTTGTCTATTAGCATCATTTAGTTTTATAAGTCTCATTTAATCATTAGATAGCTAAATTCATATCTATATATTTAGAGAGTCATGCTAGTATATTATACAAGTGTATATACATATTATTCATTATAAGAAGTCATCTCAAAGGGTGTATATTGATTCTTATGATTTACTCAATAAAAAAATTGTCTTAGTCTACTTAATATGAGGTCAAATAGGCTTGTTGTGCTAGCCATAGTGCATGATTGTATAACCATCAACTATAGTTCTACATTTCCTTTAAATATATTTTTTAAAGACCTTAAGGATACACCCTTTCATGTTCAACAAAGCCCAAAGAAGAACAAGATATTACCCAATCTTAAAATTTGGCCCATAACTAGCTACTCTTTGAAGATTAGTATTTTTTCTATATTCATCACATTCTCCTTCCTTGATATACTAAGTGTCTTGTTTAAAGAGTAGAACTACAACTTTGATAGTTCATATAGACATGATTTGGGTGAAACAACTAAGTCGGATTGGTGTCTAGTAGGAATGGATCATAGATTAGGATAGGCTTAGTGATTAAAATCATATACACAAGTACATTGAATTACACATAAACATAAAAATAAGTGATAAATAGAAAACTAAAAATAAACAAAATTAGATATGTAAACCCTACTAAACATTAAAATATAATATTTAAGAATATAATATTAATCAAGTTAAATAAAAAATATTTCAATTTGTTTTTTCACGATTACAAATATTTCTAAATACATATTTTTCTAAATATTGGTAAGAGAAAGTAGATACCATTTGATAAACAATGTACTATTTTATTTTCTATTAATATAGAATAGAATAGGACATATTAACCAAAAAAAAATGATAATATTTAGTGGGACGTACCTCTCCCGTCAACCGGCACAGGAATCTGTTTTGCCGCTCATGAACAGCCCTGATCGGGACAACCACAAAAGAACATGTTCAGGATTGCCCATTCATATAACACTTCCGAGTTCAGAATTGTCTTTTATCTTTGTTATCGACTCCGTGTTTATAGGAATCAACTTCGTTATTAGCGACACAGCTGAAAATAAACTGCCATTATGTGGGGCTCAAAATCAGCTATCAAAGCCGGCCCTATCATCCTCACCAGTCAGCTCGTTTAAAGTCTTCTTGTAAATATTTGTTTGAATTGCTGACAAATAAATATACTTTTGCGTTGAAATTTGGGAGCTCATCTTTGAATAGTATTTTACAGAGTAATACGAAACGGAATTCCATTCCATTGAATTTTGGATTGCTGTGTACAATTCTTCTAGCGATGGGTTGCTTTTTGCAGGGAGACTCTGCTTTGGGAGTTGGTGGGCACACAGGGATGCCGGCGATTCTCAGGATTAATCGACTGAGAGGTGGTTTTCTGGAGAGGTTAAGGAGATCTCTAATAACTAATACACGTCATGGACCATAACTTTTATTTAGAGAACTTAACACAGTATTTGTTTCATACTACACATAAAACTAAAAACAATATTTAATCTATTTATTTGTCCTCCCAGTCAAATTGGTTGCATGCGAAAATTTTATCTTCCCTATTATTTTGGGTTGATATATGCATCTAGGAGATATATAAGCTAGATTCTTGTTGTGCCTATAAGAGGAACTCATTATAAACTAGAGCTAGCATTGGTCTAGCCTCTTACTTTTTAAGTTAGCTTATAACAAAAGTAGTTTTGTTTCCACTTTGCTTCATGTTAGTTTTGAGTGTACATTTTAAACTTTATCATATTTTTATAGGTTTCTAATGTATTTTAATTTATCCACATGAGGCCCATCAAGTTCATTATTTTTGGTGTAGTGTAAGATTCATGTTTGTAATTTTTATGAAATCTCATGTTTATAAATTGTATTTGAAATATATTTTCTTTTTTAAATGGATATAGGACATCATGTTATCTTCATATGGTTGTCCATTTGTAAAAATATGACATTGATTTCTAATGATATGACAAACAAATTGGACAACACACTTATTGGTTGCCACCATATGATTTTTTTTTATTTTTTTCAAGACATTTTAATTATTTTTTTGTCTTGTGAGGTCCTTTCCTATTTAGAAACATGGTGATGAAAGTTAATTTATAAGTTGACACATCATAATCATTTGCAATATCATTGTTCACATAATATGATTAATAACCATCTTGTGCTTTTATGTGCCCAATTTTATGAATTATTTTGATACGTGAACAACTAATAGTAAAATCCATACAAACCTATTTGAATTTTTCTCTTAATGTTGGTGTAGCATTAAGTTTTCACTTAGGGTTAATCACGTAAGTGATTTTTTCCCATATTGGGTAGTTGTTCACCCGTCACATTTTTCACGGCTTTAAAAATCCTGTACATTTTATATTCTATATCTCATCTCAATATTTTCATCTCTGGTGAAATAGCCTTGTGTTGCTTCTCTTGTCTGTGAACATTTAATTGTAGGTTGTACTCCTGGGAGGTGGTTGAAACCAACATGGTATTAGAGCCTTCAACCAATGCCTTCTTCTGCCATTGAGAGTTTTCATCTGAGTTGTTTTGAGACTATTATTCACGGAATACATTCAGAAGAATGTTCATCTTTATCAATTTCGGTATCAGACCACATTGAGGTTGTTGTTCTGTTGGGCCATCTAGGGTAGATTCCAATTATTAGTGGCCTTAGCATCCAGAAACCACATAGCTTGATCTATGTCAAGACCAAAAGAAGGCTTGATTTGAATCTAGAGGCACAATTTTATGTTGAAAAGTCAATTTATGCAAGAGAGGGGACACAATTTACTATTTGATCGCACCAATTTGTAGGTATAAAATTTTCTACACACAACCCTTATCTCAACTCAAGCATCTGGGCCACAAATTTGAAGGATTATGGGCACAATTTGCATTTTTTTCTTCTAAGAATCCCAATTTTAAGTTAAAGAAGCTTGATTTTCAAATTGGAGAAGGTAGTGGCATCTATTCTAAAGGAACAAAAGACCTAGACATTAGTGGTTGGTGTTTGTTTGGCTACCTAGGTAATTTCACCTTTGTTGGACGTAAGATTTTTCGTGAAGATCCTAAATATTTACTTATGGTTTCCATTTCTCTTGTGATTATTCTTATTGGATAAAAAAATTTAGTATTTTTTAAAGTTGGTTGCCAAAAATTTACCCCACATTAGTGATGTGATGCGGTTTCTTGCTATTCATATAGCCTCTTACTCCCTTCATTAGTGTGACCAAAGGCTCATGTGGCTATGAAATGTCTCTCATGTGTGGTGATTGATGGTCTGTATGCTGATGTGCTCTCTAGGCTCATTGGAGTTTTCTTGGTGTTGGCCTAGAGATCAGGAAATAGTCCTCACTAATTTTTTCACCAAATCAGGTTTTTTAATCTTATAATTCTTGTTTGGAGGTTTTTATAACTATCTTCAATTTTTTTGAAGAATTATCAGTTATAATGGTTTCTTTGAATAAAGGGAACTTTAGGAAGTGGAGTAATTTTGTTCTCACTCATCTTAGTGAGTAAAATCTATTATCATATTTGTATAATGAAGTTCCTATTCTAGGCTAATGTGGTGGGTATATGATTTGGAAATGATATAGGACTCAAGTCTTTGGAGTTATTTTTGAGCATATAAATGATGATGACCTTTCAGATTCACTTTTTAATTTTGAATGCCCTTATGCTCTTTGGACTTACATTTAAGAATCATATGGATATCATGATACTCGGCTATCTCTCGATGATCATCTTTCCAATACCAATGTGGCTATTTATTCTTCAAAGAAGATAAACCATACTTGTGATCCTTTGGTAGTTTCTAAGACTTCATATGAGGTTGCAGTTGCTTCAAAGGTTCTTGATTCTTTGTTAGAGATAGTTGATCGACCTTCATTAAGTAATTCCATCATTCTTGAGAAACATGATTCTCATTGTCTTCCTAATTAGGATTCATATTTTCTAGACATTGGTTCATTATTCATGGAATCTCACATTTCAAACTTGGAAGACACGTTTGAAGGATTAATTTTCCTATTTGATGATAGTTGTGGTATGATTTTTTTCACTCCAGCTCTATCTTTGGAGAATGTTCAAAATCAATTTCTAGAGGTACCTTTTTTTTCACCTTCTATTGTTATTGGGCATGTCCCTGATTGGTTTGTTGCATCATCTTCCAAGGTCTTCACAACACATGAGTAGATTTCAGATACATTATCATTCTACATTTGGATTTCACTTGCTAATTCCTATTGAGAGTGGGAAGAATTCCTGCATTTATACTTGGTTTTGTTTCTTCCAAAATCGAGAATTTTTTTTGTCAACATTGGATCATGTTTTGTCTTCAAAAACTTACCATTTTTGCAAGTGATTACACATTGTGGGGGGCTATATACTCTCTATCTTTCCCTCTTATGGGGGGTCATTGATTGTATATACATGATGTTTGTAGTCCTTGTGGGTGTTATTGAGTCCTCCATCCATGCATCTTGTTCTCCTTTTCTTTTTTTTGGAGAGGGTTTTCTTCCCACAAGCTTTTTTCTCCTTATCTCCATTTGTGAGAGGTTTCATTTTTTGCATTTTGCATTGTAAATGGGTACCTAAAATGGTTCTGTAGCTAGGACCCGTACTGCATTTTCATTTTGCATAATAATCTCCCTAAGTTTGCACTTAAGGGGGGTGCTAGTGTAGCATTAAGTTTTCACTTAGGGTTAATCACATAGGCAGTTTTTTTCCCATATTGGGTAGTTGTTCACTCATCACATTTTTCACAACTTTAAAAATATAGTACATTTTGTATTCTATATCTCATCTCAATATTTTCATCTCTGGTGAAATAGCCTTGTGTTTCTTCACTCATTTGTGAAGATTTATTTGCAAGTTGTGCTCCTGGGAGGTGGTTGACACAAAAACTAAATGCCCTATTGTTGTTATTTTTCTTACATACATGGACAATAATGAGAAAAAATCATGTATAGATATTTTATTATTTTTGCAATATGAATTGATATAGAGTATGTTGTTAATATCTTAATTAATAACTTATATATGAATTGATTTTTCAAGATGAAGATAGTTAACTACAAGATTAATAAAAAGGTGGCTTATATGTCTTGAGAGAATCTTAAATAATTTAATAGTTATGTTTTAAAATAAATATTACTTGGAATTTCATCAATTAGAAAGTGTATAGTAGTAACAAAATATTAAATAATAATTTGGTAGTAGGCCATGCCAAATGCTAGCTACTTGTAGTAACCTAAAATCAAGTCTTCATGGCATATTTAATTGAGTTAGTTCATCTAGGGTAATTTTAAATTTTTATTTCCTAATTAGAAAGTTATATTTTAAAAAATTTATCTTGGATAAAATATTGAATATTATAAGATATGGGTGGTGTCCCAAAATCATTGTGAGTATGTGCCCCTATGCAAAGAATTGGTGACAATAAGAAATTATATGGATGAGCTTGAATGTTTCAAAAGAGTTCACATCTTATATTGATTCTCCTATCTACATATTCTAGTAAATAAATCATGATATCTTTTTTGTAAGTGGAATACATTTTGAAATAAGGTATCGATGTGTCTTGATGAGGTTTGAGATAGAAATTTACTCATCTTGTGCATTCAGCTTGTAACTTTTTAAAATCTCTCTATGTTAGTGTGTCTATGTGTTTTCTAATTATGTAGTAGTTGGTTAGTTTGGGGCTCTAGTTATACTAGAAATAGTTTTTCTTATTGATCAGGTTTGTTCTGATGAACAAATTCTTGCTAGTCATAACTTAATTTTCCATATTTTCTAGGGATTTTAAGTGCATATTTATTTTTTATGTGTTCGTAATGCCACATTTTCTAAGATGTTTTGTGTTGATTAGATATTCCTCACATAAGATTTTAAAATTACTTCAAAGTGTATTTGAAAATTTATTTTTAATGCACTACATGGATTTATCATGTTTAGCTATTGATTCATAAAGCATGTTTTTTTCATGAGGGTTTGTAGTTTGTACATACATACGCAATTGCTTTACCATACAAGTATTATTATGGCTTTCAATCACATACCAAGTTCTCATGTTTAAACTTGTATGTATGATTGTGTTGGGAGTCATGTTTGACTTTATTTCCCATGTGATCAAGGGACTAATCTATAATAGACTATCCTTCTACCACACTATTTAAAATCAGTAAAAACTATATTTTATTTCTATTTAGTATTATTTTTAGTTTCCCTACCTACCTATTAGCATGATTTAGTTTAATAAGTCTCATTTAATAATTAGATAGCTTAAGTCACATACACATTTAGAGAGACATGCTAGGATATTATACAAGTGTATATATGCATTATTTGTTAAAAGGATTAATCGCAAATATCATATGTTAGTTTTTATCATTCATTCCATACATAAAATTATCTTAATCTATTTAACATGTGGTCAGATAGGCTTTTTGTGCTAGTCATTGTGCATGATTGTATAGTCCTCAACTATAGTTCTATATTTCCTTTAACTATCTTGTTTGGAGACCCTGAAGATGCACCCTCTCAAGTTCAACAAAGGCAAAAGAAGAACAAGAGACTACCCACTCTTAACTCTTGGCTCATAGCAAGCTACTCTTTAAAGACGAGTCTTGCTTGTATATTCATCCCATTCTCCTTCCTTGATACTAGGTTTCTTCTTTCAAAGAGTAGAGCTACAATTTTGATAACAAATAGACATAATTTGGATGAAACAATCAAGTTGGATTGGTGTCTAGTATGATTTGATTATAGATTAATATAAGATTAGTTATTAAAATTATATGCACAAACCAATTAAATTATGCATAAACATAAGCATAACTGATAAACATAAGGTAAATACAAACAAGACTAGATATGTAAGCCTTACTATACATAAAAATATATTTAATTTATAACAATATAACACAGGTAAAAAATATTTCTAAATATATATTTTTCATTTAAAAAAATTGCAACCATAGCCACATAACCAAAAGGCACGTAAAATAAAATTTTATTTTGTGAAAAGTGTGAAATAACAAAAATATACACGTAAATAAAAAATGTTCTTATAAGAAATTTGATACCATTTGAGCATTAAAATGTTAATATTTAGTGGGACGTACTCTCCCGTCAACCAGCGTAGGAATCTTTTTGGCCGCTCTACGACCAACTGGGACAACAACTAAAGCACAAGGTCATGATTGGCCATCTATATAACACTCCCGAGTTCAGGATTGTCTACCTCACTGTTATCGATTCCATGTTTAGCTGGAGTCAAATTTTGTTATTAGCGATACAGATGCAAATAAACCGCCACTAAGTGGATCTCCAAACCGGCTATTTGGCCGGCCCTATCACCATCACCTGTCAGCTCGTTTAATCTTTTCTAGCAATATTAAACTTGGTACATATTCGTTTAAATTGTTGACAAATAGAAATACGTTTGCATTGAAATTTGGGATCTCAGCTCAGAATAGTGTTGTGCAGGGTAATACGAAATGGAATTCCGTCCATTGAATTTTGGATTGCTGTGTACAATTCTACTCGTGATGGGTAGCGTTTTGGAGGTAGGCTGTGCATTGGGACTTGGTGGGCACAGTGGGATGCTACCAATTCTCAGGAAGAACCGACTGCGAGGTAGTTCTCCGGAGAAGTTAAGTAGATCTGCAGTCTCTAATTCCAATGTTTCAAGTACGCCTTCGTACGAGGCATACAACTATACCCAAATTGTGGATCATTTTGGGTACACACCAGAGAGCTATCATACTTTTCCACAGCGATATTTTATGAACAAGTCCAATTGGGGTGGCGCTCAAAACAATTCTCCCATATTTGTATGGTTGGGTGAGGAACAAGCCATTACAAATGACGTCGAGTATAACTTCATGATAGACCAGGTTGCTAACTTCAAAGCTCTTGTGGTGTACATAGAGGTAGTATTTCAGTATGTTTTATTCGGTGTCCATGCTTGTTATATAAGTTGAATAAGTTCAGTTCATTTTTTTTAACCTCCTGCTTTCATAAGTTTGCTAGTTATTAGGTTTAATTGTGGCAATGTGTAGCACCGTTATTACGGGACGTCGATGCCATTCGGGGGAAAGGAGGAAGCGTATGCAAATGCGAGCACAATGGGTTATTTCACAACCGCGCAGGCCTTGGCCGATTATGCGACCATCATTGTATATTTGAAGAAAACATTAAATGCTGAAAATTGTCCAGTTGTAGTCGTCGGGGCATCGTATGGTGGAAGTAAGTAGGATTTCCTTCACATGACCCAATATTCTCTGTTAGAAGTAAGTGGTATTCAATTTTTGAAATGGTACAATGCAGTGCTAGCCGCCTGGTTTCGACTCAAGTATCCTCACATAACAATCGGCGCCCTCGCAGCATCTGCACCTATCCTTTACCTCGACGGCATCGCTCCCACTTATGGTTATGACAGCGTTGTCACCAAAGATTTTAGAGTATGTTCATACATCTCTTTCAAATTAATCTTACCCTTGTTATCATTAAATTAACCTTTGAGATATCTGCTACAGAATGTAAGCGATATATGCTACAGAAGAATCAATGAATCGTGGGATATGATGGATAAACTCGCGTCTAGCCCTCAAGGCTTGCTGAGCCTAAGCAAACTATTTAACACTTGCGAGTAAGAAACGACAACGTATTCTTTATACCCTATGTTAAGCATACCGGTAATCAAAATCTCTTGACCGGGTATTCATGCTGCAGGAATATTACGGATACGGTCGCCCTGTACGATGAACTTGAATCAATGTACGAGGGCGCAGCACAATATGATTTCAAAGAAGTTAAAGGAGTAAATATACAACCTAAACCTTCTAGCCATATCAATCTTAGTTCTATTATGTAACCTGAGCTTTCTGCAGATCTGCAACGCCATCAATAGCGTACCGGGAGATGCAGACACTGTTAGCAGAATAGCGGCAGCGGCAAAGTTCGCATTCGGAGACCAATGCTTGGATTTGGGACCGTTCAATTTTACCAAATCGGGATGGGACTGGCAGGTCTGAGAATTCTTTCTTTTATTAGAACGAAATGAAATTAGGCTGCTCTTCTAACAGCTTTTTTTAATCGGCAGACTTGCACTGAAATGGTGTTTCCATGGACCAGTCCTGCTGGCGCGACAATGTTTCCGCCCTACCACTTTGATATTAAGTCGTATTCCAGGGAATGCTACCTCAAATACGGAGCCGTGCCACGCCAACATTGGGCAACAACTGAATTTGGAGGACACGTATATAAATTTTAATCTACTACCGAATTTTGTTGAAAAATGTTACAGTCAAGTCATTTTACATTTTAAGTACAGTTAAAGAGACACCAATTTGTTTTGAGATTGTTTTCTATTAAGATGGCCTTGGTTATAATTAACGTGCAGGACATAAAAAGAGTGTTGAAAGAATTTGGAAGCAATATCATTTTCTCCAATGGGTTAAGAGATCCATGGAGCGCTGGAGGGTAAGTTAATCTTCTTCTGAGATTTCATGTCCATTAATCGTTGTTTTTTTTATAACTTTTTGCTAATTTAGTCAATTGGGATTGTTGCGACTGGAATTTCAGTGTGTTGGAGAATATTTCTGAAAGCCTTGTAGCTATTACCACCGAGGAGGGTAAGTTGGTTCAGAATGATTTTTAACCCCACAGTCAAACAGAAATAATATTATCTTATGTGAATTGAATGTCGTGCAGGAACGCATTGTCAAGACATTCTTCCAAGTGCCAGTGAAGATCCGGCCTGGCTGAAAGAGCAACGACAAAGAGAGATAACCATCGTCCAAAAATGGATTAGTGATTATACAAACTAATTTAATTGTTTATGCCATTCAACAATGTGATTGGCTGCTGCTTTTTTTGGTTTTGTTCTTTTCTGCAGCCTGTTTATTCTGCTGGACTTTATTGTCCTCTTTCTTTTGTTGTAAACTTGGTGGTTTCAGTCCCTATAAAACCCGTTTTTTTATTTATCAAAACCAATGTTGTCTCCATGTAATATAACCACTTTGAAGTATCTATCAGACCACTATTATAAAAACGAAGAGTTCAATATAATCAGCCATTCTAAACTAATATTTGGGTAGTTTCGAACCTTAAAAAATATTATGCAATTTTAAATTGTGATTGTTGTTGCATTGTGTGTATGAGAGCATTTATTATACAATGTCATACATGTAGATATTAAAACAATTGAATTTGATTATAAATTTTATAAAATCTGTGTAAAGTGCGAAAGACTATATTTTATATTTTTTCTTTTTTTCTTGATAAATATTTTAGTTTTGTTGACAGATATAATGTCCTTGGGTCATTATTTTATTGGCAATATCATACTATTGCAGTATTCTAGATCTAATCACTATTAAAGTGAATGAGGTGGATTTAGAGCGACACATACAAAGAAATCTTGCTGATAGCATGGATCAAATAGTTACGAAATATCATTCACAATAGAATAATATAATAGGAATATGCCCCAAATACTTGATAGTAATATGCCACTTTGAGGAGGATACCTCCATTAGTCTTCAATAAGAACATAATGCTCCACATGATGATAATAACCTACCTATACCTCCTATATATGCGATAATTATGCCTAAGATATCACCAAAGATGACCTAGATAATCTTATATAATCTTTAGGCCAGCCTAAATAACTCAATAACAATATAATAATGATAATATGACTTAATTAAGAGTTAAGGTACAGTCACATGTGGACTACTCATGACACTATACACACTATAGGGGTAGGGTCATAACAAAAATCACTCCCATTCTCCTAGAAAAATCCAACTAAAAGATGGAGAGTTCAATTGATCACTCCCTTCACATAGAAGAAAGATCTTCCAAATAGTGATAGTATGACCAGTCAAAGCTAGGGACACGCCACTTGATTCAATTACCATTTGAGAAAGGAGTTGTAATGTTAGAAATTTGACTCTAACATAATGAAAGCTAGGTTCATTTAAGATTAAATTTAACTAATTGCACCCATATTAAATCAACTACCTAAAATGCTTAAAGACAAACAAGCTAGTTAAAATATATAAAAATTGAAAATAATTATCTTTCTAATTACATAAATGAAATATATGAATAAAAAAGAACCTAGGATAGAAAGCTAGAAGTCTTAGTCAAGAACACAAGAACATCATATAGACGTATTTATGTCACACTATCATCTGACACAAATGTAGGTAGAAAGTTTGAGAATGCACAGCTCGAGTTCCAAAATCTACCTAACCTAGGAGCACAACAAGATGTGAAAAATGTTTGCAGCCATTTGGGGATTTTCCATAGTTAAACCATTTGTTTTGTGTGTGCACCTCTACAATAGATAAGATAGATAGATAAAAAGAAAAATAATGTGTTCTTATTCTAAGTATGTTTAGCAGTAAGAAAAAAGACTAAATAAGATGTTCAAGGGATGTGATAATCCTAAGGTGATTAGATGTACAAAAGAAAGAAATTTATTTTGGAAATAATGAAAAATGAATGATATTACTTGCAAGGCTCGAGGAAGCGAAATATAGAAAAATAGAGCTAAAATTACTTTATAAAATAGCTCGAGAGAATTGTATGAGAGTATTTTGTAAGACTTGATTGTTGTTAGAGTTAAGAGAGATTCATGAGAGCCAAGAGATATTTTTCAAAATAAAATATAGATTTAGAAAAGAAGAAAAAGAGGAAAGAGAAGGCTATTGATGAGCAATTTGGAAGAATTGTAAACTAGTCCCACTTATCTAAGAAGATGACAAGTGGAGAAACACTTAAAAATAACTTTTTGTTGGAAGTTTGTTTGTCATTGAACCTAAGTAAATTCATATCCCTACTGATCCCATAAGTAAAAAATTGAATGGAATTTCTAAGAATATTGATATTCAGAAGGATATTATGAAATGGCTCTTAGGTCAGCCGGTTACTGCTAACGAGAGGATTCAAATCTTGGAGGGAAAGGTGCTTGAAAAATAGGTTGTGTGGCTTGGGGAGGTGGAGATAAAATCACATTGGGAAAGGATTAACTACTTGGCTAGGTCCTTTGAGAGGTGGGAAAGGTGGGAAAAAGAGCTAGATGATCTTCGAGCCATTGTTGGGTCTAAGGAAGATAAGAAGAGTTTATTGGTTGAAATTGATGCCATTCACCAGAACCAAGAGAAGACCATGTATTGTATGAGGGTTATCACTGAATACAACAAAGAAACTATGAAGAATACTACCCTCACTCTTCAAGATTCTCAGGATGAAACGAGGAAGAGCTAGGGGAAGTGGCTGGTGGAAGGTGTGGATGATGGTTAAGTGCAAAAGAAGAGTAAGAAGGTGGACACCTCAGCTCATAATGTTACTAAGGATACCCAAGCCATTCTTCAGGGTCCTGTGACTTTTGAGAAGAAGTGTGAGTTCTTATCTCAGGAAGCGAACGCGATCACTAGTCTCAAGCTTTTAGGAGACCTGTAGGTGCCTAGTGATTTTATGTTGGTCTCGGTTCTATG
Organism: Sequoia sempervirens; assembly: GCA_007258455.2. Taxonomy (NCBI): domain Eukaryota; kingdom Viridiplantae; phylum Streptophyta; class Pinopsida; order Cupressales; family Cupressaceae; genus Sequoia; species Sequoia sempervirens. The sequence continues at coordinate 53,364,899 of VDFB02353493.1, forward strand.
GTTTCTTCCTGTTATTATTTCCTATTGGTCGAATTGTTTAAAATTTAGTTTTTGTTTACTTTTTTGGTTTTCTCACTGCTCGTGAGTCCCTGGTTTGCCTCTATGGCTAGTTTGTAATGGGTACTGGCCCTTCTAGTTTTAATATAATCAAAATATGAAATTTATTTCTTAATAGGATAACAAGGAAATTTAAAAAATATGATCAAATTGTCAAAATTAAAGCATTAAGCTTCCTTTAGATCCATGTTTTTTATGAGAATCTCTGAAAATATTTTACCAATCTTGGACTATAAATATTTCCATGCTTTCTAGTGCAATGGTTTAAACTCTTTTTTCTTTTTGTAAAATAATATTTTCTATTTGAAGAAAATAATATAATATTTTCAAACTTTTTAGTTAAATTTATTGAACCAAAGGTTTTAAGTGTGTGAAATGCTATGTCTCTTTTGCTCAATTAGGGTCTTTCATCTAATGGAAAGAGATAGATCCCACACCAGAAATTTAGGTGGTTCATTCAAACTAGTGATTGTATGATGTAATTATGACTAAATGCAATGATCTAAGTAGAAAACTAATGAAATCTATCAATCATTGAATGGAAACTAAAGAAATACAACTTGTTTGGAAACACATTATGTAACGCAAAAACACCTAGAAATGAATGCAAATTGCAACAAAAATGGATGAAACTAAAAGTGTGCACCTGAGATCTTTTTGGAGACTAGAAATGACATCTAAAATTCTATTGATCCTAATTTTTAGCCCTAGTGGGACTCATTCACCATTCTGGGAAAATCAGTCCCAGTTCTATAAAACTATTTTGGAACCCATTTCGGACAAATGGGTATCCAAAAATGCAAAAAACCGAAATCAGGACTAGAAGAGGGACTCATCTTCCACCAATGGAGAATGAGTCCACTTTTAAATTTATAAATATTCAAAGGTGGAAATAGGAGCTTTCGGTCTACACTTTCTGCTTCTCTAGGTGCCATGTTTTGAAACTATCAAATTCAGGCTTGAAGGTGACTTTTTGTTGATGTTTTTCCTTATCCAATGAAGAGATGACTTGAACAACTTTGCAATACACTCTTCAATTATTCCTAAGCCTCATAGATGTCTAAATCTACAAACACATAAGACAAGAAAGATAAATGTTGGATGTTAGGGCATGGGGGTTTGCCTTGGTCAAACCCCTTTATAGGTAATTAAACTAAAATGAAGAAAGAATGTAATGAAGCATGTAATAATTAAATTAATACCTTTCCATTATGATTAATCTTGGATTTCTGCAACAAAACATGAAGAACCTACGCTTGAATGTCCTTGGAAGCTATCTTGATGACTTAGAATGATAAAACCCTAGCTTGCTTGGCTTGAGGGAGAAGATAGATGATGAATGAATGAGTTAAGAGATTATGAATTAGGGCTTAGAAGGTTGTATTTATAGGAAATTCTCCTAATTTTCTTGTTAATTGGATCCCTAAGGCAGATATGAAGAAAAAAAAACTTAAATTCCAAAATTTCACGCTCAAAAGTCAAAAATGGTCCAAATGGGACTCATTCTCTATAGGTGTCAAATTAGTCCTAGTGGGGTCCATTTTCTAGCTAGAATGCTAGGATGTAAAGAAATAAGGTTTATATGGTGACTTTGTTAGGTATTTCATCAAATTATGGCTCGCAATGTGCAATATGGGGTAATAGGGTCCTATTAAGAGTAATTGGGGCTTGTGACACATAATTCAATGTGAAAGTGTGATTAAATACACTTTACAACACTAAAATGAGGTCCACATAGCCCAAAAAGGCATAAGAACCAATGTTAATGTGTAAAACACATTACAACACTAGTTTGAAGTCAAATTTAGTTTACAAGCCTTCTAGATTGATATTATAATGTATTTAAATACATTTTATAATGTTGAATTAGATGAAAATGGGTTCATTAAGTCTAGAAAGGCATGAAAGTCTTTTACAACACCTTTACAAGACATCAATAAATGTTTTTTATCTAGTTTGCAAGGGTCCAAGACCTAGTGTGGATGTGGAAAACACCTCACAACACCAAATCAAGGCCGTATTAAGTCCAATTTATCATCAATTATTCCCCAAATCAAGCAAGTTATCTTTTTTTCTATGGTACATTTAGCCCCCACTTTAGTAAGAGGATGAACTTCCTTAAAACTAACACTAAAGTAGTCATTCAAGAGAGCTCCAATCATACCAATGTGGATGGTCTAGGATAACAAAGATCGAGAAGGCCGTCAAGCCCCCAGGATTTAAGATCCTAAGTCAAGCTAACATGAGTGCAAAAGGACACACACAAGGTGCAACAAAACAAGATGCATGATTATGCAATGATAGGAACTAGAAGGAAGAGAAATGAAAATGAGCTTGGTCAAGCTTAGATTGTTTGTCCAACTTGTTGTGGATTAGATCTAGGTTGTTTGTCCAAAAGAAAATGCATACTCACTTTGGGGCAATGGAACCCTTGGTATGTACTCATAAACACATAGGTGGCTATGGGGAAATTCGTGCCTCAGAATGGGCTTCCCACTCAACAATACCAAAGTTATACCTCCTAATAACTTTAATAAGGTGTCACAAAGGAAAATTATTTACAAGCTTTATGAAGTAAGCAAAATTTCATATGCTTTACACTCATAGACATTGTAAATGCAAGGTAGTGCAAGGATTATTCCAAAAGATTTTTCTTAGTTCGTTCAAGGCCTTATCTTAGGGAACATTGTGCTTAATGTTTCCAAGAGAGGAAAGGTACAAATGGTATCATCTTGTTTCCAAGAGAGGACAAGTACAATGTCTCATCCTGGGCAACATTGTACCTAATGTTTCCAAGAGAGGAGATCAAAAGAAAAAGAAAATCAAACAATGAAATGTAAGTGGTGATGTATGCCTCCACTTTAAAGTGGTTGCGAACACCATTACTATGAGCAATTCCTTTAAAGCAAAAGAAGGAGAACATGAGAGATTATTCAGAAAGCCCTATTCCAAGTCATATATTTCTGATAAGCTGTCATGAATAAAGGAGTATGTCACATGCGAGCTAATGTAAGGCATGTCATCCAAATCCCAAGCTTTCTCTTATATGTTCATGAAAGGTTAACGACTAGCCAAAGGTGGCAAGGACAAGTGACATATGAGGAAAAGGCTTCATAACCCCTTGCCCCCACTTAGTGCAAGATAAGGGTGAGCAAAAAGGATTAATGAAATGCATGGTAGAGTGAAAATCAGTATCAATTAGAGGAATGAGGTGCCCCCATAGAAGGAAGAATACCAAATTCCTTAAAAATGTTGTATTTTATGACTCAAAGCTTGACATTCATTAGTGGAGTGACCATGAATTTTATGATATACGCAAAATGAAGTCTTGTAATAATATTTCTTTTGAGTTTCAGAGGAAGGGTTATCAAGTGATCTTGGAGGAGTCTCAATAAGATGCCCTCTTGGTCAAGGGGAGAAATAGTTTTATGTTGTTGGTGGTAAAGAGATGTCTTCCTTAGTACATGATGTCATACCTATGCAAGGTTCTATAGAGTTCAAGATTTTGTTCTCATGCTTACAAGAGGAGGGAAATTTATTGAATGAAAATCATTGGTGTCTTGCGAGATGACATTGACATTAAGCGAAGATGTATTTATTTGTTTGATTGCTTGCAAAGTAGAATGATCAACACCACTAGTGTCGATTAGTTCAGGATGCTTTATAGTTAAGGTTGAATTAGAAGAATGTGATGTGAGAGTGTTGATAGTAATTAAAGGCTTGGAAATTTCTATCAAAGGGAAATAACTGAGACCATGAGTTGTTTGTTGTGTGATAGGGTTGATAGTGTTGTACATACCTTTTTCGTTAGCACCACAACCTTTTCCACTATCTCTAGCCAAGTTATTTCATAAGCTCATACCCTTTTCCATAAATATTTTTCATCGCTTTTGGATTGGGTGGTGGTTGGTGGTCAGCGTCATCAAAGGTTGTTGTGTATTTTTTTCTAAAGTGGTTGAGTTGGATGCTTTCGAAGGGTCATCTACTTTCTCATTTCCCTTATGTGAATTTTTGTGCATGATCTTGTAATCACCCATGAATTCATGTTTGAAGTCTAAGGAACCCCAATCATCATCCAATAGCTTTATGTGTTGTTTAATTGGTTCTTTGTCATTTTGGTGTGTAATTGATGTTGATATGTTCAAGGTATTTTCTTTGTTTTTCTCAAGTTGTATGACACTATAAGGCTCGGGATCAACATCTAATGTATATACTTTGTTGTTGTAAATGTATTTCATTTTTTGATGAAGAGTGGAAGGCACACCTTTTATTGCATGAATCCATGGTCTGCCTAACATAATATTACATGAAAGTTCATAAGGAATAGCATGGATTGGTGTATTCAAAGTAGCCACTGCAACTATAAGAGGTATAATGATGACCCCGAGCTGTTTCTTTTCAACATTGTCAAATACCTTAATAGAGAAACAATTAGGTCGAATGGTTGATTGATCAATGCCAAACCTATCCAAAAGGCTTACACTACATGCAAGGGTAGAACTGGTATCTACAAGAGTTCTCTTTATCCCTTTTCATTTGTATTGTTCTATGATCATGAAAGGATCATTTTTTTTTTGCACATCCTAAGAGGGGAGTTCACTTTGGTGGAAAACAATGTTAGCTTTCAATCTTTGAATTATAGATGCTATGTCATGCAGTTGTGCATTAGAAGGGATAAGAACTTGTTGTAAGGTCATTTGAAGCATAGTGTGATAGGTAGGTGAAGTTTGAAGAAGGTCCCAAAGGGAGATATTTGCGGGAGTTCTCTTAAGTTTTTCAACAAGATCATACTCCCTTAAGTGAAGGGCACTAGGAAGTATAGAATTTGGTTGTGGCAGTAACAAATTGTTTCGAGTGTTATATGTAAGAGCAATGGTATGATGACTTAGTTTCTACAATACATTATTTTGAGGTGGGTAGAGGGTGAATTTAGGTTTCTGTTGAGTTTTTTTATGTGAAGGGGGATAAAGGATGAGTTGAGGTTGAATAATATTAACATCCCTTGGCGAATGAGAGTCTACATTGTCTTTGAAGGGAATAATATCATTATTGTCAATGTTATCTTTGTCTTGGATCATACTATCCTCCCTGGAAGGAGAGTTTTTAGGAGAACAACAAACCACATGTTCATGACAATTAGGGCTTGGTTCATCCAAAATAACTTCATCACGACTAAGGGAGTTATGAATGGTTCAATTTGTTTGATTATTGATAGTGGGGGGATTAGGAGAAGACTCTATTTGATTTTCATGTTTCAGCAAGGTCTCATTCTCTTGTGCCATATTATTTACCCTACTAGGAGACCTTGTGATATGTTCACCCAAGGTTGAAATTTGTAAAGTAGCTTCATCACAAGTTGGAGAGGCATCAAGAGAAGGACCATTATTATTTCAAAATAGATCTTCCCATAGGGTAGGGACATGATTGTGAATAGGTATATATTCTAACATCAATCTATCCTCTTTGCATCGAGGAGGGATATTAGGAGAAGAACAAGTTGGATTATCATGATTATGGAGACTAGGTAAGGTGATGTCTAGAAACATGTCTATGATTTCATCTTATTGGTGTGTTGTGTGATCATCATGATTAATTAGTGTGATGTCTTCTTTTGTAGCAATGTTATGTCTAATAGCAAAGGTAAGAGGAGAGAAACAACTCGGATTATCAAAACTCTCATCCATTGGTTCTTCTAGCACTATAATATATGTTTCACAAGTGTGATAGATAATAAGAGAAGAACAAATGTGATTATTATGATTATCCAAGGTTTCTTTCACTAGAATAACCTCATCCATAAAAGGGAAACTAGGAGAGGGATCTATGACGAACAAAAATGGAGGGGAAAGGACCTCATATAACAAAATTCTCTTACAATATGCAATAAGATCTAAAAATAGAACATGAAAGATGATAACTATAGAACTTTGTAATGAAAACATGATGTAATGATTATTCTACAAAATTGAAATTTAATTATACGAAAGCATGCAATTTTTTAGATTTTAAGGATAATCATGAACTAATTATGCTATGTAACAATGCTACAATGTAAATGTGAAATTTAAACTATGCATGAAATGAGCTAATTTAGGTGAGATCTAATGAAATGCATGTTACAGAAACTCAGCTAACTGATATAGGTAGGTAATGGCACCAAACTGAAGTTGAAAAATAGGGTTTTTTAGTTTTGCAAAGGGGGGTTTCAGGGGTGAAAAGGGATTGATTCACCCAAGGTGGCGAATGAGTCACTGTATGGAATTTAAAAAAAAAAATAGAAATTTTTGAGTGAGTTTAACATTTTCTAAGTGCTATGATGCAGAACTAAGTTAAAAATGCAAAATTTTTACAAAATTTAAATGAATTTAGATGCCACCAATCCAACTTAAATGAACTTTGTATGAATGCAAAATTTGAACCTAGCATGCCAATAAACTAAGGAAAACCCTAATACAAATTCAATGCAAGGCTAGATCTATGATGAAGGACTCCAAATAAAAAAAGAGAAGTATTTGAAAAGCTGGTTCACCAAAATGAAGCAAATATTTTAAGGGTGTGAAATGTTGTGTATCTTTTGCTCAATTAGGGTCTTTCACCTAATGGAAAGAAATAGATCACATGCCAAAAATCTAGGTGGTTCATTCAAAATAGTGATTTTATGATGTAATTATGACTAAATGCAATGATCTCAATGTAGAAAACTAATGAAAACTAAAGAAATACAAGCTGTTTTAAAACACATTGTGTAATGCAAAAACACCTAGAAATGAATTCAAATTGCAACAAAATGGATGAAACTGAAAATGTACACTTGAGCTCTTGCTGGAGACTAGAAATGACATCTAAAATGTTGTTGATCCTAATTTTTAGGCCTAGTGGGAATCATTTTCCATTCTTGGTGAATCAGTCCTAGTTCTTTAAAACTATTCCAGAACCCGTTTCAGACAAATGGGTATCCAAAAATGTAGAAATCCAAAACTAGGCCTAGAAGTGGGACTCATTCACTACCCATTGTGAATGAGTCCACTTTTGAATTTTTGAATAGTCAAAGGTGGAAATAGGAGCTTTCGGTCTAGACTTTCTTCTTCTCCAGGTGTCTAGTTCTGAAACTGTCGAATTTAGGCATGAAGGTGACTTTTTGTTGATTTTTTTCCTTATCCAATGAAGAGATGACTTGAAAAAAATTGCAATAAAATTTTAAATAATTCCTAAGCCTCCAAGATGTCTAAATCTACAAACACACAAGACAAGAAAGAGAAATGTTGGATATTAGGGCATGGGGGTTTGCTTTAGTCAAACCCCTTTGTAGGTAATTAAATCAAAATGAAAAAAAAAATGTAATGAAGCATGTAACAATTAAATTAATACCTTTCCATGATGATTAATCTTGGATTTCTACAACAAAACATGATGAATCTTCCCTTGAATGTCCTTAGAAGCTATCTGGATGACTTAGAATGATAAAACACTAGCTTGCTTGGCTTGAGGGAGAAGATAAATGATGAATGAATTATAAGAGATGTGTGAATGAGTTAAGAGATTATGAATTACTACTTAGAAGGTTGTATTTATAGGTAACTCTCCTAATTTACCTGTTAATTAGATCCCTAAGGCTAGCATGAAGAATAACAAAACTTAAATTCTAAAATTTCTCGCTCAAAAGTAAAAAATGGTCCAAATGGGATTCATTTGCCACTTGGGGTGAATTAGTCCCACCTGGCAGGGACTCATTTTCCACAGGTGGTGAATTAGTCCTAGTGGGGCCCATTTTCCAGCTAGAATGCTAGGAAGTGAAGAAATAAGGTTTATATGGTGACTTTGTTGGGTGTTTCAACAAATTATGCCTCAGGATGCACAATATGGGGTAATAGGGGCCTATTAAGAGTAATTGGGGTTTGGGACATATAATTCAATGTGAAAGTGTGATTCAATACACTTTGCAACACTAAAATGAGGTCCACATAGCCTACAAAGGCACAAGAGCCAATGTGAATGTGTAAAAAACATTACAACACTAGGTTGAAGTCAAATTTTGTTTAAAAGCCTTCTAGATTGATCTGATAATATATTTAAATACATTTTATAATGTTGAATTAGAGGAAAATAGGTTTATTAAGTCTAGAAAAGTGTGAAAGTCTTTTACAACACCTTTACAAGATATCAATAAATCCTTTTTATTCAGTTTGCAAGGGCCCAAGACCTAGTGTGGATGTGAAAAACACCTCACAACACCAAATCAAGGCCTTACTAAGTCCAATTTATCATCAATTATTCCCCAAATCAAGCAAGTTGCCTTTTTTCTATGGTACATTTATAAACTTCAAATATCATAAATTTTGAAAAATAATAAACTAATAGAAAAAAGAAAAATATAAATATATATGATATTTGAATTTAAAAAATTTAAAATATAATAAAATGAATAAAATAAAAAATCTAATAAAATTATAAAATTTATAATCTGATAAAACACATCTGATTAATAAAATCATAATATTATGAAATATAAAATTATATAAAATATAAATGATAACTTTAATTAATAAATTCTAGAAGTAATTAAAATTTATTATTAGAAAAGTAACTATAAGTTTACAAAAGTGGTGATAATGGGAAAGCAATTAAAATGGAAAAATATGTGGAAATTGAGGATATCATTGTTTTTTAGAGTGGGAGCATTATGTAAAGGCATTCCTTATAAGAGATGGACAACCTTTTTTTTGCCATCAATGATGTGCAATGCTACTAGAGGGATGCATGATGATTATATTGATCACATTTGTTCATATTTTTACCTCCAATTTTTGTTTACCAATCATTCAATGGCTTGCACTTATGATTTCAAAAGCATTTTTATTATCTAGAAATTGAATTATATTTACAATGGTGAAATATAGAGCCTTTGAACGCATGTTTCACCCTAGATTCATGCTTGTAGACTTTTAAACTAAGACATGTGGCATAATCTTCAACCATTCAAGTCTAACAAAACAAATTCGAAGGGAAAATAGTTGTGATAAAGCAAAAAAATGTAATAAAGTTGAGGTAATGTGAAAAAAAATGATAAAGTAAGAGAATAAGATACAAACTTCTCACAACAATCCAAGTAATGAAGGCTCCAGTACATGAATGTCTTCAAAATTTGCATGTGTAAGATCTAGAGAAAGTGTTGGGGCTATATAGGGGTTTTCCTTAGTCAAACACCCGTTTTGGTGTTCCCACCTCAATGGATAGCTAAATATATAGAGAGAAATAGAGTATGCAAGTGCAATGTGATAAAAGAAAACCTCGCTTGAGGAGGAGAACCTATATCACAAAATGTAGGTGATAGATACAATAGATAGGGAATTTGTGAAATCCAAAGATGCTCAAGGGCACAAGATACGAAAAGTATCAATGGCAAGGCTTAAAAGGAAGGATAGCTACAAGAGCCAAGAGCTTCAAAGACTATTGTGAGAATGTAAGAGCTTGAAACCACTGTAGCAAGCTGTATGGATTTGTGCAAGGAAAATAAGAAGAGAGAAAAATACCAGAGACAAGGTTGGGAAGAAGCTAAAGTGAAGCTAGAGGCCAAATGAGTTGAAAGAATGACTTTTAAAGAGAGAAAAGAAGCTTCCCAAGTAGTTACAAGGCATCCCAAGCTGTTACCACTGACAAAAGTAGATGACAAGTGGAAAAAATGCATAGAAATAGTTGTTTGAACATTGAAACGTCACAGGATGCTAATGCGGCACCCAGACATCTATGCAACACACTAGTGTCTGGATGCATCACACTATAAAATGTAATGAATGAAAAAATCAAAAGGTTCAATGCAAAGCTGACACGTGGGGGTAGCTACTAAAAAGGGTCCTTTGAGCATCCTAAGAAGGGAAAAAGGATGATGGAAGGGCTAACATGAGCCTACACAAGTTATAAGGAAGTGGACACTAAAATAGATGCAAGAATGTATGTGAATTTGCAGGGGGTGGAATTTTATGCCATTACATTTTTCCCCACTTTAGCGGGCATATGAATCCACACTAAGATGGACGCTAAAGGAAATCTACTAAACATAAATAATATAACGATACCAAAAGGATACTATAGAGGAAGTAGATAACTTTTCAAACCAAGGAAGCATGCCCCCAGGCTGAAGAGCTAAAAAACAAACACATTAGACAAGAAAAGAGTTGCACCAGAAAATAATGTTAGAACATAAAAAGCCATAATATCATAGGGTTAGAATAAAATCACACACACAAAAGCACACAAAATACTAAATGATTTGAGTCAGAAAAGTAAAAGAGACCTCGATGTAAAAGGTTATCTCAATACTATGTGTCACCCTCAAATTAAAAAATAATAACACATAGGAGAATTCTAAAATGAAGAGAATATGTAAGGATTGATTGCTTCAAGAGAAGAAAACATACAAAAGACAGGGAAGAAACCAATGTCGAAGAGAGAAAGTGCATATATATAGGATGAAGAAGATGCATATCTTCAATCCGGTATATAAAAAAGAGAAGAGAAAGAGATGGAGAAGCTAGAAAGGAATGAAAATTCCAAGGGAGATGGCTCCACAGGTACTTTTTCTTGAGGAGGTTTTCTCAAAAGGACTTCAAAGCTCCACGGAACTATGAAGTTGCACATGGTACACTGAAGGTCCTTGAACCAATGATGGAAAAATCCCACAGGATGAAAGCATCTCAGAGGTCCAGAGACTTGCAAGGAGGAAGCCCCCAAGATCTCTCACATGAAGGAAGCCCTATGAAGTATGTGCCTTACAAGTCTATAGACCTGCAAGAAGGTATCGCCCAAGATCTCTCACATGAAGGAAACCCAAATGAAAGCACCTTACAAGGCCACAAACCTATAAGGAGGCATCCCCCAATATCTCTTACATGGAGGAAACCTAAAGTAGAAGACTCTGCAAAGTCCAATTGGAAAGCAGCTTCACAGGCACACCTGCAAAGTGACATGTTTACCCATAGATAAAGAATGTTAAAAAAAAAAGCAGCCACACAAGTAATCAAGTGGAAAGTCACATAGACCATCAACAAATTGGAAGGATTTAAAATGGGTCCCTCAAGAACCTTTCAAAAGAAAAGGGGGTCCACTCAAGGGGGGCGTTTTTTGAAAAGCAAGGTCTAGTTAGGCTGCCCCCAAGCTAGACACAAATGATTTAACTCAAGAGAAAAGATTTCAATGGGGGTCCCTCAGGAACCCTTCAAAGGAAAAATGGGTCCACTCAAGGGATGCTTCATTTGAAAGATAGAGAGAAGAGAATTGGAAGAATAAGAAGTACACACATCTCCATAACAAATTATCACTTCCCACAGTATACAGGGGAGGAGAAGCATGCAAGATACTTAGAACATACAAGATAGAGGTAAACCTTGATATCACTTGTCATTTGAAGAAGAGGTACGTGCATCAACAAATAAATGGGTGATGACACCTGAATCAAAAAGTAGTATTTTATCTTTCAAGGCCTTGCATTCACTAGTGGAATGGCTAGGCACTCAATGGTATGCATAGAAAGAATGTTTTTATTTATCATGTTCATGAAATTTCTTATGAGTAGCAGAAGGAAGAGTAATCAAGTGGGATTTTAGAAGCCTCAATAAGATATGATCTTGCTTAGAAAAAGAATGAGGAGCAGGAAGAAACTCTGTCTCTTGTGGAGAAAGACTCGACTGCTCATGAGAAGAAGGTACAAAGATAGAAGACAATGGAGGATGAATCTTTTCAACAGAATGAGGTTGAGAAAAATTCATGTTACTCAACCATGGCTTATGTTCAGATTGTTCATTCAAGAAACCAAGCCCAAAATTATACTTATGGTGTGTGAATTCTATAGGGACTTGAATGCCTTGTTCATTACACCCACAACCTTTATGCCCATAACCATATTTAGAGACAATCCTAAAGCCAGGGCCATAATGTGTTTGTAAATCTTGAGAAGGAGGAGGATCTTCATAGGGAGCATTGTTCCAACAATGAGAATTATGCTCCTCTATGGGATCACCATCATCCTTACTAACAGGACTACCAACATTATCCTCTTTAGTAGAAGCATAATCATCTTCCTTAAAAAGAGGATCAACACTAAGAACTTTACAATTTATTCTCACACTATCCTATGATACAGAAGAATGATCATCTTTGATAGCAGGTTTAGATGATGTTATCAGAAGGATCGAGTGGACTGGGTCAACTTTATATTCCCTAGTGAAGGATTCTATAAAGTCTAAAGAACCCCAATCATCACCAAGACATGCATTCTCTTGAGAAGATGTAGAAGAAGCAAACTTAATATTTCTTTCTTCAAAAGGATCTTCTTCAGGAACAACTATCTTGAGAGTATCCTTTGTAGTAGGTACCACTGGAGTAAACATCAACACATTGGAAGACACTGAAGGGATAAGGGTAGGAACATTTGAAGCTTGACTAGTAGTTTCCATTTCACATAAGTGCATAGCCTCAGGGTTAGCTTGGATTTTGACTACTTGATTATTGCAAATGAAATTAATATATTTATGCAAGGTAGACGGGACTACGCCCATAGCATGAATCCACGGTCTACCAAGAAGAAGGTTATATAGTAATTTTTTTGACATAACATATACAAGGGTGGGTATAGTAATAGGTTCCAACATCAAAGGAAAGACTATCCTCCCCAGGGATTGTCAATCGACATTATTGAACCCACAAATAACAACAGAAGAAGCATTAAGAGAAGATGAAACAATATTAATCTTAGGCAATAGATCAATGCTACATACATTGAGCATTGAACTAGCACCAATGAGAGTACATCTAATACCAATATTATTAATGTTAACTATAATCATCAAAGGATTCACTTGCTTCTATACTTCCAAGGGAAGAAGTTCTTGCAGATAGAATGTAATATTTAGTGAATCCACACGAATATAATCTATCAATGCATTAACCTTCATTAGCCTAGTGGAGGCAGGAAAGAGGATCTTCTACAAGGATTCCTAAAGCATATATACCTTGATAAATTAGAGTAGACTAAAGCAAGTCCCTTAGTGAGATCTTAGCCGGAGTAACTCGAAGTGGCTCGACAAGATCATAATCACTAGGTGCTTTAGTTATAAGTTTAGGAGCTTGAAGAAGGCTTGGTTGTTTACTAATTCTATTCTCATAAGTATGGGCTACTGCTCTATAAGAGGGAGTTATAGAAAGATCAAGAGAATCACTATCAAATGGAACACTATTGATAGAAAAAATCCTTTTAGGAGAAGTACTAGCTGAATTCACATAAATGACTCATCTCTTAGGCCTTTGAAGGGTAGTAGAGACAGAGATTAAATTTATAGAATCATTAAAACTAGCAGAATAGTTATTTGAAGACATATTCTCGACATCGACCTAAGGAGGATCGAATGTGGAAGGAGGTTCATCATTTTCTATTGTATCATCTCTAGAAGAGAGTGTATTGGAATGAAGAGGACATTCGTCATTCACAAATAAATCATCCCTAGAAGAGAGTGTATTGTAATGAAGAGAAGGTAGAGTAACATTAAGAAAGGCATCAATGATTTCATCTTCTTGCAACAAGATATCCTCCAAAGCAAGAGGAATCTCATGAGAAGGATCAAAGAACAAAGTGACATGGGCAAAGCCAAGTCACTATCACATGCATGAAATGGAACATCATTAACAGTTTGAATAAAATCATATATTGAACTCATAGAAGAGGATATTAAATTCTTTTTGGTGACAAAACTAAGAAAAACCAAAAATCTAGATTTTCAGATTTTTTCAGTATTTTCTAGGTTCTAGTAATTTGGATTTTTGGAGGTCTTCAAAGAAAAATTTGGCATCAAAAATTTTGTCGGACCCTAAAATTTGGCCATCAAAGGCACATTATTTTAGGGACTCAATTAGTCCTCTTAGAGATCTTTCCAATGGTGCAAACGGTTTTGAATTTTGAGGAACGAGTCAAAAGTTATGACCCCACCAAATAGGGGTAAATAGATTCCTATTTTTTTTTCAAAAAAGTTGTTCTTCACGTCGGGTTCACCAAAATGTAGAGAGGTGGGATTTTCTACTCATGAGTTCTCTTCATTCAAAGAGCCTCACAGGGTGAGCTACTCTAAACTTCCTCAAGGAATATTGCAAGAGTTCTAGAATTGAAAAGAGCAGGTCACAAAGGTTTTCTAGACAAACTGATGAGCTCTTGGCCAAAGGACAACAACCCAGGCCTAGGATGATAGCATGGCATGCTAGTGTCTGTATGGAACAAAACGTGAGTTTATCACAAAAAATAGGTAAATGATTGTTAACAATAAGATTGCTAAGAACTTACAAAATGTAATAAAGTTGAAGTAAAGTGGAACAAAAATGATAAACTAAGATAATAAGAGAGAAACTTCTCACAACAATCCAAGTAATGAGTCCTCCAATATCTGAATGTCTTCAAAACCTACAAGCATAAGATCTGGAGAAAGTGTTGGGGCTATATAAGGGTTTTCCTCTGTCAAACCCCCATTTTGTTGTTCCCACCTCCACGGACAACAAAATAGATAGAGATAAATAGAGTATGCAAGTGTGATGTGATAAACAAAACCTCACTTGAGGAGGATAAATCCTATCATGAAATTTAGGTGATAAAAGCAATCCCCTCTCGAGGAGGAGAACCCATATCACAAAATATAGATGCAATAGATAGGGGATGTGTGAAATTTCAAGATGCTCAAGGGCACAAGATAAGTGAAGTATTAATTGCAAGGCTTAAAAGGAGGGATAGTTGAGAGAGCAAAGAGCTGAAAAAAGTGTTGTGAGAATGTGAGAGCATGAAACCACTGTATCAAGCTATATGGAGATATGCAAGAAAAATAACAAGAGAGAAAAATTCCATATCCAAGGTTGGAAAGAAGCTAAAGTGAAGCCAGAGGCTAAATGAGTTGAAAGGATGAATTTTAAAGAGGGAAAAGAAGCTTCTCGGGTGGTTGCAAGGCATCCTGAGCTATTACCATTGACAAATGTTGGAATAGTGTGCCTCAATCTCATAGGCTAAAACCTATGAAAGAGCAAAGTCGGTGTGACATCCTTATTGTTTGGCCGACTAGCAGTTGTGCAACCTTGTGGAATGCTCAGGTCGCCGAGACTTTGTTGTTGTCTTACCGACTGGAGTTGTCATTGTGACATTTCTTGTCGTTGTGATCTCTCTCCGCCCGGTAAGAACTGCCACCGACAATGGTTCATAGTGGTTGTCGGGGAGACTTGTGGTGACTGTAGTTATCAGGGAGACTCTTGATCGAAAGGTTTGCTTTATGTATGAAGTCTTAGAGATGTGATATGTCTCACCGATAATTATAAACTTGGAGTCATCGGAGTAACATGAAGGATTCAGTATGAAGTCTTAGCGATGGAGGTTTGTCTCACCGATGGTGTAGTCTGTTGTCGGTATGACTCCTAGCGATAGCAATAGTCTCCCTGATGGGAATGCTAATGTTTATGTGAATTTTAAACATCGGCATGACCTCTCATAGAATAGCAATAGTCTTTCTGAATAGCGCTACATGTGGTGGTCATTGGTATGACTCTTCAGCGATATGGTTTGTCTCGTTGACTGCTTTTGAACTTAGTGTAACCTCTTGCCGAAGGTGATGAGTCTAGCTGATATCTACAATCAGGTCTTGTGGCATTGGGGAGACACAGTTAGTGTCTCACCGACATGCGGATACAATTTGAACACTTTTGACCAATTGACTATCCTACGTGGTGTGACTTTGACCAATCAAGGAGCAGAATGGGAACCGTTGGAAGTTAGACTATTGTGGCCATTCCTGTGAGGAAGTTCAACAGACCAGGGATGACATGGATATTCTCAGGATTGAAGATGATGATTAGTTCGGCGTACAGTTTGGTTGGACGATCAGTGGGATGAATAGTTTGATGAAAAATTAAGTAATCAATGTGAATTCAATTCTAAGAGCATTGTAACTTGAATGTTCTATACAAGGTTGATCATTGTGTATGCTGTTGTAAATTGACATCAGAAAGATAAGTCTGATCTCTGTATGTAATTTCCATTACTGTAATACAAAGGGGCTTTTCTTGGTGTGGTGGGTTTTTCTCCTGTAAGGGTTTTCCCACGTAAATCTGGTGTTCATCTGTGTATGTTAATTTCTCTATTTCTGTTATTTCTTTGAAGTGTATATTAATTGGACTGTAATTGAAAATTTAAAGTCACCTTTGCATTCTTCCCTGAGGTTTTGATGTTATGAGAGTTAGTTCTGCACCTTAGCTTTCCTTATAAGTGGTATCAGAGCCTAGCCAGTTGTGTTATCCTTGTGGGTCTGTTGGGTTTTTTTTGTCAATTCTGTTTCAGTGGGAGTCTTGTAGAAGTTTGGTAATTCGAATTACAAGTTAAGATGGCGAGCATGTCAGGAAAGATTGAAATAGAGAAATTCAATGGCAGCAATTTTGAGTTGTGGAAACTTAAAATGGAAGATCTATTGGTTGATCGTGATCTTTGGATTGTTGTGTATGGAGCGAAGCCTACAGGCACGAAGCAAGAGGATTGGGACCTTGCAGATAAAAAATCAAAGGGGCTAATAAGGCTCTATTTAGCAGACTCTGTTCTTCTGAATGTTCATGAAGAAAAGACTACATCTTCCTTATGGAAAAGACTAGCAGCGATTTATCAGGGCAAGTCCTTGGTGAATAAATTATTCTTGAGGAAGAAGTTGTACTCTTTGAGAATGTAGGAAGGAGGGTCTATTGCTGATCATTTGAATGCTTTCAACATGTTGATTGCTTAGTTAACATCTGTGGCTGTGAAGATTGATGATGAAGATCATTGTATGCTATTATTATGTTCTTTGCCAGATTCATGGGATCACCTAGTGATGGCTATTGGGAGTAAGACATCCACTTTTAAGATGGAAGATATTGTTGCTTCTTTGTTATCAGAAGAGATGAGAAGAAAATCTTCTGAGATGGAAAAGGAGGCTCTTTCTTGTAAGGAAAATTAGATGTGGAAACAACTCTCCTAATGTCAAAAAACCTTAGGGAAGAATGTAGAGAAACTTTTAAATTTTACAATTACATTTCAATTAAGATGCACTTTGAATAAATAGCAGAAACAAAGAATTAGACAAACACAGATGAACACCAGATTTCTGTGGGAAAACCCTTACAGGAGAAAAACCCACCACACCAAGAGAAGTCACTTTGTATTACAGTAACAAATAATTAAATACAGAGTTCTAACTTATCTTTCTGATGCCAGATTACAACAGCTTTCACAATGATCAATCTTGTACACGAACCTTCAAGTTACAAACTTTACAGAATAGAAATCACACTGATACAATTCAAACTATTCACACAACTATTCTTTGAACCAACCGAACTCTCGAGCATCTACAACTTCAAACTATATTCATGTCGTTCCCTGTCTGTCGAACTTCCTCACAAAACTGCCTCAATGAACTGTCTTCCAACGGTTCCCATTCGGCTTCTCTGATTGGTCCACAAGA
The DNA here is from genome assembly GCA_007258455.2 of Sequoia sempervirens. NCBI lineage: Eukaryota > Viridiplantae > Streptophyta > Pinopsida > Cupressales > Cupressaceae > Sequoia > Sequoia sempervirens. The sequence continues at coordinate 53,382,460 of VDFB02353493.1, forward strand.
CTCCACATAGGATGGTCAAACGGTCAAAAGGAAATCAAGCTATGTTGGCATATCGGTGAGACACTGGCCATGTCTCCCTGATGCCAACACAGTCAGCATTCGATATCACCAAGAGTTTTCCATCGACAAGAGGTTCCACCAAGCTTACAACCATTGCATTGACTTTAGTTTTCCTTTCAGCAAGACTACCGCTCTTCGGTGAGACCACATATTGATATTCACAAGTCACACTGACCTCAACATTCCTATCGGCAAGACTTACCGCTCACCAAGAGGTTACACCGAGACTTCTTAAGTTACACCGAAACATCCAATAGTCAGCAAGACATACTACTATTGCCAGGACTTCATACTGAGGTCTATAAGTCACATATACATGACTATTCACATTGGCAAGACAATCGTCTTTTGCCGAGACATCTTATCGAGTTCTTTATGTTACTCTGAAGCCTCAAGTCATACTGAACAGTCAGCAAGACTTCTTTCCATCATTAAGACCTCACAGTGAGATCTTTTGTGCTACCCCGAGTGTACACCATCGGTAAGACATTCCTTATTGATATAAGCCATACCAAACTCCAAGACTTTCCCCGAAGACTTCATATTAAACACTGTCGGCAAGACATCCATATCCGAAAGACTTCTTACCAAGCCATCTCATGTTATACCGATGTATACTGTCGGTGAGACAAAGCAACTGTTGCTAGGAGTTTATAACGAAACCTCCGAGTTACCCCGAAGACACCAAGTGAATGCTATCGGTGAGACATTCATATCGATAAGACCTCATACCAAAACCTTAAACCTTTTGGCCAAGTCTCTCTGATATATGATAGAATGGCCTGTCGGCCAGAGATCTCCACGGACGGTGAGAGGTCACACCAAATGCTTCTTGGCATAGCGATAGGCTCCTTTGGTGAGACAGAAGCAAGGTCACAGTGACCTGTACAAATCACAATGTGTCAAATCTGGTAGTTAGCCAGACATTAACAATGTCACACCGACTTGGCTCCAATAGAGGTTATAGCCTATGATGATTTAGGCACATATTTCCAACAATCTCCCACTTGACGAAGATCACACAGGAACCTCCAGAGCACAACAAAAATTACTGAAAATCATGGGCACTAAGGCCCATTGAACTGACACACCACCTGAACTTGTTTGTGCTCACTGGCTTCGTCAATGCATCTGCAACATTCTCCAGAGTATCAACTTTTTCCAAACTGACCTTTCCATCCTCCACCATATCTCCTACAAAGTGGTACTGTACATCTATTTGTTTCGTCCTGGAATGGAAAGTAGGATTATTTTCCAGACAAATTGCACTCTGATTGTTACAAAAAATAGTTATTTTCCCTGCATCAAAACCAATGTTAGAACACAAACATTTTAACCAGACTGCTTCTTTACAAGCATGTGTAGCTGCCATGTATTCAGCCTCTATAGTGGACAAAGTGACTACAACCTGTCGCTTACTCATCCAACTCATTGCACCACCATTCAACATGAAAATGTATCCACTAGTGGACCTCCTGTTGTCAATGCCCCCTACCCAATTAGAATCCACATAGCCTTGAATACTGAGATTCCTCTGTGATTCAACCAGGTTCCCATGGTAACAGAAAGCAAAATCTGAAGTGCCCTTCAAATATCTGAAAACTCTCTTTACAGTATCCCAATGTGTCCTTCCAGGATTAGACATAAACTGACTAAGTACTCCCACTACTTGGGCAATGTCTAGCCTTGTATAGACCATTGCATACATGATACTACCAACTGCACTAGCATAGGGTACACTGGTCATGTCCTCCATCTTAGTAGGAGATTTTGGATAGTCTTCAATAGATAGCTTCGTTCCATGCAAAACTGGAACAACTAGCTGCTTGCAATCATTCATGCAAAATCTCTCTAGAACAGTCTTGATATACTTACTCTAACTGAGCCAAAGTTTTCTACTATTCCTGTCCTTGGTTATCTCCATCCCCAAAATATACCTTGGTGCACCAAGATCTTTCTTTTCGAACTTAGCAGACAACTGAGACTTAAGATCAGAAATCATTATCTTACTATTGCCTATGAACAACATATCATCAACATAGAGTGCAATAATAAGAACTTGATCACTTTAAGCTTTATAATAGACACAATGATCAGATTTTGATTCACAAATCCCAAAGACAATACAAAGGTATCAAATCTATGGTACCATATTCTAGGTGACTGCTTTAACCCATACAGAGACTTCTTTAACTTGCAAACCAGTTTCTCTTTACCTTTCTCAACAAAGTGCTCAGGCTTGGACATATAGATTTCTTCTTCAAGATCACCATGAAGAAATATTGTCTTCACATCGATCTGTTCAACCTCTAAGTCATACACTGCTGCAAGTGACAAAAGAAATCTAATGGATGTCAGCTTAGCTATAGGAGAAAAAATTTCTCCATAATCAATTCCCTCTACCTAGGAATAACCCTTCACAACCAACCTTGCTTTATATTTTTCCACACTGCCATCCAGACCAATCTTCTTTTTAAATACCCATTTACAACCAACAACTTTTCTGCCTTTAGGAAAGGGCACCAAACTCCAAGTTTCATTCTTTTCTAATGATGTTATTTCTTCATTCATGGCTTCCAACCAAGAGTCTGAATCAGACAATCTAAATGTCTCTTTCACAGTCCTAGGCTCATCAATGCTAGAAATTAAAGCATAGGCACAAGTAGAATCTATCAAAGAAAACCCATACCTATCAGGTTGCTTTCTTTCACGAGTTGACCTCCTTAATTGCTGAGGATAAGGTTCTTCTTCTTCTTTAGAACTTTCAGAACTACTTGAGCTCTCCTTAGTTTTAGGTACATTTTGAATTTTCAATTCCTCTTTATCTGGTGTAGGAGGAATTCCAACTACATCCTTATTGTTTTATGACATTGTCTCTGATTGCAGATCCAATGTAGAAGGTTTTAGCTCATGAAAGATTACACTTCTCTTGATAGTGTTTTTATGCACTTCTCAACACAGGTAGTGTGTAGGTGCACTACCTCTCTTGAAAGACAATCTCCCACAATCGGATTGCAGAACACTATCCCAAGGTCTCTCGGATGTCAGGTCATGACAGTGCTTAGATACCTCAGTAGTTTGATGTGATTTACTGGAATCACAAGGCGGTCTTACATAGAATACAAAGTGTGGACATAAAGCATGAAGTTGGATCTTTGAAAAGGAGTTCTTAGGATAAAGGCAATTATATGCTGGCTGCAGGTTCAAACAGCAATCTTGAACTCCATCTAGTTGTTAGATTTGGCTTTATAATGTGCAATGAACCTTTGTATTGTTCAGTTTCTAAAAAAAGTGAAAAAGGGTGAAGGGAAGGAGAAGTTCCTAAGTCTGAAGCTTGCAATGAATAGTGACAATGGAGTTCCTACAATGGACAATTCCTTAAAACAATATCCCACTTAACCAGGGATTTCACAGTATCATGGAAATTGTGCTATCTTCTAAGGGTTGCAGATATTTCATCCTTCATCCACCATATACATGCATGAATTAAAGATAAATGTTTGGGGCAGCTTCAAATCAAGTCCAGGCTAATTTTGCACAGCTATCTACCTTCAGCAAACAGCAAAAAGAATAGACTAAGGGTTCATCAACAATGCAGAAATTTTCACAAACACTAAACAACATTCCTCAGATTCAACTAAATACAGTAAACAGCTAACTAAACAGCCACAAGATCTAAACTAAACATGTGAACTTGGAGAAATGAATCAAATTGCAAGAGAGAAATCAAGGAAATACACCAAGTCAATGATATTTCTTATAAATTTCTGTAGCATGCATTTACAACAACTCAACTCTCACTTTTGCAAATGAGGGGAGTGCTTTATTTATAGTTTTCCAAAAGTTAAATGAATGGCCAAGATTCATTACAATTGTGTGGCCAAGATTCATTACAAAATAGGGTTTCAGCTACCCCCAAATAGATTTACAATTTAAAAACATTTCTTTGTCTCTTCCCTATTTCGTCATCTAGCGGATAACACTATTGCTCTTTCGTCCTGTAGCTAATTGTTGTTTTCTTGGCAGTAGCTACTCTTCAGGGTAGTCTTCTTCTTTGGCTGGGCTGTCCTCTTGCTTCTCGGAAGCTGCGTGCTCTATATAGTTGAGGATGACGGCCTGGAGCTTATCTACCTCGATGATCTCGCATCTTAATGCCTGGTAGCTCCATTCCTTGGCGTTATCCTCCAGCCTTTTCCAGTCTTCATCATACTTCAAGCCTTGGTCTCTGAATAGCTCTGATCGATTGAAGGCACGAGTGGAAAAACATAAGAATTCCGTGGTGATTTCTCCAGCTGCCCCGTCCTTCATCCTCTCCTAGAAGTATGACTTCACCTTCTCAGCATCCATTTGCACCGTGGGCATATCATAGCCCGTTATTAGCTTGAGATACTCGGTGCATGTGCCCAGATTTCCTTGATCCATGCAACATCTAGATCCACCTTCCCCAGGATTTCCTCTAGCCTGTCCTTTCGGTTGTCAAGGTCTCTGTGCCATACATCCACCAACCAATGATATTCTTTCTTTAGTTCTAGCTTCTCTTCCCATGTGCTCTCAGGCATCTGGAGGATGGCTTCAACCCTTGGGAAGGCAGAGTCGTAAATCGCAGGGAAATTGGTGCAAAGCTTCCTCGTGCTTTCCAGGGATTGGGTCAGGTCCAAGAACTTATTGGCTATCTGCACAGCCCTGTTGATCCCCTCGTTTTCGATGCTTATGACCTGTTGGAACCAATCCTCAGTGGTCTTCTCCAAGTTCTTCCTTCTTTCTAGTTTATCTATCTGTTATTTAGAGAGCAGTTGCGGTGCGACTGTGGAGGTGGTGGGCAGGTCGTCTATTGAGGACCATTGCTGAATGTAGTCGGTTAGGGCAGCAACTTGCGCCTTGAGCTCGTCCTTGGTGACCTTGTCCTGCTTAATCAGATGCACCACTGTGGCCACCGATTATTCCAGATGCTCAACCTTCTGCTCCCTAGTTGTTGTCCCCAAGTCGATGGTGGAGATATTATAGCTAACGCCTACTTAGACAACTATAGGCGTTGCAACTTGCGCTGCTCGGGAGCCGGAAGCGACCATCGTTATCTTGGAATGGACCTTAGGCTTCTTCTCCTTCTTTATTGTGGTCAGGGATTGAGCCAAGATAGCTTCCAATCTTGCCCTCGGGTCCTTCAGAACAGGAGTAGTCTTTTCAAGTTATTTCTCCAACCAGTCAGGCATGGCAGATTTGTCCTTGGGTGCATCATGGTTGCCCTCACCCTTTTTAGTTATAGGCAAGACTTCTGCCTCCTTTTCCTTTTGGGGCTCTTCCTTCTCTGTGGTAGCTTCCTCCTCTTCGTCAGAGTCGTGATAAAACACGAGGCGCTTGACGGGCAGCCTGGTGGACAATATCCAGGTGGTACTGTCTCCCTTTGATGTCTCCTCTTCCTTCTTCTCTTCCACAGCCTTGGCCTCGGGGCTCTTGACAGCATGAGTTTCGGCCTCGGTGATATCTTTCATCTGCTGCTCTTTTGGCGGCTCCCCTTCTTCATCATGTGGTGACTCCTCAGCCTCCTCCCCAATGCTCTTTAACTGCTGTGCCAACTCCTCCTGAAGGTCCTCATCAAATGTTTGGATAACCTCCTTGGCACCCGAGCCATCTTCTTCATTTTCGCTCTCAGAAGAGCCTGTCTCTTCTTCCTTATAAGCCACCTTGTCGATGGTTCTGTGTTCGTACTCGGGGTGCTCGTAATAATCATCAGCCTCCTCCTCTATGGGCTTCGAAGCTTCTCATTCCTGCTCCTCCAACTTCTTTGAGATTTGCATGGTAGCCTCCATGGCTGGCGGCCCTGTTGGCGGTTGTGAAGGCTGAGCCATCGCGAGGACTTGGGCAAGGGCCGCTTGAAGAGCTGGATTCATCAGTATTTGTGAGAGCTTAGGGGGAAGGTTCTGCATATGTCTAGTGAGGGCCTTAAGCATGGCCGCGATGGGAATGGGCGATGTAATTGTAGCCAGAGGGAGGGATGCAATAGGTGACATGGTAGTAGAAGAGGAAGGGGAAGTGGTCATGCCGGAAGAGGAGTCAATAACGATCACTGACCCGGCTGTGGGTGAAGGGGAAAGATGGACAAAGATGTCCACTGCCGGCGGAGATGAGGTGACCATAGCCTGAGAAGTGGGTGGTGCGCCAGGAGGGGCAGGGAGAAGCAAGGTAGGCTGCACTTCTGTTGTTATCACTATTTGCTTGAGCCTCTTGGGAGATAAGCCTCCCGTGTCCTTCTTTGCTTGCTCCTTGGGGTCCACAGATTGCGCCGTCTGTGTTCCTTTCCTCTTTTGAGACCTGGTAACCGGGGGAGACTTGGAAGTCTCACTAGCTGATGCGGTGGCGGCAACGTCCTCCACGGCGCTTGGCTCACTCTTGAGCGCCTCATATGTTAGGACCACTCCTTGTTGCCTCAATTGCGCCACCTATCCATCGACCCACTCCTTAGTGCGAGTTATGATCGGCAGGGTAATTATGTCTAGGTCGTCGACCTCTTGCTTGTCCCAGTCTATGGAGGGGATTACCAGGTTGGCAACTGCTGAGTACCTTGGATGCATAAGGGTGGACTCATCTTCCTCGAGTTGGTCCGGTACCTGGATCAGTTGCACTCTTCTCAGGAACTGTACGGTCATGCACATGTAGTGTCTCATGCAGACCTCCTTGTCATCTTGGCAGTCTTCCCAGAAGTCTTCAACGTGGTATTGGTGAGCATATGCCAGCCCAAGCGCCTTCCTGACATGGCCATGTGGGTCCATTCGTGGGCGAGCCGTGTACCAGTCAAAGTTATATTCTTTAAGCTCATTCTCAGAGTTGCCAGCGCATTGGGATGTCTGCAGTCGATACTGGCCTTGGCCAAGGGTCATGGGATAGGGGATCCCTGCTACGTGCTTGTTGCCGAAGACTGTCTGAATATGTTGGAGCTGCCGGGAAAGCTCTAGGAGAATGATCCTATCATTCGGGTACCTTGGCAACTTGTTTGGCCGCTCTGTAAACCCCTGAGCTCGGATGTAGGTAAATTTGGTGAACTAGATATATAGGAGGGTGTATTCTTTCAGGAGCGCCCTAGCACTGTGGGAAACCCTCCTTTCAAAGTCTCCGGCGATCAATCTAATGATGTGGCCTATGAAGGCGTCATTGACCTGGCAGTACTCCTTCTTGAAGTTTCGGTATTGGAATTGAGGGTACTTATCAAACGGCTTGAGCCCTCGCCTGTGCCCCTGGTCTGGTGCCACAAACAACCCACTGTATTGTCTTCATCATGCCAGGGAGTATACCAGGTAGGATGTCATGTAAAACTTGGAACTTTTCTTAACATTTACAAATTGCTCGTGGAAGCAGTTGCTGATGATGCCTCCCCAGTCGAATGAGGTCTTGGTGTTAACGTCTTCGTTCCCTCGCAGGATCTGTTCAATGTAATATGCCATCCATTCTTGGAAGTAGGCGGCTGCCGGGAGACCCATGACCTTGCTTGACATGGTCACCAAGTCGTGATAATCTTCATGGAAGTCGCTGCAGAACAGCTCTTGGGGAACCTTTGTAGCGCTGCCCTGTCTCTCCTTAAGCTAGTAAATGTTAATTGATTTCTTGCAGCCCAATGGATTGGCATCCCATGCCGCCTGGCACTGTTCCAAAGTGGGGACCTCCATGTGTGGGAATGTGGGAATGCAGAATATTTTTGTGATTCCTTCTGGCGACATGTCGGCGAGGATGTTCCCCTCCTTGTCCACGATTGTTCTTGTGTCAGCTTGGTAGGCTTCTCTGCAAGCCATTATGAGTTTGGGTGCCACTAGAGAGGGAGGGAAGCCGGCAGCCTTGGCGATTCCACTTTGACGTATCAATCTGGCATTCTTTGTTTTAGGGTCGACCTTGACCCTCTGGGTGAACTCATCTATGTCCATCTGGCCGATGTTGGTATCCGAGATCTCTTTCTAGTCTGTTGAAACCTTTGACTGGAGCGGCTCACCTTGGAACTTAAACTTCATCTGATTTTTATCGTCTTTTCCCCAAGCGGCTCTCCCAGATTTCTTGCCCTTGTCCTTTCCGGCGGAGGCCCCTGAAGTTCCTACAGCCGATTCCATATGTTCTGTATGCAAAGGGAAAGTTAGTGCAATGAAATATCAAAGCATTAATGTTAGTCCATATTTCAAAGGTAACACCTAAATAATTATTCAAGTATAACATAAATTTCATCCTTAGACAATATCGATCTTCGTTTAAGGGCATTTGGACAATCTGGGCCCTGAGGGCCGGACTTCCCTAGCAGGAATGTTGTCCAAAAGAGAGAATGCGACTGAAAGTTCCCGAAGACCCTCAACTAAATTTTGATGCTTTAAGGGGCTCATGATGGAGAACAGCAAATTTTAGGAGATGGGTCGAAGTCAGATTCTGAATTTGAGCTTGTTTGGATCGATTAAATGGGCACCGGAGGCTTCAAGCCAGAAAGCGGTTAAGCGGCGGCCATTGGGGATGGCGAACAGCAGGCAGAAGTCTGGTCGAGGAAGTCCGGCGGCAGAAGTCCAAGGGCCGAGGTTCCCGAGGCCAAAAAATGGCCGGCATGGAGGGTATGACATTTAGGCACAGCGGCATTCGGACCTCCGGGGCTCGGCGGCCGAGAGGATGCAGCGTGAAGGCCGCCGTGATGTTTTGGCAATGGTTTGAATGGCAGAGGTGAAGGACGGCCCGGGACCCGGAGGGCGGGAGGACGAGAGCTGGAGGCCACCATAAGATTTTTGCAATGTTCGGGCGACGGCGGCGATCCGGCTTCCTGGGCCCGGGAGGTAGGGTGACGACCGCCTTATGAATTCTGCGTGGACTCGAACGGTGGCGGCGGCAGGGACTCTGAGACCCAACGGCCAGAAAGACAGGAGATGACAGCCATCGTGAGGTTTTGGCATCGATTGGGCGACGACGGCGGTGAAGGGATCCCCGGGGCCCGAAGGTCGGGCAGCCGGCAGGGTTCCGCCGTGGACGACAGCGGAACCGTCACGAAGTTTCAGAGACGGAACTCTAGACGGCCGGGCCCAGTGGGTCCCAGGGCAGGGAAAAGTTTAGGCTACATTCAGATGGCCAGGGGCAGCCTGAGACCCAGAGGGTGGGCTGCAGATGCGACTTCACCGCGGAGGCCCCGCCCAGCCAAATGGCGAAAAAATGGCCATGGAACCCCGATGTCCAGGGCCCGAGCACAGAAATGGAGGACAACCTGGTTTCAATTCAACAGTCAAGGCGAGATCGAGGTCCGACCGTCATGTGGCAGGGTGGCTTGGGTAGTTTGGCACGGCGAAACGCAACAGGCATTCCGGGGACGGAATCCCGACGACCCGGGCCCGGTAAGGAGAACCGCTGCCGACATGATACCATACCTTGCAATGGGACGGCGAAAGAGGGGACCGGGCCCGAGGGGGCCGGTCGCCCTGCGCGAAGAACGGCCGTGCAATGAGCAAGCTCCGAATCGGCAGGGAGGGCCATTCCAATGGGTTTAGGAGATTTCTAAAACATGGGTAAGGGGTGCCACAAGGTGTTCTTCCATTTGCTTCATTTTGACCATTTATTTAATTTATTAAATTTCCCCAAAATGACAAAAATTCATGGGAGGGCAGACGGTGACGACTTACCTCAAAAACGCTAAGCGGAGAGGCGCGAAATTCACCGGGGATCGACGGAGTGCGGTTGATGGCCACGGTCATGACGCTATCGATCGTGATGTGCCTCGGATGCTCGACTATGCAATTCGCTTCAACTCGGATTGTGATAATGATTTTGGCAGGCCGGGCATTATATACCCCAGGCGCCATTAATGCGCTCATTAATTGCAGGTACGGATGCGCCAAAAGTTGGTGGAATTTGAAATTGAGTCGGCGGCGGCGGCGGAGACCTCAGGGCCCGACGGCCGGAAAGACGCAGAGAGATGGCCGCCGTTTGATTTTGCGACGACTTCGAACGGCCACGGCAAATACAGACTCGGGGCGCAGATGTCGGGAAGCCGTGAGGGGTTCGCCGCCAAGATATTCACGCTGCATGGGTGACGGCGGCGGCGAGTAGCAACCCGGGGCCCAAGGGCCGGGCGGGCACCGGAGAGCCGCCGTCACCGATGGAGATCCCAGGATGAAAGTCTGGTCACGGACTTCCGGGGACCGGGGCCCGAAGGGGCAGACGCCGCCGGGGAAATCTCTGATGAAGTTTGAACGAAAGACGGCAGGACGGGCCCCGAGGGGCGGAAAGATGCCCGGGGAATGCTGCAAAGGGTGGCGAACGCAATGGGGAAGCCCAATAAGGGAACCCCAGAGTCCCGGGCCCGAAGGGGCCCAGGGCCGCCCAGAGCCAAAATGCCGAAGAGACTCCCGAGGCCCACAGAGGGTAGCAAAAAGAACCAAAACGGAGGCATGGTCGATTTACAATAAAACTTTTAGAACATCGACCATGCGGAACATCAAAAAAAGAGGGGCACGCAAAACGAGGTGGCCCTGAAGGACCTGACAAGGCGAAAGAAAAGAGGGTCCCCATTCTGAACGGGGCGTGTGTGCTAAGGGCACAACAACTTCTACTGTATACAACCTTCTTTGTATCAGGATTCCAAAGCTTGTATCCTTTTATACCAACACTATAGCCAATAAAAATACATTTGACAGCTTTGTTCTCCAACTTAGATATTTTCTCATATGACACATGAGCATATGCGTCATAGCGAAAAACACGAATATGTTTTAAAGAGGGCTTCGTACCAGACCACACCTCCGAAGGTGTTTTCTCAACAAGAGTAGAATTTGGAGAACAATTAATCAAGTAACATGTAGTAGCAATAGCCTCAACCCAAAACTTCTCCTCCAAGCCAGCACTACTCAACATACTTCATGCTCTCTCGATCACTGTCCTATTGAACCTTTCTGTAACTCCATTTTGTTGTGGAGTATAAAGTGTAGTATTATGTATTTTAATCCTATGGTCTCTGCAATACCTCTCGAAATCATCAGAACAAAATTCATCGCTATTATCAGTCCTTAAAATTTTAATTTTTCTTCCAGTTTAATTTTCTACAAGGTTCTTAAATTCCTTAAATCGACTGAACACTTATGATTTTCTTTTCAAAAAATAGACAAATGCTCTTCTTGAATAATCATCAATAAACGATACATAGTACCTTGACTTAGACAAAGAAGGAACATTCACTGTACCAAATACATTAGAATGAATATAATCTAGGAAACTAGAAGATTTATGAGGACTGGAATAAAAAGAAACATGGTGCTGCTTTCCATATATACAATGCTCACAAAATTCAAATTCAAGGTTACAATCTTCAAGCCCCTTAACCAGGTTTTTGTTCTTTAAGGTTTTTAAACCTTTTTCTCTTATGTGGCCTAGCCTATGATGCCAAAGCATAGTCTTTTCTATTAGAATTTTAACTTCCATAGAGTTTACACAATTAGGAACATTTCCCTCTTTTCCTCCATGAGTAGCTTTCTGTGACTTTACAGAGACATTGTTACATTGAACAACATGTGCATCCAGCTTGTACAAGGTACCAATTCGAGCACCCCTTGCTAGCACCATTGAGCCTCTAGTAATCTTGTAGCCATTTCTAGAGAATGTGATTTGCACTCCAATATCATTTAGCATACTTACAGAAAGTAAGTTTCGAGCCAGACTTGGTATATGCAAATTACATTATTGATTCCCTTCACTCTTCCATCGGGGAATTGGATTCTGACTCTTCCACAACCAAAAATCTCTAAAGTTGAATCACTTTCCAAGTACACCTTTCCACCATTGTATTCTTCATAATTAGTGAACCAGTCTCTATGAGATGTCATGTGGAAAGATGCTCCAGAATCAATCAATCAGACATCATCTGATGCCTATGTAGCCAAGGCTGCAATGAAGGCATCTCCATCACTATGAGAAGAATCATTGTTGGAAGAATACTTCTTCTTCTTCTTCTTCTTCTTCTTCTCTTTACAATCCTTTCAGACATGACCAGGTTTCCCACAGTTCCAACACTTCACCTTGAACTTCTTGCTAGGAGACTTTGATCTCCCCTCTGATTTCGATTTGGACTTCTTGTCTTTCTTATTTCCTTTCTCTTTTGACCTTCCTCTAACAGCAAGGGCCTCCTTCACCATCTCAGAAGATTTCCTTCTCATTTCTTCTGATAACAAAGAAGCAACAACATCCTCCATCTTGAAACTTGATGTTGTACTCCCAATAGCTATCAATAGGTGATCCCATGAATTTGGCAAAGAACACAATATCAACATACACCAATCATCTTCATCAGTCTTTACACCAACAAAAGTTAACTATGTAATCAACATGTTAAATGCATTCAAATGATCAACAACATACCCTCCTTCCTGCATTCTCAAAGAGTACAACTTCTTCCTCAAGAACAGTTTATTCACTAAGGACTTCCCCTGATAAATAGATGCCAGTCTCTTCCACAAGGAAGATGTAGTCTTCTCTTCATGCACATTGAGAAGAACAGAGTCTGCCAAATAGAGCCTTATCAGCCCCTTATACTTTCTATCTGCAAGGTCCCAATCTTCTTGCTTCATGCCTGTAGGTTTAGTTCCAGACACAGCAAGCCATAGATCACGATCCACTAAAAGATCCTCCATTTTGAGTTTCCACAACTCAAAATTACTGCCATTGAACTTCTCTATTTCAATCTTTCCTGACGTGCTTGCCATCTCAATCTATAATTAGAAATTGACAAACTTCTACAAGACTCCCACTGAACAGAGATTGACTCAAAAAACCCAACGTACCCACAAGGATAACACAACTGGCCAGGATCTGATACCACTTGTAAGTAAAATTAGATGCGGAAACAACTCTCCTAATGTCAAAAAACCTCAGGGAAGAATGTAGAGACACTTTTAAAATTTACAATTACAGTTCAATTAAGATGCACTTTGAAATAAATAGCAGAAACAAAGAATTAGAAAAACACAGATGAACACCAAATTTACATGGGAAAACCCTTACGGGAGAAAAACCCACCACACCAAGAGAAGTCACTTTGTATTACAGTAACAAATAATTACATATAGAGTTCTGAATTATCTTTATGATGCCAGATTACAACAACTTTCACAATGATCAATCTTGTACAAGAACCTTCAAGTTAAAAACTTTATAGAATACAAATCACTCTGATATAATTCGAACTATTCACACAACTATTCTTCGAACCAACCGAACTCTCAAGCATCTGCAACTTCAAACTATATTCACGTTGTTCCTTGTCTATTGAACTTCCTCATAGAACTTCCTCAATGGAATTTCTTCCAATGGTTCCCATTCGGCTTCTCTGATTGGTCCATGAGACTCCACATAGGATGGTTAAACGGTCAAAAGGCAATCAAGCTGTGTTGGCATATCGGTGAGACACTGACCATGTCTCCCCAATGCCAACACAATCAACATTCAATATTGCTAAGAGTTTTCCATCAGCAAGAGGTTCCACTGAGCTTACAACCATTGCATCGACTTTAGTTTTCCTTTCGGCAAGACTACCGCTCTTCGGTGAGACCACATATTGATATTCACAAGTCACACCGACCTCAACATTGCTATCGACAAGACTTACTGCTCACCAAGAGGTTACACCGAAACATCCAACAGTTGGCAAGACATACTGCTATCTCCAAGACTTCATACCAAGGTCCATAAGTCACATAGACATGAGTATTCACATCGGCAAGACAATCGTCTTTCGTCAAGACATCTTATCAAGTTATTTATGTTACTCCAAAGCCTCAAGTCATACCGAATAGTCGACAAGACTTCTTTCCATCGTTAAGACCTCACATCAAGATATTTTGTGCTACCCCAGGTGTACACTATCAGTAACACATTCCTTATTGATATAAGTCATACTGAACTCCAAGGCTTTCCCCGAAGACTTCATATTAAACACTATCAGCAAGACATCCATATCGGTAAGACTTCTTACTGAGCCATCTCATGTTATACCGATGTATACTATCGGTGAGACAAAGCAACTATTACTAGGAGTTTATAACGAAACCTCTGAGTTACACCGAAGACACCAAGTGAATGCTATCGGTGAGACATTCATATCGGTAAGACCTCATACCAAAACCTTAAACCTTTCGGCCAAGTCTCTTTGATATACGATAGAATGGCTTGTCGGCCAGAGATCTCCATGGGTGGTGAGAGGTCACACCGAATGCTTCTTGTCACAACGATAGGCTATGTCAGTGAGACAAAAGCAAGGTCACAACAACCTGTACAAATCACAATGTGTCAAAGCTGCTAGTCGGCTAGACATTAACAATATCACACCGACTTGGCTCCAATAGAGGTTACAGCCTGTGATGATTTAGGCACATATTTCCAACATTGCTATTAGAGGTAGATCGAAAGAAAAAGGCAAGAAGAAGGAAAAGAAGTCCAAATCCAAATCAGAAGGGAGATCAAAGTCTCCTGGAAAGAAGTGCAAGGTGAAGTGTTGGAATTGTGGGCAACCTGGTCATGTCCGAAAAGATTGTAAAGAGAAAAAAAGAAGAAAAAGAAGCATTCTTTTGACAATGATTCATCTTAGAGTGATGCAGACGCCTTCATTGCAACCTTGGCTACACAGGCATCAGATGATGTATGGCTGATTGATTCTGGAGCATCTTTACACATGACATCTCATAGAGACTGGTTCATGAAGTATGAAAAATACAATGGTGGAAAGGTGTATTGGGCGAGTGATTCATCTTTGGAAATTGTTGGCCTTGGAATAGTCAGAATTCAATTCCCTGATGGAAGAGTGAAGGGAATCAATGATGTAATGCATATACCAGGTCTAGCTCGAAATCTATTTTCTGTTAGTAAGCTAAATGATATTGGAGTGCAAGTCACGTTCTCTGGAAATGGCTATAAAATTACTAGAGGCTCAATGGTGCTAGCAAGGGGTGCTCATATTGGTACCTTGTATAAGCTGGATGCACATGTTGTTCAATGCAATAGTGTCTTTGCAAAGTCACAGAAAGCTACTCATGGAGGAAAAGAGGAAAAAGTTCTTGATAGTGTAAACTCTATGGAAGTTAAACTTCTAGTAGAAAATACTATGCTCTGGCATCATAGGCTAGGCCACATTGGAGAGAAAGGTTTAAAAACCTTACAGAATAAAACCTAGTTGAGGGGCTTGATGATTGTAACCTCGAATTTGAATTTTGTGAACAATGTATATATGGTAAACAACACCGTGTTTCATTTTACTCTAGTCCTCACAAATCTTTTGGTTTGCTTGATTACATTCATTTTGATGTTTTTTGTCTAGTTAATGTTCCTTCTTTGTCTAAGTCAAGGTACTATGTATCGTTTAGTGATGATTATTCAAGAAGGGCATTTGTATTTTTTTTGAAAAATAAATTAGAAGTGTTCAGTCAGATTAAGGAATTTAAAACCCTTGTAGAAAATCAGACTGGAAGAAAAATAAAATGTTTAAGGACTAACAATGGTGGTGAGTTTTGTTATGATGATTTTGAGAGGTACTATAAAGATCATGGGATTAAGAGACATAAAACTACAGCTTACACTCCACAACAAAATGGAGTTGTAGAAAGGTTCAATAGGATAGTGATGGAAAGAGCACGAAGTATGCTGAGCAGTGCTGGCTTGAAGGAGAAGTTCTAGGTTGAGGAAATTGCTACATCATGTTACTTGACAAACCGTTCTCCTAATTCTACTCTTGTTGAGAAAATGCCTTTGGAAGCATGGTCTAGAAAGAATCCCTCTCTGAGACACATTCGAGTCTTTGGCTGTGAGGCATATGCACATGTGCCGAATGAGAAAAGATCTAAATTGGAGAACAAGGTTGTCAAATGTATTTTTATTGGTTATAGTGCTGGCATAAAAGGATACAAGCTTTGGAATCCTGATACAAAGAAGATTCTATACAAAAAAAGTGTTATCTTTCGTGAGCTGAAGCCTTCTACCTTGGATCTGTAGTTAGAGGCAAAATTAGAAAACAAAAAAGATGTAGTTGAAATTCCTCCTACACCAGATAAAGAGGAATTGAAAGTTCAAAATTTACCTGAAACTGAGGAGAGCTCAAGTAGTTCTGAAAGTTCTGAAGAAGAAGAACAACCTCAGCCTCAGCAAGTGAGGAGATCAACTCGTGAAAAAAAGCAACCTGATAGGTATGGGTTTTCTTTGATAGATTCTACTTGTGCCTGTGCTTTAATTTCTAGCACTGATGAGCCTAGGACTGTGAAAGAGGCATTTAGAATGTCTGATTAAAACTCTTGGTTGGAAGCCATGAATGAAGAAATGGCATCATTAGAAAAGAATGATACTTGGAGTTTGGTGTCCTTGCCTGAACGAAGAAAATTTGTGGGTTGCAAATGGGTATTTAAAAAGAAAATAGGTCTGGATGGTAGTGTGGAAAAATACAAGGCAAGGTTGGTTGCGAAAGGTTATTCCCAGGTAGAGGGAATTGATTATGGAGAAAATTTTTCTCCTGTAGCTAAGCTGATGTCTATCAGATTTCTCTTGTCACTTGCAGCAGCGTATGACTTAGAGGTCGAACAGATGGATGTGAAGACAACATTTCTTCATGGTGATCTTGAAGAAGAGATTTATATGTCCCAGCCTAAGCACTTTGTATAGAAAGGTAAAGAAAAATTGGTTTGCAAGTTGAAAAAATCTCTGTATGGATTAAAGCAGTCTCCTAGAATGTGGTACCAAAATTTTGACACTTTTATTTTGTCATTGGGATTTGTAAGATCAAAATATGATCATTGTGTGTATTACAAAGGGGAAAGTGATCAAGTTCTTATTATTGCTCTCTATGTTGATGATATGTTGTTCATAGGCAATAGTAAGTTAATGATTTCTAATCTTAAGTCTCAGTTGTCTGCAAAGTTTGAAATGAAAGATCTTGGTGCAACAAGGTATATTCTGGGAATGGAAATAACTAGGGATAGGAATAGTAGAAAACTTTGGCTCAGTCAGAGTAAGTATATCAAGACTGTTCTAGAGAGATTTTGCATGAATGATTGTAAGTAGCTAGTTGTTCCAGTTTTGCAGGGAACGAAGCTATCTGTTGAAGACTATCCAAAATATCCTACTGAGATGGAGGACATGACCAGTGTACCTTATGCTAGTGTGGTTGGCAGTGTAATGTATGCAATGGTTTGTACAAGGCTAGACATTGCCCAAGCAATGGGAGTACTTCATCAGTTTATGGCTAATCTTGGAAGATCACATTGGGATGCTATGAAAAGAGTATTTAGATATTTGAAGGGCACTTCAAAATATGCTTTGTGTTACCATGGGAACTTGGTTGAATCAGAGAGGACTCTCAACATCCGAGGCTATGTGGATTCTGATTGGGCAAGGGACATTGACAGCAAAAGATCCACCAGTGGATATATTTTCATTTTGAATGGTGGTGCAGTGAGTTGGATGAGTAAGCGGCATGCTATAGTCTCTTTGTCCACTACAAAGGCAGAATACATGGCAGCAACACATGCCTGTAAAGAAGCAATCTAGTTAAAACATTTGTGTTCTAACATTGGTTTTGATGCAAGGAAAATAACAAATTTTATTTTTATTTTTTTTAGACTGCAGGAATCGGGTAGCACAACCCCCTATAAACTGCAGTGCGCCTGGTAAACTTTTTAACGTGACCGGCGGCACTGGCGCGACATGCCCTCCGGTACCACGGGATGGGGGAGACTAGAACTCGTGACCAGCAGAGTCGCAACGGAATTACTTAGCCAACCGAGCTAGGGCCCCCGCCCCAAGGAAAATAACAATTTACTATGATAGTCAGAGTGCTATTTTTTTGGCAAAGAATCCTACTTTCCATGCCAGGATGAAACATATAGATGTGCAATACCATTTTGTATGAGATATGGTGGAGGATGGAAAGGTCTCTTTAGAAAAAGTGGATACTCTGGAGAATGTTGCAGATGCATTGATGAAGCCAGTGAGCACAGATAAGTTCAGGTGGTGTGCCACCTCGATGGGCCTCAATGCCCATGAATTTTAGTAGTTTTGTTTTGCTCTGGAGGTGCCTGTGTGACCTTCGTCAAGTGGGAGTTTGTTGGAATAGTGTGCCTCAATCTCACAAGCTGAAACCTCTGAAAGAGCAAAGTCGGTGTGACATCCTTATTGTCTGGCCAACTCGCAGTTGTGCAACCTTGTGGAATGCTCAGGTCATTGAGACCTTGTTGCTGTCTTATTGACTGGAGTTGTCGATGTGACATTTCTTGTCGTTATGATCTCTCTCTATCTAGTAAGAACTCTCGCCGACTGTGGTTCGTAGTGGTTGTCAGGGAGACTTGTGGTGACTATAGTTATCGGGAGACTCTTCGCCAAAAGGTTTGCTTTCGGTATGAAGTTTTAGCGATGTGATATGTATCATCGATAAGTATACACTTGGAGTCATCAGAGTAATATGAAGGCTTCGGTATGAAGTCTTAGCGATGGAGGTTTGTCTCGTCGACGGTGTATTCTATTGTCGGTATGATTCCTGGTGATAATGATAGTCTCACCGATGGGAATGCTAATGTCTGTGACTTTTGAACATCGGTATGACCTCTCACTGAATAGTGATAGTCTTGCCAAATAGCACTACATGTGGTGTTCATCGGTATGACATCTCAGCGATATGGTTTGTCTCGCCGAATGCTTTTGAACTTGGTGTAACCTCTTGCCAAAGGTGATGAGTCTGGCTGATATCTACAATCAGGTCTTGTGGCATCAGGGAGACACGGTTAGTGTCTCACCGACATGCGAATAAAATTTGAATGCTTTTGACCAATTGACTATCCTATGTGGTGTGACTTCGACCAATCAGGGAGAAGAATGGGAACTGTTGGAAGTTAGACTGTTGTGGTTGTTCCTGTGAGGAAGTTCAACAGACCAGGGATGACATGGATATTCTCAGGATTGAAGATGATGATTAGTTCGGCATACAGTTTGGTTGGATGATTAGTGGGATGAACAATTCGATGAACAATTGAGTAATCAGTGTGAATTCAATTCTTAGAGCATTGTAACCTGAATGTTTTGTACAAGGTTGATCATTGTGTATGCTGCTGTAAATTGACATCAGAAAGATAAGTCTGATCTCTATATGTAATTTCCATTACTGTAATACAAAGGGGCTTTTCTTGGTGTGGTGGGTTTTTCTCCCGTAAGGGTTTTCGCACATAAATCTGGTGTTCATCTATATGTTAATTTTTCTATTTCTGTTATTTCTTTCAAGTGTATCTTAATTGGACTTTAATTGAAAATTTAAAGTGACCTCTGCATTCTTCCCTGAGGTTTTGACGTTAGGAGAGTTAGTTCCGCACCTTAGCTTTCCCTACAACAAAAACAAATGACAAGTGGTAAACATGCATGGAACTGGTTGTTTGAATGGATAAACATCATAGGATGCTAGCAAGATGCATAGATGTTTGCACGACATGCTAGTATCCAAACACATCACACTACAAAATGACATGAATGGGAAAATCACAAGGTTTGATGCAAAGCTAACACACGAGGGTAGCTATTGAAAAAGGGGCAGGCCTTTAAGCATCCTGAGAAGGGAAAAAGGTCGATGCAAGGGATACAATGATCCTACACAATTTCTAAGGGAGTGGACACTAAAACAAATGCAAGAATGTATGTGAAATTGCAACTTGGTGTGCAATTTTATGCCATTACAATTACAACTAGTATTTCATTGTCTTCCTGATTGGGATTCCTATTTGTTGGACATTGGTTCCTTGTTTGTGGAGTCTCACATTTTAGATTTGGAGGACACATTTGAGGGTATATCCCTCCTATTTGATGATAGTTGTGGTACAACTACTATCACTCCATCTTAGTCTTTGGTGAATGTTCACAATTAGTTTCCATTAGTACCTTGTTTCTCACCTCATATCGTGATTGGGAACATTCCTGATTGCTTTGTGGCATAATCTTCCAAGGTCTTCATTACATATGAGAATATTTCAAAGACATCATCATACATCTTCATGCTTCCTTCTTTGAATTCCTATCTAGTGGCGCAGGGGCACCTTCAGGCCATATGGTCAAATTCAATCAAATTTTGGTTTGATGTTTTGTTTTGATGTGTTTGGTCCAATAAGGTAATTTATGACCATTTGGCATCATTTTGGATCCATTTTGGAAATTTTTAGAGTCATGGATTAAAAATTGTATTTAAGTTGTCAATGTTGCTCAAAAAGTTGTCAAGCAACTTTTGGAAAAGTGTAAATTTTGTGTTTTGTTAGTAAACTAATCCAAAATTGGCTGAAGGTAGTTGGTTTTCATTGGGAATGTATAAGAAAATTCTCCAAAAATTAATGGGGGTTGGAGGAATTGATTTTTGGAGTTTGGGTGAATGTAAGTGAACTGTAGATTTTTGGCGCTACGAACCTCTCTAGCTTTTCTAGGGTTTTTCACCTAAAAGGAGAGAGGTAGGGCCAAAAATGCTTAAGGGTTCATTCAAATTAAGATGTGTATTATATTTTTTAGACTAAATGAGACAATCTAAGAGCAACTAAACTATGAAATTGATTGAATATGAATATAAAACCTAAGGAACAAGTAATGTTCGAAAACACATTGTGTAATATAAAATCACCTACGAACGAATGGAAAATTGCAACAGAAATGAATCAGACTGAAAGTGTGGACCTGGAATCTTGAAGGAGACTAGAAATTTCTTCTAAAACACTACTAATGCTGATTTTCAGGCCTGGAGGGACTCATTCACTATTCTGGGTGAATTAGTCCTAGTTCTGTCAAACTGAGCCAAAACCTATTTTTGATAAAAGGGTACTTAAAATTGTAGAAAAGTCAAAATTCACCCTAGAGTGGGACTCATTCAACACCCATGGTGAATGAGTCCACTTTTTAATTTTTGGATTTTCAAAGGTGGATTCTGAAGCTTCTGATATGCACTTTGACTTCCTACAGGTGTTCGCTTTCGAAACTCTGATTTACAGGTTTGAAAATTGATTTTTGTTGATATTTTGACTTGTTCAATGAAGAGAAGACTTAAGCAACCTTGAAAATTTATCTTCAATAATTTCCAAGCTTCCAAGGGACCTAAATATGCAAATACACAAGAAGAGAAGAAGAAACAGTGAATGTTAGGGCATGGGGGTTTGCCTTAGTCAAACCCCTTTTAGGTAATTAAACCAAAATGATGAAATAATAGAATGAAATATGTAATAATCAAGTTGATTACCCTTCCATCATGTATAATATTGAAATTCTCCATCAATTGAGGAAGATTCAACCCTTGAATGTCTTTAGGAGCTTTCATAATGTCTTGCAATGATAAAACCGTAAGTTGCTTGACTTGAGATGGAAGATTGTGGATGAATAATAAAGAATGGATATGAATTGAGTTAATGGATGCATCGATGTAAAAAAAAGTTTAGAGAGGTTCTTTTATAGGCAATTCACCTATTTTACCCATTAATACCTCATCACAGGCCAACATGAAGCAATATTAAACTCAAATTTCACTTTTTTTCCCACTCAAAGGTCAAAATTGAGCCAAATGGGAACAATTCACCAAACATGGTGAATGGGTCCCACCTGGATGGGACTGATTCACCATGCATGGTGAATGGGTCTCACAAGGGCCAATTTGACAACTCAAATGCCCTAAGGAAATAAGGTCTTAAATGCAACCTTGTCAGGTATTTGATCAATTTAAGCCTCAAGATGCACAATATGGGTTAATATGGGACTATTAGTGATGATGTGGATGTCAAATAAGGCTTGGGACATAGAATCAATGTGAAACTGTGATTAAATACACTTTACAATACTAAAATGAGGTCCACATAGCCTAAGAAAGCACAAGAATCAATGTGAATGTGGAAGACACATTACAACACTAGTTTAACATTAATTTTAATTCACAAGCCTCTTATATTGATATAATAATGTAATTAAACACATTTTATAATGTTGAATTAGAGAGAAATAGATTTAGTAAGTCTATAAAAGCGTGAAAGTCCTTTACAACACTTTACAACACCTTTACAAGACATCGTTAAAAGCATCTTATTCAATTTGCAAGGGTCCAAGATCTAGTGTGGATGCATAGAATGCCTCACAACACTAGATCAAGGCCTCATTAAGTCCAATTTATCTTGAATTAATCCCATGCCAAGCAAATGGTACTTTTTTCTATGACACATTTAGCTCCTACTTTAGTGAGAGGATGAACTTGCTTCAAACTCATACTAAAGTAGACATTCAAGAGAGATCCGAGTGTACAGATGTAGATGAAAAAGAATGAAAAAGATCAAAGAGGTTGTGCAAGCCCCTAGGATCAAAGATCATAAGTCCAACCATCAAGATAAAAAATCATGTAATGGAAAGAACTAAAGGAAGATAGGGTGGAAAAGATGCACTCAATCTGGGGCCATAGAACCTCAAGTGATCTGTGGGGTGAGAAGTCCAAAACATACTCACTCTGCAGCCATGAAACTTGTGATCATCTGTGGGGTGAGAAATCCCAAAAGGTGAGGAACATATGCTACTTGGTATGCACTCACAAAAAAAATGGTGGCTAAGGGGAAATTCATGCCACTAGATGGGCTTCTTACTCAACCATATCAAAG
Organism: Sequoia sempervirens; assembly: GCA_007258455.2. Taxonomy (NCBI): domain Eukaryota; kingdom Viridiplantae; phylum Streptophyta; class Pinopsida; order Cupressales; family Cupressaceae; genus Sequoia; species Sequoia sempervirens. The sequence continues at coordinate 53,405,133 of VDFB02353493.1, forward strand.
TTATACCTCCTAATAACTTTAACAAGGTGCCACAAAGAAAAATGGTTTTTGAGCTCTATGAGGTAAGCAAAACATCATATGCTTGGCACTCATAGACATTGTTAATGCATAATAGTGTAAGGATTGTTCAAAGGGATTTTTCTTTGTTCATGCAATGTCTCATCTTAAGGAACATCATGCCAATGTCACCAAGAGAGGATAGGTGCAAAAAATCTCATCTTGTTTCCAAGAGAGGACAAGTGCAAGGTCTTATCCTGGGAAATATCGTACCTAATGCTTCCAAGAGAGGGAATCATAAGAAAAATAAAATTACATAATGAGATGTGAGTGGTGTTGTATGCCCCCACTTTAAAGCAGTTGTGAGCACTTGTACTGTGAGAAATTGCTTTAAAGTAGAAGAAGAGTACATGAGAGCATACTCAAAAATCCCTATGCCAAGTCATATGTTTTCGAGAAGCTATGTCATGAAAAGGGGAAGCATGTAATATCCAAGCCAACTTAAGGCATGCCATCCACATCCCAAGCTTGCTCTTATGTATTCATGAAAGGTTAACGACTAGCCAAAGGAGGCAACCACAAGTGACATATGAGGACAAGGCTAGCGAACCCCTTTCCCCCACTTAGTGTAGGACAAAGGTGAGCATAAATGATTAAGGAAATGCATGCTAGAGTGAAAATTAACAGCAATTAGAGGAATTAGATGCCCCCACATAGGGAAGCATACCAAACTCCCAAAAATAATGTATTTTACAACTTAATGCATTACATTATTAGTGGAGTGACCATGAACTCTATGATAGGGATAGAATGAAGTCTTTTCATAGCATTTCTTACGAGTTCATGGAGGGAGGGTGATCAAGTGGTCTTGGAGGAGTCTCGACAAGATACCCTCTTGATCAACAACAGAAGGGGGTCTTGTAGTTGGTGTCAAAGATACATATTTCTTAGTAGTAGATGTCATACTTACGCAAGTGTCTCTAGATTGCGAGATTTTATTCTTCCCATTATAGGAGGATACAAAATCTAACGAATTCAAATAATGAACATTTTGTGAGATGATATTGACATTAAGCGAAGGTGTAGTTGTGTGTATCATGTTTGGTAAAGGATGATGTTTAAGATCGCTAGTTATTAAGGATGACTTAGGAGTGTGTTGTGTGAGATTGTTGATGTTGAGTGAAGGATTTTTGATCTCAATCAAACGATAATAACCAAGACCATGAGTTGTTTGTTGTGTGCTAGGATCTATAGGGTTGTAGATACCTTGTTCTCAAGCACCACATCCTTTTCCACTATATCCAAGGTGTTTCATAAGTTCATAAACTTTTCCATAAAGCATCTTCATTGCTTTTGGATCAGGTGATGGTTCATTAAAGGTTGTTGTGGTTGAGGTGGCTGTTGTTGAAAGGTTGTCCAAATTTTTTGTTGTCATGATTGTTTGTTGTTTTTTTTTTCATCTCTCTTTTGTGTAAGTATGTATTCTCCCATAAATGATGGTGTGAATTCTAAGGATCACCAACCGTCTCCAAATAAGATAGATACCGATTCCTCATTATTTCATTCAATTTCAAGAGGGTCTATATTGGATGTTGGAAGCAATGTTTTCAGAGGACTTGTATCTCTTTTTTCAAGCTGCAAGCAACTTTCAGGCTTGGGGTCTACTTCAACTTCATAAATTTTATTGTTATAGACATATTTCATTATACAATGAAGGGTTGAAGGCACTGCATTCATCTCATGAATCCATGGTCTACCTAAAAGAATATTGCATGAAAGATCATAAGGAATGACATGAATAGGAGTTTGCAAAGTAACCACCCCAACTGTAATAGGCAAAGTGATTAAACCAAGTGGTCACTTTATTGAATTATCAAATCCTTGAATAAATATGGAATTAGGTTTTATTTGTGACTTGTCAACATCTAATCGATCTAGGAGATTCATAGTACACACATTAAGAGTAGAACCATTATCTATAAGAGTTCTCTTTATGCCTATTGTGTTGTATTGAGCAATGATCATGAAAGCTTCATTTTATTGTCGTAACTCTAAAGGAGGAAGCTTGTGTTGATGGAAAGTAATGCAAAGATTCATTTTCTCATTTGATGGGTTAAAGCTGCTACATCATTCAGAGTTGTACTAGAAGGAATAATAATTTGAACATTTTAAGGCTATTTGAAGAACATTGTGCTAATTTAGTGAGTTCTGAAGTAAATCCCAAAGGGAAATATTTGTAGGAGTATTCTTTAATTGTTCAACAAGATCATACTCCTTTGTGTGTGGGCTATAGCAAGGAGGGTGGGGTTGGTTGCGGTGGTTGCAGATTATGAGCAATGGTATTATAACTCTTTTGCTATGACACATTAGTTTGGGGTGGGTAGAGGATGAGTTTAGGTTTATGTTGAGGTTGTTGTTTGTGTAAAGGTGGGTAAAGAGTAAACTTGGGTTTAGGTAAAGGTTTATGTGAAGGGGGATAAAGGATGAGTTGAGGTTGAATAATGTTAACATCTCGTAACAATTGAGAGTCTTCATTGTCTTTGAAGGGCATGTTATTTTTTTCTTGAGTCATAATATCCTCCCTCGAAGGAGAGTTCATAGGAGAAAAAAAAACCACATGTTCATGAAAATTAAGGTTTTGGTCATCCAACATAAGTTCATAGCCACTGAGAGTGTTACTAATGGTTGAATGTGTTTGATTATTGATAGTGGGGATATTAGGGGAAGATTGTATTTGATTGTTGGTTGTTTCTAACGTCACATTGTCTTGGTCCATATTGTCTACCATACTAGGAGAGCTTGCAATATGTTCATCTAAGTTTGAGGTTTGTAAGTTTGATTTTCCACAAGTGGGAAAGGCATCGAGAGAAGGACCATTATGATTTTAAAATAGATTTCCCCATATGGGAGGAGCATTAGGGAAGGGGGGATCACTGGTTTCATGATTTGTAATAGGGATAGCTTCTAACACCAACCTATCCTCTTTACATTGAGGAGGGGTGTTAGGAGATGGACAAGAGTGATTGTCATGACCATGGAGATTTGGTAAGGTGATTTTTAGGAAGGTTTCTATGATCTCATGTTCGTGTTTTCTAACATCAATCAAAGGGGAATAAGGAGATGGACAATCAAGACCATCTAGGCTTGTAACTTCTTGCACCAATATACCTTCATCACTAATAGGAGAGGTATCAGGAGAAGAAAAAGTATGATTTTTTTTATTGTATACACTACCATCCACACCAATGGGCAATGTAAGATTAAGGATTGTACCAATGGTTTGATAAGGTTTCTTAAAGTCTTCATTGTGGTAGTCAAAATTGAACTCATAAGAGGGAATGTTGTACTTATACAATCCACTATTAACAAAATCAAAGCCATGTCTTTTGAAAGGAAACATGCTATGATGAAAAAGGAAATAAATTACAATGTAATGACGTAAAAGGAAATGCAATTTTCAGTTTCAAAGTAAGCTAATTTTTTGTTTGCACAATGCAAAAGTGAAATTAAACAATGCATGAAATGAGCTATTTGAAGCTAGATATAATGGAATGAAGGTTATAGAAATGCTAAAAATTGATATAGGTAGGTTAACGCACCTAACAAAAGCTTAACAATAGAGTTCTAAGTTCTATAAAATGCACTTTCAAGGGTCAAAAGGGACTAATTTTCCTAGGGTGGCAAATAAGTCCCAATATGGACTTTTTTCAGATTTCTCAAAAAAAATTGACTAATTTTGATTCTTTCTGAGTGCTATGATGCAAACCTAAGTGAAAAATGTAGAATTTCAAAAAATCCAAACGAATTTAGATGCTAAAAATATGACCTAAATGCCCTTTTTTATGAATACAAACTTTAAAACCTAGTATGCAAATGAATCATGCAAACCCTAATGCAAGGGAAATGCAAACTAGATCTATGATGATGGACTCCAAATCAGATAAGTAAGTGTTTAAAAAACAATTTCACCAAAATGAACCATAGATTTTTGGCACCATATACTTCTCTAGCTCTTCTAGGGTTTTTCACCTAAAAGGAGGGAGGTGGGGCCAAAAAAGCTAATTGTACATTCAAATTATGATGCGTATTATGTTTTTTAGACTAAATGAGATGAGATAAGTGCAACTAAACTATGAAATTGATCGAATATGAATGTAAAACCTAAGGAACAAGTGATGTTTGAAAACACATTGTGTAATATAAAATCACCTACGAACGAATGGGAAATTGCAACAGAAACGAATCAGACTAAAAGTATGCACCTAGAATCTTGAAGGAGACTGGAAATTGCTTCTAAAACACTATTGATGCTAATTTTTCAGGCCTACAAGGACTCATTCACCATTCTAGGTGAATCAGTCCCAATTCTGTCAAACTGAGCCAAAACATGTTTCTGATAAAAGGTTACTCAAAAATGTAGAAAACTCAAAATTTACCTTGGAGTGGGAATCATTCACCACCCATGGTGAATGAGTCCACTTTTTAATTTTTTTATTTTTAAAGGTGGATTCTAAAGCTTCCAATCTACACTTTGACTTCCTATAGGTGTTTAGTTCTGAAACTCTGATTTACGGGTTTGAAAATTGAATTTTGTTGATATTTTGACTTTTTCAATGAAGAGAAGACTTGAGAAACCTTGCAACTTGATCTTCAATGATTTTCAAGTTTCCAAGGGACCTAAATATGAAAATACACAAGAAGAGAAGAAGAAATGGTGAATGTTAGGGTATGGGGGTTTGCCTTGGTCAAACCCCTTTTAGGTAATTAAACCAAAATGATGAAATAATGGAATGAAACATGTAATAATGGAGTTGATTACTTGACCAGGATATTTGATCTTGAAAGTCTGGAGCAATTGAGGAAGATTTGGCCCTTGAATGTCTTTAGGAGATTTCTTAATGTCTTGCAATGATAAAACACTAAGTTGCTTGACTTGAGATGGAAGATTGGTGGATGAATAATGAAGAATGGATGTGAATTGAGTTAATGGATGAATCAATGTAAAAATTAATTTAGAGAGGTGCTTTTATAGGAAATTCACATATTTTACCCATTAATACCTCATCGCACGTGGACATGAAGGAATATTAAACTCAAATTTCACTTTTTTTCCCACTCAAAGGTCAAAATTGAGCCAAATGGGATGTATTCTCCACACATGGTGAATGGGTCCCACTTGGATGGGACTTATTTTCCATGCATGGCAAATGGGTCCCACAAGGTCCAATTTGACAGCTTAGATGCCAAGAGAGAAGGAAATAAGGTCTTAAATGCAACCTTGTCAGGTATATGATAAATTTAACCCATGGGATACACAATATGGGTTAATATGGGACTATTAGTGATTATATGGATGTCAAATAGGGCTTGGGACACATAAATCAATGTTAAAGTGTGATTAAATACACTTTACAACACTAAAATGTGGTCCACATAGCCTAAGAAAGCACAAGAATCAATGTGAATGTGAAAGACACATTACAACACTAGTTTAACATTAATTTTAATTCACAAGCCTCTTATATTGATGTAATAATGTAATTAAACACATTTTATAAGGTTGAATAGAGAGAAATAGGTTTATTAAGGCTAGAAAAGTGTGAAAGTCCTTTACAACAATTTACAACACCTTTACAAGACATCGTTAAAAGCATGTTATTCAATTTGCAAAGGTCCACGATCTAGTGTGGATGCATAAAATGCCTCACAACACTAGATCAAGGCCTTATTAAGTCCAATTTATCATGAATTAATCCCATGTCAAGAAAAGGGTACTTTTTTTCTATGACATAGAAAGCAATCATTTTCTCTACATTTCTAACATTGCAATCCTATTCCTTTGTATTGTATAGATTACTAATTGCTTGTATGAACCTGCAAGTTGTTGGAAAAGTTGTAGAATGCTTCCAGCTTTCTAATTTCTTTTTGTTTGGTTTATTTTCATCATGTTTTGTGAAATTTATGATCAAATTAGTGATTGCCACTTCCATATTTTTATTGTTTTATAACAAGAAAACTATTTGGTATAGTTTTTAATGAACTTGTAAGGTCAAGGGGAGGAATTTGGATGATAGAGATATGAAATATAGAAATTTTAGTTTTCTTTTGGACTCATTTCATTAATATTTGTAAAAGTTAGAGCATTTTTGGTGAAAAAAACCCCAAACCCTTCCTAAGGTTTCCAGTTGGAGAAAAAAATTTCATTTCTTGAGTTTTGTACATTGAAACCTCATGAAAATCGGTGGAATGGATGTAGACATCTTTTTTGTGTTCCCAATGTTGCAGGAGTAGGGTGGAAGGTATTAACAAAGGTCTCAAATCAATAAACTTCACAATTCAAGATTCTTTACACAACAATTAAAGAGACTTTCTTCACAAAATTGCCACTAGGATTGTAAGAGTAGAAAATAGGGTATTTTTGACATGATTTGTAGGAAACAACTCCAACCCACATAGAAGTATAAAAGTGACTCAAACACACCTTATATGGTCTAAAAAAACCTTATTACAAAAAAAATGACACAAAACCAAACAAAACTCAACACTTTAACACCTTTAAACATGAGGACTTAGATTCCCTGCACCAACAAAAATGGGAAACATACCTGCAATTGTACTTGGTTTTGTTTTTTCCAAAAGGTAGACAAGTTGTTTGTTGACATTGGATCATGTTTTTCTTCAAGCACTTACCATTTTTGTAGGTGATTACACATTGTGGGAGGGCTTCATAGTCTCCTTTTTCTCCCTCCTATGGAGGGCTATTGATTCTATATACATGATGTATGTAGTCCTTGGGGGGTGTGATTGAGTCCTCCATCCATGCATCCTGTTTTATTTTTTTTCTCTCTTTTGGAGAGGGTTTTTTTCCCATGAGGTTTTTCTCCTTTTCTTCGGTTGTGAGAGATTGCATTGTAAATGGGTACCTAACTGAACCTTTGATTTTTTGCTCCTATGGACAACTCTAGCTCTTCTAGGGTTTTTCACCTAAAAGGAGAGAGGTAGGGCCAAAAATGCTAACTAGTTCATTCAAATTATGTTATGTGTAATGTTGTCTAAACTAAATGAAGTAAACTAAATACAATTGAGTGATTTAAATAAATGAATATGAATGAAAACTAAGATTTAAATTATGTCAGAAAACACACTATGATATGCAAACAATGAACTAAATGAAGAAATTATGCATAACAGAAAGAAATGAGGAGAAACAGAGTGCACCTGGGCAATGTTTGATGAATATGGAATGTTGTGGATGCTGACTAAAATCACTAAAATCTCACAGTGGGACTCATTCACCTAGGGTGGCGAATTAGTCCTCCTACTGGTGAAAAAGTGTCGAAAACTAATAACATGCAATTGCTATCAACTTACCAAACCCTTGATAATGAAAATCTAAAGTAATGTCAATGGATGCTCCAAAGTTCTTGAATATTGCTTGAATTGATGTTGTAAAATTCTTAAATGTTTGAAATGTTAGATGGAATGCTTGAATGAATGAGGAGATTGTAGGAGATGTAAAATGAGGTGAAAATCACATATTTATACAAATGTGTGCCTTAGTTAACCATTCATACCTCATCATAGGCCAACATCAAGTGTTTTTCAATAAAAACCTAAAAGGAAATTTTAAAAAAATTGAATTTGGAGCCAAGGGGGACTCATTCACCACCCATGGCAAATGGGTTCCACCTATGACCTGAAAATAAGTGTCAGGAATTAAGTTGTATTTAGTGTTGTTTGTTGGGTTTATATTCAAAATTACACTTAAATAAGACATATGAGGGCATAAAGAGACCAAATAAAGCATGAGAAAGGAATAAATAGTGAATATGTTCCTAGAAAAGCATGAAATCTTCTTACAAGACTTTAAAACACTTCAAAATAGGACTTGTTTAGTGATGAAAAGGTGATTTTTAGGTGAATTGCAATGTATAGAGTCTAGAAGAATGTAGAAATGTCTTACAAAACTTCACAACACCTTCATAAGATGTAATTATTTGAATTTTAGTACCTAAATATGCGTGTTCAAGCCATGTCACAACATAAAATCAGAGCAAAATATATCAAATACCAAATTGAGAAAGACCTAAAAGGCCATGAAAATGAAAAGGGGCCATTTTTCTATGGTACACACTAACATGGTTGTGTACAAGGGCATACAACTAAGAGGGGGGTGAATCAGTTGTCACAAAAATTAACCTTATTAAACTTATTCTCAAATCTAATAAATAAACATGAAAGCATAAATCATCACCACATTAGAAACACACATAACACCAAGATTTTTTTTACGTGGAAACCCTGTTAGGGGAAAAACCATGGTGGATGTTAGTCCACAAGCTTATACCTTGTTAAAAGTATAAAAAAAAAATGGGGAATGCACATGCATTTAGGCACATTGCCTAGAGCTCACTACTCAAATACAACAAGGCTTGCTACACAAAGGAAGACACATTATCTTATAGAAACATTCAGATTACATCCGCAAGATTTTGAACTAAGAAAATGGCATCTACTAATGCCTGATTATAGTTCTAGTTAAGCACATGAACACTTCTTCACACTCTTGTCACTCTTCCTCAGACTCTGCTTCTTCCTTTGAATTATTAGGACATTATTCTCACATCTCATTCACACCCTTCCTTCAAATGGTTAAAAAAATCACTTATATATATCTGCAACTAAGAATAATATGATCTCCATGTCGGCTTCAACTAAATAAAAAAATGAATACAAACTGTTGGCTCAAACCAATAAACAATTATTAATGTGAATCAAACAAATTCAACAAAAACATAGTAAGGACCCAAAAAAACATCTTCGAACATGAAACTCCTTCAAAAATTATGCCTCAAAGATCCACAACACACTACAATCACCCTATTGGTCATGAACATGAAAAACATGAACAGGGAAGAGAAAATCACCAATTGCAAGCACAATGATCAATGCAAATGTGCAACAAAGATAGAGCATGATCTAGAAACATCCACTAGCATCATGAATCACCACAGAAGTATTCACAACAATTCAACTAACTAGAATCACATCATCTTCTTTCAGGAACATCAACTAAAGCAACATAACAACTGTTAGAACACAGATACTCATAACTTGATCAAATCTTCATGCGGATCTCTGAAATTTAACATGGATAAAATAGATATACTCAAAAAAATCCCTTTAATCCACAACCTCTGCTCATCAATATACTGAGCTAGGAAATAGTATGTTGGCTAAACTGAACTTCACTGCATCACTGACAACCTGCAACTTATTTTATTACAATTTTCTCAATATCCTCAACATATATAGCCTCTAAGACATTAATTCCAATAGTGTTGACATCAATGACAACCACAATCAGCAACATCCAACAAATTCTACCTAAGTTTTCACTTAAGGAGGGGTGTTAGTGTATTTAAGTTTAACTTAGGGTAATTACTCTGGGTGGTTTTTCTCGGAGAGTAGTTTTCTCACCCGTTTGGTATTTTCATAGCTTTAAAAGCCTGTACCATTGTGTATTTTATGCATCTCATTTTTATTCTCTCTTTTGGTGAAATAGTTGTGCTTCTCTCTATCTCGTGAAGGTTTTTTGTTGCAAATGGTGATCTTGAGCTCCACCTACACATTGCATAACAAATTTTTATGCCCCTATCTATCTCAAAAGACCGATCAATATTGTGAAGTGGTGTTTCATTGTTACTAAAGTGTCTCTGCAAACTTGTGACCATTGAATTTTATTGAGAGTATATAATGTTGGTGTAATTAATTATTTAATTACACTTCGCATAAGTTTACTTGGGTAATATTTTAACTTCTAGGTTGAATAATTAAATAAATCATTTAATAATGGGGTAATTCCCCCTTCCTTGTTTGTAGGAGATAAGAATCCTTCTAGAAGATGAGTTGTTCTTCTAGAACTTATCTTTATCTTTTTATCATTTCCTAGATAGGGTTCACATGTTGTAACATGTAGTGTGATTTTAACAATTGGCAACATCTTACGCATTTTAGGTTTTCACTCATGCCTATATATTCAAGGCACTTTGTTCATTTGTAATCATCTCATATTCAATTTGGCATTGTTGCATCTTAATGATATCATGATTTTTTTTCCATTTCTCTCTTGTGGAAGTTATTTTTTCTTGCGGGTGATTTTGGGGTGTTTCAGGAGTTCACCTAAACTCCTTCATGGTATAAGAGCTTCAATGCTGCAGACTTCTTCCCAGATATAAGGAATCAATCTTGGCGTGAAAGTTTTGTTGGATGCAAGCAACCTTTTTATTAAAGCCATTTTTCAATTTTTACTTTTAGCTTCAAAATATTTCTGGGTTTTTTTTTTCTCTACTCATTGTGAACAGATTTTTCAGAAATCAAATCAGAAGTAAACTTTTTTAGCTAGAAAACCCGTTTTGTGCAGGCTAAATTCAAAATTTTTAAAAAATTCATAACTTTTGGCCATGGTGTCATATTTTCACAAATGAGATATCATCAAAAAGCTGGTTTCATCATCTTCACAGATTTGAAACCTAATTTTTCTAGTTTTTTCACTAGGTATCTAATTTTTTTGTCAGAATACAACCTTTGCTTTTTGGGTTATATTCTTGGGAAATCTTATGAAATAACTTGCACAATAGAAGAATATGATATGAAATATGCTGCAAATACTTGATAATAACTGAGAATAACAAGCCACTTCGAGGGGGAAAACCTCCAAATATCTCTAATGAGAACACACTTCAAAACTCGATGATGAAATAAGACTCACAACCTCCTATATATACCTATTTATTCCTAGGATATCACCTAGGTTGAATTAGACACACCTATACAAGTCTTAGGCCAACCTAAACAACTAAATAACAATATACTAATGATAATATGACTTAATAGAGAGTTAAGATAGCCACAAGAAAACTATTCATAACCCAATGTACACTAATATTAAGGGTGTAGCATGCCCCCCTTCTTTAAAGAAGCATTGTCCTCAACGCTAATCAAGTTTGGATTCTTTTGAATGAACTCCTTGTCCTCCCGTGTGGCATCTTCAATTGGTAAATTCTTCCATTGGATGAGATACTCAGTGAGATTTCTATTCCTCAACTTCTTTGTGTGTGTTTGACGAATGCACTTTGGTTCAAAAGTTATTCTTCCTTCTTCATTGAGCTCTGGTAGAGTTGTTTGAGTGGGAATATTATGCCCAATGACCTTCTTCAAATAGGAAACATGAAAAAGTGGATGTATCTTTGTTGTTGGTGGCAACTCTAGCTTGTAGGCAACACTACCGATCTTTTACATGATTTGGTATGGACCATAATACCTTGGAGACAACTTATTATTATTTTTTGTTGCTTTAGTGAGATTTTCTTATAAGGCTGCAATCTCAAGAAGACCCAATCCCCAACTTCAAAACTTCTTTCACTACGATGTTGGTCTGCCTGTTGTTTCATTCAATTTTGTGCCATAGCTAAATTCTCCTTGAGTCCTAAAAGTACTTGTTGTTGATGAAGCAAGTGGTGTTCTACTGCCTAAACTCTTGGTGACACATTTATTGATGATGCGATGGAAGGAGGATGATTTCCATAAAGTGCCAAAAATGGAGACATTTTTTGATGAGCTATGAAAAGAAGTGTTATACCACCATTCTGCAAGTGGTAGCCAATCTACCCATTGAGACTGTTTCTCTAAAGCGAAACAACGTAGATATCCTTCCAAACACTTATTAACAACCTCAATTTTCCCATCTAATTGAGGCTAGTATGAAGAGCTATGAGCCAATTGAGTACCCAAACATGAGAATAAATCTTTCCAAAAGTGACTTGTGAAGATAGGATCACGATCACTAACAATAGCCTTAGGTGTACCACATAGCTTTTGGATATTCTCCAAAAAATATTTTTCCACTGCACTTGTTGTAAAAGGATGTGATAATGCAATGAAATGTGCATATTTAGTGAGGCGATCAACTCCCACCATGATGACATTATGACCTTTAGATTTTGGAAGCCCTGTGATGAAGTCCATGGATACCTCTTCCCAATGCTAGCTAGGAATAGATAAGGGTTTCAAGAGACCCGGTGTCTTAATTGTCTCCCCTTTATTCCTTCGAAAAACCAAACATTCAGCCACAAATTTTTGAACATCACCTTTTAGCCGTTCCCAAAAAAAATCTTGCTTGACTCGATGATATGTCTTCAAAAATCCTAAATGACCACCCACTAGAGACTCATGCAACTCTATGAGAATCTTGTGTTTAAGAATGGAAATCTTGCAGAGATACAAATGCTCTTTATACTAAAGATTATCTCCCTTCCAACAAAAATTATCTAAACTACTAGGATCACTTTTTAATTGTTCGATGAGATTACTTGTCACAACATCATTTTTCCACTCTACTTTGGCTTCCTCCACCCAATTTTCTTGTAATATTGAAAAGGAACACAATAAGGGTTCATATTTCTAATCCTTCCTTGAAAGTGCATCTGCTACAATATTTTCTTTCCCTTTCTTATATACAATCTCAAAGTCATATCCTAACATCTTAGTGACCCATTTTTGTTGCTCTTCATAAGATAGTCTTTGTTCCAAAAAATATTTTAGGCTATCATGATCTATCTTAGCCTTGAAGTGTCTACCCAATAGATAAGGCCTCCATTATTTAACTGCATGGAGTATTGCTAGCATTTCCTTCTCATAAATAGGTTTTAGTTGATTCTTACCCTTTAATTGATGACTCTCAAAAGCAATTGGTCAACCTTCTTGCATGAGCATTGCTCCTATCCCATTTCTAGAAGCATCACATTCCATAATGAATTCCTTGGTGAATTCAGGAGTGGCAAGCACTGGAGTTGTACACATAGCCTCCTTCAATCTCTCAAATGCTATATTGGTAGACTCGTTCCAATGAAAAGAATCCTTCTTCAATAGAGTGGTGAGAGGTGCTGCTATATGACCATAATTCTTCACAAGTCTTCTATAGTACCCTGTCAACCCCAAGAAACCCCTCAGTTTCTTAATGGTTTTTGGAATAGGGTAGTCCATGATAGCCTTAATTTTTTTAGGGTCCACCTTTACTCCTTCATGTGAAACTATGTGTCCAAAATACTCCACCTCCGTAAGACCAAAAGAACACTTGGATGGCTTAGCATAGAGTTTATGATCTTCAAGTATTTGTAATGCTTGATCCACATGTTGCAAATTTTCTTCCCAAGTCTTGCTATAAATCAATATATCATCAAAGAATACTAACACAAAATTTCTCAAGAACTTCAAAATGGAATTCATCAAACTTTGGAATGTAGATGGTGCATTGGTAAGACTAAATGGCATCACCAAAAAATCATAATGACCCTCATGAGTCTGAAATTCTATCTTACAAATATCTTCCTCCTTAATCCGAATTTGGTGATAACCAGATCTAAGATCTAGCTTGGTAAAATACATAGCTCCATTCAATTCATCTAGAAAATCATCAATGACTGGAATAGGAAACTTATCTTTAATGGTGTACATGTTGAGCACTCTATAATCTAGAAACATGTGCCAAGTATCATCCTTCTTACATACCATCACCACAGGCGAGGAGTAAGCACTTTGGCTATGCCTGATATTTCTTGCCTCTAGCATCTCCTCAACAATTTTTTCTATCTCACTCTTTTGTATGTGTGGATACCTATAAGGCCTGATGTTCGGTGGTTGGCTCACTAGGACTAACTATATGGCATGATCATGATCCCTCTTAGGAGGAAGTCCTTTAGGAATATCTCCAAGAACAACTGAGTGATGATCAATTATAGCTTGCAAATCTAGATGAGTAGGAGCATTAGATTGAGAGACTTCTAATGAACATAGCTGGGCCACAAATCCATCCACTCCTTTCTTAAGAAAATTTTGTATTTGATGATAGCTTACCATTTGTGGGGATTTTTCCTTCAACCCCCTTAGCTCTACTAGCCTTCCTTCTAATTGAAATCCCATGAATAGTTCTTGGAAGTTCATCTCAATCGTTCCCAATGTAGTACAAGCCATTGTACTCCCAAAACAATATCTCTTGCACCCATGGATATCACATACATTGTGGTATCAAGTTGATAATCTCCCATGGAAAATTTAATGTTATGACACTTCCCTGAACAACTAATTGTGCCACCATTTGCAATCAAAACCTGAAACTATGGAGCTGTATATATAAAACAATTTAGACAAGTAGCTAGCTTTTTGATGATGAAATTATGAGTACTACCTGAGTCAATCAACACTATTACCTTCTGCTTCTTTAAGAACCCCACCACCTTGAGAGTTTGTAGAACGCTGAATCCTGAGAGTGCATGACAAGAAATTATTGGTTGAGAATCATGTGATTCCTCATTTGACTCCCTTTCATCCTCTAGTATGGGTTCCTCCTCTTCTTCCTCACTTGGACCTTCAATATAAAATAGTTTCTTTTCACTTCATTTATGTCCTCGACTGTATTTGCTATCACAATTTAAACACAACCCTTTTTCTCTTTTCTCGTCAATTTGTTGTGGAGTCAACTTAGTAGGTTGTGTTTAATATCCTTTCTCTCTTGTCACATTAGCCCCTTGCTTCTTAGGAATCAAATACTTCTCCTCTACCCTACGTGCTAAGATAAAAGACTTATTTATGGAGCTAGGGCTAAACATGCATACCTCATGTTGAATGTGATCCTTGAGACCACCCAAGAATAAATCATTCAAGTTTTCCTTCATAATTGTATCCACTCTTAAGGATAGATTTTGGAATTGCTGAATATAATCCTTAATTGATCCTATTTGTTGAAGTTTAGCCAGCTGGCTAAAGAATTTTTTTGTCACGCTATTGCTATATTGTGCTTGGAGTTCCTTCATAAAAATTGACCATGAGATGGTGAGCCCCTTTTTACTTTGATGAGTGCAAAGCCAATGATACCAAATGAATTAATCTGGTTCTAGATATAGGGAAGCCATCGTGACCTTTTTTCTAGTAGGATTTGGTGTACTTCAAACAAATTATCCATTTGGTTTATCCATGTTAGAGGATCCTTTCCATCGAACTTGTGCATATCCAGCTTTTGAAATAAATTCCTAGATCCCATAGGAGTACTAAATCTTGTGACAATGGTAGCTGACCTAGAATTTTCACCTTGGTTGCTTGAGAACTCCTTTCTTGGTTCAACCATGTAGGTGCTTAACATTTTTCATATGTCTAATATATCTCCTCTTAGGTCACACATATCCATCTTAATTGAGGAAATGTCTTCCTTGAACTTATTGATTTCCTCATTAGGAGTAATATCCTCTATTGTTACCCCCTCCTTATCAGGAGTCTTCCCCAAAGTGACAACATTCTTTTTTACCCTTGTTGCAAGCCCCGTCATGATGGAACCATTAATTTTGAAATAAATCAAATAAATTATACTTAAATTCTCTGAAATTTTTACTGTAACTTACTAGGGAAAAAATAACTTACAAGAAATAAGCATATTTTTCAGTGTGGAGAGTGATAATTGTGAAAAATGTAATTTTTCAATAAATTTCTTATTTCTACTCCAATTCCTCCAAATTTTTTACTGTAATCTTATTTGGTATGTATTCAAAAACTCAATAAAAATTAGACTCCAATTAGATAATATGTGCGAGATATAAAGATTCCAAAACAATTGTGTAGAAACCCTAATTCTGCAATAATTCGCTTAATTATGCTCCAATTCTTTTGAAATATGGAATATATCTTATTGAATATGTTCTTCAAAAACCCTTTAAAAATTAAAAAAAAATTCACCAAAATCGGAAAGATATGCTCTTCCCAAAATTGCCTCCAAAATTGAGAAAAAACTTGCCTATACGGTGCCAAGATCATGCTTTGATACCACTTGTTATGAAATAGCTTGCACAATAGAAGAATATGATATGAAATATGATGCAAATAATTGATAATAAATAAGAATAACAAGCCACTTAGAGGTGTAAAACCTCCAAATATCTCTAATGAGAACACACTTCACAACTTGATGATGAAATAAGACTCACAACCTCATATATATACCTAATTATGCCTAGGATATCACCTAGGCCGACTTAGACACACCTATATAAGTCTTAGGCCGACCTAAACAACTAAATAAAAATATAATAATGATAATATGACTTAATATAGAGTTAAGATAGCCACAAGCTGACTATTCATAACCCAATGTACACTAATATTAAGGGCATAGTAGGAAATGTGTAATCAGGATTATTTTTTGAGATCGAAGGGGAATATTTTTTGAATTTGAGAGTACATACTGATATTTTTCATGGATTCATAAAATATTTCACCCCTTACTCCATTCAATTACTTTGGTTGGAAAAAAATGGAGATTCTTTTGAAGCACAAAGGGTTGTACAAAGTGACCATGGGTACTGAAGTTGAACCTGCAGGTGTTACTAAAAATAGAAAGTGGTTTAATAGGTGTGATGAAGCTTTTGGTACTTTATGTCTGTCTATTTATCATGATCTTCTTTTTCATATTGAGTCTTGTAATTCTCCAAATTAGATCTAGACTACTTTAGAGTCTTTGTTTGGGAAGCATGATACTATGAGAGGATTCTAGTTGGAGAATGAGCTCATTAGCTTATATCCTAGGGATTTTGATAGCATCTAGGAGTTCTTCACAAAACTCAAGTCTCTTCGTTTACAGTTGAGACAGTGTTGTTTTCAAAAGCAGGACTCTCAGTTGATATTGTTCATTCTTTCTAAGCTTGGACCAGAATATTTATTTTTTGCCTCTACCTTTTATGCCACTTAGGATGCTCTTTGTAAGAGATTCACTATGCCATCTCTTGATGAATTTGCTTCATCTCTCACTCAAGAGAAAGCTAAGTTAGCTAGAATGGGAACGATGAAACCTTCTTCATCACAGGAACTCATTGCATCTCAGGAGCTAAGAGATCAAAAGGCTTCTTTAGGCAAAGGAAAGAAACAGAAACAAAAGGATTTCAAATCTCATGAGCAACAAAAGGAGTCCTTAGATTCATCCTCCTCTTCTAAGCGGAAATCATCTAAGGAGAAAGTTACATGTGCTTATTGCAAGAGGGAAGGACATGCAGAACATAGATGCTACAAGAAGGATATTGATGAGCTGAAATATCTTCTTCAGAAACATCAGATTGATTTTCCTTCTAGGATTTTCGCATCATCTTCCTCCCCTCCTCCTCCTTCTTTAGGGTAGCTTGACACATGCACGACTGGTTTGCATACCACATCATTTTTGAAGGGACATGCTCTTTGTGCTTATTCAATTCATGAATCAGGAAGATGGCTTCTAGATTCAGGAGCTTCTCATCATATGGCATGTTTGTAGTCTATTTTCACTTCCTTTGAGCCTTCTACTGTGTCTCCTATTTTGATGGGAAACAATACATACATGAGTGTTACAGGGAAGGGGTCTATTAGTTTTTGGGACAACATTTGTTAGGATGTCTTGTGTGTTCCTCATTTGACAAATAACCTTCTTTCCATATATTAGATCACACATGGAGGCAATGAGAGATTTGTGGAGTTTACACCTGATTCTGTTATCATCAGAGACTTGGAGAGTCGAACAATTATTGCTACTAGGGTGGTGGATCACCCATCTCAGTTGTATTCATTTGCAAATTTTTCTACTGATAGTGCTTTTGTTCCTATAGCTATTCCTCACACTTCTAGTGTGAATCATCATTCAGAGGAGACATTTTAAAGCAATAACACAAACCAAACAAAACAATGCAACCAATCACTACAAGATTACCCCCCCAAATCACTTAATCATGAAACCCCCCAAGAAATATTTGATTTGGCACTTTATGAGTAGTGCGTTTACAGTTGCCACTTGCCAAAAACAATGAAGTGGTTCTTGATCTTGGTACATGAAAATGCCCAAATAGGCCACATAATCAAGTACAATTTTTGGTACAAAATGAGATCAATCTGATCATACCACTGAGAAGTACAAAAAAAATCATGAACTTTCAAAAAAACTATACCCAAAAATGTTATTGTAGGAACAAGATATGAGCTCCCGAAGTTCCCAAAATGAGGACAAAGCAGCAACACTTGTGAGAATCTACACCTTTTGGAAACACCAAACACCAAAAAAAAAAATTGATTGCACCATTGTGCAGAGCACGAAAAATTAGCCCAAATCAAAAAAACATTCTAAAAAAAAGGAGCCAAAATGAGCAAGTTATGACCCTCTGAAGTTGAACTGCAAAATCAAAAAGTCAATTGGAGAGGGGGCCAATTTTTTTTTGAAAATTTTATGCTGATGTGGGGATGATGTCATCAATGTGCTCATTTAAATTTGACATCCATTTAGCTGTCGCTATCACTCCCCCTATCAAAATATTCCCAGAGAATTGAAATCCTCACAGTACCTATCAATGGTTGAATATTCTCAAGTTATCGGAATATGCTTCAAGGATATTCTTAGATACTGTCGGTGATAAGACTTGTCACTGATATAAAGAAGTTGCTAGATTTTTTGACTGTTGCCAGAATTTTGGTGAAGAGACCGCTGGTAATAGAAGATAGTAGGTGAATTTATATGGGACCACCAATTTTGAAGGGCTATGGGGGCCACGGCTATAGGCCACGTGGTGGGTGGGGGTCCACGCAGTACAACGTGGGCCACATATTTCTGTGGCAAGTACAATAGTACCTTATACTTGTCAAATAAAAAAATATTCAATTGAAATAATGATTTTTTTATAAAAAAATTCCAAAAATTTTCCAATCGAATAAAATAATTATTTTTAAAATGCGTACCTTGTCATAATGATGTGATCTGTGGGTCGTATGGCTCTCTGAGCAATTTTTTTTTGCCTCACTAGACAATTTGCTCCGAATTGGACGAATTGGCAGTCGATCTTAGGGTTTTTGGCCCTTCTAGACATGATGGTAGGGTTGGATTTGACCCAAAATGCTCCAAAATTGTAGCTACCTTCTAGATTTGGCAACCACACTTCAGCTTCAAGCCCTCATAGATTTGGCCTTGTAAGTCTTATTTGGACAAAAAAAAAGGCAAAATTGACTTTTTGAAACCTTCTAGACGCAATGGTGAGCTCAATTTTGCACCAACAAGCTCGAATTTGAACCTGCAATAAAGATCCAAAAATGGAACACCCCCAAATCTGGTATCTCTCTTTAGAAAAAGACTCTCCAATGGCATCCAACCCACTATGATACCATGTTAGAACTAAGATATAGCTCTGATACCATGTTAAAATTGGCTATGGCTGTCAAGATCTTGAGACCAAATGGAAAGCACAAAAAAGAGAGAATATAATATAACAAGAATAAATTGTATTCAATGTCAATGATATGAGATGATTGTTTTCAATGAGAGAGACCCCTTGGTTATATAGCCAAGGTGAGATACAAGATATCATAGGATTATGAAAAGTGTCTTAATCATATGACATGAGACAACTAATCACAACTACCTAGGTTCACATGTAGTAGTCAAAAGATAAGATAACAAATGAAAACTAATACCTTCTAGCAAGATTCCTTCCTAGGACCTAAGTAAACTTAACATGTGTAAATAAGTCGCCTAGTAATGAATTAACTAGGTACAAGACTTGTTAATTTTATGCTTTCCAATATCAAACTTTGTAAATGATATTAATTGAAGGCATGAATACAGAATCAAGTCTTTGTTGTTGATGGCTTGATTTATATTTTCAATAAATTGTTTCATTTATACACACTACATGACGACATTGTTCAATAAGAGTACATTATATTTCAATCAATGATAGTTTAATTTAAACATGCTACATGAAGGAAATGTTCAATAAGTGTAAGATATATTTTTAGTCAATGATGGTTCTATTAGTACACAATTCACAAAGACAATGATAAGGGAAACAAATTTCCCACTAAGATAAAGAAACAAAATTAATAGAATGTATAGTTTTAGTACTAGATAAATCTATTCTTATGATATCACATAGAAGTATATAAAAAATATGCATACTCTATTCTAAAAAATATTACTAAGTAAATATTTCTTATCATATGATATGTTGTAGATTGTAATATTAAATATAGAACAAGTGAAATATGCACACATCTATTTTATGCAAGATATATAGTATTTAATTGAGAATAAGTAAAGCTTAATATGTATACTTATAATAGGATAAAAATGATAAAATTTATAAAGTAATATGTATGTTGACCCTAAAAGTAGACATGAATAGACTTTTAAAAAATGAAGAAAAATTTGCATCTAAACAATCTCCAACCTATTGAAAATTATGTATATTTTATCATTAAAAATTCTTTTGCATTATATCCTATAAATTTGAATATTTATTTATTTTTAACTCAAACAATAAGCTATCATCAATTATGTCACTTAAGTAAATAATCTCTTTTAAAATAATTGGCAAGATTTTATGAGGAAGATCAACCCTGAAGAAATTTATACCCATTTCTATTATTGAGTTTCTAGACTAGTTATCATATCATGAATATAACTTAAGTGGTGTTTTCTAATGAGGAATTTATTCTCATTTTAATTATTGAGTTTTAAAATAAAATGTGAAATCCTAAACAAAAATTATTCCATTAACTTAAATGACATTCTCTCGTGAAAAAATTATATACCTATTTCTATTATTAAAATAATTGTCTAAGTATCAAATCATAAACAAAAATTATGGTATTGACTTAAACTAAATTCTCTCACAAATATTTAATACCCATATTCATGGAGAAATTATACCATTTTCATTATTCATATTTTATACTAGATATCAAATCTTGAATAAAAATAATGTTATTAAGTTAAATGGTGTTCTCTCATGTCACTAGCTCAAAATGGTCAAATATTTTACAATGTTCAAATGTTATTGTGATCATTTTAACCTCATGCCAACATGATCAATGCACAAAAGAATTATTCAAGCTAGCAAAGACAAATCAAGCTCCCTATGAAATTCTTGATCATATTAAGATAGGAAAACATGACAATAAAAGAACACAAAGAAAGCATACAAGCATGAAAAGCTATCTAAAATGGACCAAACCTCAATCCCATATGGGGATTAGTGCTCCTTTTATGTGAAAAGAGAGCCCTTTCCCAATTCCTTATCATGAACTTAAAAAATATGATGAAGATGCAAGATAATGAATTCATATGCATGTAGTGAGAATGCTAAGATTGTGGATGATTGTGGATGATTTTGGCTTCTATTTATAGGTTAAATGGTTGAACAATGGAGAAATGCGAAGAATGTGGGACTAGAGGAGATTCTATAAGATTGTGACACTTGTCATAAATTTGATGGGTGAAGTTGGAGCACATTTTTTAGAATGTGCATAGTTAATGAATGTGGTTGAGGATTTGAGAGGTGTAAGAGAGATTAATGCATTTGTAAGAGGCATTAAATGAATGTGGTTGAGATGTTCTAGAGTGAAATTATTTGGGAAAGAAATTCAAATAAATGGATTTAGTGAAGGAATATTCCCTTAGAATATGCCTTTGTGAGGGAAAATGAGATAATTAGTTAATTAAAAGAATTAATTTTCATGTGCAAGTGGGTTAGTTAATCAAGGGTTGCATTTGACCAAGGTTGAGTCAAAACAAGAGGATGGGTATTGATGATTAAGAGTTAATTAATCCAGAATTAATTAACTTGGAGGAATTAAGGGATTTGACATTTGATTTAAATGATTTGATTTATTAAACCAAATGAGAGAACTTTAGGATTTTGATTAAATAAATTGATTTATTTAATCAAACAAGATGAACATTAACGAGTTAATCTAATAGAATGCTTTATTGATTAATAGAAGAATTTTATGACAATTAATTAGAATTAGATGCACTATGGTAGTTAGGATTATTTGCATGTCTACATTTTTCCCCTCTTTGAAGCAGTGTACTAGTTGCATTTGTTCAAAGAATAAAACTATTGAGATCAAAATTCAAGAATTTCTTTTTTTTTTTGGATGCCCCACTATTATCTCAATGGAAAGAATTACAATAGTACATTTCCCCCTCGAGAGATCAAGCGAAAAGTTCAATTTTAGGGTCAATCTCACAACAAAGAGGTTCAAGATGGATGTATGGATGGTTAGACTAACAGATCTATAGGATAATGAAAATGAAAATGATATTAATTAAGATGATGAGAATAACAAATCTATATTATCCTATATGTCTTAAATGATAATGCAATGCAAAGTGAGATGAATGATGTGTCCTATTATGATGATATGTATGAGTATGTAGGATGGATGCATGTAATGATAGCATGTTATCATGAAAGAGGATAGAAGAATGAGAGGGGTCAACCCTTGATTTTGAGAAGATGCAGAAGTCCAACAAGTCTATGAGTCATCAAGAATTTATTAGTTACGATGATGAATGATGATTTGTTGTTTATCTAGGTATTGGGGATGTAAAGAGCATAACTTTCCTTATGTTTTATAACACACGTAGATACGATGCATCAAGGTATAAACAACCAAGATGGTGCTGTATCTAGTGAGATGACCTTTGAATTGACAAATAGATAGGATTATTTTTGTTCATAACTGAAATATGGAAACCTCACTAAGATGCATCTCATAAGTTTCAATCATCTAAGGCCAAAACATAGAAAGGCATAACCTATTAATGAAATAGTCAACAAGTTGTCCAAAATTTCCTCCATACACACCTACCAAAGCAAGTATTGCCAAGTTATATTACAAGATCATCCAGCAAGCACAACAAACAAAAGATAATGATCAATGACCCATTCCTTTCTCTCTAAATCATTTCTATTAGAAATCATCAAGAGTTCATTTGAATGAGTGCAATAAGATAAATAAAAAGAAAAGATAAAGAAAACAAACAAGCCAATGTTCTTCATACCTTTAGCCAATGGGATGTGTTTTGTTTAGGATAAGAATCCAAAGTGTTTTTCCAATAGATAGGGCCCATTGTAGGAAGGATGCATCCTAGGACATGTTAGTGAATGGTGGAAAGTTAATAGGTTTTAAAAGGCCGCTAATATAAGGTTGATTGGCATGTTTACTAAAACAATCAAGAGTTTGATTTTGCATTTAAAAGTTTGTTGTTTCGATTTTGATTTTGCATTTGAATTTTTCTTTTGCTAATTGTTGTGGTTGTTTATGTTTTTGTTACCAAAGGATGAGTGTGACGATTTGTTTATTATGGATGAGATTATCATGGGTGAAGTGAAATGAGATAGATGGTTTTTTTCAAATATTTGGATGTTTTTGATGTTTTTGAAATGTTATGTGGCTATTTTTTGGATTTTTAGGTTATTTAAATGTTTTTGTGTTTTTTTTCCTAGGGGCTGATCAAAGAGTAGCCTTGCCTATGTTTAAGCTCAAAGATGGCGTACCAATGTGTTTTTGACATTTTTTGACTTTTTATGAGTGTTTTTGGATGTTTTCATGATTTGGATGATTTGGATATGGATGTGCAATTATATTTGTGGTCTATTTGGGATCTTTTTGAAAACCAAGCTAAGGTTGATTGATCTTGTGGACACTGATTTTGGGTATCCACAGGTTCTTTAACTCTTCTAGGGTTTTTCACCTAAAAGGAGAGAAATGGACACAAAATGAAATGTGTGCATTCAAAATTAATGCAAGGATGGATACAATATACCTAAATAAAATGTTTAAATGCAATAAACTGAAAAAAAAAGATGACTATTAATGCTAAACGTAATATATGCAAAATGTTTGAAAACATAGTGATGTATGAAAAAACACCTAAGAATGCAAGTAAATGATAACGGAATTAAACAAGAATGAAGAGGTGCACCTAAAATCTAAAATCTAATGTAGAGAGGCTCTAGAATCTTGTAGAGTTGACTAGAAAAACTAACTGGGACACTTACACCAAGCTAGGTGACTTAGTCCAATTTTAGGGAAAATCTACCAGAATAGGAATCTACCAAATGGGTATCCAAAAATGTGGAAACCACTTTTTAGGACTAGTAGTAGGACTAATTCACCATAGATGGAAAATTAGTCCACCTGGGAATCTCGAGAAATTTGGGACAGGACTTTGTAGCTTTCAGTTTGCACTTCCTTTCCTAACAGATGTCTCATTCATATTTTGGAGAAAACAGGCTAAAAGATGTTTCCAAGCTTCAATTAGGGCTTTGTTGACTTTCATGACTTTTATGGATTGAAAAAAACCTTTTTAACACTAAACTCTGACAAATTTTCATATAAGACCTGCACAAACACATGCAAAGAGGGGGAACATGGGTAAGGGTAAGAGTATAGCAGTTTTCCTTGGTCAAACTCTGATTTGGTAAGCCCAAGTATACATTTTTTGGTGACACATTAAGCCCCCAATTTAGTGAGAGGATGAACTTGTTTCAAACTAACACTAAAGTAGTGCAACATGCACATCAGGAGGGATCCAAATGCATCGATCCTTGTTAAGATAAGAAAAAGAGAATCAAGAGGGATGATAAAGTCCCTAGGATCAAGATCCCATGGAAAACCAAACATAAGCACAAAGGAAAACACAAGAGAATGATGAAAAAGAATGAAAGATAGGAGAAAGGAAAGAAAGTTGGATCAAGCTTTGATCATTTGTCCATCCTATTGTGGATTAGATCTAGGCTATTTTTCTAGAAAAAGAAATGCATACTCACTCTGGGGTGACATAACTCATGGTTGTCCACTAGGTGAGAAGGCCCAATAGGATGAGAAACATACACTCATGGCTGGTATGCACTCACACACACATAGGTGGCTATGGGGAAAATTAATTCCTCAAAATGGGCTTCCCACTCAACCATACCAAAGTTATACCTCCTGATAACTTTAATAAGGCACCACAAAGGAAAATGTCATTTCGTGCTTCATGAGATAAGCAAGGCTTTGTATTCTTAGAACTCATGAAAAAATGTGATGGAACTACAGGCATGCAAGCTATGTTATGCAAGGTGGCCATATAACAAATGAAAAATGCAACATGCAAAAGATGTTCAAAGGAGTCTTGTTTAGTTCATGCGAGGTCTATAACTTAGGGAACATTGTGTCCAATGTCTCTAAGAGAGGACCAATGAAAGAATATAAAATTCACAACTTAGGGAATATAATGTGTTACATTAGGCCACTAAGAGGAATGTAATATGCTAAGATAGATCACGCTCATGAAGGACATCACACCCAATGTCATCCACAGTGCGAAAAATGCATTGCATAAAGTAATAAGGCTGCACTAAGAACCAAGAAAAAAGAAAAATGCAAATGAATAATGTGAATGTATTCCCCCACTTTAAAGGAATTGTTACACACTATTTTGGGAACAATTACTTTAAAGTAGCAATTGAAAAATACGAGAAGAAAGAACACATGAGAGCCAACTTGGAAAGCCCCTATGCCAAGTCATACATTTTAGAGGAAGGCTATGTCATGCAAGAAAATGGAAAAGAAAAGGGAAGGAGTTTCCCCCAAAATTAAAACACCAAATACATAAGGGATCTATGGATTTGAGGATACTATGTTCATTGTTGTAATGTTTTGTAAAGAGCTCAAAAATATTATCATTCCCTAAATACATAGAGCTAGAAGAATGACACAAAGAGAGCAAAAAAAAAGAAAAGGAAATATCTGTATGGGTCAACATGGAAGAGACATGGATGTCTCACCACTTTGCACTATCCCCAAAAGGAAAACATAAGAAAAAAGAAAAAAAAAGGTGAAACAAAAAGGAAAAGCTTTTGGGTCAACATGAAAGAGACATTACAGTCTTAATGCCTTGCTTCATCCCCAAAAGGAAAACACAACAAAAAGAAGAAGGCAAAGAAAAGGAAAGGGGGGGTCCTTTTGGGTCAACATGAAAGAGACATTGCAATCTCTATGCCTTGTGTCATCCCCAAAAGGTAAACACAAGAAAAAGAAAAGGGTAAAGAAAAGGAAAGGGGGGGGTTCCTTTTGGGTCAACATGAAAGAGACATTGTGGTCTCAATACCTTGTGTCATCCCCAAAAGGAAAACATAAGCAAAATAAAAATGCAAAGAAAAGGAAAGGTGGGGTCCTTGATGAGCTTAAAATACGCTCATAATTTGGATGTTATGATAAACTTTTAAATGCATTTACTTTTGTTATTTCATGGCTGTTTAAACTTTGTTGAAACCTTTTATTGGGATATCCTATAGCAAGATACTTTTATATTCCTGCAGCTCATTGTGTTGACTTGATTGCATTTATTGCCCTGTTGACTCCCTAAAATGACTGGTATATCGCATACAGTTTTTGAATGATGAAGTAGATTTAAAATGTGTGATTAATGAATAGATATCATGTATGTGCCATACACCTTTTCTTTCGCATCTGTTACCTTTTGTTTCGCAGATTGTTGAAGAATGATCGAGTCAAGCGCAACCGATCTCGGCCTTGCAGTAAAGTCCATTTCCTACACGACTTCAAGGAAGCTCCGACGAAGACTCTTTGACCGAAACCATGGGAAAGAATTTTAATGACAGTCAATTTAGAAAGAGTGGAGCACTAGATTCTCTCCGAATTGGGTTGAATGCATAAATTCATTATGAAGTTTGTTCGTTGATTCGGGGATATACTTTACTTCCACTTCTTTCTTTGATAGGGTTAGTTAGTTAGTTTCTCTCCTATTTTTAAATAAAGTTCTCCTCCTGTGCATGGAGCAGAGATGATAGTTAGAGTAAGATAGAAGCATAGTGATAACAGATATCATGTAAGAATCAATATGATAATGAAAGACATAATCTATTTGACCAGAGACAGAGTTTGTTGTTAGTCTCCATATCAACAAAATAATGTATATCATTCTATTTTCATGAATAAAGTTCAATGAAGTTCTGAGTTTAGCATCTGCGTAATCAGTAGATGCTTGTTAAGAGGGCCCACTTAGTAAGTATCTGTAGCTAGTTAGTTAGTTGTTCTTTTATGTTGATCTTCAGTTAGCTTTCATCTTTGAAGTTTTCATACAAACTCAGTCTTATATTGCTCCTGCAACATATAGAGTCCATCCCTGTGACTGTTCCTGTAGTACAAGGCCAGTTCACAGTTTGTGTTTCAGTCATAGTTGTTATGGTTTCTGCTTCAGTTAAATCATAGTTGAGTTAAAGAACTTTGCATTACCTTCCTATCGCTTAGATAGAATTTCTTTCTAGTATGTATTCCTGCTAAGATTTGATCGAAACTAGTTCCTAGTGCATATATTTTTCAATGCCATTTAAAGTATATGTCCCCTAGTTTGACAAGTAAATGAATGTCCACACAGAGATATTGGTCACTAGTCAGAATGTCCAATTCCCAGGAAAGGTTTTACTGTGATTTTCATATCCTTTTGTGGGCATGACCATTTTTTGGTGCCATTGTCGGGGATGGCGTCCAGCTAGGAATTTGTCAGAAGTCATTTTTAGCTCTAGTTTAGTTTGTTAGTAAAAAAATTTCAAAATATTTCAAGCCACTATTTATATCATATTGCATGCATAGAAGAAGAGATGCACTGGGAAGGTTCCTCCCTGAAAACCTGTTTGTTGAACTACCATTTGACCCAGCTGATAACAAACCTAAGGAAAATTCATTCGCCCTATTATTCCAGCAAGTAGACATAGCAAATAACCCACCTAATAATCCACCCCCTGCATTTGAGCTCCTTATTGTTCCCCAATGAGATACTGAAAATCTTAAAAACATTCCCTCTTCCTTGCTTCCAAAGTTTTATGGCCTGGTCAGAGAGGACCCAGAAACCTTTCTGTTTGAATTTGATGTTCTCTGCCGTAGTTATGACTACAATAGAGATGCTCATAAACTAAAGTTATTTCCTTCCACCTTGAAGGAGGGAGCTCTCAGATGGTTCATGAGTCTGGGAAGAGGTGTTGTAGATAGTTGGGCCACCATGTAGATGAAATTCTTTGAAAAGTATAAGGAATATTGTAAGAGTGCTAGCAAAGGTGATGACATATTCTGAATTCAGCAGAAGGAGTATGAAAATTTAGAAGATTATATTTCCAGATTTTTGTTTCCACTAAAGAGGAACTCAAACCATACTCTCAACGAGGACTCTCAGAAACTACTCTTTCTAAGAGGAATCAGTGATGCCTGTATCGATGCCCTATACCTGATGGGAGGAGGTGATATAACCCAACTGCCTTGGGATGATATAAAGAAAATATGTCTTAACTATTCTCGAGAAATAGTTAAAAAGGGTCGAGGTCATCATGCTACAGTGGGGAAGTCTTCCTCTGGTGGAGTTTCTCGGATGGAGATAATAAATTTGCTGTCTGACTTCAAACAGGACATCTTTAATAATATGGCTACACAACTGGACACCATGCAAGCTCAGAAGAAACATGAGGAAGCTGAGGTAGTTTTGGCTGAGTTCTGTCCATATTGCAGATAGAAGAAGCATGACTGCAGATGCAAGATGGTGGCTAATTTGGAAGCTAAACAACTACCTACTGATTTCAAGCCAGTAGAAGGTGATGATGATCAAGTGTTCTTTGTTTCGCAAAGGAGATCATGGGCCCAAAGATAAGGTATGCCTCAAGATCCTTTAACTTTTGGTAATCCTTATTCTAGCTATAATAACCAATGGCAACATGCATATGGACCACAACCACCCTGGAATCTACCTCAACCAAGTTGGCCTAATTATCAAAACCTGCAATGGCAATCCCCTCGAGGAGGTTGGTAGCAGCCACAAGGGCAATGGACCCCACCTTCAAGAAATTGGCAACAAAATCCTCAATGGAGAGGCCCTCAGCAATGGCAAAACCAGTCCTCTGGATTCCTGCAGCTTCCACAGCCACAACCACAAGCACTCATGCCACCTCCTGCAGCAAATATCCCAAATCCTGGACCTCCAAAACAAACGCCTCTGCCTGCCTAGCCACTGCCAAATCCTAATAATAGGCAACAACAGCAGCCACAGGAACCTGCGTATCTTGTCGAAGCCAACCAATATCAAGCTTATGCCTTAAACATTAATGACATCCATTTGAGGTCTTGAACTACTTTACCTGCTTCAAAACCACCTCTGATTACTGAAATACCAGATTCTCCCCTTGAAGAATCTACTGCACTTGTTGATCCTATTGAGCATATGCCTATACCTAATATGGTTTCTAAGGAGTCTGCTTTGTAAAGTTAAGACAAACCACCTTTTCCTTAGAGGTTACAAAGTACTAAATCTAAATCCATGGAAGAATCCACTTTTGACATTTTGGATCAGCTCAAGAATGTGCAGATTCAAATCCCTTTATTTCAGGCTATTAAAGATATTCCCATTTTTGGAAAAGCTATTAAAGAGGCTTGTTTGAAGAAGCCTGGATGAAAGAAAAAGGATCCTCAAACAATTCATGTCTTAGGGAAATTGGCTGATATAATGAAGGGAAATGTAGTTATTCCAAAGTATATTGACCCTGGAAGTCCTGTAGTGCAGATACATATAAATGGCCAAGTTGTAAAAAATGTTTTGATAGATTTAGGTGCTGCCATCAATGTCATGACAAAGCATACTATGGACTCCCTAAATATTTCAAACATTAGGTCTACACCCATAGTTCTGCAGCTTGCAGACAGCTCCATAGTTAAACCTGATGGGATAATAGAAGATGTAATTGTCACTCTTGAATCTTGGGAGTACCCTGCTGATTTCACAATATTATCAGTTAAGGAAACTTTAGGAGGGTATCCAGTTATCCTTGGTAGACCATGGTTAGCAACTGCTGATGATTTTATAGGATGTCGTTCTGGAGATATGACCATTTCTGATGGACAATCCACAAAGAAATTGGCTCTGTATCCGCCTGCTAGACCTCAACTAGATTTGTCCTAGCCTGTTTGGCCAGATGTGGGGGAAAAAGCTGAAGAATCCAATTCTTTGGCTCAATTAATGATGATTTAAAATGACCCATTCTCACAACTTCAGAGTGAGGATGCCTTGCTATTTCAAATTCTACAGTACAACTCTGATATGGGTAGTTCATCTGATCCAAATGGTATTCATTTACAATGTTTCCTGCAGCAACCAGGTTCTGAAAGTTCACTACCTAAACTTCCAGTGATTTTTCATAATTTTCTTCCACAAGAGGTACAAACATCACCTGTGGATTCTATGAGTAGTCTAACTAAGTAGATAGAATTGTCTCCAGGTCATTGTTTGAATATCAATAGCAAATTGTCACAACCTCAAGAGGTTGACTTATTAAGAATGCTACAAGATCAGCATAATGCTTTTGCATGGGAATATGGGGACATACAAAGAATAGATCCTTGAGTTTGTACTCATAGGATATATATCAAAGAAGATTGTTCACCAGTTAGGCAACCTCAAAGAAGAGTAAATCCAACACTTAGAAAAATAGTTAAAAGTGAGCTTCAAAAGTTGCTTGATGCTAGTTTTATTTATCCAATCTCTGACAGTCAATGGGTTTCTCCATTATTCATTGTCCCCAAGAAAGGTGAAAAATGAAGAGTGTGTGTAGATTACAGAGAGTTGAACAATGCCACTTAAAAATATCACTTTCCATTACCTTTTGTAGACCAGGTGTTAGATTCACTGTCTGGCAAAAGATATTTTTCCTTTTGGATGGTTACAGTGGGTACAATCAGATAAAAATTGCCCCTGAAGATCAAGATAAGACCACTTTTACCTGTCCATGGGGAAAATTTGCTTATTCGGTCTTGTCTTTTGGTCTATGCAATGCACCAACAACATTTCAGAGAGCAATAATTAGTATCTTTGCTGATATATCTCATGACTGTATAGAGATTTATATGGATGATTTCACTACCTATGGAATCACATTTGAAGAAGAACTGGTGAATTTAGAAAAGGTATTGAAAAGGTACAGAGAGCAAAATTTGTCTCTAAATAGTGAGAAGTGCTTTCTACTGATGGAAGAAGGTATTGTTCTAGGTCATCATGTTTCAAAGAATGGAATTCAGGTTGACTCTGCTAAAATTGAAGTAATTCAGAATTTACAAACTCCTACAAAACAAAAAGATGTCAGAAGTTTCCTTGGCCATGCAGGGTATTATAGAAGGTTTATAAAAGACTTCAGTAAAATTGCTAGCCCACTTTATGCCTTGTTAATAAAGGATTCCCAATTCGAGTGGACAGAAGCCTGCGAAAAATATTTCCTACAACTAAAGGACTTGCTTACTAAAGCCCCCGTTCTTCAAGGCCCAAAATAGAATTTTCCTTTTCACATACATGCTGATGCTTCTAATTTTGGCATAAGAGCAGTTTTGAGTCAAAAATAAAATTCAATTGAGCATGCTATTTACTTCATCAGCAAGAACCTTCAAGGTCCTGAGCTCAACTATACTATCACAGAAAAGGAATTACTTGCCATAGTGTATGCTTTGAATAAATTTAGGAATTATGTAACAGGTTATAAAATATTCGTCCATATTGACCATGCAGCAATCAAGTATCTGATGAACAAACCTGCTATCTCTAGTAGGTTGGCACGATGGCTCCTGTTACTACAAGAATTTTCAATATTATAATTATTGACAAACCAAGAAGAGCTAATGTTGTAGCTGACTTTTTATCAAGACTGCAATTAACTGTACCTATTGAACATAAGGTCATTGATGATAGGTTCTCGAATGAACACTTGTTTTCCATTGCTGCACATACACCATGGTATGCAGACATTGCTAATTATCTAGTAGCAAATAGAATACCAGCTCACTTTTCCCCAAAACAAAAGAAGTTGTTAATAGAGAAAAGTTTTAATTTTTCATGGATTGCAAATTGTCTGTTTTATACTGGACCCGATCAAGTAATGCGAAGATGTGTAAGAGAAGATGAGACTTATGATATCTTGCATGCTTGCCATGATGAACCATGTGGGGGACATTTTGCAGCAAAAAGAACATCAATGAAGATTCTTACAACAGGATACTATTGGCCAACATTACATAAGGATTTTGTGGCCTATACAAGGAAATGTGACAGTTGCCAGCATATGGGAAGACTAACTAAGTCAGATGAAGTGCCACTATATCCACAGGTCATAGTCACCCATTTTGATAAATAGGGGATGGATTTTGTAAGACCAATTGATCCACCATCCAATGGCAAGTCATACATTCTAGTTTGCATGGACTATGTCATAAAATGGGTCGAGGTAAAAGCTATGACTCATGCTCAGGATAAAAAAGTTGCTGAATTTCTGTATGAACAAATTTTCACTCGATTTGGAGTTCCCAGAGAGATTGTAACTGATCAGAGACCTCAGTTCATATCGAATTTGATCACTGCCCTAATGAATGACTATAAAATCAAACATAGGAAGTCCAGCCCCTATCATCCTCAAGCCAATGGTCAGGCGAAGGTAACAAACAGAGAAATTGAGGCGATCCTCACAAAGATAGTGCAGATCCATAAGAAAGACTGGAGCAATAGACTTCCTGAAGCAGTTTGGGCCTACAAAACTACATGGAAGACAACAACTAGGTTTACACCTTTTGAGCTACTTTATGGGAAAATAGACATGTTACCCATAGAATTTGAGCATAAAACTTTGACGACAGCTCTTGAACTCAATATAGATATATCTGAAGCACAGAAGGACCATCTTCTACAGCTAAATGCTTTGGATGAAATGAGAAAAGCTTCCCTACAACATATAGAAGCAATCCAACAGCAAAGGAAGAAATGGCATGATCAACACATCAAAACCAAAAAAAATTCTGCTAGTGATTGGGCTCTGTTATATGATTCTAGATATTACGAAAACCAGGGTAAGCTCACAACATGCTGGTTTGGCCTGTATGAAGTTGAAAATGTGTTCGACAATGGAGCTGTACAGCTAGTGACAATTGATCCAGTCCGTTTCAAATTGTTAGTTAATGGCCATCGACTTCGGTTATACCATAAACCAGTCTCAAAGGAAGAATTCATGCAGCAGTTCATTTAGGTTCCTCCCGCTACTCTTCCTGTAGCTGAAGGCTTTAGCCTTTCTCCTGCAAATTCACCGTAATTTTGAAAATGCATGCTCCTAATAAAGGTTTTTTTTTTAAAAAGGAAACCCCTTTTCTCCATTTTCATTTATCGCCCCCACCTCATTTCTCTATCTTCTATCCATCCATCTCGTCCATTTATTCCATCCATTCATCTCATCCACCCACGTCACCCATCCACTTCATCCATCCACATCGCCCTTAATTAAGCTGTCATTCCCAACTGTCAACTCATGCAGCCGTCGTCATCTTTCTTCACACGTACGTGCAATTATCAAAGGTACGCCATATCTTTTATTATCCCATATTTGATTTATTTTATTTTATTAATTTACTATTATGCATGTACTAGTCATTATTACCCGAATCTCTACCTGTTTTTTAGTACATGTGAGGAAACATGTCATACTTTCAGTAGGGGGCAGGGTAATCCACCTTTTAAAACCTGTCTTTTCACCGCTACCATAACTGCAAAATAATCTTTCTTTAATACTTTTCTAGTACTTTCCAAATATGATCGCATGTCCTTCTTTATTGCATATTTTTCTTGTAAACTACGATTAAGACTGCTTGTTTAAAAAGTTTATTTTTGGAAAAAAGAAAGAAATGTGATGACACGACAGAAGAAAAACCAGAGCAGAAAGGGAAATAGAGAATTTGAATCTTTAGTAAGAAATTCAGTTCAGCCAAGAAAAACTGCAAATATGGGTGGTCAGTTGGTGCGACATGAGCCTGTAGCTCATGAATTGTTATTGCAAAATCTGCAAACAGTCCATGTATTCAGCCTCTATGGATGGTTAAATTATTTCTTGAGATTACATAATTTTGATGAGGAGGCTGCTGGAGAATTTTTGAGAACCCTTTCTGAAGGGGAAGCCACTGTATGGGGTCTAACAGTTGTTGCAAGTGAGGACAAAATTGCTGAAGTAACCGGGCTTCTAGCCATTGGAGAAAACTTTTCTTCAGACGCTGCAGCTACTAGGGCTAAATTTTCAATGCCCATTGATGGACCTTTAGAAGTCTCCAAGTAGGGATGCAAGCACGTATCGTTGCCTCCTCCTTATTTAGAGTATGCCACTTATATAATCAGGTATTTAACCTGTGAAGGCCGTTTCTCCTACCTGCATTCTCATCATTTTAAATTATTAAGCCATATGAGGCATGGGTTAGTTGTAAACGTTCTGAATTTTTTGTTAAAATTTTTAGAACAAAGTGCCCATGGAACTCAATAGGGGAAAGACAATTATGTCGCACATCATGGCCTTATTAAATTACTGATTGAGCGCTCTTTGAGGGATGTCTCATCTCTCTCCTGGCAACAATTTGTTGCCCAAAAGAGTTTGCAAATTTTACAACCCCCTAGGGTACTTACCCCACGACCTCAGAGAAAGAAGAAAGAAATTGCATCTATTAGTAGAACAGGGCAGGGGTCATCTACTCCTATAGCACCTGGTCCTACAGCTTTCACACCTGAATCCTCTGCTAGGGTACAAACTAGGTCTGCCACTAGGAGGGAGAAAGGAAAAACAAAGGCAGAAGGGTCCCCAGAATCTGACCCTCGTTCTCAGAAAAGGAAATGCTCCTCTCCTACAACACCTTCCCCTGCAGCCATTTCTCCTACAGCAACACCTATTGCTATTACTAGTTCACCATCATCCTCTAGTAGGGTAGAGCCCTCTGAACAAACAAGAAAGAAGAAAGCTACTAGAACACCTCCTACAGCCGCATTAGTGCCAAGAAGGGTTTCCACAAGGAAACAATCTAAGACCTCCCCTACTTCACCACAACCAGAGGTTATTGTGATTTTAGAAGGGTCTGTTGAGTCTAAATTTAATGTTTCTTAGAATGTGTCTAAAAATATTGCACAAAGTTCATTTGTTCCTGAAGAGGAACAAGTTGAGACAAGAGAAACAGGGTATAATGAGAAAGGGTTACCAAATATTGATGATTTGGCTATTGCTGCTATGCAATTCTCAGAGGAAGCACAGTCTTCTCCTCTGCAGCAACAAGAAGAATTTATCTTGCAGCAAGAGCAAGAACAGATTGAACAATTGAATGTGCCTAGTGAAATTATATTTCACCTTGCAGCCTGTAAAGCCATTGTTGTGTATAAGAGGATGTTTTTAATTGAGTTTCTGGAATATGTTAAAGCTAATTAGGAAATAGTTACATTGCAAACCCTGACTTTCTAACATATAGCCCAGACTGACATGCAACAAAGTCTATGGGAAGTAGAAAAGAGGAAATTAAAAAAGAAAATTGAAAGTCAGAAGCAGGAAATTGCTGAGTTGAAAGCAAAAATGGACGAAATGTTAAAAGTAACTGGTCAGATTATGGAATGTAGACCACCACCCAGAGTTTATGCTCTATGCCTTAAAGAACAATTTTTATGGTTTCAATTGATGAGAATTTCTAGAAACCAAGATCCTATAATTTATACTGCCAAAGAATTTTATGAAGCATACCAGGCAGCCCCTAACTGGTTAAGGAATTCTCTATGTGAATTCTATTTGCATAGCTTTTTAATACCATTTGAAACAGAATGGAATCCTCTGCTATATATTGGTGACATTCATCTGAGAGCATTTATGTCATGGGCAGCAAATGAGACAAATTATGCCAGGCAGTGGAAAACATATGAGGAAGCCGAGAAAACAGAGCCTATTCCATTACGCTCTCAAAGTTTAAACCCCCATGCAATGTTGAAAGATTGGTTTGCTCTGACATATGGCATTAATAATATTCCAGCTAGAGAGAAAATATTTGATATCAAGAAATAGGTATATGATGAATTTTAGGCACAACAATATTCATTTTGGAGACTAGCATATACCAAAGGTGAGAAAAGATGGGAAAGATTAACTGTTGGTCTAAGAAAATTTGAACCACACAGTCCCCTAAATTTCGCAGCAGCTCTTAAACAATCAAGCAAATATATACAGTTGGGACTTCAAACGAGATTTGAACTATGGTTGCCATTGACATTCAGACCTCCTGTGTTAATGTGGCCCCTTTATCCTTATCAGGCTACCAATCTTCATGATGATTTAGAAGACCAAAGGTATGAAAGGTTCTGGGATTTTAGAGGATTTTATTACAAGTTTGGAACTCCATTTCAGAGTCACACAGCAACCACTGACTTCAGAGAAACCACTAGGAAAGTTAATGCTGGAGGACTAGCATTAGGCAAAGTAGGGGGCAGTGATGAGCTTAAAATAGGCTCATAATTTGGATGTTATGATAAACTTTTAAATGTCTTTACTTTTGTTATTTCATGGCTGTTTAAACTTTGTTGAAACCTTTTATTGGGATATCCTGTAGCAAGATACTTTTATATTCCTGCAGCTCATTGTGTTGACTTGATTTCATTTATTGCCCTGTTGACTCCCTAAAATGACTGGTATATTGCATATAGTTTTTGAATGATGAAGTAGATTTAAAATGTGTGATTAATGAATAGATATCATGTATGTGCCATATGCCTTTTCTTTCACATATGTTACCTTTTGTTTCGTAGATTGTTGAAGAATGATCGAGTCAAGCGTAGCCGATCTCGGCCTTGCAGTAAAGTCCATTTCCTTCACGACTTCGAGGAAGCTCCAACGAAGACTCTTTGACCGAAACCATGGGAAAGAATTTTAATGACAGTCAATCTGGAAAGAGTGGATGGCTAGATTCTCTCTGAATTGGGTTGAACGCATAAATTCATTATGAAATTTGTTCCTTGATTCGGGGATATACTTTACTTCCACGTCTTTCTTTGATAGGGTTAGTTAGTTAGTTGCTCTCCTATTTTTAAATAAAGTTCTCCTCCTACGCGTGGAGAAGAGATGATAGTTAGAGTAAGATAGAAGTATAGTGATAACAGATATCATGTAAGAATCAATATGATAATGAAAGACATAATCTATTTGACCAGAGACAGAGTTTGTTGTTAGTCTCCATATCAACAAAATAATGTATATCATTTTGTTTTCATGAATAAAGTTCAATGAAGTTCTGAGTTTAGCATCTGTGTAATCAGTAGATGCTTGCTAAGGGGGCCCACTTAGTAAGTATCTATAGCTAGTTAGTTAGTTGTTCTTTTCTGTTGATCTTCAGTTAGCTTTCATCTTTGAAGTTTTCATACAAACTCAGTCTTATATTGCTCCTACAGCATAGAGAGTCCATCCCTGTGACTATTCCTGCAGCATAAGGCCAGTTCACAGTTTGTGTTTCAGTCATAGTTGTTATGGTTTCTGCTTCAGTTAAATCATAGTTGAGTTAAAGAACTTTGCATTACTTTCCTGTCGCTTAGATAAAATTTCTTTCCAGTATGTATTCCTGCTAAGATTTTATCGAAACTAGTTCCTAGTGCATATATTTTGCCACGCCATTTAAAGTATATGTCCCCTGGTTTGACAAGTAAATGAATGTCCACACAGAGATATTGGTCACCTATCGGAATGTCTAATTCCCAGGAAAGGTTTTACTGTGATTTTCATATCATTTTGTGGGTGTGACCAATCCTTTCGGGTCAACATGAAAGAGACGCTACAGTCTCTATGCCTTGCATCATCCCAAAAAGGAAAACACAAGAAAAATAAAAAGGAAAAGAAAATAAAAGCGGGGGTCCTTTTGGTTCAACATGAAAGAGACATTGTGGTATCTATTCCTTGCATAATCCCCAAAAGGAAAACACAAGAAAAAGGGGGGTCCTTTTGGGTCAACATGAAAGAGACATTGTGGTTTCTATGCCTTGCATCATCCCCAAAAGGAAAAGGAAAAAGATAAAATGCAAAGGTGAAAACAATGTACAACATATATAAGAATGAGGGAACAAATAGAAGAATGTCACAAAGATAGGAGAACATCAAATGTCACATCATGGGGAACATGATAAATGCATGCAAACACAAAAGAAAAAGAAAATTAAAAA
Source organism: Sequoia sempervirens (assembly GCA_007258455.2). Classification (NCBI taxonomy): domain Eukaryota; kingdom Viridiplantae; phylum Streptophyta; class Pinopsida; order Cupressales; family Cupressaceae; genus Sequoia; species Sequoia sempervirens. The sequence goes on from VDFB02353493.1 coordinate 53,443,033, forward strand.
TACTAGTAAGGAAGATGCAAGTCAACCATTGAGTAGGTCATCCACCTCCCAATCTAAATCATTAGAAGTGGAAGGTGAATAACACAACTAAGGGACAATGAAAAATGCATTACTAGGACAAGGATAGCAACTTCTTGCCCCAAATGAGTGCAAGACAAGAATGAGTTGAGATAGGTTATGGGAAAGGTCATGTAATAGTGATAAGAGAATGTTATACAACTATTACATGATAAGGTGTTGAAGGATGATTTATGGATTTAGTAGATAGAAATTATCACCATCAAAATGATACTTGCTCAATATTTCTTTCAATTGGGAACACTCATCACTACGATTTCCAAGAACATGATGATATGCACAATGCAGAATGTTAGAATCTTTAGGATATATTACCAACCTATTCATAGGTGGTAATAATATGAGTCCTTTTTTTAGGATGATTTTCAATTTCCTTTCACATTTAGGTGGTGGATGGAGAGGAAACTTGAGTTTTTGTAACTTGTAAGGCCTCTTGTGTTCACTAGATTCACCCTTTTATCAAATAGGAGGAGGAGGAGGAACCAAAGTGATCATATCATCCTTGTTGTTGTTATCATGTAAGGGTTGTTCATGTCAAAGGAGGACATTGAGATCGGGAGAGGAATCAAAGATCACCATGCTATCATCATAAAGTTTCCAATATTTTAAAGGAGGCTTGCTATAATGAGGAGGATCTTGATATCTTAACCCTGTTGTGTTTTCATGTTTTGGAGTTTGTTCTAAAAGTTGATGAATGTCATCTTCAGTTGTTTTGCAACATCCTCATTTTCTTAAGATGGTGAAACCTTTTCCATAAGTTTCTTCAAGGTTGATTGGTGTGTTTGTAACTTGGTTATCATAGAATGGTTGAGGAGTTACTTGATTAGAGGAACTAGGTCCACCTGTTGGAGGGAACTTAGGTCCTTGATTTGTTTCAGGATGTAAGTAACCAAACATATCAAGAGGTGAGACTGTAGGAAGGTCTTGGTGTTTCATGGATGGATAAAAGGATGCATTAGCTTCAAGGTTGTCAAGGAATTCATTTAGAAACTTATTCATGCTATCATCATCTTCTCCAATGATTTCAACAACACAAGGAGGACATTCATGAGTATTTTAAGGTCATTAGTATCAATTCCAAAGGAACAATTTGACATGTCCATTAAAGCTTTCATTTTTCATTTCCCTTCCTGATAGTTGTCCAGTTCAAATTCTACAAAAAATGGGTTGAAAGAGGTCTCCAAGCTTCAATTAGGGCTTGGTTGACTTTGACAGATTGAAAAACACCCTTTTAATAGATCTGATTGATGTATTGATGATGATAACCTTTTTGAGGATACAACAATGCAAGGATAGTGTTAAGCAACACAAGGATTGGGAAGGATATCCCAAGATGATGAGGGATTGATTGTATTTGATTAATCGATTAATGATGATAACATTGTTGATGATACACAACAATGGAAGCATAGTGTTAAGAAACATGAGGACTAGGAAGGATATCTTGAGATGATGATGGATTGATTAGATGTGATTGATCAAGATATTGAAGCTTAGTTTGGAAAAAAAAAAAATTGGATGATTTGATTTTATGTTGAAGCATATGTTAGATGCGACTGATATTGATTGTTTGGATTGATGTTCGATGAAAGATAAAGCTTGATAAGGAACATCTTCTTGTCAAAATATGTCATGGGTTTCGGATTTTGATTTTTTGGCTCACAAATACTTTGACCAATTTAATTTCACATTTTCCAATGTTTGGATCACCACAGAAGTTGGAAGATATAGATCAAAATTTATTCCCAAAGCAAGATGTAAATATGTTTCCCCAGTGTCTAGCAATGTATGGAATGCCATCGGTGGATGGTTGGATAGATGTATGGATGGATGGATAAGGTAAGCATGCAAAGGATGCCAACAATTATCTTGTGATAAGATAAGGTGTTCGAACAGAGGATTCTCATTTGGATAATGCTTCATGGCTCCAATAATGTTGGATAGGATAGGATTAATGAAAATGACCCATGTCAAGATGTTTATCATAAGCACATGTAAAGTGTATACCAAAATTTATCAAGATCAAGATAATTTGGAAGGTGGATGTAGATGGATGAAAATGGATTGGATAAATGGTTCATGGATGAATGGATTTATTATGGATGAGATGGATGGAATGCTAGATTTATTATGGATGGGATAAGATTCTTTCACCTAGGTAAACTAGTGCACACAGATGCTCGATTCTACACATGATGCATGTTTGTCAAGTTTTCATCATGGTACTTGTCCAAAGTTCCACCATAGTGGTTTTCACTAGAGGATGATTTCTATCTTTACTATTTTCATGATTTTTTGATGTTTTTGGTTTTTTTTGAGATACTTTAAGCTCATGCTCAACCACCATACAATTTCAATGTAGAATCTTCTATCACAATGTGTCATCGATATCCTGCTTAAATAGGTTGCTTTGCCAAGATACGTGCACTTGAATGCAACTTTTGAGATTCTTGATGTACTTTGTTGATACCAGAGTTAACTCTGTCTTTATGTATACATCACAATAAAGTTCCTTCTAGATTCTTATGATGAAGGGTTGTTTCCAATACATAGTTAATTTGAGAATTGGATATCATGTGTGGAGGCGTGGATGGAGTGTGTTTAGGAATAAAAGATGGATTGGTTGATAGTTTGGAACCTTTGACTCTTCAAACTTGGGAAGATGAAAAATGATGGGTGGCTATGGAAGTGTGCATGGAATTAGGACCAACTACTTGATATACTTTTTATTTCACTTGGGAAGCTTTTTATTTCCTTTGTGGAAATTTTTTATGGATGCTTTTCCTTTTTTATTGTTCCCCATAGTTTCTTTGACTGATGGAGTTTGATAGGGATAATATTTCTTTATAATTTTTGGTATCCATGTGTATTTGATTTGTCCATTATCCCTCTCAACTTCTTTTTCTTTGATAACATTCTTTGTGCTTTGATTTAAATCTTTCTTTTCATTTTGGTCCCAATATATGGACGGGGTGAGGGGTGGATGAGGATTCATGGCATGGATATTTGTAGTATTGGTATTGCTTTCATCATAAGGATTCTTTGTGCTCCCTACATTGACCTTTGGTTGAGATAAAGTTGCCCCTCATATTGTGGAAGTAGTACCTTCATGCTTTTATTTTGCTTCTTTTTATATGTCATTTTTAGCAAGTATTCTCTGATAAATGACCACTACAGATGATGTTATTTCAATTTGCTACTCTATTGTCTCTGGAATATCCTATTTTGTTTGACCTATTTCCTTGAGTGGATAATATTGGATATCTTCATACATGATTTCCTCAATCTAAATTTGGGATATATTTGATCCCCAATGTTGACAACTCAGTTTGACTATAGGAATCAATAACCTATTATTTTTTTGTAATAATGTTAGGAGTAAAGGAATCATGTTTTGAATGAAGACCGTCTATGTTTCCATCCAAAGAAAGCATATTATGAGTAGATGGAGGAGTATGTGGTATATGGATGTGATCATAATTTTCAACATCTTGTATAGATTAGAGAGTGTCCATTAGATCATTGTCGTATCTTGGAGACATGAATTTTTGATCTTGAATGATTTTAAAATTTCTTTCGACATACTTTGGATCAAGTTCTTGACATGGTTCCATTTCAAAGGATGGATTTCTTACAAATGGTTCTTGGATATCATCATTAGGCATGAGAAGTGGCTCAATATCCTCTTGATCTTTAAGTGAATTTGGATCAAGTGTTGAGTTAAAGATTTCTTCAATATCTATAACCATGAGGTCAAAGGATGTCAATATGTCTTGGAAAGGACCATTTCTAGACTTTGGTGAAAGATGTCAATCATGCTTTTGAATAAATTCTTGAGATATGTCCTATAACTCATTAGGTGATGTAGAGACATTTTCAACATGATCATTGGTGGATGGTGTAGACACGTGAAATTAGCATTATCCACTTAGGTCATATTCATCCGCTCATTAAATAAATCAAACGCAGCAAATCCATTCACCTAGGTAAATCAGGACTATTAAATAAATCAACTTTTCTCACATCAACCTTTTAATTAAATAAAAAAGAATTTATTTAATTAAATCCCCAAATGCATATTCCATCCCTCTTTGATTTAAATAAATCCAAATATTTGAGTCAAATTGGTCAAAATCATTCTAAACACCATTAAGCTAATCTAATCCTGATTAAACTAACCTAACCACCTATCACATCCTCTAGATAATCCCACTTGCACAAATAAATCAATTTATTGATTTATCAAAATCTTTATTTACTTTCAACTTGGCATAAAGGGAGAATATTCTCCAAGTTTGAATCTCCCCCCAATTTGGCATGTACACCCAACAAAGCATTTATGAGGCCTTACATGTCTCTTACATGTCCCTTGGCAAAGTCAAACTCAGCATTTACTCACAAATTCAAATTTGAAATCTCCCTCTCTTGGGCACATTTCCCAAATCTTGCACATCCCTCAGCCTATCACAACTTGACAAGTGGCCTCTTTTCATTGGCCTATTTTTAGTCCCACATTGGTCCCTTTTCAACACTCTTAGCATTTGAAAATCTACAAATAGAGATCATCATCCTTGATCAAATCCTCCACAATCTCCACATCTTGCTCCACAATCATTCATGCAAAGTCACTCTCTTCAGGAGAACTTATTTTTCCCACCATCACTCCATCTTCATAGCATCTTAACATCTAGCTTATCTATCAAGGGTTGGGAAAGGGCTATTTTCCACAATAGCACCAATCCACTATGGAATAGATTATTCATTATGCTCATTAGGATTTAAATTAGTTTGTTTTATTGTTATATTTGTAGAGCATAAGGAATTATTTGATAAAAAATGCCATTTTGTTTGCTTTCTTTTTTAACTAACTTCATGCTGATATACATGAAATAGGATAAAATTTTGCATATTTCTGGTGTTACATTTGGCACCCACCATGGTATTTTTTCATGCATTAGGAAAAAAATATGAAGTCTCTTCTTCATCTTTTTACGTGCATTTTACTATTTGTAGGGCCTAACAAGTTATGTACATTTTACTATTTGTAGCTGGAAGACCACAAATTTATAACTAGTTTATTGGAATTTTTAACTGGTTTAAAGCCTTTTTGAACTATGTGATGGTTAAAAAATTGGTTTATTGGGGTTTTTATTGACAAATCCTTTGAAGAATATTAAATATATGCTAGAATTTAATGTCATGCCAATAGGCAACAAAATAGGATAGATGTTGATTAATAGATGAGAACTACTTTTGAATGCAAATCTGGGCGTGATTTTTCACAGCTAGCAGCCACAGATCAGTCGCCTATCATCACTTTATAGAAGAAGAGCTTTAAATGTGTTGACATTTCCCAGCAATTCCACGATGCTTCTGAAGTCTTGTTTTGGTGCATTCATTTCTATGGCTTCCAAATGCATTTGCTTGAAAGTTTTTCTTCTGCAAATAGAATACTAACCAATTTCTTTCTATCTCAATCAACACCAGCATTAACACACTTTTTTTTTTACGTAGTGCAACCCAGTCAATGTTGAAATCTGTACACCATTAAGCTTGTACTTGCAAAGAAATCAACCCTAGGCAATGTCAGATTTTATAATAGATTCATTGTTTACTTCATTCCAAATCTAATCTTCTTGTTGTTGTGATCCTGTGATTTATGAACTGTGCAAAAGACATTTTTCTTACCCAAAGAATACCTCTTTCAACAGAATCATACATAAGAATAGATATACTCGGTGAAATCAAAGATGTTGATTGCCATAATAGGTGAAGTCTTGAGCAAGGAGATTTGCAGGATGGTTATGCCTTCATGTGGAAGCTGCAGTTCACTCGCATAAGCCATAAGTCACAAGTAGTTTATCTTTCCATTTTGCTCAATTTTGAGAGTGATCTTATTTTTCTTCTTTTGTTCTCTTTTTTATGGTTATCAATCTCTACCACTCTCTATCTAATATTCTAATCATATTGGTTTAACTGTGAATGTCTTGTTTGCTATTTGATAGTGACAACATATATCTGGTCGAATCTGCTACAGAAGGTATTTACTCTATAAACTTCTTGTTTCAATTTCTTTACACCACTGTATGCATCAAGAGAGATGATGTTTCTAGATACAAGCAATTCCATACCATAGTCATCTTCTCAAAGACCCGGTAAGGCCAACTGATGACAATTTTTTTTTTTAACATCACGCATTAGTGGACCAATTTTTGCTCTGGAAAAGGGATTTTTTGTCATTGATCCCCTAATAAACTCTTCTTGTGTATGACCCTTGCTCAAAATCAACAAGTACACCGGCTCAGGCTTTGATGGATAGATTATATTGCATAGTTGCTCCAAAATGAATAGAATTGTCCATCCCTTCCTCTCTTGACCATGAATTTGTAGACCAAATATACATGCCCATATGAAATGGCACTTGTTCTCATTTAGAAGGCAATCCAAAAGCTCTCTTAGGAGACGGTTACAATCGCTTATCAGCTTTGTATTTTGTACAATGAGACCTCTTGTAACAAGGAGTTCCTCTAGTATTTGAGATAGAAATCTCTCTCTCATGAATCTTGAACAGATGTGTGGCACCTCAAGAAATTTGCTGAGCAGCTCAATCAATTTATGAAGTATAAATCCTTGTGATATGTCCATATGAAAGTTTGGCTCTTGTGCTTCTATTCTAGCCATGTCTTCTTTTATCAACCTACATATTATACTGAGAAAACCTCTTACTGTCAAATACAGATGTGCATCTTTAGATTCTACCATCTTGAAGAGTAACTCAAACAATTCTGCAACACTTTCTCTTGCAAATTTTGTTGCTGGTAGCAAAGTCATTAGCAAGTTAAGAAACCTTGACCACCTTGCTGAACTTGCACACAAAACACTAATCAACCCACACATTTCTGACCTTATAGACTGTGAAAAGGCACTCAAAACCAACTCAGAAACCCAAGAACTCTACTCAAATGCTGAAAAAACATTAGTAAGAGACACCATACAAGCCTACCTTTTCCATCTCAGGGCATATTTGAGTGCTAGGCAATCTGACCTCTTAGAATCCCTATGGGAATTATGAAATAACATCTTCATAGATTGTGATACTTTGTATTGTCTCCTCACAAAGTCCAGATATGAGGCTCCCTTCTCCCATTCAGCATAATTTAGTAGTTGTACATCTTGAGTTCTTGCATCCTGCTCCAAATCCCTTTCTGATAAGCCTAATTGAGATTTTCTCCCGTTGACACCACTATTATGTGGAGAGGATGCATTTTTATCAATCTCATCAATTCTCGCTTCAATATTTACTCCATATTTTACACTCACCATCTCTTTGTTGCTTGATTCTATTTTTGGCGGAGTGTAGGCATGAGATATAATTCTCAGGCATGGAAGAATAATATGATCAGCAATAGCTAGGTGGTGGGCACCAACCTTAATAGATGAAAATAATAAATGGAATGCAATGCACAATCTCGCTTCCCAAAGTTCATCTGAAACTGAACAAGTCTCTGAAAGTAACTGCAATTCTTCATGTATACAAGCAGCAATATCCATTGAACAGTGGTGCTCTAGGAAATACATATAATATCTTTATTGTACCAGATCATTTATAGCTATAACATGGATTGGCTATTATGATTCTTGAGGCAGCGATGATCACCCACAGATTGCACCTTTATCTCTTCATATCAGTTTGTAGATGTCAAATCTGTTAGTCTATAGATTTTGCAGATTTATCTCTTCCAGTTGTGTGGCATAGATTATCTTCCAAACACTTTTTATTCAACTTGGGTGTTATTGTTAGCTGTCATTAACTATGGGTTTTTGTAGATCTCAAAAAGGAACAATCTCAGTGGAAGGGTGTGCTGGCTATTGCTCACCAGATTGGGGAGTAGGTGAAATCTACATTCGATAGGTGTCTATCCTTACCAAGCATGCCTTACATTTATCATAGCCCATGACTTCTTTTTTTGAGGACCTACCATTAATGTCTTTCAACAGTGTGCTTCATCTACCTATCTGCATTCATTATGTTGTATTTTCTCACTGCACTGAATTGATCAAGATGATATCATTCAATGCATCCATTTTGGGAAGACTAATTGTATGAATTGATTTCGAGTAGCTATAGCTTGGTAAATAAAAGTTTTTCTGATCACATGGTAAAGCCCGAGGCAATCCAATGTTTCTGACATGTTTACTTCTCGCAAATAGATCTTTAAAATCACTGATGGATAGTCTTGAAAGATAGATTTTTTTATTTTACTTTGATTGAAGGCTACGATGGTGGGTATATGGTTTGTATTATTTACCTTTGAAGTGGTTAGACTACTGAAATAACAACAATTATTGCATCATAATGGTCTTTGACTTAATCATACAACATGACTCCAATAAAGCAAACAATGCTAGATCTTGAACATAAGGGATTGCAATCTTATATTTCCATTTGTCCCTTAAAAAAAATAGTTTCTTGGGGTTCATCAAATCTGATTTTTGGCTATAACCATTATTTCTTTTTTTAGAAATTTTGCATGATTGGTAATTTCTTTATGCATTGCTAAATTGATTCCTTGGAATATCATTTCTAATATTTTTCTTTAATTTGTTTGTAGGGAGGCATGCATAAAAAAAGGTTAGCATTGGAATTGGGCTTTAGAATTTAACAAAAGCAAACAAAATTGGAGTTGAAAAAGTGAACTTGAAAGCATTTTTAAATGCTTATTAGTCTAAGAGCTTCTGTAATTGCTTTCATTTTCTGTTTAGACCAGCTAAATCATTGTTTTATTTTCTTTCAAAGTTGGGCTAAAATTGAACCTTAGACACTTACTAGATTTTAATTTGGGCTAAAATTGAACAAGCAACTTCACACTTGATATTGGTGTTTTAAAACGAACTCATCATTGCTTTGGGATTTAAAACGAACATGTCTATTTTATGCTTTGTAATCTTTTATGCAAAATAATCTCATCTAAAAAGGTGTATGCACTTCTATCATGCTTCACGATGATCTTGAGAATCAAAAGTCCTTTCGATGACATTAAGTTGCATAAAAGATTGCCTCCACACTTTGATTTGGGCTTAAAATTGAACAAAATCTTGTGCGAGTGTGAGTGAGCTTATTGCATGTGTTCTCCCTTTATTTCTAAACAAAGGTCGATCGAACTATGAATAAGTTTATTCACTTTTGTCTATCTTAGAGGGCCTGCCTTGGGGAAAAAGTACTCACCCAAGGGAATGACTCAATCGGTAACACTCTAAAGCCAAGAGTATTTCCAACCAGGATATAAATGTGGATATTGGAAGAAATGCCAATATCACGCAGCTGATTCTGACGAGATGGATCCGAAAGGGGACTCTTGCTATATGGGTCAATCTCCATGAACTTAAAGTCTGAACTAGAACCCTTGTTTTGTAGTGACCAATTGATCCATTGAGCGAGTTTATCAAAGTGGTGCATTGGAACTTAAATTCCAAGAAGTTACTTGCCATGTCTGATCTTGGTTGAAATATAGAGGTTAAGACTTCAATCTTAACATACCTATATATTTTTTCCTTGTTTGCATGTAAAATCATCTCCTCTATGAAGGGCATGAGGCAAGCCCACCAAGAAAAATGTACCAATTGAGCTAGGATGTCATATTGCTTGTGGTTTGAAAACATAGTGCTTTAATCGAAAACATTTGAAAACCAACATTCAATGAATCATCAAAATTGCAAACCCTTTAGGAGAGGCAAATATCCTTGAAAAAATTCACTTGTTATTGCTTTCCCTTGGGATTCATATCCTTAGAGGCTTCTAAACATTTGGATTTCATCTCAATTTTCTCCTACTAAGGTCAACAATAGGTAACTCTTGCCTTAAATTTCCTTGGTTTCCACATAATGCACTTTGTGGGATGAAAGAGAATTAGGACATTAGACATTTAGTCGAAAACCTAATCAAGAGTGTGTTTGTAGTAAAAATAATCCATTATGCAAAGATTAAATCAATCAGACCCCACACATGTGCTTGGCATCTTTTGGTCATATAGTTTTCATGTAAACATTGGTCTTTTGATTTTGAATTGCTTTTAGAGAAAGGTGTGTTCTCCAATATCTTGGTCTAGTAAACAAGTCCTTCCTAGGTTCATTTAGGATCAAATCAAACATTTATCAAAATCCATCTCACCAAACAACTTTAGAGCTTTGGAAACATCATTCTAGACTTGGGTAAATCATCAAACCAAAAATCACCTTGTTTAGTTAGGAGTATGGGAATGCATCCTTTCTCATACCTCTAATTAAATCAGCAATCCTTTGAACAAGTTCATCCTAAGATAACATCCAACATCTTAGGGTTTCAAGTCCATTATCCAAATCAAAACCAATCAAAATCAAACCCTAAGTCTAGCATTGATCCAAAGTTCCTAAAATGTTCAACACACATATCATTTACACCTTTCATCCTTCATCTCATCATTAGTCCTAAGAACCTTAGAGGTCACTTTTTTAACAAGGTCAAAACACAAGGGGAACATAGAATACAAACTTGATCCATACATCATGAGTAATCCAAATCAATTGAACTTTCAAAGCCTTACAATGTCGATGGATTATCAAAACTTACACTCATACAATCCATACATGGGATCATTACCTTCTACAAATTTTAGTGGCACAACAAGTGTGAGTATGCCCAAATCAAATATTGGAACACATTTCCTGATGGTAAATCTAAATCCAAACCTACAAGTCTGTCAACCAAACAATCAATGCATAAGCCTTCAAATGAACGTCATCCCACCAAATCCCTACATGCCAAATGAGAATGTACCAAGTACAAGTTTTTGAAACATGAATCTGGAAAACTTTGGGATAAATATGTTTGCAAACCATACAAATATTGTTCAAAATCCAAACAAGATGTTAACAACTCCAAAATAAGGCAATGTGATTCCCAACATCTACAATGTTCAATTTCAACCTATCATGCCAAATTAGAACAATGTCTAAAATCAATTTGTCCATGATCCCATTCAAAAATCACAAGTATGCATCCCAAATCCGTGTGAACAAAAACCAAATCAACTATATCAAGGGAGTCAAGATCGAAATGAAGATAAAATTTGGCGAGATCAAATTGAGCTATACTTACCAAAATAGTTGAGTCATTGCGCTAAGAGACATCTCCACCACCATTACCCATATCAAAATCATTCCTTGGTTTAGGGCTTCCCCCTTTACCTAGCACCAATCACTCCATCCAAATCAATCCACCTAATGCCAATCAAGCCATCACATCAAGTCCTTTGGATATACCCTTGACATCACACCAACAGATGGTATCTAATCAAATGACAACATCAATCCTAAAAAATCAAAATATGGTCTCCCAAAGACCTATCACCTTGATCATTCCAACCATTCCTATCACCTCGATCAATCCCATCATATCTCAAACCATCACGATCACTCCAAACCTATCTCAACAACTTGTCACTACATCCAACACAATTCCAAATCCACCACCACTACCACCTAGACCAAATGTAGCAAGACAATATAACAAATGTTGCGCTAAAAGCTCACTAGGACTACCAAAATGCCATCCAACAATATATAGCCATGAAACAAGCAACACGAGCTCAACAAGTGCAACAAGCCTCTCAAGCTTCCCAAGCCTCTCAAGCTACCCAACAAACACAAGCACAAACATGAAAAATGATAACTATTGGGGATAACGATGAACATTCAACCACTAGTGATAGCATTGACAATCTCCCCACCACAATTGTTGAAAGCAATTATCAAGATCAATCCATCACTAAGCACCTTGAAGCTATGTATACTTCATCCAATGATCAAATCAACATAGGTCAAGAGTCATTTTTCAATTATGATCAAAATCCACCAACCAACAATGATCCAATTCAAGAAATGTCAACATCATTTGACCCTATGGTTGAGGACATCGGAAATCCCTCCACCACAATTTTTGAAAACAATGATCAAGATTTCTCCATTGATGAGCACCTTGAAGATGTTTCCACCCCATTCGATGATCAACTCAGCATACATCAAGAGCCACTTTTTAGTGATCTATTTCAAGGAGTGTTAGGATTATTTGATCCTATTGACATAACACACAATCTATTGACCTATGATCATGTTGAAAATTTCTCTACATTGCCTTATGAGTTAGAGGACATATCTCAAGAATTTATCCCAAAGCATGATCAACATCTTTCACCAAGGTCTAGCAATGGTCCATTCCAAGACATGTTGACACCCTTTGACCTTATGGTTACATGTACTAAATGAACCCTAGAATAGACACTTGAGGATATTGAACCACTTACCATGTCTAATGACGACCTCCAAGAACCCTTTGTAAGTAATCCATCCTTTGAAATTGACCCATGTCAAGAACTTGATCCAAAGCATGTCGAAAGCAACCCCAAAATCATTCAAGATCAAGAATTTGTATCTTCAAGATACTACAATAATCTAATGGACACTCTCTTATCTATGCAAGATGATCATATCCATGTAGCACATACTCCTCCATCTACCCATGAGATGCTTTCTATGGATGGACACGTAGATGATCTTCATCTAGAGCAAAATTTTGTAACACAAAAGGAGAAGATTATTAACTCCTATAGTCAAACTGAGTTATCAACATTAGGGTCAGATATATCCTGAATTCAAACTGAGGACATCAAGTATGTAGATATCCAACATTATCTGCTCAAGGAAATAAGTCAAAAAAAATAGTATAATTTAGAGTTAGCAGAGTAGAAAATTGAACTAATGTCATCTATAATGGCTATCTATCATAGAACGCTTACCAAACAAGAGCTCTTAGAATAGACTGAACCAAATCATGAAGGCACTACTTCCACAATACTGGGGGAAACTATGTCTCAAGCAAGCATCAATATATGGAGCACAAAGAATCCTTGTGATGAAAGCGATGCCAATACTACAACCAGCCACATCATGAATCTTCATCCACCCATCACCCCATCCACAAATTTGGACCAACATCAAAAGGAAGATTTTAATCAAAGTACAAGGAACATTATCAAAGTAGAAGAAGCAAGGAAGAATAATGGACAAATCATGTACAAATGGATACCGAAAAATACAAAGAAATATTATCCCTATCAAACATCATCAGTCAAAGAAAATATGGGGAAAAATAAAAAAGGGAAAAGTATCCAACAAAGAGGCCCACAAAAGCAAAAACAAGCTTTTCAAGTGACGTACAAAGTTTATCAAGCAGTTGGTCCTAATTCCATGCACACTTTTGTATCCACCCATCATTGCTCATCTTCCCAAGTTTGGAGAGTCAAAGATTCCAAGCTATCAACCAATCCATCTCTTATCCCTAAACACACTCCATCCATGCCTCTGTGCATGATATCCAATTCTCAAATTGACCATGTATTGGCAACAACCCTTCATCATAAGGATTTTGAAGGCACTCTATTGTGATGTGTGCATAGAGACAAAGTCAACTCCAGCACCAACGAAGCAGATAAAGAATCTCAAAAGTTGCCTTCAAGTGCATGTATCTTAGAAAAGCAACTTCTTCAGGCAGGATACCGATGGCACATTATGACAAAAGCATCTACATCGACACCACTAGGTGGGTTAGTATGAATCTTTCAGAAAAATCCAAAACTATAAAATAAATAAAAATGAAAATAAAAAAAATAAAAAAAAGGATTGAAAATAGTAAAGAGAAAAAAATAATCCTCTAGTGAAAACCACTATGGTGGCACTTTGGGCAAGACCATGACAAAAACCTGGAAAACAGGCATCGTGTGTAGAATTGAGCATCTACGTGCACCACTTTAGGTGAAAGCATCTCTTCCCATCCATAATAAATCCAACATTCCATCCATCTCAGCCATAATAAATCCATTCATCCTTTGATCCAATCCATTCTCATCCATTTGCATCCATCATCCAAGTTATCTTGATCTTGATGAAAGTTTGGGGCACACTTTGCACTTGCTTATGGTAAACATCTTTGACATGGGTCATTTTCATTGATCCTATCCTATGCAGCATTATTTAAGCCATGAAGCATTATCTAATGAGCATTTTTTATCCAAACACCTTATCTTATCACAAGATAATCCATATCCATCCATCCATACACCTATCCAAGCATCCATCCATGGCATTCCATACATTGCTAGACACTGGGGGCAAATATTTACATCTTGCTTCGAGAAAAATCTTGGTCTATGTCCTCCAACTTATGTGGTGATCAGAACATTTGGCAAACATGAAATCAAATTGGTCAATCATTTGTGATCCAAAGCCAAATCACTAGCCCATGGCATATTTTGACAGGAAGACATTCCTTATCAGTCTTCATCTTTCATCGAACATCAATCCAAGTAATCACTATCAGTTGCATCTAAGTTGTACATCAAACATCACATCGAACCATTCAAACAACTTTTTTTTCAAACCAAAATTCATCAATCATGATCAATCAAATCTAAGCAGGAAACCATCAGGATATCCTTTTGTTGCTTAAGACTATCCTTGCATTGTTGTACATCCTCAACAATGTTATCATCATCAATCTTGATTAATCAAATCCTTGCATTGTTGTACATCCTTAATAATGTTATCATCATCAATCCTGATTAATCAATCCTTGCATTGTTGTGCATCCTCAACAATGTTATCATCATCAATCCTGATTAATCAATCCTTGCATTGTTATGCATCCTTAACAATGTTATCATCATCAATCTTGATTAATCAATCCTTGCATTGTTGTACATCCTCAACAATGTTATCATCATCAATCTTGATCAATCAAATCCTCGCATTGTTGTGTATCCTCAACAGTGTTATCATCATCAATCCATCAACCTGATCGATCAACCTTAGCTTGGTTTACAACAAAATCCCAAATAGAGAACTGATATCATCACACATATCCATATCCAAATCGTCAAAATCATGCGAAAATCCAAAAACATAAAAAAAAAAATCAAAAAATCCTCAAACATCCAAACATATCAAAATCCAAAAAACATCCATAAAATAGAAAACATCAAAAACATGATATCTGAACTATGTCATCTCTGAGCTTAAATGTAGGAAAGGCTAAATCTTTGATCAGCCCCCGAGACATCAAAATCCAAAAACATTCAAAAAACACAAAATCCAAAAACATTCGAAAAACATAAAAATCCAAAAACATTTGAAAAATCGAAAATCAAAACATTTGAAAAATTCAAAAACCCAAAAAATAGTCTCAAAACATCCAAATATTTGAAAAAATCCATCCACCTCATCTCACTTTCACCCGCAATAATCAATCATCCATAATAAATTGAACATCACCTTCATCCTTTGGCAACACAAACAAAAACAATCACAATAGTCAGCAAAAATCAACTCCAAATGCAACAATCAAAATCGAAGCAACAAACCTCTAAAACAAATCAAATTCTTGATCATTTTCAAACATGTCAATCAACCTTATATCAACATCCTATCAATCAACTTATCAAACCATCATCATCCTAAACAATGCATGTCCTAGGATATATCGTTCCGACAATGGGCATCATTTTGGATATCACTTTGGATTCTTATCCTATCAAAACACATCCCTCTGGCTGAAGGTATTAAGAACATTGGCTTGTTTGCATACTTTATCTTTTCTTTTGATTTATCTTATTGCGCTCACTCCAAGGACCTCTCGAGGATATCCAAACGAAGGATTTAGAGAGATAGGAATGGGGCAACGATCATTATCCTTTTGTCTATTGTGCTTGTTGGACATTCTTGTAAAATAACTTGGCGAATAATTGCTTTGTTAGGTACTTCCTAGCAAGGTTTTCATATGTCAAGTGTGAACAAGAATAATCCTATCTGTTTGTCGAGTCAAATTCCATCGTACTAGGTACAACACCATCCTGGTTCTTTATACCTTGATGCATTGTATCTTCATGTGTAATCAAACATAAGGTAAGTAGCCCTTTTAAAATCCCAATCCTTGATAAGAAAATCTATCATCATCATCTATCATCAACATCATCTCTAATAAAGTCTCGTCAGATCATGGACTTGTGGGATCCTCTTGTCATCATCTCATTTCCGCACTAACATCATCATCACCAATGCATCCATCATGCATCCATTTTTCATATCATCCCACATGCATATGCATTTTCATCATCAAAATATAGATCTGTTAGTCTAAGCATCTGCATAAATCATCCATTGCATAATCACAACATATCACATCATCCATTTCATCCATCTCATCACATCATATCATCATTTAAGTTGTTTAAGATAATATAGATTTGTTATTCTAAGCATCTTAAAACCATATCATTTGCATCATCATCCATAACCATCATTTTTGAACCTCTTTATCGTGAGATCAACCCTCAAATTGAATCTTTTCACTCGATCTCTCGAGGGGGTAATGTACCAGTGTACTTTTTGCTGGGGCATCCGAAAAATTAGAATTTTTTTTAAATTTGATCGTGGTAAGATTATTCTTTGAACTAAAGCAACAAGTACATCGCTTCAAAGAGGGGAAAAATGTAGACACGTGAAATTAGCATTATCCACTTAGGTCATATTCATCCGCTCATTAAATAAATCAAACATAGCAAATCCATTCACCTAGGTAAATCAGGACTATTAAATAAATCAACTTGTCTCACATCAACCTTTTAATTAAATAAAAAAGACTTTATTTAATTAAATCCCCAAATGCATATTCCATCCCTCTTTGATTTAAATAAATCCAAATGTTTAAGTCAAATTGGTCAAAATCATTATAAACACCATTAAGCTAATCTAATCCTGATTAAAATAACCTAACCACCTATCACATCCTTTAGATAATCCCACTTGCACAAATAAATCAATTTATTGATTTATCAAAATCTTTATTTACTTTCAACTTGGCATAAAGGGAGAATATTCTCCAAGTTTGAATCTCCCCCCAATTTAGCATGTACACCCAACAAAGCATTTATGAGGCCTTACATGTCTCTTACATGTCCCTTTCCAAATTCAAACTCATCATTTACTCACAAATTCAAATTTGAAATCTCCCTCTCTTGGGAACATTTCCCAAATCTTGCACATCCCTCAACCTATCACAACTTGACAAGTGGCCTCTTTTCATTGGCCTATTTTTAGTCCCACATTGGTCCCTTTTCAACACTCTAGGCATTTGAAAATCTACAAATAGAGATCATCATCCTTGATCAAATCCTCCACAATCTCCACATCTTGCTCCACAATCATTCATGCAAAGTCACTCTCTTTAGGAGAACTTATTTTTCCCACCATCACTCCATCTTCATAGCATCTTAACATCTATTTTATCTATCAAGGGTTGGGAAAGGGTTGTTTTCCACAATAGCACCAATCCACTATGGAATAGATTATTCATTATGCTCATTAGGATTTAAATTAGTTTTTTTTATTATTATATTCATAGAGCATAAGGAATTATTTGATAAAGAATGCCATTTTGTTTGCTTTCTTTTTTAACTAACTTCATGCTGATATACATGAAATAGTATAAAAGTTTGTAGATTTTTGGTGTTACAGATGGATCTTGGATTATGTCAATAAGATCAAATAATTCTAACACTCCTTGAAATAGATATTTTTTGGATATTATTGGTGAATTTTGATCATGATTGAAAATTGACTCTTGATGTATGACGATTTGATTGTTGGATGAGGTAGAAACATCTTCAAGGTGCTCATTGATGGAAAGATCTTGATCATTGTTTTCAACAATTATGGTGGAGAGATTGTCACAATTTGATGTTTTATAATGATTGTCTCTATGATACTCACCCTAAGATCTACTCTTATTCCAAGGGAATTTTATGATAGAGTTGAAAGCACTTACTTTTGGAAGAGTGATGAGTTTTATATTAACTAGGTTTCTTAATGTTGATTCAATTTGCTCTCCCAAAGGAGTGTTTTCACGTTTTCTATCTTGTGAGATTGGTACTTTAAATTGACCTTGTGGTGATTGATTTTGGAGATGTGGTTATTGATCTTTGAGATGTGGTGATTAGGTTTGTTGTTGATGTTGTTTATATTGATATCCAACCTCTTGACATTGGAGATATTGTTCTTGATATGGTTGTGGACACAACTCAATGTTTTGATGACATGGCTTAAACAATGGGGGGATGTGTAGATTTTTGGGTGGAGATGTCTCTTGGTGATATGAATCAAAAAAATTTCTAAGTATAGTAATTTGATCTTGCAAAATTTGTTCTTGATTTTGATCATGACACCCTTGACATAGTTGATTTCATTGTTGAGCAAGCATATTTGGAATATATACTTGTGGTGTTTGTATGGGATCACAGAGAAATTGATTTTGGAAAATGTTCTAATTTGGGATGATGTTTATATTTTGCATTATAGGTTGACATGGAACATTGTTTTGGTTGGGTTCAACCATATTTCTTTGATTTAGGTAACTTTGATTTTGCATGAGGTTACCTTGAATTGGATCAATACATTGAGTTGTCAATATATTGCTTGGATTTTGAACAACATTGGTTTGATTTGCAAATGTATCTATCCCATAGATCACCAAGTGTGTATTTGATATGTTCATGCTTGGTAAGCTTGTACTTGGTATATGCACATTTGGCATGTATAGATTGGATGTGATAATGTTGTTTTGTTGAAGACTCATGTATTTATCATTTGGTTGATAGATTTGTAATAATTTTTGACTTTGATTTAAATATATTATAGGGAAAGGTGTTCCAAAATTTATATTGGGTATGCTCACATTTTTGTATCACTTATCTATGTAGGAGACAATGATCCCATGTATGGATTGTATAAATGTGAGTTTTGATAGCTAATTGGAATTGTAAGGTTTTGATAGTTTGGTTGACTTAGATCACTCATGATGTATGAACCAAGTTTATATTCCATTTTTTTCTTGTTTTTTGACCTTGTTGACCTCTAAGGAATTTAGGACCAATGATGAGATGAAGGATTAAAGGGGTGAGTGATATGGGCATTTGAACTCTTAATAACTTTGGATCCATGCTAGAATTTAGTACTTGTTTTTTGATTGGTTTGATTTGGACAATGAACTTGTAGATCCCAAGATGTTGGATGTGACCTTAGGAAGAACTTGTTCAAAGGGGTGCTAATTTAACTAGAGGTATGAGAAAGGATTCATTCTCACACTCCTAACTAAATAAGGTGATTTTGATTTGGTTTAATGATGTACCCAAGTCTAGATAATGATGTTTTCAAAGCTCTAAAGTTGTTTGTGGGATGGGATGATAAATGTTTTGAATGGATGAAATGATTGGTTTTTATCCTAAATTAAGCTAAGAAGGACTTTGTTTTCATGACCAAGATAGTGAAGAACATGCTTTACCTTATGAGTAGATCAAACCAAAACACCAATGTTTTTCTTGGAAGACCGTAAGAAAAAAAGATAACAAGCACATGTGTGGAGTTAAATTGATTTAATATTGGTTAATGAATTTCTTTTACCACATTAACATCCCTTTCTTAAATTTTAAACTAAATTTCTATGTCCTCACTCTTTTTCATTCCATAAGGTCGAATGTGTGAAAATCAAAGAGTCAAGGCCATAGTTTCCCTAGGTTGACTTTGAAAAGAGTAGATTGAGATATGGTCCTAAATATTTAGAAGCACCTAAGGATAAAATCCATAGGGACAAGCAGTAACATTTGGACTCTTCAAAGATATTTTTTCTTCCAAAGGTTTTGAAATTTTGATGACTTGTTGAATGTTTATTTCAAAGTTTTAGATCCAAGAAAAGTATTTAAATAGCTCACAAATTGCACAACCCTAGGATAGAAAGGAACATATTTTTTGATTCCCCACTTGGATTTCTCCAAACATTGAGACAAAGTGAAAAAATAGAGATTTGGAAGCATTGGCTCCCCTCCATGGCACACACTTCTCGGAACCACCAAATCTGAAAATCCTAAAGATCCAGAGACCTTGAGGATTTATTCTATTTCTACTTTGAATAGTACAAATGTGGGGTTGCTTCAAAAAGACCATTCTTGCACCAACAAATTGTAAGGATTTTGGATTCTAATCAAATTGGTTCTTAGTTTGGGTAATTAGGGTCATGACACCTTGCAAGCATCGAACAAGCCACTAAATGATTTAATCAATCCTACTAGGGGCTCTTATACTTTTTACAGTGGTACCCCATTCTGAAAGACACTATATGGCTAAGGCCTACATACCATGAGGACTTGACAGCTTAGTCTTATCCATTTATATACTAGACTGAGTGAAAAACTAGTTGGATTCGCATTTGATTTTTTCTTAGGTAGACCCCTCTCAAGGTGAACAAAAGAAAGGGAGTACACTTGTAGTTTGACTACCTACTTCATGTAAAGCACAAGGACTAAACACACACAAAGTCTCTTTCTCACACTAGCATGATTGTTCAATTTTAAACCAAAATTTGAAATGTGTGGGTAATTTTTAGACAACCAATGTCAATAGGCTGCTTTTGATTCTCAAGATCACCGAAAAGTGTGAGAGAACTACATACGCATTCGAGTGACACAAATTGCAAAAAAAATAACAAGAAAATGAAGGCACAAGTTGATTTTAAACCCTAAAGCAATGATTAGTTTGTTTTAAGCACCAAAGAAAAAGTGTGAAGTTGTTTGTTCAATTTTAATCCAAAATCAAAGTCTAGTAATTTTCTATTGTTCAATTTTAGCCCAACTTTGAAAAAAATCAATCAATGATTAATTTTAACCCCAAATTGATCTAGTTGGCCTAAAACAAAAAATAAAAGTAGCAATTGGATGCTCTAGAGTATTACAATAAGCATTTAAAAATGTTTTTTTCAAGTTCAAGTTCACTTTTCCAACTCAAATTCACTTGTTGTTTGATTCACATGTAAGAGAGACTACCATTGTTTCTTGATGCCAACTACAAATGATAAGAAATGAAAATGATTCCAAATCTCTGCAAATATCATTCAATAGCCATGGCTCTAAATCTGTAGAAAATCATAATATAATCTACATAAAGAAAAATTTCAAGCACGAAAAAAACCAAATGAATCTATTGAAAAGATAAAACAATATTGTAGTTTGAACACTTTGTGCCTCTAATATATTCAAATGGATCCCAAGTTATATTGACTTTATATCATGGAATATCATGTAGAACAAGATTATGGGTCTATAAATTTTGGTTTACTTGGTCTTCGATGGCAATAAACAAAAAAATGTTACATGTCAAATCAAGAATATGCAATAATCAAAAAATTCAATGTTGTATGCCACTCTATCAACTAAACAATTTCTCCTCCATGTGTACGCCTTCACACATGCCACCCAAGAAAAGATAAAGTGGGGATAAGAATAGATCGACCAACCATTAAAGTGTATTGAAATGCTTTAACTTCTTCTACACCTATCATTCATATGTGACTCAAGCAACACTCTACAACTCTTTCCATGAGAGGAATTCAAAATAGATCATGAATATATGATCCTTTCATAATCAATGTTGATTTCTTCTTACAGCCACCCTATGTAGCCATTCATTTAATGAGAATAAAAATATTAAATATCTAGAGGAAAAACAACAATGTTAATGAGAATAAATTCTATTTAATGAGAGACATTGTGAAAAGCCCTGAGTGACTGACCAATGATTGACCAAGCAATAAATGTATGCTCAAGAAAATTGAAAGTCAAGAACTGAGACATTCTGAGCAAGAGAATTTGGTCATTTTGTAGTGTTTTTTATGTTTGATTTCATTTTAACAGTTAAAGTAATGAGCTCTATTTGATTTATTAACTATTTCTATTTCTAGCCACAAATGGGTTATCCACAACTTTATACATGAGTGATTAAATGAAATGAAGTGGATTGGTCTAGCTTTACAAAAGAACATTTCAATACAACATAAACCTGTATGAGGTGAAATAATAGTTATTTGGTGTGATAGACTCAACTCAAGAGATGTCACACCAACAGAGCAGAGTGGCCAAGCTTGATTTTTAATGTGCCCAATAGCCAAGACTTTACAGTCCTACCTACTGCATCAGTCGATAATAATTACTCTTATGCCAATAAAATCCTCATATCTTGTGGATGCCACACAAAGTCGAGTGGGATTTCATCAAATTTGAGATCATTAATGCATTAAATAGTCAAGAAGAACAAATCTAAAATCATTTGATAATCCATCATTTCCACCTGAAGCAAAAAATATGGTGACCACCACTGCAATACGTCTAATAAGCAATCCACCAAATGACAACAAAATAGTGAAAAAAAGGAAAGAAGAAACCTTAAACATCAATGTGTTTTATTTTTTGAGCACCAATGTAGCACATTACTAACTAAATGCAAGACACATATCACATGTATGAGGGTATGTGCAGGATCATGATGGCCCAAAAAGTGGCGATATGATGGGAATGCGTGGGGTATGTGGCTGACGACTTGTTTTTTACCCAAAATTGATGAAACAAAAAGGGTTTTTAAAGGAGATTATCAGCTTTCCACCAATATAAATTATGCTTTACTTTGAATTTAATAAATAATTATTATTCATTTTCTATTTGAATTACAACTAAAGTCCTGATTGATATGCTAATTGAAAAACATCTATAGCTTTCAAACGATATCACATTTTTTGAATCTGAAACATGTGTCACATTCTATGTTTCACATACTATAGGATTAAAAAAATGAATTTCATCAAGTTTTGACCAAGTTAAGGTGGTTAGACATACGAGTTTTTATATTTTTAAAAAATTGTAATAAAAAAATTCATAATTAATTATTTACTTGGAAAAAAATTACAAAAAGATACGCATCACATCGGGACATGAGACCTCTAATTATATTTAAAATTTTGTAAAAAAATATTATCATTTTATTGTGGTTAGGGTGGTTAGACAGACATCTACTTCTTATTTTTTCCCTGAAATTTAAGTGCTACTGCATTAAAATTTCAAATTTTCACCAAATGGATATTTTATTTTTTTAAATAAAACTAGTAGTTTAGAAATTACATTCAATTTGATACAAATCTATTCTTACATATTTTTGAAATAATATAGATAACTTATAGAAATTTTTATGTCAAGTTTCCTAACTCTGAGTTTTTCTAAATTTTTCACCACTTAAAGGCCTATTTTTTCCATGATGATCCTGCACATACCCATGAATGAATGATGAAATATTCTGCAAGCTACCTAAGAAGAGTTAGAGTAAGCATAATCATCTGTGGCATGAAAAACAACCTTTGTAGTGGTTAACTTATTATTTTTTCCTTGAGTTACACAAATTTAATGGGATTTATGAGATCTGTTCTACTTTCATCCAGAACACCCAAGTCTACTAAGCAAATTTCTAACAAATAAACTAAAAGAGAGAAATATTATAGGTGTGAGAACCCTATAAATCTACACACATTTTAAGCTCCATAACATGGGTTAGTTCATGAAAACCTACAAATGCTCCTATGAGATAATGCACCATACTTCACAAACAAAATGACAAAATAAACTAATTGAAAGTATCAAAGAAGCACAAATGCATACCTATCCCATAGTGGATTGCTGTCACTTTATTGTGAAAAGTGACCCTTTCCCAACCCTTGACAAGATCAATCCTAAAATGCCTTGAAAATGAAGTGGACAAAATTAGCTCTCAATGTGAGGAGAGTAACTTTGCATGAATTGTGGATGATCAAATGCAAAGGATGAGTTCTCTATTTATAGGAGAGAATTATGGAGAGACATGAAAAATGGGTGAATGTGGGATAAAGATTCAACCAATAGGAAGGAGCCACTTTTCACCATGTGAATGGGCTAAGGGTGTGCAAGTTTTGGTGAATGTGCCAATAAATGACATTAGGTGCCCTTTTCAAATTTCAAATTTGGCTTGTTGGAGGGAGAAGGGGTCTTAAATTCCTAGTGGGGGACATGTAAGAGGAAAATTAATGCTATGTTAGAAGGGACAAGTCAACTTGATTTGAATTCAAATTTGAGAGAATATTCTCTATTATGCCATGTTGATGGAAAATGTAGACTTAATAAATTAATTAAAATAATTTATTTGTGCAAGTGGGAAAAGCTAGATGATGGGACTTGCATTAAGATTATATTTAATCCTGATTTAGTTAACTTAAGTGAAGATTAGGTGATTTGACCTTTTTGCTTTAGATTTATGGATTAAACTAAATAAAAAAAAGGAAATGGAAAATGATTTAAACTTAGTTAAATAAATAGTTTGATTTGTTTAACTAAAGGGGATGATGTTAGTGCTAAATATGAATTTATTTAATTTAAAATGGAGGACTTTAGAAATTGAATTTAATGAACTAGATTTATTTGATGAATGGATAAATACGAATTAGTTAAGTGCACGATGCTAATTTTGTATGTCTACGTTTTTCCCCTCTTTGAAGCAATGTACTTGCTGTGTTGGTTCAAAGAATAAACTTGTTGTGATCAAAATTCAAAAAAAATCTTTTTTTTTTTAATGCCCTAGTGGAAAGAAGTGCATTGGTACATTTCCCCCTCGACAGATTGAGAAAAAGATTCAATTTGAGGGTCAATCTCACGATAAAGAGGTTCAAGATGGATATATGGATGGTTGTGATGATGATGCAAATGAGATGGTTTTAAGATGCTTAGAATAACCAATCTATATTATCCTAAACAACTTAAATGATGATATGATGTGATGATTCCTATATGATTATGCAATGGATGTTTTATGCAAATGTATGTTTTATGAGATGCTTAGACTAACAAATCTATGCATGTGAGATGGTCAGTGTTTCTTATATGATATGATATGATATGTAGTATGATGATGGCTTGTGGATGAAAGATGGATGCTCTAGTGATGATGATTACCTGTTCATGATGATGTTAGCATGGAAAGGAGATAGAAGAAAGAAAGAGATCCCAACAAGACACAAGTCGATGATGATGAGATGGATGATTTAGTTATCAAGAATTGGGATTCTGAAAGAGCCACTTACCTTATGTTTGATAACACACATAAGCATGATGCATCAAGGTATAAAGAACCAGGATGGCACTGCACTTAGTGTGATGGAATTTGACTCAAAAATTAGATAGGAGTACTCCTGTTCACACCTGACATAAAAAACCTCATTTAAAATGTAGTTCAGATATTTCAAACATCTCAAACCAAAACATAGGAAGGAAAGCCTTCCTATGCATGGTCAAGACACGTAAAACACCCTTGCTATGCCCAAATAAAGCATGGATGACTGAGGTTATATTACAAGAACATACAACAAGCACAACAGATAAAAGATAATGATCATTGCCCCATTTCTATCTCTCTAAATCCTTTTTTTTGGACATCATTGAGAGGTCATCGAAATGAGCACAAAGAGATAAGTCAAAAATACAAAGATAAAGTAAACAAACAAGCTAATGTTCTTCAATACTGCTAACCAAGAGGAAATGTGTTTTTTAAAGATAAGAACTAAAAATATTGCCAAAATATAATGCCCATTGTAGGAAGGATACATTCTAAGACATGTTAGTGCATGGCTACATCTTATTTCATTTATCCAAAGTGTTCTTTCTGATAAATAATGCCCATTGTAGGAAGGATACATCCTAGGACATGATGTTACCAGATGATTTGATATGGGATTGATTGGATGATAGGAAATCGATACAAAGAGTTGACTAACTTGTTTACATACTGACCTAGACTTGATACTTTGATGATTTGAGTTTTCACTTTTGAACTGCCAAACTTATTTTTGATTGTTTCACCAGAGGTTGAGGATGATGATCATTTATTATGAGTGATTTTTATTGCAGGTGAAAGCAAAATGGGATGGATGAATTTTTTCAATTATTTGGATGTTTTTGGAGTTTTGACATGTTTTGAGGCTATTTAAATTAGTATTTTTGAGATTTTATAAATGTTTTGATATTTTAATTTTCCAATTTTTTAGGGTTTTATGAGATTTTGACAAAGAGACTAACCTAAGGACCTATCTTAGGGGCCTTAGGGGATGATCAACAAATTAGCCTTGCCTACGTTATAGATGCAGAGACCATGTAGTTTGACTAATGACTTGACTGATTTACAGATGAAGATATACATGATGAAATGTCAGTTTATTATGACAGACTCCTAAAGGACTGACCTAAGTGTCTCGGGGGATGATCAAAGATCAACCTTGCCTATGTTCAAGGCTCAAAGACCCATAGTTTGACAAGATTTTTTTTTAACTTTTTGATTGACTTTTTGACCTTTTTTTGGATTTTGATATGTTTTGGATGTTTTTGGATTTTATGATTTTCTAATGCCTTTTTAGGATTTTCTAATTTTGTGGACCTCAAGAATATACACGAAACCAATACAATGAGAGCATGCCCCCAATGTGGTGGAATAGACTACTTTAATAAAGGCAGGACAAACTGATCTTGAGAATGGGCTGAGTAGTACTAGGGTGGATCCTGACATGAACATAGGACCAAGTTATGATGGAGATGTCGAATGAATGATGGATAGTGATATGGATTCTGATGGATGATTGAAGCATAATGGATGGATGATGCAAAACAAGTTGTGAAGATCTTGGTGGATGGAAAGTACTTATTTACACAAGGTTCCCATTTGCCAGGTTTTCACCAAGGAACTTGCCAAAAGCACCACCAAAGTGGTTTTCACCAGAGGATAATTTTTTCTATTTACTATTTTTGATTCATTTTCCAAATTTTTTTGGATTTTTTTCTTCTTTTTTTGGTCACTAAGATGACTGTTTGCCAAGTTTTCATCAGGATGACCATTTTTTCAGGACATTTTTTTTATTTTTTAATATTTTTTGGTTCTATACCTTGAAAGATTAGGCATAAAACTTTTTGAGATGGGAGTTGCTCATGGGCTCCTATAAAGGTTCCCCTTCGGGTGTTGATAAATGATATACCCCTCACTTATAGGTCGTTGTGATAACAAATGGTCCCAACTAGTTGGGTTCGAATTTTCCTTTGATGTTTGGATTTGGGACATTCTTCTGATTCTCCTTTAGTACCAGTTCTCCAACTTGGAAAGTCCCGCTTTTAATTTTCTTGATATAGCTCCTCTTAAGTCAGTTTTGATATACTTGCAAGTGATTTAGTGCCTCTATCCATTGCTCATCTAGTAACTCTAGCTTATTTAATCTTGATAGCTAGTATTCCTCATCTATTATGAGGATTTATAATGATATTCTTAACTAAGGGAGCTTTATCTCAATGGGGAGTACTGCTTTTGATCTGTAGACCAGGGAGAAGGGGGTAGCACCAATGGGTGTGCAAATGCTGGTTCAATAGGCCCAGAGGGCTGGATTGAGCTGCAAATGGTAGTCATGATTTGCATCATTGACTGTCTTCTTGAGGATCTTTAAAATGGTTTTATTTGTGGCTTCTGCTTGGCCATTTCCTTGGGGATAGTATGGGGTGGAGAAGTGATGTTGGATTTTGAATTTTTCACATAATTCATAGACATCTTGGTTCTTGAATGGTGTCCCATTATCTGAGATAATGGCTTGTGGGACACCATAGTGGAAAATGAGATAGTTTAGGATGAACTTTGATATCTTCTTCCTAGTTATAAATGTCATGGGTATGGCTTCCACCCATTTGGTAAAGTATTTGGTGGAAGTTATGATAAATTTATGGCCATTGGATGAGGTGGGAGTTATTTTTCTGATGAGATCGAGCCCCCATTGTGAGAAGGGCCATGCTGTAACAATAGGATGGAGCTCTTGAGCTAGAGAATGGATGATGTCCCCATGCTACTGACATTGTAGGAATCTTTTGACATAGCATGTGCCTCTCTTTCCATTGTAGGCCAATAATATCCCATCCTCAACAATTTCTTGGCAAGGGTCATTCCACTCCAGTGTGAACCACAAATACCATTATGCACCTTAGTTAAGGTAGTCAATGCCTCCTCAGTGCATTTAGGCAGTGTAATAATGTTCTTTCTATGCTCCTACAATACAAGGTATCTCCTAGGATGACAAATCAGGATGCCTTTTTGAAAAAAGGTTCATTTTAAGGTTGAAGGTAGGTTGGAAAGGAGGACTCCTATTCATAGGTAGGTGTAAATATCATGGTACCAAGGATCACCAGGACCAACGATTTCACACACAAATTATAACTCTAGTACCTCAAATGTAGGTGTGAGAAGCTGCTCTACCAAGAATTCATGTTTTATGACATTGCGAGGAATGTCCAGTAGGCATCCAATGGTAGCCATAGTGTCTATTACTTTGTAGTTTGCTCATGGAATCTATTCAAATGTGATGTCGATGAATGATTCCTTGAGACTTTCTACCAACTTCATGTATGGAGTCATTGTATCATCCTTTGTTTGATAGTCATCATTCACTTGGTTTATTATTAGCTGAGAGTCTTTGTATAACCTAAGGGCCATGATGTTCCACTGTACTGCTATTCTGAGACCTATGGTTAAGGCCTCGTATTCAACAATCTTGTTAGTGTATGGAAATGCCATTTTATAGGACCTAGGTATGCAGTTCCCTTATGGGGTGATAAAGAATATGTCACCTCCTGATCCATTTTGCATGTATGAACCATCAAAGTAGAGTTTCCAATGGTCAGCTATGTTGAGGTTGAAAATGGATTCATCTAGAAACTCTGAGATTAGTGGATTCTCTGAGTAGATGGGTGCTTCTACAAGCTAATCTACGATGAATTGACCTTTAATTTCTTTATGTTCCATATATTCAATGTCATACTCTTATAGTATCATAACCCATTTAGCCATTATTCTTGTGAGCATTGCTTTTGACAGTAGGTATTTGAGGGGATCAATCTTGGTGATGAGTTTGACTTTGTGTGCCAACATATAATGTCTAAATTTATGTGGAGAAAATGCTAATGCTAGATAGAATTTTTCAATAAATGAGTAGTTTAACTCATGCCCGACCAGTGTGCGGCTAATGTAGTATATGGCCCTTTCTATGTTTTTTTCATCGTGTTGAGCCAAAAGAGCACTGAGAGCTATTGTCATTGTTGATATATAAAGGATGAGAGGTTTTCCTAAGATTGGTGGCATGAGGACCAGAGGTGTGAGTAGGTATTCTTTGATTTTGTTAAATGCTTCATCACACTTAGCATCCCATTTGTACGTTACACCCTTATGGAGTAGGTGAGAGTATGGGTTTTTCTTATGTTCCAGCTATGCTATGAACCTATGGATAGATTGAAGTCTACCTTGAAGGCCTTTCAGCTGTTTCAACATTCTAGGTGTCTCCATCTCAAGAATTTCCTTTACTTTTGTTGGATCTATTTCAACGTGCCTCTCATTGACACTCTGTAAACCAATAGCTTTCCTGATTGTATGCTGAAGATGCACTTCTTTGGGTTTAGGAAGACTTTGTATTCCTCTAGCCTATCAAAGATAGCACTCAGGGTTGCTATGTGACCCCTCCTATTTCTAGATTTTACTAGTATGTCATTGACATAATCTTCCATAGTTTTGTGGATCATGTCACGAAAGATTAATGTCATGGCTCTTTGGTATGTTGCTCCTCCATTCTTCAAGCTAAGTGGCATCATATTCTAGTAGTAAGTCCCACATGGACAAGTGAAGGCCATTTTGTGTTGGTCTTCTTTAGAAATCATTATCTGGTTGTATCCTCAGAAATAGTCCATCAGGGAGAGAATTTTGTGTCCCGCTATCATGTCCACAATCATGTCAATGTTAGGCAACGGGAAATTGTCTTTTGGACATTCTTTGTTTAAGTCCCTAAAATCTATGTAAATTCTAATGAACCCATCATGTTTTGAGATAGGTACCAGGTTTGACACCCATTCTAGATAGTCTATTGGTCAAATGAATCCTATGTCGAATAGCTTCTTTTAGTTCTATTTTGACTAGTAGGGTGATCTATGGGTGCATTTTTCTGAGCTTTTGTCTAATGATATTTTCTTCATAGTATACTGCTAGGTGATGAGCTACAATTTCTGGATCGAGCCTTAGCATGTTTGCATAGCTCCATGCAAAATTAACTTGACTTTCTCTCAAGAAGGTTGCTACGAGCTCTTGTTCCTCTGATAGTAATGCCTCTACATAGAATGTGATGTGTAGGGTCTCCTCTATTCCTAGATTAATTGGATTGCATTGTTTGGCTAGGACCACTAATTTTTCTTGATGAATTTCTCTGAAAGGAAGATTGAATCCCCCATCTTCAGGTGCATTAGTGAGATTTTCACCATTGGATGTGTCCTTTCTTTTTACTATTTTCGGGTTAGAGGGTGCTACAGTGTGGTTTTCACTCATGGACCTAGAGATTATTCTTAGTTTTTCGCTTTTGTAACTAAGGGATTCAATCGTTTCCCCATAGTATGCATGTGTATCTGGCTCAATGATGAATTTTGCTTTGTGATCCCGACACAAAATATTATCCCACAGTCCCATGAATTCTAAGAGTTCCTCATTGTTTTTTAATGTGTCAAGAATTGGTGGTCCTCATTGGTCATAATCGATGAGTTGTTGGTAGACTAGACAAATTTCATGGTTTTGGTTTTTAGACTCATAAGATAGGGTGCTAATCATGAGAAGGGTGGTATCCTTAAAGAGCATGGGTAGGTTTGTTATGGGATCCTCATCATCACTACTACTAAATATGTTAGTTATGTCAAATGTGAATTTTTTTATGACTCGACCTGTAGATACAGGTAAGCAAAGTTTGACTACGGATTGTTGAGGAGGATTATTGACCTTTCTAACTGGAGGACTTCAGCCACATATGGTTATATTGGGAGGGGTACATCCAAGGAAAATATTTCTCATTCACATCTTTGGAATGATGGGTATTAGAAGCATGTTGTCATTTTTCCCTAGTTTCTAGTTTCTGTCATAGCCCATTGTGAGCATCATTTGCAGACCTTTAATGTTGGACCATTCATTGGTAGATCAACTATCGATCTATTGTCCTAGTATAAGAGATAGGATGGGTCCTCCTCTATGACTTCTAGGTGAGATCTCCCCAACTTCTAAAGTTGGAATATCCTTCATTGGGTGTTTGGGATGTGGAGGCTTTATTTGATTGTGGATGTCCTCATGATCTAGGATATTGTGGTAACTCTCCTACCACAAAAGCATTTTTGGGAATCGTATAGTTTTCAAAACAATTGTCTTGGATGATGACTTTGATATTAGAGATGGCGGGGATGGCAGAAGTGGTAGGTGTCTTTTTCACAAAAGTGGAAGCGAGAGTGGATGGATCAATGTATGCTATTGATGGTCCATCATTTTTAGGTACTTGAGGGATTTTGTAGTATTTTTCCTCTAGGTTCGTGCAGTAGGAGAATGGTTCAGTATCTCCATGGATGGTGACCTCTTATCCTTCATATGTGAATTTGACACATTGGAGGAAGGTTGATGCTACTACTTACATTGCATGGATCCATGAACGTCCTAGGAGAATGTTATAAGGCAAGTCAAGGTCCAAGACCTAATAGGTAGTTTCCATGATAGCTAACCCCACTTGAATAGGGATTTGGATTGTTCCTTGGGACACTCTTTATTGATCATCATATGCTCCGATTGTAATACCTTTTCCTTTGTCGATGGAATCCTCTAATATTTTTAGGTTCTTAATGAGCTTGATGGAACAAATATTCAAGCTTGCACCTCCATCCACCAAGACTTGCTTGACTTTATTTTTATGCACTAGGATCTCTAAATGGAGTGCACAATTGTGAGATGGTTGAGAGGGAAAGTCCTGGTTAGAGAATGTAAAGAGATTCATAGTGATGATGTTTTCGATGATAGCTTGGAATTGTTATGTATCAAGATTTGTGGGGATGGTGGATGAAGCCAATGCTTCTTCAAGGATTTTCCTATGGGAGGATAAAAATTTTAGAAACTCCATGGTGGATATTTGTGCTAGGGTTCTTTTTAGCTAATCAAGGGCTTTGTAACCACTAGAAACAGATCTAGGGTTGGGTGTGGGTGCTCTAATTGGCTGAGATGATCCTACAATGGTAATTTTGCTGCCTCTTGTGGTGACTCCGCAATCGGTGTGGGCTCCTTTGATAGTATAGTGGCACAGTACTCATCCAAGGATGAAAAGACATGGTCATAAACATGAATGATGCTTTTGCATGTTCCCTTCCCTTTTTCGTTGTTATTGTTTTCTTTGTTGTTATGGCTTGGAATTGGATTTGTGTATATTTTGAGGTTCTGATTTCCAGCTAGCTACTCCATGTTTATGATTTGTTGATCAATGAGATCTTGGACCAGGTTTTTCAACCTTATGCAATTGTTGGTGGTGTGCCCTTTGATTTTGTGAAATTTGAAAAGCTAATTTTTGTTATACTAGGGTAGTTTCACATCTAGTTCCTAATAATTTTCATAATTGGGAGCTTTGATGAGGTTTTCGTTTATCAATTTCTTCATGATGACCTCGAGCAATTCCCTAAGGGTAGTGTACTTCCACTTGGGGGAGTTCTTGTTTCATTGGGGTGGTCCCCTTTGATCATTGACATTGTTGATGGTTTGGTTTTTTGGCTGTTGAGTTATTATGTTGGCTTGGTGATTTTTTTGATGATTATTTTGAGGTTGTTTTTGTAGTGCGGTTGTGTTTTGTCAAGGTGCACTGATGACAACTTTGGCATCAACAACACCATCATTGGTAATGTTTTTGTTTCCTTCCCATGTGTGAGGTTTGTCATTATAGCTTGTAGATGGGTGGTTGCTTTGCTAATCAGGATATGTTTGTGTCATTGGTTGTGTAGCAAGGGCTCATTCAATATTGAGTGCCTTGGAGATCAACTGATCATATGTGGTGATCCCTTGGACTTTGAGATGGAATGCCAAGGCTTTGTCAAGGTTGGAGATGATAGTGCACACTTGTTCTTCCAGCATGGCCCATTTGCTTCGATTGGCCTTGGATCACCATCATTGTAGGAATGAAGTGAATGATTCATTCTTCCCTTGTTTCAAAGCTAAGAGTTCCTCTAGACTAACATCCATACTGATATTGAATGCATAGTTTTAGATGAATGCATCTAGTATTTATTGGAACATCTTGATGCTAGGAGGAAGGTGACAGAACCATTCCATGGCGTGGCCAGCCAAACTTTTAGGAATGGTTTCATTATGAAGATCCTATTGAACAGATAAGGACACAAGTTCACCCTAATTGAAGGTCAAGCACTTCTTGCGAGAGCAACCTGATTTGTGTCATCACATCATTTTGTGGATCAGGTGGTGGGATGAAAGTGTTTTGAGGTGTTTCAATTTTTGGTGGGATGGGCAGATTGGTTGGTATGTTGATGGATAATTTTTGCATATTTTGTTGAGCCAAGTATGCTTGCAATTGTTGTTGTACCAACAATGCTTGTTGTTGTTCCTATTTTTGTTGTACTATTAGTGCTTGTTGTTGTTGTTGAGCTACTAATTGGGATGCTTCCTATTGCTCTTGATATTGCTTCAATGCTTGCTGATATGCTTGATGTTGTGATGCTTGTTGTTTTGCAAGATACTATGCTTGTGCTTGTTCTTATTGCACTTGATATTGGGCTTGTGCTTGAGCTTGAGCTTATGTAGCTTTAGCTTGGGCCTAAGCTTGAGTGGCAACTTGTGCAATCTGTGCGGCTTGAGCGGCTTGTGTTACTTGTGCGGCTTGTGTAGCTTGTAGTACTTGAGCAACTTCTTCTTGTTGTTGTTGCAATAAGGCTTGGGCTTGTGTAACCTGCTATGCTTGTTGCACTTGTTGTGCGACTTGGGAATCTTGAGCAACTTGCATGGTTTGAGTGGCTTGCTAAGCAACTAGTTATGCAGCTTGTTGTTTTTGTACTTACATGAGTTTCTTTTGATAGGAAGCTTGCTGAGTTGCTTGCAATGCAATACTGTATTGGCCTAATGTATTCAAGTTTGGTGGTGGTGGTGGAGGAGGTGGATTTGGAATGGTGCTTATTGTGGTGATGAGAGGCACCGTTATGTTGATGATTGGGGTGTGAGTGGTAGATGGTGTGATCAATGTGGTTGGTGCTTTAGAGACCATGTTTTGAGATGTTAGGGGGATGGTTGATGATGTGATGGTGATGTTTTGCATTATTGGGATGGTTGCAATCTGCTCTTGTGATATTGATTGCAAGGTGGAAGTATTTTGAATAATGCTCTGATTGATGCTTGGTGGGTTGATTTGAATTTGTTAATTGATGCTTGGTAAAGGGGGAATTCCTAAACCAAGAGATGATGTGGATATTTATGGAAATGGTTGAAGTGGTGGAAATGTGAGGGGTGTAATCTCTTGAGGAAATGGTGTAGTGTCGAAAATTTCCCCTGGTCCAAATATGTCATCCTCTCCTTGTGAGGTTATGGGGAGAGAGGTTTGGGGTGTTGCATGAAATGATGATGATGATGGGCCATTTGGATCATGAAAGTTGAGAGGGACATATGGATGTGATGGGTTTTGGGGTATGGTTTGTCCCAAGATGGTGTTTTCATCCAAATCATATTTTTTTATGCGAGGATGTGTTTGCAATGCATTGAGAAATGCACTTCCTTTGTTAAGAATGGGTTGCGTTGGAGCGAAAGATGATGTAATTTGTGGGATGTTTTGAGTGATGTTTTGAAATGGGGGGTAGATGAAATAGGGATGGTAGATGAGATTGGAGGCATGATCCAAAAATATGGTTCCACAATAGTGCTCACATCAAAATCTGAGGGGATTTTAGCCACTTGCTTTGCTAATTCAAGCATGTATAGTGAGGGATTGATTCTCATCATGATGTTGATAATCTTATGATTCTCTAGATTTTGAATTATTTCAGTGATTTCCTCATGTGACATTCCAAAGGGATTATTGGTAAGATCCTCCACTTGGCCACCTTCCTCTTGATGGTCTTGTAAAAATGGAGGAAGGTTAATTGTGAGACTGCCAGACCCAATGGGATTCATTTCAGGAGCGGTCTAACTCAAATCACTCGAAGTAGATGTTTCTTTGTTGGATTCCATGTTTCTCTTATGTTGAGATCTAGTTTGCACCATAAAATAGGGATCAATTTTTCAATAATATGAAAGATAAACCTCTAATTCTTTAGAATGATATACCTTTAGGTACAAAACAAGAAATTTTAAGGATGATTTAAAGATCAAAGGATGATAATGATATGGATTTTTGATGGATGATTGGAACTCTTGAGAAAATATTGAAGGGTATGTTAAACTTTAGGACTTGATTTTTATGTTTTCTTTCAGTTTGATTTTGATTTTGGATTTGTATTTTGATGGTGAACTCATAAACTCTAAGAGGTTGGATGTTGTCCTAGAGTAGATTTTGTTCAAAAGATGCTAATTTTTCTAGGTGCGAGAAAAAGGACTCATCTAAACACTCCTATCCAAACAAGATGATTTTGACTAGTTTGATAATGAACTCCTAAATTCCAAGATGTTGGATGTTATCAAGGGATGAATTTGTTGACAAGGTTTGATAATTTGATCAAATATGAGGAGAAGGATGCATCTACACATATTCAATCAAACAAGATGATTTTGGATTGGTTTCAAATGATTTTCCCAAAGCTTAACATGAAGTATTTTTCCAAGATTTTCGAAGAGTTGATGATGAGATGATTTTGGTTTTGATGTTCAAAGATGGATGAAGGTTTGATTTTGATCCTAGGTTTACATAAAAATATAATTGCTTAATAGGCCTTGGTTTTGAAGAACAAGCTTTTCTCTAAAAAAGATGTTCAAACTTCCTAAAAAGATTTGGGTTTTGATAGTAATAGAATGAATATAGACCAGGATTGTTTCTTGAAGCTTTTCTATAAAATTTAAAAAGTAGTCTTCATCTGAATTCGTATAGCATTGAGAGACACTTTTGGTGATATTTTGGACTAAGAGCTTTGACCATTGGTTTCTTGATCTTGATCTTGCATGAAATCATTGGAGACACATGTGTGGGGTCCAATTGTTTTTGGTATTTGCTTAATGACTTTGTTTTACCACAAACACTTCTTGATTAGTTTTTCAAACTAGATGTCTAATGTCTTAACTTCTTCTCATTCCACAAGGTATATCATGTGGAACTTTGATGAGATCAAGGAAAGGGTTACCTATTGTTAAATTTAGTAAGAAAATTGAGATATAAATCCAAGTGTTTAGAAACCTCTAAAGATAAAATACCAAGGGAAAGAAATAACACATGAATTTGGTCAATTGTATTTATTTCCTAAAGGGTTTGAAGTTTTGATGAAGATGTTAAATGTTTGTTTCCAAATTTTTTTGAACAAGCAAAGTGTTTTGTAACCAAGAACAAGCACAATCCTATGGATATGAAAGACTATATTTGTTGAGTCCCCACTTGGACAAGTCCAACTACGCTTATTTTTAGCAAATGGTTAGATGCTTGACTCCACTGGCTCCCCTCCACAACTCAACACTTCTTTTAGGGTAGCCAAGAATCAGTACCCATGAATCTCCCATGGAATACTTTCCATTTCTACTAAAAAACATAAAAGTGTGGGGTGGCTTCAGAATGACTATTCTTACACCAACAAATAGATAGCGATTTTGGCCTTTCTAAACAAGGGTTTTAATTCAGACTTTTCATTCGTGGAGATTGACCCATACAGCGAGAGACCATTGCTACCCTTCTCTTCAGATCCAACCACATGATACGACCTTTATTCCAGTACCCACTTTTATATCCTAGCTAGAAATACTCTTGGCTTTAGAGTGTTATCAGTTGGGTTCTTCCCTTGGGTGAGTAATTTTTCCCACAAGATAAGCCCTCTAAGATAAACAATAGTGAGAATAGTGAGTAAACATAATCATAGTTCGATCAACCTTTGTTTAGAAAAAAGGGAGAACACATGCAATAGGTTCCACTTACACTCACAAAGTTTGTTGTTCAATTTTAGTCCCAAAATGAAATGTGGAGGTAATTACTTTATCCCAACCTAAGACCACCAAAAAGCCTTTTGATTCCCAAGAACACTATGAGGCACGAGAGAAGTGCATATGTCTTTTCAATGGCATTAGTTTGAGTAAGAAATCACAAAAAAAGGTAGGACATGTTCTTTTTAAACCCACAAAGCAATGATTTTGATATGTTTTAAAGCACCAAAATGAGATATGAAAGTTGCCTTGTTCAATTGTTAACCTCAAATGAAATCTAGTCAATTTTCCTAAAGTTCATTTTAACCCTTTGCAACGAAAAATTGAAAGCTTTTGTAATATTTTTTTTAGAGCCCAAAAAGAAGTGAGTTGATCAAAAACATAAAATTAAGGCATAAAATGGAAGCCCTAAGCATTAAAAAATTATTTGTTGATTTCAAGTTTTAATGCCCAATTCTCTTTGACTCCAAGATTCTTCCAAGATCACCTCTTTGCAATTTCCTTGTGTAAACGAAATCCCTCCTCCTTGCTTTTCCTATAAAAGAAAAAAAATACCATCATATGAGGATTAAACTATTTAATTAAAATCATTAATTTCAAACAATAAATTGATCTCAATTGTAAAGACTAATGATTTTTAACTGATAAATAAATCATCAATAAGAATTTTTCTTTCCAAAGTAATTTTACAATATTAAAACCTTTAGTTAAAATATATAACAAAGGTCCCTGCAATCCTTATTAGCAATCAGACAAATTAAAACCAACGAATCTTGACAAGTAAAGATTTTTAAGCTTGTAGAATGTCATAAACCAATCAACAAGATACCTATAAAATAAGAAATGAGTAACATCAAGACATAAATTCCTTGGCATTTAATGTGATATCTATGACTTTACTCCTTTAAATAATTCTATGGCACACATTCATTTATCACTCATTCTACAAAATGTCATAAATCAGCAACGTCAATCTTGAAGATTGTGTAGTGGGCATCGTGATATCATACTTAGTCAATTCTATGTGGACATATTCAATGATTGTGTAGATTTTTTCAAAGTTAGAGTGTAATTAGTTTGACACGGGTAAGCCAATTTCTCATATGCCTACAAATTTTATATTTGACACCATGCGATAATATAGAGATTGCAGATATCACATGATTGTGCAACTTGAAGTTAATGAACATATCCAAGCACTTTCAATTTTCATCCACTGCATTAATGAGGTCGTGGTCCCAGCCATTGGCACATATCTAACATTAAATTCTTGTTTCATCGGCAGTTACAATACTGGCCAAAGTGAAATGTTAACATAATATGCAATATCCAAAGCTTTAAATGTGTATCAAGTTTGATTCTTTCCATATAATAAAATGCATCTGTTCAATGAAGGATAGCATAAATCAGAAAATTTACAAGAGGAAAATCAGATTAGAAGGATAGTAAACATTAATGGATCCAACAATAACACTCTACCCTCTTCTTTTTTTGGGAAGAACCATCTACTTTCATTATCGACAAATGAAAACGTAAATTGATATGACAACACTAAATACTTTTTGAAAAAAATTACTCTACCTTACTCGTGACTTACACTGTATGATTGTGGCGACAAAGATATCTGTATGAAATTTATGGCATAAGTATCCCAATCTGATAGAGTTGGATTACCTTTGAATAGGCCATTGTCTACACTCAACCAACTCATATTTATTGCATCCTATCAAAGCCTTAATAATACTATCTACTGAACTCCAGTTCATGAATTGGATATTGCAAAGGGTGGTAGACAATCAAGTGAGTAGTTCATGCTTTGCAGAGTATAAACAAATACTTCACACAATCAGCATGGCTTATAATTAATGTCTAAACAGACCCAAATCATGATGCCTAGATTCACCCGCTAGCACCATATGTGAGAGTATAGATGATGCAGCTCAAGTCTCAAGAATCCCAAAGACAAAGGAAAGCAGGCATGAAGAGTAGCATAGTATAAATTTCACATAACACATTTATGGTGTTTAGCCACCTCAAAGTGTAAACACCACACAAAAACATTTATACGATTAAGTCCTAGAGATGCATTAAATGAAGGCCACATGGGTAAGGCTATGGAAATGTGTTAAAGCTGGAAGCATTGAGTGAAGGTTGTTGTGTAGAGCACGGGTAAGGATATGGAAACATGTTAAAGCTAGAAGCATTGAGTGAAGGTCAAATTTAGGGAAGCAATTGGAAGGTGGGAGCAATAGGAAGTTGTATGATGTGAATGCATATCTACTAATACATTCCTACCACCAATGTGGCTTCCTTAGCATAGCCTCAAAATCCCTTAAACTAGCACTCACTTCAAAACAATTCTTTGAATAATTAATATGACTCCCTATTTCACAGGGTCAAGCCATCCACCCAGACCACGACTTGGACAATTGATGAGAGAAAGTTAAAACAACATAGATAGTGACTAAATCTTTTTTTCTTTTTTTTAAGTTTCAACAATAATGGACATTGAGTAAATATAGTAGCAATTATCTTGAGTTAAAAAAAAACTAAAAGTCATAGATTCATTCCCTTTGAATACAAGCTTTGCATTAATTTAGTTGACAGAAAAAAGTTTCATAAACACTCAAGAGATAAACAAACAAAATACAATATTGAGCTTGTAGGCAACAATCATATATCAAAGAAGAAAATGCTTGAAATACTTGTTGGAGAGGCCCTCCTTCTAGTGCCATACATGAGTACCCTATAAATATGCACACATTCTAAGCTCCATAACATGGGTTATTTCATATGAACCTACAAATTCTCCTATGAGATAATGCACCATACTTCACAAACAAAATGACAAAATAAACTAATTGAAAGTATCAAAGAAGAAAAAATGCATACCTATCCCATAGTGGATTGGTGTCACTTTGTTGTGAAAAGTGACCCTTTCCCAACCCTTGAAAAGCTCAATGATAAAATGCCTTGAAGATGAAGTGGAAAAATTTATCTCTCAATGTGAAGAGAGTAACTTTGCATGAATTGTGGATGATCAAATGAAAAGGATGAGTTCTCTATTTATAGGAGAGAATGATGGAGAGACATGAAAAATGGGTGAATGTGGGATAAAGGTTCAACCAATAGGAAGGATCCACTTGTCACCATGTGAATGGGCTAAGGGTGTGCAAATTTTGATGAATGTTCCAATAAATGACATTAGGTGGCTTTTTCAAATTTCAAATTTGACTTGTTGGAGGGAGAAGAAGGGGTCTTAAATTCCTAGTGGGGGACATGTAAGAGGAAAATTAATGCTATGTTGGAAGGGACAAGTCAACTTGATTTGAATTCAAATTGGAGAGAATATTCTCTATTATGCCATGTTGATGGAAAATGAAGATTCAATAAATTAGTTAAAATCATTTATTTGTGCAAGTGGGGAAAGCTAGAGGATGGGACTTACATTAAGATTAGATTTAATCCTAATTTAGTTAACTTAAGTGAATATTAGGTGATTTGACATTTTTACTAAGTTAGATTTATGGATTAAACTAAATCAAAAAAGTAGATGGAAAATGATTTAAATTTAGTTAAATAAATAGTTTGATTTATTTAACTAAAGGGGATGATGTTAGTGCTAAAGATGAATTTATTCAATTTAAAATGGAGGACTTTAGAAATTGAATTTAATGAACTAGATTTATTTGATGAATGGATGAATACAAATTAGTTAAATGCATGATGATAATTGTGAATGTCTACAATAAGTCCAAACCAGAGCATTAAAAATTGTATGAGGTAAATTTGACAATGATAATAAAACTAGAAATTTATGGTGACCACCACTACAATAGATCGGACTCTGTCAAGAAGACAACATTTGGTCAAACATAGGTCAATGTCCAAGCTTTAAGAATGGAAATATCTACAAGGTGAAGCAAAAGAGATACACACTTTATACCAATCTCAAGAGAGATCCACGCTTCATATGAAACTCAAGAGAGATATCTCTTGAAGAGTCTGAGAGTGACCTACAAAAAAACACTATGGCCTCTTGAAAATGTAGATATCTTTAAATGCCAATCAAGAAAATCTCATGAGACTAGATCATCTGGTGAAATTTTAAAAATTAGTTCGTCTACACAAACATTTGGAGAATCATCAACCATCATATCACCTAAAGAAAAACCATCTCTTATGGATGATGTGTTGCATATACTACATAGTTCAGATCATTATGCAACATTGGGTCTCTCTCATTATGAGAAAATAGATATGTTAGTCCTCAAACAAGAGTACAGAAAAAAGATGGCGTTGGTCCATCTTGACAAAAATCTGGGCAATGTAAAGGTAGAGGAATCATTTAAGAAGATCCAAAGTGCATATGAGGTATTATCATATTTGGATAAAAAAATGCTTATGATGAGGAATTGAGAAGGGATGAGGTTGAAGTGTGGCTTCTTGTGGATGGCATCGTAGATTGTAATTTCATATTTGAGTAAAATTTATAGGAAAGACTTAAATCCAAATCAATTGTCAAAAATAATTAGAAAGAAAAAATTCAAACCAAATGATTTACAAAAATATCTTCTCAAACATAATCTATACATCTATTTGCAGAATCCAATTTGCATTTATTAGTAACCAAATCATAATGATTAGATCTAAAAATTCATCTAGTTCCTTAGCGTCTATGAATAGAAGGATGTTAGAAGTGAATCAAGATGTTAGCATAGTCTCAAACCAAAGAATAATTGAATTTACCAATACACTTCTACTCAATTTTCAATGTACTTTAAATAAAAAACGTAAATGCAAATAATATTAGCCTTAGCAAAAAATGATACATAATAAAATTAGAGAGCTAATGCACAACAAAGGTCCCATGGTGGGTGCTAAAATGTGAGCAATATTTTAACCTCATGCCAACATGATCAACACAGAAGAGAATTATTCAAGTTAGCAAAGACAAATCAAGCTTCCTATGAAATTCTTGATCACATTAAGATAGAAAAAATATGATAATAAAAACACACAAAGAAAGTATACAAGCATGGAAACCTATCTAAAATGGACCAAACCTCGAAATCCCATTGGGGGATTGGTGCTCCTTTGATGCAAAAAGAGAGCCCTTTCCCAATCCCTTGTGATGAGCTTCCAAAATATGATGAATATTCCTATAGTGAGAATGCTAATATAGTTGATGATTGTGGCTTCTATTTATCAGTTGAAGCATTGAAGAATGGAGAAATGGGAGGAATGTGAGACTAAAGGAGAGTCAATAAGATTGTGACACTTGTCACAAATCTAATGGGTGAAGTTGGAGCACATTTTGGAAAATGTGCATGGTTAATGCAGGTGGTTGAGGATTTGAGAGGTGTAAGAGAGATTAATGCATTTTTAAGAGGCATTAAATGAATGTGGTTGAGATATTTTGGAGGGAAATTGTTCAAGAAAGAAAGTCAAATAAATGGAGTTAATGAAGGAATATTCCCTTAGAATATGCCTTTGTGATGGAAAATGAGATAATTTGTTAATTAAAAGAATTGGTTTTCATGTAAAAATGGGTTAGTTAATCAGGGGTTGGGTTTGACCAAGGTTGAGTCAAAAGCTAGAAGATGGGTAATGATGATTGGAAGTTAATTAAACCTAAATTAATTAAATTGGAGGAATTAGGGGATTTTACATTGGATTTAAATGATTTGATTTATTAAACCAGATGAGAGGAATTTAGGGTTTGATTAAATAAATTGATTTATTTAATCAAATGGGATGAACATTAATGAATTAATCTAATAAAATGTTTTATTTGATTAATAGAAGAATTTGATGATAATAAATCAGAATTAGATGCACTATGTCAGTTAGGATTATCTGCATGTCTACAGTTATTGGTAAGTATTTACATGCTCTCTACTACCTAAGTGGATTTTACATAGGTTACTCATTGCCAAAAATTCAAATGCTTTTATATCTTGGTTATCTAGCGTGTTAGGATGTTGTAGAGCATTTTATGTCCAAGGAAAAGGTTATGTGTGAAGGTAAAAGAAGGGAGTTGTTTTATAATACGA
This sequence comes from Sequoia sempervirens, assembly GCA_007258455.2. Classification (NCBI taxonomy): domain Eukaryota; kingdom Viridiplantae; phylum Streptophyta; class Pinopsida; order Cupressales; family Cupressaceae; genus Sequoia; species Sequoia sempervirens. The sequence continues at coordinate 53,486,109 of VDFB02353493.1, forward strand.
AAAAGATCATTCATTTTTATATTTATGGAGATTTTTTTAGTATGGTGAAAATGTAATTGCTAGGTAAAATTTATCTCAAGAAAATATAGTTTTATTTTTCCTCCCTACTACATGTGTTTTCATTGTTGGCAAGATAGAGAATTTCAAATCTTCTCTTCTTATTTTTCTCCCCAATAATATTATTTAATGTGTTTTTTTGGATAATTATGTTCTAGGTTATATGAATTATATCTAGTAAAGTAATCTAATTTTTCTCGTATGAATTTTGTATTACATTTTTTTTCAAATAATGTCATGTCTAGTTGTTATAAAGATGGTTTCATATTCTTGCATGTGGGTGTTAGTAACATATACAGATCTATGTTTGTGTGTATGATTAATTTAGATTAGGATTTTTATTAGTGAACTGTAGATTTTTGGCACCTTAATCCTTTCTAGCACTTCTTGGGTTTTTCACCTAAAAGGAGAAAGTACAACCAAAAGTCTAGGTAGGTTCACTCAAATTATGCTATGTATGATGTAATTAAGACTAAATGGAATGAAATAAGAGAAATTATTTGAACTATGTGACTGATTATGTATGTAAAACCTAAGAATTATGTAATGTTGGAAAACACAATGTGATATTCAAACATGAACTATGAATAAAAAATGCAAAAGAAAAAGGAAAAGGGATGAATCAGAGTGTGCCTAAGTAGAGAATGGAGAATATGGAATTTTTTGAATGTTTTCTAAGATCATGGAAAATAACCAGTGGGACTCATTCACCACTGATGGAAAATCAGTCCTACTTCTGATGAAAACTGTCAGGAACTGGTTTCTAAGTGTCAAGAGCTAGAATCTGACAAAATCTAGATTTCCAGCCTTAAGGTGGGACTCATTCACCACTGATGATGAATCAATCCTCTCCTAAAATTCTAATAAATCAAGGGATAATTTTGCAATGCCAGATTTAAGGTTGTCTGCTTGTCGGGTTGATGAAGTTAGTTCTATAGAAAATGGACAAAATGTCTTCTCCAAGCTTGAAATGAGGTTGATTTGACTTGAAGTACCCTGTTGAATTGTTGACCACTCATCAACACCTAAACACTTGATAAATTTGCATACAAAGGTCTGAAAAAACACATGCAAGAAGGGGAAAATGGTTGAGAGTTAGAGTATAAGGCTTAGCCTTGGTCAAACCCCACTTTGGAAATCAAGCCCTAAATAATGAAATGAGATGAAAGGAGTATGATAAATAGATATCATGAAAATATCATAAACTTACCACACCTTTCACGCTCAAAATTTGAAGATATATCAATGGCTACTCCAAAATGCTTGATTAAATGATGCAAAGTGCTTGAATTCTTGATGAATGCTTGAATGAATGACAAGATTACTTGAATGTGTTAAAATATTGTAGGAGATGTAAAATGAGGTGAAAAACACTTATTTATACATTCTTGTGCCTTATTAACCCATTGACACCTTATCACAGGTCAACATCAAGTAATTTTGAATAAAAACCCAAAAGAAAATTTAAAATATTTTGAATTTGGAGCTAAGAGGTACCCATTTGCCATGGGCTTGGACTTGAAAGTGGGTGTCAGGAATTAAGTCACATTTAATGTTATTTGTTGAGCTTACATTCAAAAATAAACTTAATTAAGGCTTATAAGGGCATAAAGGGGTCAAATAAAGCATAAGAAAGGTGTAAATAGTGAAATTATGCCTATAAAAGTGTGAAATCTTGTTACAAGACTTTACAAGACTTCAAAATAGAACCTGATTAGTGATGAAAATGTGATTTTTAGGTGAATTATAATAAATAGAGTCTATAAAAGTGTAGAAATTTTTTACAACATTTCACAACACCTTCACAAAGTGCCATTATTTTAATTTTAAGGACCTAAATGTGCATGTTCAAGCCATATTACATCAATAAATCAAAGAAAAACTGACCAAGCATCATGAAGAAAGGCCTAAAAGACCATGAAAATGACAAGGGGACATTTTTCTATAGTGAAATTAGAGAATTATGTTTTAAAAGGATAATTTTCTAAGATTCCATCATTATACTTTAATCAACTTTGTGATATCTATTAGACAAGCAAGATCATAATATATGAATTAATATTTTTTATCTATTTGACCAACATAACTAGTATTCAATTATGGATCATCCATTTGAAACTTAATAAAAATATTTGTGAATCTCCCAAGCATTGGGGACCCAACATCCCTTTGTAGAGAGCACTTATTTGCTCTAGACATTGGTGGTTTAAAATGAAAATCAAGAGATACACCCATATTGGCATAAGTTCATGCGATCTTCTAACAATACAATTCCTAGAGAGCACTTATTTACCCCACACAATTGTGGGTTAAAAAGAAAATAGAGAGATACACTCACATGGGAATAAGTTCATGCGATGTTCTAATGATATAAACACTTATCACACATTTTCTAGTAATAAATTCACATGTAAAAAAATTGAGTCCTCTTTTGATATAATTTCCTTCAAGAAGTGTAGCTTGCTGTTTTGAACTTAAAATAGCCTTAAAGGTTAATATGGCCTCATAATTTGCAATTCGCCACCTTGCATAAGGATGGTAATGAATGAATTTTAATTTCCCCATATTTATGCTCTTCCATTTAACTTCTATGGGATAGAGCTAAGCCATCATGGTGTGTGGATTGTGCCTAACATTGATGGCCATTTTCCTAGCATTATTTATGTTAATGCACCAAATAATGTACCAGAAAACTAATATTATGCAAACAGCTATCTCACCCCTTTCTAATTGGTTCATCTATAATACTTTAATTTTGTGGATTAAATTGAGGATAAAGAGGGATATCTATTGAAGAAATAGTTCTTTCGTGAGTAAGAAGCTTCACCTTATTTAAATAATCATTGAATGTTGTCAAACCTAATTTTTTGATGGTGGCATGCCAAGGTGGATCCTTTATTTATATGGTATAACCTTGATTCTCGCCCTGATATAGTCCTTATGTGGCTAGATCACATCATGACTCATGGGAAGTACATATTCAACTCTTTGCACATGATGGATAGTTAGGTAAAAAGTAAACCTATAAATCATCCTGTCTAATCACTATCTTATCATGACTCATGGGAAGTACATACTCATCTCTTTACATATGATGGATGGTTAGTGAAAGTGAAATTATAGATCATCCTTTCTAACCACTATCCCATCACATTTTGGGTTGTGAGAAATAATGGGTCTCACAAAATTCCTAACATATAATTCTATCTGAATATGACACTTATTTCTTACAAGATAGTTTTATCTAACTGATTATATGGGTTTAGAACCTTAACCACATCTATCAATCATTTATAGGTAGATTGCATAGACATGTTTACTTGCATTGCCACTTTTCTACAATATTATGGTAAACAAGTGGCAAATAACCAAAAATAGGTTGATGGAAATATTACTAAAGAGTTTGTGAGGGTTTTTATTCAACCTCTTTGACCTCCAACATTAGAACTTTGTTGTTGTGTTCAATTATAAGCTTAAATTTAGTGAATACCAACACATTAAGAGTTCTTGGATTAGATCCCACCTTTTCTAGGATGAAGTTGGTGACAAAGGCACTAAAGAATTCTTCAAATCCTTTACCTCAGGTAGGTGAGAGAACAAATTAAAGATATTCAATTATCTCATTAACAACTCATGTTCCTCTCTAAGATTTATAAGGCCTTCCAAGGTCATTCAAACTAATTTTTCAAACCCAAGAGAATCACTCAAAGTACTCTCAAGATTTAGAACAATGCTTTGGTACTCTAATTTTTTTTTGTCAACTCAAGATTCTTTTGATTCTCCACTCAAGCTTTTTATGAGATTATTATTTTTTTCTTACACAAATGAGCTATGAGAAGGTCCATGACCTTTATAGCTTTCCTTGTAAATTGTTCAAAGCTACTTGAAAACCTATTACTAACTCTACAAGGAAGCTCTTCTAAAGGCTTAGGTAATGAAAACAAATTATAAATGAAAAGATTATAGGTCCAAGTTCTAGGATCATAAATTGAATTCCAAGTAGAATTTGTGTCAAAGTAGTGAACTAATTCATTCTAATAAGGAAAAAAATTAAAATAATTTTTCACATGATCTTATGGGGATAGTGTGCATGGAATTTATTGCATGTTATATATTATTTCCACTATTTCCTTTCGATATTCTCTCACTCTGGATAGAAAGAACCATAGTAAGCAGTTGCTTAAAATTTTATCTTCTTAAAGATCTAGTTGTCTCATTCATTTTTATATCAATAGAATGGCAAATCTAGAAAATTACAAAATCCCTACATGTTTTCATTCAATACTAATAAATGAATCTAAGATCTTTCAATAAAAAAAGGTAGACATATTTATTCAATTGATGATGATTACAACCCTTGTAAAATTTTGAGGGTTAAAAATGTTGGAAATATTACATTGCTAACAAATTAGTTGTGCATCTATGGTAGTTATATGGTTGTATCTACATCTATGGCAGTTACTCGTAACTCTCCTTTATATTGTATTTGTTCCTATAATGTTTAAATCACATTAGATTCATTCGAGCTTGGTATCAGACCTTATGTTGCTTCTATTCTTGGGAGTATGAAAATGTTCTAATGTTTAAGATTTGCAGTCTATGGGGTGCATGAAGATTGACGTAAATGCTTGAGCATGGGCATTTGAAGGCACGATGTCCAATTATGTTGGTGGAGATAGAGATTGTTACTGAGCATTCAACAAGAGTGAGATTTTGTATTGAACTAGGTTGTGTCCATGATATAGATTCTTTTTTTTTGGAGAATTTATTTCTGATGCAATGTGATTAGTGATATTTCTAATATCTCCCAATGTCTTTCAAGGACAATGTTTGTGTCACCAAAAAATGTATACCTAGAAATTTTTAACACTCATTTGAGTCTTTCTTATGGATTTTGGCTTGATTTTTCCTAGATTTAATGTTGTAATGTGGTCAACACATTCACATTAGGTCTTAGACCCTTGTGAATCATTAATAATTCTAGGACACATGTCTTGTAAAAGTGTTGTGAAGTGTTGTAACCCACTTTCACAATTTTCTAGGACCCTTTCATCATAATTCACCTAAATAACTCCTTTTTATTACTTAAAAGGTCTTATTTATAGGTGTTGTAAAAAATTGAAACAAACTTTCATGCTTTTCTAGGCTTTTCACCACTAATTTCACTATTTCTTATGTTTAAATGACCCCTTAAGTGTGTTTTAGAGAATAATCTTGTTAAACATCATTTAATGGACTTTAATTCCTCACACCCAATAAAATTTCCTTTGTCAGATTAATTTCCCACCTGGGGCAACTTAGTCCCACTAGGCACAAAAAATAAAATTATCTTAATTTTATGGAAAGATTTTATTCTCTTAACCTAGAGGTAAGCCTATGATGTGTTATTTTTAGGAAATATTGTAAAATAAAGTATAAATAAATGGTTTTACTCTCATTTTCATCTCCACTAATACTATACATCCATTCACACATTAGCATACATTCAATCATAGTTCTCAAGAATTCTAAGCATTATCAAGCATCCATTCGAGCATCTACTTGCATATCTTTAGTTTTTTACATCAAGGGTTTAGTGAATTATAGCATTGAAGGTTGTTAATTCATCTTTCTCTCTTTATTTCATTTCATTTTCAAGGCTTTGATTACCAAATTGGGGTTTAACCAAGGAAAACCCCTATTCTCTAACCCTTAACCATTTTCCCCCTCTTTACATGTGTGTTTTGTAGGTCTTGTATGCAGATTTTTCAAATAGAAAGGTGTTAAAATGTGGTCAAAAATCCATCAAAGTCATTCAAGTAAAAAAAAATCCTAATTGAAGCTTGGAGACCTCTTTCAACCCAATTTTTGTAGAATCTGATTCGAACACCCGTCAAGAAGAGAAGTGTAGACTGAAAGCTATAGATTCCTGCCCCAAATTTCCTAAGATTCCTAGGTGGACTAAATCACCATCAGTGGAAAATTAGTCCCACTTCCAGGCCTAAAAGTTGATTTCTATATTTTTGGATACCATTTTGGCAGAAACCTGTTCCTGCAGAATCTCCCTGAAATAGGACTAAGTTGCCCAGCTTGGTGTAAATGTCCTAGTTGACTTCAATAGTAAATTCTATATGATTCCAGAGCCTCTTTGCATTGCATTTTAGGTTCCAGGTGCACCTCTCTAATCTCCTTTATTTCTGATATTGGTTACTGCATTCTTAGGTCATTTTACATATCACAATGTGTTTTCAAAAAACTTACATTACTTAGGTTTTACATTAATAATTCATTTCATTTTTCATTTTATTGCATTTATAACATTACATTTAGACACATTTAATTCATATTTACATTAGTTTTGAGTGGGGAGAATACACATTTTGTCCCATCTCTCTCCTTTTAGGTGAAAAACCTTAGAAGTGCTAGAGAACTATGGCTACCAAGATCAGTGTCCACATTTTGGTGAATCCAAATTTTGAACATTTTCTTTTTTATTTCAAGTGAATTTACATCCTAGGTATAACTTGCATTAACATTGCATTAGGTTTTGCATTGTTTAAATTGCATCCTAGGGTTTTAAAAATTGCATTAGTGAAAAGCTCATATAGCTTGTGCATTTTTGCATAACATTTCATTAAAAATTCCAAAAATTATACATACTCATACTATATCTTCATCTGAAAACTTACAAATCATAAAATTCCATTTAAAAATTCTAAAAAATCTCAAAAAAAATCACTACTGGGACTATTTTTCCACACTGGGCGACTTAGTCCTCCTACACATTTTGCATTATAATTTCTGGTATTTTCAAAAAACTATATGCATTTCTATTTTCTGTTTCTAGATTTTTTGTTTTATTCCATTTCTTTCATTTATTTTTCTTTCATGCATTTTCATCATGGCTCTCCATTTTAATAAGTTTTGATGTCCTTAAAATCCTTAGTTGACATGTCAAACTATGCCTTTGGAACTGACCCTAATGACCATCTTCCTCATGATGTTGACATCATTGGAGAAGATGATGACAACATGAATAAGTTCCTAAATGAATATCTTTACAACCTTGAAGCCAATGCATCCTTTATCCATCTATGAAAGAAAAATACCTTCCTATAGTCTCATCTCCTGATACGTTTGGTTATTTGCATCCTAAAATGAATGAAGAACTTAAGTTCCCTCCACCAGGTGAACCTAGTTCTTCTAAACAAACAACCCCTCAATTATTCTATGATCACAAACTCACTAATACCCCAATCAACCTTGAAGAAACCTATGGAAAAGGTTTTACTATATTGAGAAAACAAGGATGTGACACAACAACGAAACATGACATTCATCAACTTTTAGAACAAAATTCAAAAGATGAAAACACAACTAGATTGGGATATCAAGATCCCCCTAATGATGTTAAGCCTCCTTTAGAATATTGGAGACTTCGTGATGATGGCATAGTGATCTTTGATTCCCCTCCCAGTCTAAATATCCTTCTTCCTCATGAATAACCCTTACCTACAAACAATGACAAGGGTGATAAGATACCTTTGGGTCCTCCTCCTCCTCCTTCAATTTGAGAAAAGGGAAAATCTAGCAAACGCAAGAGGCCTTACAAGTTACAAAAACTCAAGTTTCCTCTTCGTCCACCCCCTAAATGTGAGAGGAAATTACAAATCCTTTTAAACAAAGGACTCATCCTTGTGCCGTAGAAAAAAGGACCCTTTGCTTGACATGGGATTAATTCATGATAAAATGGACTTACTGAGGTCTTAATCTAGTGTTGTGAGGCATTTTATGCATCCAAACTAGGTCTTGGACCCTTCCAAATCAATTAACATGCTTTTAATGACGTCTTGTAAAGGTGTTGTAAAGTCTTGTAAAATACTTTAATACTTTTCTAGACTTAATTAACCTATTTCTCCCTAATTCAACATTATAAAATGTGTTTAATAACATTATTACATCAATCTATAAATTTCTTAACTTAAACTTAATGATAAACTAGTTTTGTAATGTGTCTTGCACATTCACATTGGTTTTTGTGCCTTTCTAGGCTATGTGGACCTCATTTTAGTGTTGTAAAGTGTACTTAATCACACTTTCACATTGAATTTTGTATCCCAGGCCCTATTTTACATTCACATCATCACTAATAGTCAGACCATATTAATCTATATTGTGAATCTTGAGGCTTAATTTGATCAAAACAACTGATAAGGTTGCATTTTAGACCTTATTTCCTTATTCCTTGGCATCTAAGTTGTCAAAATAGCCATTGTGGGACCCATTCACCATGCATGGTGAATTAGTCCCATCCAGGTGGGACCCATTCACCATGCATGGTGAATTAGTCCCATCCAGGTGGGACCCATTCACCATGTGTGGCGAATGAGTCCCATTTGGCCCAATTTTGATCTTTGAGTTAGAAAAAAGTTAAATTTGATTTTAGTTTTGCTTCATGTCAGCCTGTGATGAGGTATTAATGGGTTACTAAGGAACATGTGTATATAAATATGTATCTTTCTCCTCATTTCACATCTCTGGTCCATCTCTTATCTATCATCATTCATTCATCCACCAATCTTTCATCTCAAGTCAAGCAACTTAGGGTTTAATCTTTCCAAGTCATTAGGAAAGCTTCATAAGACACTCAAGGGCTGAATCTTCATGTTTTGTTACATAATTTCAAGATCAAAAATCATGGAAAGGTAATATATTCAATAATTTCATGTTTCATTACTTTATTTCATCATTTTGGTTTAATTACCTAAATGAGGTTTGACCAAGGCAAACCCCCATGCCCTAACAATCAACAATTCATCTTTTCTTCTTGTGTGTTTGTAGATTTAGGTCTCTTGGAAGCTTGGAAATCATTGAGGATAAAATTGAAAACTCATTCAAGTCACCCTTTCACCATTCAAGGAAAAATATCAACAAAAAGTCACTTTCAAACCCGAATCTGACAATTTCAGAACTGGACAACTATAGGAAGCAGAAGTGTGGATCTAGTTCCACAAAATTAACTCCTAAATTTTTTTATCCCTGTAGGTGGAATAATTTTCCACCTATGATGAATGAGTCCCATCTATAGGCCTAAAAAAGTGATTTTTTTTAGAATTTAGTTCCTGGTGGTTAGAAACCTATTTCTAGGACTTTTCATCAAAAGCAGGACTAATTTTCCATGCATGGTGAATCATTCCTAGTGGCCATTAACAGTGACTTCTAGAACATTCCTGAACCTTCCAGTAATAGTAATTTACCTCTAGGTGCACTCTGTTCAATTTCATCAATTTATGTTTTCATTTGTTTAGGTTTCTAGTTCAAATTTGCAATCAACGGTGTGTTTTCAAGCATCTTGCATTAGATTAGTTTACATTCATTTATTTTTATTTGTAAGCATTCCAACGTATCCACACACACCTCACATCAATATCCCATTCATCCTAGTATTAATCTTGAGTGAAACATTGTGCATTTTGGTCCATCTTTCCCCTTTTAGGTGAAAAACCCTAATAGAGCAAGGAAGGATTTTGGTACCAAAATCCTTCATTTCAATCCTATTACCACCTATTCATAGGCTGGTGATCCTTCCTAAAGATTCTAATGTTCCATATTATGCATATCATCTGGACAAAGATTTTGGTGCCCCAATGCTCTCTAACACTTCTAGGGTTTTCACCTAAAAGGAGAGAGATGGGCCAAAATGGGCAATGTCCTCATTCAAGATAAATATAAAAATGGATGTAATGAGATGAACTAAATGGATAAAATGAACAAAATATTTTGATTATTAATGCAAAACTATTGAAATGTAGCTTGTTGGAAAACACATTATGATATGCAAAACACTTAGAAATGAATGCAAATTATAAAATAAATGAATGAAACTAAATGTGTGCACCTCAGATCTTGTTGTAGCTTAGAAATGGCTTTTGGAATGCCACTAATGCTAAAAATTTGTCCTACTAGTACTCATTCACCATTCGGGGTGAACTAGTCCCAGATCTGGGAAACTGTTCTAGAGCCCGTTTTGGACAAATGGGTATTGAATACTATAGAGAGACCTTTTCAGGCCTCATAGTGGGACTCATTCGCCACTAATGGTGAATCAATACACTTTTCAATTTCTAAGAAATAAAAAGTGGAAATGGAAGCCCTTGGTTTGCACTTTGGCTCTCTATAGGTATCCACTTCTAAAACTCTAATTTTTGGCACTGAATGTGACTTTTACTGGATATTTTGACTTGGTCAAGAGGGATATGTCTTAAAAAACTTTGCAACTTTATCTTTAATGATGCCCAAGTCTTCAAGATGCCTAAATCTACAAACACACAAGAAGAGAAGGATAGATGTTGAATGTTAGGGCATGGGGGTTTGCCTTGCTCAAACCCCTTTTTAGGTAATTAAACCAAAATGAAGAAAGAATGTAATGAAACATGCAACAATGGAGTTAATACCTTTCCATGATGATTGATCTTGTATTTTTGTAACAAAAGATGAAGATTCTGCCCTTGAATGTCTAAAAAATGATCTTGAATGACTTGGAATGTTAAAGCCTAGCTTGCTTGACTTGAGATAAAATAATGATAGATGAATAATGAAGAATGGTTCAGATTTGGAGACTTGTATTTATAGGAAATTTGCCTAATTTTTTTCTTAATTTGATCCCCAAGGCCGACATGAAAGAAGAATAAACTTAAACTTCAATATTTCCAGCTCAAACCCCAAAAATGGCTCAAATGGGACTCATTCACCATCAAGGGTGAATGGGTCCCACCTAGATGGGATTGATTCATACTTGATGGTGAATGGGTCCCACAGGGTCCATTCTACTAGCTAGGATGATAGGAAGTAAGGAAATCAGGTTTAACAAGTGACTTAGTCTGTTATTTCATCAAATTATGCCTCAGGATGCACAATATGGGGCCATAGGGGCCTATTAATGATGATGTAAAGGTTAATTAGGGCTAGGGGCACAAATTTCAATGTAAAAGTGTGATTAAATACACTTTACAACACTAAAATGAGGTCCACAGAGCCTAGAAGGGCACAACATCTAATGTGAATGTGTAAGACACATTACAATGCTAGATTAAAGTCAAGTTTAATTTAAAAGCCTTCTAGATTATTGTGAGAATACATTTAAATATATTTTACAATGTTGTATTATCGAAAAATAGGTCCATTAGTTTAGGAAAGTGTAAAATTCATTTACAACACTTTACAACACCTTCACAAGACATTGTTAAATGCATTTTATTTAGTTTGCAAGGGTCCAAGACCTAGTGTAGATGTGTAAAACACCTTGCAACACTAAATCAAGGCCTTATTAAGTCTAATTTATCATCAATTATTTCCATATCAAGCAAGAAAAAAGGGATATGTTTTTTGTGTCCATAGTTAGCCCCCACTTTAGTGAGAGGGTGAACTTTCTTCAAACTCACACTAAAGTAGAGATTCAAGAAGGGTCCCATTGTACCAATGCAAATGAAAAAGGATGAAAAAGATCAAAGGAGGTTGCACAAGCCCCTAGGATCAAAGATCCTAAGTCAAACCAACATGAGTGAAAAATGACACGCACAAGGGTGAATGATTTACAAGATACATGGTCATACAATGGCAAGAACTAGAAGGAAGAGAAAAGAAAAAAATAAAAAGGTGGATCAAGCTTCGACCATTTTTACAGCTCGTTGTGGATTAGATCTAGGTTTTTTGTCTAAGAATGCCTACAAGTGACTTACGTTGTACACTATGCAAACAAAATACATGCTCACAAGGGCTAGTGAAGCTAGTTGTCCACTAGGTGAGTCCCCAAGAGACCACACCAAAGGCATACCTCCAATGACTTTGATAAGGTACCAAATGCATGCTCAGAAGGGAAAGCGAAGCTAGTTATTCACTAGGTGAGCTCCAAGGAACCATATCAAAGCCATACCTCCATGACTTTAATAAGGTATAAAAAGAAAATGCATGCTTACAAGGGCTAGTTAGGCTAGTTGCTCACTAGGTGAGCCCTAGGAAACCATATAAAAGCCATACCTTCATGAATTTAATAAGGTACAAAAATAAAATACAATAGGAAAGAGGGATATTCAAAGGGATTTTTCTTAGTTCGTGCAAGGTCTCATCTTAACATTGTGGTTAATGTTTACAAGAGAGGAAAAGTGAAAAGTCTCATCCTGGGCAACATTGTGCCTAATGTTTCCAAGAGAGAAAAAGTGCAAAGTCTCATCCTAGGAAATATTCTACCTTTAATATTTCCAAGAGAGGATGTGTCAAACAAGTAACACACTCTTGGACGGAATCAAGCCCAATGACTCCACCAAGAAAATGACACATCACAAGAAGAAATAAATAACACAATGAAATATGAGTTTTGATGTATGCCCCCACTTTAAAGTGGTTGTGAACACCATTACGTGTGAGAAATTACTTTAAAGTAGAAGAGGAAGACATGAGAGCTTACTCAGAAAGCCCTATGCTAAGTCATATGTTTCCAATAAGCTACATCATGAAAAAAGTAGTATGTCACATGTGAACCAACTTAAGGCATGTCATCCACATCTCAAGCTTGCTCTTATATGTTCATGAAAGGTTAACGATTAGCCAAAGGTGGAAATGACAAGTGAAATATGAGGACAAGGCTAGATAACCCCTTGCCCCCACTTAGTGTAGGACAAGGATGAGTTGAAATTATTGAATGAAAAATAGTATCAATTAGAAGGAATTACGTGCCCCAACATAAGGGAGAGTATCAAATTCCTTAAGATGTTGGATTTTACTACTCAGATCCTTGCATTCATTAGTGGAGTGACCATGAACTATATGATAGGCACAAAATGAATTCTTGTAATAGAATTTCTTATGAGTTCATGGAGGAAGGGTGATCAAGTGATCTTGGAGAAGTCTCAACAAGATACCCTATTGATCAATGGTAGAAGGTGGTCATGTAGTTTGCGACAAAGATACATATTGCTTAGTAGTAGTTTTCATATCTACGCAAAACTATTTAGATTGTGATATTTTATTCTTTCCTTTATATGAGGGTGTAAAATTTAATGAGTTTAATTGATTAGTGTTTTGTGAGATGACATTGAAATTAAGTGAAGATGTATTGATGTTGAGTGAAGGCTTGGAAATTTCTATCAAAGGGAAATAACCAAGACCATAAGTTGTTTGTTGTGTTATAGGATCTATAGGATTTTGGATACCTTTTTCATTAGCTCCACTTCCTTTTCCACTATGGGTATGTATAGGATCATCATGGAAAAAATAGGCCCTTAAGTGGTGATGAAAATTTAGAAAAATCAAAGTTAGGCAACTTCACGTAAAAATATGAATAAGTTATCTATATTATTTCAAAAATATGTAACAATAGAATCTATAGAAAATTCAATGTAGTTTCTAAACTACTAGGTTTATTTTTTTAAAACACTATTTGGTGAAAATTTAAAATTTCAATGCAGTAGCACTTAAATTTCAGGGAAAAAATAAGTAGGTGTTTGTCTAACCACCCTAACCACAATAAAATGATAATATTTTTTATAATATTTTAGATATAAGTAGAGGAATCATGTCCCGATATGATGCATATATTTTTGTTATTTTTTTCCAAGTAAATAATTAAATATAAATTTTTTATTACAACTTTTAAAAAATATAAAAAATTGTATGTCTGACCACATTAACTTGGTAAAAACTTCATAAAATTTATTTATTTTTAATCCTATAATGTGTCAAGTATAGAATGTGATGCATGTTTTGGATTCAAAAAATGTGATACCATTTGAAAGCTATAGATTTTTTCAATCATCCTATTAATCAGGACTTTAGTCAAAATTCAAATAGAAAATGAATAATAATTATTTATTAAATTCAAAGTAAAGCATAATTTATATTGGTGGAAAACTAAGAATCTCCTTTAAAAACCCTTTTTGTTTCATAAATTTGGGTAAAAAGAAAATTTTTCAACCACATAGCCTACACATACCCATCGTACCGTCACTTTTTGGCCCATCATGATCCTACACATACCCTTATATCCATGTTATTTCAGAAACTCATAACCTTTTCCATAAATTTTTTTCATTGCTTTTGGATTGGGTTTTTGGTCATTGTTGTGTAATTGGTTGTGTTTTGGTCTAAAGTGTTTGAGGTGGATTCTTTTAAAGGGTCATCTACTTTTTCGCTTCCCTATTTGAATCTTTGTATACGATCTTGTATTCACCCATGAATGTGGGTTTGAAATTTAAGGAACCCCAATCATCATCTAATAGCTTTTTGATTTGTTCAATATGTTGTTGTTTGTATTTTTGTTGGATGGGTTCCACTTGCATAGTTGGTGTTAATGTGTTTAAATGATTTTCTTTGTTTTTCTCAATTTTCCAACAACTATTTGGTTCAAGGTCGGCTTCAAGTGTGTACACTTTGTTATTGTGAAAGAATTTCATTTTGTGATGAAGAGTGGAAGGCACTGCATTCATTTCATGAATCCATGGTCTACCTAGAAGGAGATTATATGAAAGTTCATGAGGAATAACATGAATTTTTGTATCCAATGTGGCCACTCCAACTATAATAGGAAAAGTGATCACACCGAGTGGTTTTTTTTCTATATCATCAAAGCCCTTAATAGATAGAGAATCAGGTTGAATTTTTTATCTATCCACACAAATCCTATCCAAGAGTTTTACACTACACACATTTAGAGTTGAGATATTGTCAACAAGGGTTCACTTTATCCTTGTCCTTTTGTATTGAGATATTATTTGGAAATCATCATTTTGTTTTGTACATCCGAAGGGGGAAGTTCACTTTAGTAGAAAACATTGTCAGCATTTAATCCTTAATTATAGATGGTATGTCATTTGGTTGTGCATTAGAAAGGATAGGAACGTGTTGTAGGGCCATTTGAAGCATAGTGTGAAAGGTAGGTGAAGTCTAAAGTAAATCCTATAGGGATATCTTTGTAGGAGTGCTCTTAAGTTGTTCAATAAGATCATACTCCCTAAGGTTTGAATTTATGTGAGGAGCACTGGGAAAGTTGGGATTAGGAAAATGTACAAAGATGTTGGGGTTGATTGGTGTGGTGACAGATTGTTTCAAGTATTGTATGTATGAGCAACGATATTTTGGTGTGACACATTATTCTGAGGTGGGTAAAGGGTGAATTCAGGTTTGTGTTGAGTTGGAGGTTTGTATGATGGTGAATAAAGAATGAGTTGAGGTTGGTTTTGAGTTTGTGGTTTGTGTGAAGGTGGGTAGAGAATTAGAGGGTTCTTAGGATGTCCCATAGGGTATGGAGGAGGTCCATTAATCAAGGGGAATTGAATGGATTCTTGTGTATTCATAACCTCAACGGTCTTGGTGCAATGTATTTCTAATGAGGAGAAATCTATAATCACCTTTTGATCTAAGGAAGACACATTATTATTCTTGTGACTTTCTAGCACCATGATATTCTTCCTAGAAGGAGATTTTTTAGGAGTACACATCAAATGTGCTTGGCATTCATGGATTTGTTCTTCTAAAATGACTTCATCGCAAATAGGTAAACGATCAATGGTTGAATTTTCATGCTCAATAAGTGTTTTCCTCAGTGAAGGGGGGACAACTAAGATACTCATGATAGTCATTGATTGTGTTTTCTAACAACAAAGTATCTTCTTTGCAACTAGGAGAGATGTTAGGAGAAGAAAAAATGTTAGTGTCTTGATTACCTATGGTTGTATTATTTTGGTTATGAATGTCTTCTCCACTAAGAGAGGTAAAAGGAGAGAAACAACTAGGATTCTCAAAACTCTCATGAAGTGATTCTTCACCAAGGGGAGAGATATTAGGAGAAGAACAAGTATAATCATTAGGAATGTCCAAGGTTGTAGTCTCTTTCACAAAAACACTCTCATAGGAAGGGCATAGCAAATATTTTTGAACATGTTTAAATATGTAAGATGCTAACATTGGTTGAACAAAAATTTAAAGTACACTTGTAACCATGTCATGCAATGTTTCAAAAATATAAACAATGTATATGCAAGGATGCAAAACATTTTTATCTAATATATGCAAAGCTTGAAGAATGAAAATAATGATATGTGAGAATGAAAAACACTTTCACCAAAGCTATGCAAATTTTTATGAATAGAAATATTGTGTAAGAAAAAGTGAAAAATAATTTTATCAATGTTATGCAAAACTTTAGAAATATGAGCATATTCAGATCTAATGATGCTTGCAATTGAAATGATTTCAAAATTGACTATCCTAAATTGATGTTTTCAAGCTAGATACATAAAAAAAATGTTTCCAAAACTTTCTAGACTTATAGTATATGATACTAGGAGGGTTAGGAAGCACAAAAATGAGGTTTTTGAAGCTGTAATAGATATCGAAAAATATGGACAAGGAATAAATCGCCCAGAATGGTGAATTAGTCATAGTTAGGGTTTTCTCAAAATTTTCAAAAAAGTTTAATTAGTTGTGATGCTTGTTAGTATGTATGACCTTAATACTAAAACAAAATGTAGTTTTTAGATGTTTTTCAATGATTAAAATGCAAAAATGAAAACTATATGCACTTTCACTAATGCAAATTTTGAAAACCCTAAAATGCAAATTCACCAATGCAAAATGCAATGCAATGTTAATGCAAGATAATTCTATAATGCACTAGAAATCAGAAGAAAAATGTTCAAACATCAAGATCACCAAATGTGGACAAAGATTTTGGCAGCCTAATGCTCTCTAACACTTCTAGGGTTTTGACCTAAAAGGAGAGAGATGGGCCAAAATAGGCAATGTGCTCATTCAAGATTAATTTAAAAATGGATGTAATGAGATGAACTAAATGCAGAAAATGAAAAAAATCTATTGATTATTAATGCAAAACTATTGAAATGCAGCTTGTTGGAAAGCACATTGTGATATGCAAAAACACCTAAAAATGAATGCAAACTGTAACAGAAATGAATGAAACTGCATGTGTGCAATTGATATCTTGTTGTAGATTGGAAACAGCTTTTGGAATGTTGTTAATGCTAAAAATTTGGCCTACTAGGACTCATTCGCCATTCTGGGCGAATTAGTCCCATATCTGGGAAACTATTCTGGAGCCCATTTCAGAAAAATGGGTATCCAAAATTGCAAAAAGCCTTTTTTAGGCCTGGTAGTGTGACTCATTTGCCACTAATGGTGAATCAATCCAATTTTGAATTTCTAAAAAATTCAAAGTGGAAACAGAAGCCCTCAGTTTGTACTTCGGTTCTCTACAGGTGTTCGCTTCTGAAACTCTGATTTATGTCACTGAAAGTGACTTTTAATGGATTTTTTGACTTGGTAAAGAAGGAGATGTATTCAACAACTTTTCAAATTGATCTTTAATGATCTCCAAGTCTTCAAGTTTCCTAAATATAGAAACACACAAGAAGAAAAAATGATGAAGATCCTGCCCTTGAATGTCTGAAAAATTATCTTAAATGACTTTGAATGTTAAAGCATAGCTTGCTTGACTTGAGAAGGAAGAATGATGGATGAATAATGAAGAATTATTTAGATTTATAGTTTAGAGACTTGTATTTATAGGCAATTCACCTAAATTTTCTGTTAATTTGATCCCCAAGGCTGACATGAAAGAAGAATAAACTTAAAATCTAAGATTTCCTACTCAAACGTCAAAATTGGTTCAAATGGGACTCATTCAACATCAAGGGTGAATGGGTCCCACCTAGATGGGATTGATTTTCCCCTAATGATAAATGGGTAACATAAGGGCCATTCTACTAGCTAGGCTTCCAAGAAATAAGGAAATCAGATTTATATGGTGACTTAGTCAATTATTTCATCAAATTATGCATCGAGATGCACAATATGGGGCCATAGGGACCTATTAATGATTATTTAAAGGTAATTTAGGTCTAGGAGCACAAAGTTCAATGTGAAAGTGTGATTAAATATGCTTTACAACACTAAAATAAGGTCCACATTGCTTAGAAGGGCACAACATCCAATGTGAATGTGTAAGACACATTAAAATGCTAGATTAAAGTCAAGTTTAATTTAAAATACTTCTAATTTGTTGTGAGAATACATTTAAATATATTTTACAATGTTGTATTAGGGAAAAATAGGTCCATTAGTCTAGAAAAGTGTGAAATTCTTTTACAACACTTTACAACACCTTTACAAGAAATTGTTAAATGCCTTTTATTTAGTTTGCAAGGGTCCAAGACCTAGTGTAGATGTGTAAAACACCTCACAACACTAAATCAAGGCCTTATTAAGTCTAATTTATCATCAATTATTCCCATATGAAGCAAGCAAAAAGGGATACTTTTTCCATGTCCACACATCGCATTCTCGCATATAGAAATGACAAGTGTCACCAATTGAAAGAAATACTGAGCAAGTATCATTTTGATGGCGATAATTACTATCCAATAAACCCATAAACCACCATTCAAACACCTTATCATGTAATAGTTGTAGAAAATTCTCTTCTCACTATTACATGACCTTTCCTATCACCTATCTCGGTTAATTCCTGTCTTGCACTCAGTGGGCATAAGAAGTTGCTAGCATTGTCCTAGTAATGTATTTTTCATTGTCTCTTAGTAGTGTTATTCACCTTCCATTTGTACCAATCAAGACTGGGAGGAAAATGACTTTCTTGTCGGTTGACTTGCATTATCCTTACTAGTATTTGGCATTTTCTTTTTCTTTTTCTTTTGTATGTTTGCATGTGCATATTGTGTTCCCCCGTAATGTAACATTCAATGTTCTCCTTTTCTTTGTGACATTATTCTATGTGTCCTACATTGCTTTTTCCATTTTCTTTATCTTTTTCATGTGTTTCCCTTTTGGGGATGATTCAAGGCATTTTGACCGCAATGTCTCTTTCATGTTGACCCAAAAAGCCCTTTGTTTTCTTTTTCTTTACCCTTTTCTTTTCTCTTTTCCTTTTGGGGATGACACAAGGCATTAAGACCGAAATGTCTCCTTCATGTTGACCTAAAAGATTTGTGTTTTTCTTTCACCTTTTTGTTTACTTTTTGCTTGTGTTTTCCTTTGGGGGATGCTACAAAATGTTGAGACATCCTATTTATTTTCCATGTTGATCCAAATGGATATTTCTTTTTCTTTGTTTTCACTCTCTTTGTTTCATTCTTCCAATTCTATGTTTTTGGGGAATGATGATAGTTTTGATCTCTTAACAAAACATTGCAACAAAGAACATATTGAGCCCAAATCCATAGATCCCTTATGTGTTTGGTGTTTTTATTTTGGGGGAAACCCCTTCATTTTCTTTTTCCCCTTTTCTTCACATGACGTAAACTTACTCAGAAACATATGACTTGTCATAAAGCTTTCCAAGTTGGCTCTCATGTCTTTCTTTTTGCATTTTTCATGTGCGACTTTAAAGTAATTTCTCACAATATAGTGTGTAGCAATTCCTTTAAAGTGGGAGCATACATTGGTATTATTCATTTGTATTTTTTTTCTCCATTCTTAGTGCAGCCTTGTTACTTCATATGATGTGTTTTTTCGCTTTATGGATGACATTGGGTGTAATGTCCTTCATGAGCGTGATCTATCTTAGCATATTATATTCCTCTTGGTGGCTTCATGTGACACACTGCATCCCCTAAGTTGCAAATTTCTATTCTTTGATTGGTCCTCTCTTGGAGAGATTAGGCACAATGTTCCCTAAGTTAAATACCTCACATGAACTAAGCAAGACTTCTTTAAATATCTTTTGCATGTTACATTTGTTAAATGGCCACCTTGCATAACATTGCTTGCATGCCTATGGTTCCATCACATTTGTTCATGAGCTCCAAGCATACAAATTTTTTCTTGTCTCGTGAAGCTCAAAATGTCATTTTCTTTTGAGGTGCCTTATTAAAGTTATCAAGAGGTATAACTTTGGTATGGTTGAGTGGGAAGTCAATTTTTGAGGCATGACTTTCCCCATAGCCACCTGTACATGTGTGAGTGCATACCAGCCATAAGTGTATGTTTCTCACCATTTAGGCCCTCTCACCCAGCAGACAACCATGAGTTCCATCACCTAAGAGTGAGTATACATTTCTTTTTCTAGAAAAAAAACCTACATCTGATCCACAATGGGATGGAAAAATGATAGAAGCTTGATCTAACTCTCTTTTTTCCTTCTCCTTTTCTCTCTTTCATCATTTTCATGTGTGTTCATTTGTGTTTATGTTTGGTTTTCCATGGGATCTTGATCCTAGGGGCTTGATCATCCCTCTTGATGTTCTTTGTTTCATCTTACCAAGCATCAATGTATTTGGATCCCTCTTCATATGCATGTTGTGCTACTTTAGTGTTATTTTGAAGCAAGTTCATCCTCTCACTAAAGTGGGGGCTTAATGTGTCACCCAAAAATGTATACATGGACATTTTTATGCTCATTTGAGTCTTTCTTATGGATTTTGGCTTTATTTTACCTAGATTTAATGTTGTAATGTGGTCAACACATTCACATTAGGTCTTGGTCCCTTGTGAAGCATTAATAATTCTAGGATGTCATGTAAAAGTGTTGTGAAGTGTTGTAACCAACTTTCACACTTTTCTAGGTAGGACCCTTTCATTATAATTCACCTAAACAACCCCTTTTTATTACTTACCAAGTCTTATTTCAAAGTGTTCTAAAGAGTTGTAATAAACTCACACTTTTCTAGGATTGTCATCACTAATTTGACCCTTTCCTATATTTAAATGACCCCTTAAGTGTGTTTCATAGAATAATCCCATTAAACATCATTTAATGCACTTTAATTCTTGACACCTAGTAAAATTTCCCTAGTGGGACCAAGTGGGACCAAGTCACCACTTGGGGTGACTTAGTACCACTAGACACAAAAATAAAAATTATTTTAATTTTCTAGTAGGATTTTATTCTCCTAACCTTGAGGTCAGCCTGTGATGTGTTATTTTTGGGAAATATTATAAAATCAAGTATAAATAAAGGGTTTTCCTCTCATTTTCATTCCCGCTAATCTAATACATCCATTCACACAATTGCATTCATTCATTCATAGTTCTCAAGCATTCTAAGCATTATCAAGCATCCATTGAAGCATCTACTTGCATATCTTTAGATTTTTACATCAAGGGTTTGGTGAGTTGTAGAATTGAATGTTGTTCATTCATCACTCTCTTTATTTCATTTCATTTTCAAGGATTTCATTACCAAAGCAAACCCCTATTCTCTAACCCTTAATCCTGTTCCCCTCTTTGCATGTGTGTTTTGCAGGTCTTGTATGCAGATTTGTCAAAGAGAAAGGTGTTAAAAAGTTGTCAACAATCCACCAAATTCATTCAAGTCAACAAATCCCTAATTGAAGCTTGGAGACCTCTTTTAGCCCATTTTTTGCAGAATCTAATATGGACACCTGTCAAGAAGAGAAGTGTAGAACGAAAGCTACATATTCTTGCCTTGAATTTCCTAAGATTCCCAGGTGGAATAAGTCACCATCTATGGCAACTTAGTACCATTTCTAGGCCTGAAAAGTGATTTATGTATTTATGCATACCCTTTTGGTAGAAACTTGTTCTGACATAATCTCCCCAAAATAGGACTAAGTTGCTCAGCTTGGCGTAAGTGTCCTAGTTGACTTCAACAACAATATTTTTGGGATTCCAAAGCCTCTATCCATCCCACTTATTTTTTGAGGTGCACATCTCCAATCTCCTTTATTTATGATATTGTTTACTTGCATTCTTAGGTCATTTTTGCATATCACAATGTGTTTTCAAAAAACTTGCATTTCTTAGGATTTACATTAATAATTCATTTCCTTTATCATTTTATTGCATTTAGACACATTTCATTTATATTTTTATTAGTTTTGAGTGGGGACATTACGCATTTTGTCCCATCTCTCTCCTTTTAGATGAAAAACCCTAGAAGTGCAAGAGAACTCTGGGTACCAAAATTGGTGTCCACAATGTTACTTTGAGAGATTCCCTTCTTGTATTGCTAGTGATTTTCCTCTCCCATATATTTGTTCTAAAAAATCTCCCATGAGTTAAGGCACATAAATCTAGTGGTTCTGAGTATTTTTGTAACCAAACATGACATGAAGGCATGAGTAGAAATGTGATTACATTCTCTAGCAATCAATCCAAATGATCTATCGTTGTTTTGTTCTTTTACATTCACTATTATTGGCTACAAGAGGATGTATGATTTTGGAATCATCAAGACTTTGGTAATCTATAAGTGCCTTGTAATCTTTATGTTCAATTACGCTAATCAATAAACCACTTCTTCATTGTTATTTTTGGGTATACACTAGAGCAAGAAAATAATACGTACACTTAGTCATTTGGATGCATAGTTTGGCATAGTCAAAATTTGTAGAAGATATTCAAAGGTATTTATAAAGATGAAGGTGTGGGATTCTTTTTTCCTTAGATATAAGCATATCTCTTACCTTAACATGTATAATGTGTGCATGTTGATCAAGGATTTAGATCAATTTTGATGTTGGTAGTCTCTCCATGGTTATGGGAAGTCATAAAAAAGGACCTGTTGGAGTGAAGGTAGGTAAGGACTATCAAATTTCTATGTGGCATATTATTGCAACAAATGTAGTTGTTATTATTTAGTTGATTTGTAGAAGGTACACTCCTATGTTGAAATCTCAATGTGTCATGTTTGTTTTGAGTATCATTTTGATTCAAAGAAAAATATGTTCATTTTGATGATAGGTCTAGATACTAGTAACATTATGATATTCTACAAGTTTGAACTCAATGTTATCAGTATTTTCATTTCCACTATCAATTTCAATGTTGAGACTCTTGAGTTTCAAGATGTTCTTGTAGTCATTGCAAAGAAGATTATACATGTCATTCAGATTAGGGTTATCTTTGCAACATCTGACAAGGCCTCTAAAGATTCATCAAAAATATAAAATAGATAAACTATAAGTCTTGAGTTTATTGGAGGCTGGTGGTATTAGAGGATGTAGGAATTTCCATCATCTCAAGTCAACTTCGCACTTTGAGATGATGCTTTGCATGAGAAGTGTTTTTGGATTTATTTTTTGCATTTTCCCTTGTTATTACTAATAGATTTGAAGATACATGTATTGTGAAGTCTAATTTTTGGACATAAGTAAGGGGTTTGGTGTTGAGCTCACTATGGATGGTTGTCTAGTGAGCACTTGAGGCTGTGGTCAAAATTATACCCTTCTGAGGGTCATAAGACAACTTGATGGAGCCATGTATTTAGACAGCTCAATATGGATTACTGTTGAATAATTCAAGAGTTCATCAAAGGGAAAACTCAAGAATTCAACTAGGTGCTACACCTTTATGAGGGTTAAGAGATAGCTTTATGGAGCTCTACCTGATTCAGGATTTCTTTATTCAAGGAATATCTTCACAAAGATGAATATTCATTTTGTATTCAATAATTTTTGTTATGTAAGCCTTAAGGGGGGATCCCTTGGCAAAGTGAATAAAATATTTTAAGGGATAAATTTTTAGGAAGAATGAAATAAGTGCAGAATTTTGGCAATATTACATTGCTAACAAATTA
Source organism: Sequoia sempervirens (assembly GCA_007258455.2). NCBI lineage: Eukaryota > Viridiplantae > Streptophyta > Pinopsida > Cupressales > Cupressaceae > Sequoia > Sequoia sempervirens. The sequence continues at coordinate 53,509,708 of VDFB02353493.1, forward strand.
TTTATGTGGTTGTATTTGCATCTATGGTAGTTACTCACAACTCTCCTTTATGTGGTTGTATCTACATCTATGGTAGTTACCCATAACTCTCCTTATAATGTATTTGTTCCTATAATGTTCACATTACATTGGATTCATTTGAGCTTTCATATAGCTAATTGGGCTTGAAAATCATGTATGTTAATCCTTTGAATTGAATTAAAACCTTGGCGAGTGCATTCAGGAGGAAAGCCCTATGGAGAGCTTATACTATCCAAACATTAATTGTAAATCATCTAATTCTTGGGGTCAAATGAGGTCTTTTCCAAAGTCATGTTAATAAATCCTTTTTGTGCATATCCTGTAATCATGGAATTCCATGAAACCACTTTTTTTCAAGGCATTTTGTCAAACAATTCATGGGCCTTTTCTATGCTTCCACGTGTTGCATATATGTATACTAGAGAAGTTGTAAGTACAATATCTAACAAAAATATTTTATCCTTTATGCGTTGACGGTTGTCCATACCTTATTCCAAAGATCCCATTTTTCATAGGCTGGGAAAATGTTGGCAAATATTTTCAAGTTTGGATTGACAACTGCCAATTTCATTTTCTTGAGATTTTCTAAAGCCTTTTCAATGAACCCACTTTGTGAATATCCTACAATTAGGGAATTCCATGATAACACATTTCTTCAAAGCATTCTGTCAAAAAGTTCACATGCCTTGTCTATGCTTCCACATTTTTCATACATGTCTACTAGAGCATTTCCAATGACATCTGATAAAATTCCCCTATCCTTTATTCCCTTATGGATACCTATACTATATTCCAAAGCTCTTTTTTTGGTACAGGCTAAGAGTACGCTAGAAAATGTAAATTGATTGGGTTAGAGATCTATTTGTTACCTATGTTGAAATCGTGCAATTGCTTTGTGAGGACAACCATGTTTTCTATATGTTGCAATAACCATATTCTATGAGAGGTATTTATGTGATCAAACATATTATGGGTTTCCCCAAACTTTCAAAGTACGAGAATAGTGAGTTTAAGTTTTCTTTACTTATGTGCGAGAACTATTGGCTCTCGACTGCTTACCCTAATGAAAACTATTTATGGGAATTGTTGACTACTAATTGTAACAAAGATTGTTTAGAGGAATGGAAACAGGTGTTGGAAAAAGTAACGGATTGAATAGACCTTGTGCAACACACAAGGAAGTCTTGAAAAATTGATGTCTTTAAAACACAACAAAAATGGTGAAAAGTGAGTAATGGACTAGATCTATGCAATCATCTTGCATGGCTATGGAGGTTGGAACAACCGTAGATATGCAAAAGTAGGTCTCTCACTTTGCATAAGGCAATGCCTTTGGCATAATAAATGAAATGCAATGTCAAATAATATCAAAATTCAAATATTGATAAAAATAAAATTTAAAAAAAATTAATAATAAATAATAAAATTATTAACTTAATAAATGATTAAATAAAAAAGAAACTATTTTTTTAATTTATTAAAATTAAAATATTAATAGAATATGTACCTAAAAAATATAATTAATACAAACAATATTAACATTAATTGAAAGATAAACTCAATATTAACAAATAAAAAATTATTATAAAATTGAACATAAATAAAATAAAATTAATTAATTAATTAATTTTTAAAAATAAAAATTGAACTTCAAAGAAACTATTAAAAATGTTAAATGATAAAATTTTAACTTTTATAATAAAAATTATAACACCAAAAAACACTAAAAATAAATTAGACCTATTAAAATGATAAAAATTCAATTTGTAATTTATTGATTTATTTAACTCAACTTATATATATGAATAGGTATTAAAATAAATTTAAAAATTTTAAATAGATAATTTATTATTTATACATTATATTTATTCTATATTACAATATAATAATTATAAAAATCTTAAAAATAAAATTAATATTTAAAAGGTTCTAAATATTTATATTTTATAATTAAAAGAAATCTAAAAATCTAAATTTGAAATTTGTAAAAGAAAAAATAGTTGCATTATTATCCTGTATTTTCTTAGTTCAAAAATAAGATTGAATAAGAATGCATCATTATTATTATTATTATTATTATTATTATTATTATTATTATTATTATTATTATATACTAGCACTTGCACTTAAAGATCAATGATTTGGCTCATAGAAAACTATAAGTTCACTGGTAGAAAACTATATGGTTGTGAATATGTTAAAGTATGTGTTTGTGCAATTTTTTTTTATTATATACTAACACTTCACTTAAACAAGGATTTCACTCATTACAAGAACTATATTTCATTCATAGAGAACTATATGCATGTTAATATGTTAAAGTATGTGTTTGTGCAAGGATATGTTGCATGGGGATGGATTAAACAATGAATAACAAGTGCAGAGCAGAAATTTTACGAAATGGGATTCCATCAATTGAATTTCAGATTGATGTGTACAATTCTTGTAGCGATGGGTTGCTTTTTGGAAGGAGGCTCTGCTTTGGGAGTTGCTCGGAACGCTGGAATGCCAGCAATTCTGAGGAAGAATCGACTGCGCGATGGTTTTCTGGAGAAGTTAAAGAGCTCTCGAATCACCAATTCCAATGTTTCAAGTCTAAGCAAAGCTTCGTACGATGCATACAACTATACCCAAGTTCTGGACCATTTTGGATACACGCCAGAGAGCTATCAAACCTTTCCCCAACGATATTTCATAGACAAGTCCAATTGGGGTGGCGCTCAAAGTAATTCTCCCATATTTGTATGGTTGGGTGAGGAACAAGCAATTACAAATGATGTCGGGGCTAACTTCATGATAAACCAGGTTGCTAAATTTAAAGCTCTTGTGGTCTACATAGAGGTAGTATTACAATTTCTCGTGAACTCCATGTCCATAGTTCTTATATAAGTTGAATAAGTTCAGTTCATTCATTTTCTTGGACCTCCTGCTTTGATAAGTATGTTAGCTATTAGGGTTAGGGTTAATTGTGGGAATGTATGTAGCACCGTTATTACGGGACGTCAATGCCATTCGGGGGAGAGGAGGCGTATGCAAATGCGAGCACAATGGGTTATTTCACATCGACCCAGGCCTTGGCTGATTATGCGACCATCATTGTCCATTTGAAGAAAACATTAAATGCTCAGAATTGTCCAGTTGTAGTCGTTGGTGGATCCTATGGTGGAAGTAAGTAGGATTCTTTTCGCATGACCCAATATTCTGTGTTGGAAGTAAGTGGTATTCAATCATTGAAATGGTATTGTGCAGTGCTAGCTGCCTGGTTTCGACTCAAGTATCCGCACATAACAATCGGCGCCCTTGCAGCATCTGCACCTATCCTTTACCTCGACGGTATCGCTCCCACTTATGGTTTTGACGACGTTGTCACCAGAGATTTTAGAGTACGTTAATTTATCTCTTTCAGCTAATATCACCCTTATTATCATTAAATTTGACTACCGATATTATAATGCAGAACGCATGCGACATCTGCTACAGAAGAATTAAAGAATCGTGGGATATGATGGACAAAATGGCGTCTAGCACCCAGGGCTTGCTAAACCTAAGCAAACTATTTAACACTTGCGAGTAAGAAACAAGAACCTATTCTTTATGGAGACATCCATTCACAACGAGATTCATGCGAATCATGCAATCGCTGTTGGTTGCTTTTTGTTGGAAACTATAATTTCTCCCCGGTTTGGATGTTTTTGCATGAGCAGTAGTCGTTGTAACTAGAAATGAACTTAAGATTTGTCAGGCTCTTCTATAGTTTGCATGAATTTATTTTCATGTTTAGCTGTCAGTTATTTTATTTTATCATCTTCTTGAATTGTCTAAGACCTCTATATGAGACAGATATAATTGGTTTAATGTTAAAACTATTATCAGCTTGATCTAAACATGCAAACATTTTCCATGTGAATTTCTTTTATTTTTCAGTTCTTTTGATCAGCGAATAGCTTGATCAATTAGCCTGTTTAGTTTTCTTTATAAATGTATACTGTTGCGGAATATTAAAACAAAGTGGAATAATACAGAGAATGTTCCTTTTGACCGGGTATTCCTGCTGCAGGAATATTACGGATAAGGAAGCCTTGTACGATGAGCTTGAATCAATGTACGAGAGCGCAGCACAGTACGATTTCGAAGAAGTTAAAGGAGTAAATATACTACCTAAACCTTCTCTGCATACCAATCTTAGTTATATTATGTAACCTGGGCTTTCTGCAGATCTGCAACGCCATCAATAGCCTACCGGAAGATGCAGACACTGTTAGCAGAACAGCGGCTGCAGCAAATTACTCATACGAAGGACAGTGCTTGGATTTGGGACCGTTCAATTTTACCAAATCGGGATGGGAGTGGCAGGTAACTCAGAGTTCTTTCTTTTATTAGAACGAAATTAAGCTGCTCGTCTAACAGATTCTTTTAATCGGCAGACTTGCACTGAAATGGTGTTTCCATGGATCGGTTCTCCTGGCGTGACAATCTTTCCGCCTTACCACTTTGATATCAAGTCGTATTCCAGGGAATGCTACCTCAATTACGGAGTCGTGCCACGCCGACACTGGGCTACAACTGAATTCGGAGGACACGTATGTAAATTTTAATCTACTATCGAATTTTGTCAAAAAATGTTACAGTCGAGTCATTTCAAATGTTAGTTACAGTTAAACGGACACAATAATTTGTTTTGGGGTTGATTTTTTTTAAGATGGCCTTGGTTATAATTAACGTGCAGGACATAAAAAGAGTGTTGAAAGATTTTGGAAGCAATATCATTTTCTCGAATGGGTTAAGAGATCCATGGAGCGCTGGAGGGTAAGTGAAAATTCTTCTGAGTTTCATTTTCATTAATCGTTGTATTATTTTTTACTTTGTTGCTAATCCAGTTAAATGGCTATGTTGTGAATGGAATTTCAGTGTGTTGGCGAATATTTCTGAGAGCATTGTAGCTATTACCACTGACGAGGGTAAGTTGGTTCAGACTGTTTTTTAACCCCACAATCAAACAGAAATAATATTATCTTATATGAATTGAATGTCATGCAGGAACGCATTGTCAAGACATTGCTCAAAGTGCCAGTGACGATCCGGCCTGGCTGAAAGAGCAACGACAAAAAGAGATAACCATCGTCCAAAAATGGATTAATGATTATAGAAACTAATTTAATTGTTTACGCCATTCGACAATGTTTCTCCGTGTAGGTGATAAAACCATTTTGAAGTAATTATCGGAGCACTATTAGAAGAATGAAGAGTTCAATATATTCACCCATTCTAAATTAATATCCTTTTAGTTTTTTTGATATTTCTGTAGTTTTGAACCCTAAAAAAACATTATGCAACATTGAATTGTAATTGTTGTTCCATTGTGTGTACCAGAAATTATTATCCAATAATACATGTAGATATTAAAACAATCAAAATTAATTACAATCTTTCTAAAATGTGTGTAAACGAGAGATTATAATTTATATTTTTTTTCTTGGATATTTATTTTAGTTTTGTTGATAGATATGGTGTTTTTAAGTCATTATTTGATAGATAATATCATAATATTATAGTATTCTAGATCTACTCACTATTAAAGTGAATGAGGTGGATCTAGAATGACACATACACTAAAATCTCATTGATAGTATGGATAGAATCACTCCCATTCTCTTAAAAAAATCCAACTAGAAGATGAATAATTTAATTCATTACTCTCTTCACATGGAAGCAAGATCTTGTAGATAGTAATAGTATGATCACTTGAAGTGAGGGTCATGTCACTTGATTTAGTCACCTATTCAAAAAGGAGTTGTAATGCAAGCAATTTGATTCTGACAAAAGGAAAGTTAGGTTATGAGCTCTCTCTGATAGAGTAGATTCTGAGGAGTGAGTTGTAATGGGTGAGCTCTACTCAATTCTAGAATATAGACTCTATTCTAGAATTTCTCTATAAAATCTATTCCTAGAATCTATAATCCTGTATTCTAGAATCTAGATGTAATATTGCTCTCCTGGTGAAATAGTAGTAAAGGTTTTTGGGATAGGGCATGACACAGTGGCAATGCGGCTTGCTTGGAAGCGAGAGGTGAGGGGATCGAATCCCCTCCTAAAATTTTGGTTGAAGTTGTTTAAACCAATTCAAAGGTGATAGGGGTACCACATGCACCAGTAAAATGGTACCATGTGGCACAATATGATTTGTTGGCTGAAGACACGTGTCCTAACTAGATTCACCCAATTTGACAACCATATGCTAACTCGGTTGCTTACTAGGATGTCATTTTTCAAGTGTTGATTTGTCCAAGTCACTCTACATTTGTTGACTGTGTTGCTATGTCACCATGTCACATTAGATACCTCATCGGATGCCACGTCGATGTGCAATCTATTGATGTCATGCTAATGTCAACATTTGTACGACCCTGGTCAATCTTATTACCTACGAACTTTGACTTGTTGTAACTTTCACATATGAGCTTTGATTTATGGAAAATAATTTGTGACAGTGAGCTCTTTGATTTGATGTCATTTTTTTCCAATTCCAAAATGATGAATTTTTTACCCTTGCATCTAGCCTCTCGTATCTACTTTGACCCAATTTTGACTGGCCATATCTGAAGCATATGAACTCCTTTTGACTCCATTCAAGTTGTGTTGGGTTCTTTTTTCTTAGCTCTTCGACATGGTGTTTATTTATAGAGAATTTGAAACACTTCATTTTTTTGGTGAAAATCCACCTAGATCAATCCTCCCGACTAGAGAGATTTGGACCTCCAAAAGTTACATTTATTCAAAATTTAATTGAGGGCATGCCCTCCCCACTTGTCTTGTATCATATGTCCATTTGTACACCTGGCTCATCACCAAAATCAGGACTACAATAATATTGTTGAACACATACATCATTCTATCACTTCCATAAGCATCTACATCAACTATTATACCTATTGAAAAATAACCACTGACTAATATCAAGTTGAATAATAATGTAGATACAAAAGAAAATGAAGTAAGAACATGTCTATCTTTCACAATCGGGACATTTTTATCCAAGGAAACCTCCAAATTCCCAACTATAAGTTGAGGACTTGCACCATTAATTTTCTTTCATTTACTGTTTCCTCATGTTGTACTATTGGTGTATCCTATGACAATTTATTATGATTAGCCTTGATTACCTCAAGTTCATGTCTAGAACCACCTCACTTGATAGACATAAGAGAAAAATAATTAATTGCATTAATTATCCTTTTCAATTGCCCTTCGTTTGCAAAAGATCTACTAGTCTTGATCTTGTGAGAATGTACAATATACTTGATTAAATTCCCTATAGAAAGCAACCTTTCGATCATACAAATACGGGCTACCCAACACTACCCCACAAAAATCTAGTGGAACCACATCAAACTGCACCTCATCAACATACTTGCTTGTGATTATGAATCTTAAAGTACATTCCCTTGTTACTTGCAATTCATTGTTTTTGTAAACCCAACCTAGTGGATAAGGTCTTTGATGATGTTTAGTTTTCAATCCAAAATTCCTTACATCTTCTAAGATTAGGTTAATTTGAGATCTACTATCTATGAGTGTATCAATTTAGTGTTCTTAGCAAAAACTCTTATTTGAAATAGCTTATTTATTTTCCTATCTTCAGGTACATCATAGTCTTGAGGAGTAAAAGTACAACTAGCAATAGAAACAATATAATCCTTACCTTTTAATCTAATTGTTGTTATCTTATTTTTTCCTTTAGATTCTGAACCAAGATCCATAACAACATTTGTGTCCTTCTTATTACCTTTCTATTTACAAGCCCATTTTGGCTTCAATTCTGGATGCAGCTTCCAGCAATGATCTTCATCATGACCTTTCTTACCATAATGAGAGGATCTGAACTTACCATCCTCCTTCTTAATTGTAGTTATCTTCTTCCCCTTTTCTATATCTTTGAATTTACCTTCAGGCTTACATGGCTTCTTGTCATACTTATCAATGAAAGTACTTTTAGCTCTTGGCTGTAAGTGTGTGGATTGTACACATACTTCATCTAGATTACGAGGATTCAAAACCAAACCGGAATGTCTTAGATAAGAGTGAAGGCCGCCTATGTACTTAAGCAATGTGTCATGGGTGTACAATGGGACATTCAATGTAATAGCCCTTTTCTTGAATTCATGGGTGTACTTTGGATAGTTTGACCTTTCCCTTGCCTAAAAGTTTTTTAGTTCATCATTAACTGTTGCATATAGCCTAGGGGATAAAATTGTTTGTTAAGAGCATTAAAAAACTCTAACCAAGTTAAATTGACTCTACCATGCTATGAAATTTATTCCTGTGTTATACTCTCCCACCAAGTGAGAGATGTTCCTCCCGACTGAAGAGTAGCTAACTAGATCCTAGAAGAATCATCTAAGAGACCTTGAACTCTATAGTACACTTCTACTTGTTGAACCCAATCATCTAATTTATTAGTATTTAATTCCCTACAATACTTAGGTAGATCAAATTTTAGATCCAATTTAATTTTAGGATTATGTGCACCCTTGAAAGGATTAGTAGAAGTAGAATTTGTAGGAGAAGAAGAAGAAGATGGGGAAGAAGGAGAAGATGGAGTTGGAGGCATTTTTGGAGGCTTCTGATCACCTCCTGGTCTTTTCCCTTTGTCTTTTCGATCTTCTTGTTGTGATGAGCCTTCTTTCTCAAGTCGCTTTCGTTCTTTCCTGTCCTAAAAAATTACTTCTACAATTTCCTTCATTTCAAGAAAAGCTCATTAAAAACTCTTCTCATAAAGCTCGTGACTCTATCCAATTTTTTTTTTCCATCTTTGACAAATTTCTTCATTTATCGATCTCGGGATTATATTCTAAAAGTGTTCCTTCACCTAGTTGACTCTTAGATCATGTTAGCATCCACTTCTACAATACTATTCAAACAAGGCTCTGATACCAACTTGATCTGTGTCAGGATCTATGACAATTGCATGTGAATGCTTAACATTTATAATGCTTAATTTGAAGGGCTTAAAATGTAATAATGTAATTAAAATGCTTATTTATGAACATAACAATAATAAAGTGATGAACATAATAAAAGAGAGATAGAAGAGAAGAAAAAACACAAGTTGATAATGGAGTTCACCAAAATGGCTATGTCTCTGGGTCCCTCTCCTATAGAGTGATGGATCCTTGATTATGCTCTAAACTGAATATGAGGCATCAACAAAATACAATGTCAAGTCTTCATGAGCTTCAAAGTCTTCCTCCTTCAAGTGCAGGAGAGTGACATTCCTTCGATGCATAGATTCAGACAGTTAGACTCTCCATACAAATTCTCTCATAAGTCACCACTTACCTTCTCCTCACAAGCCTATACCCCCCTTTTTATACATAAAATTTTCCCAATATGATTAATAACCATATGATTTAAAAAATCAACCCATATCACCCATTTACAACATAAAGATATTCATAATTCCCTATTTACAAAGGTAAATCACTAATATCCCCTTTAAAAATCTTAAAAAACCCTTTAATAGATTTTAAATTATCTTTCAATATCCTTTTACTTCATTTTAAGGCCTTTAGAAATATCATCATTCGGGCTTTACAAATCATATATTTTTAAAGGATCAAGTTTTTTTTAATTTAGAGGTTTAATATTTGATTGTTTAGGGGATCAGCCTTTAGTTATTCGTTAAAAGAAACTGAACCTGATTTTTTCTTAGCACTACAATATGGTGGAATGGTCCTAATGGTTTTCGGGGGCGAGGAGGTCGGTCAAATAGTGGTAAATTTTTTTGGGGGCGGGGCACAGCATAGTGGAAATGTGGGTTATTTAAAAGTGGGAGGTGAAGGGATCAAATCCCCTCCTAAATTTTTTTTCAAAGCCATTTAAACCAAATTGAAGGTGATAGGGGTGCCGCATGGCACAATATGATTCACTGGCTGAAGACACATGTCCTAACTAGATTCACCCAATTTGACAACCATATGCTAACTCAACTACTTACTAGGATGCCACGTGTCACGTGTTGGTTTGTCCACATCACTCTACGTTTGTTGAATATGTTGCCATGTCACCATGCCATGTCAGATGCAATGTCAATGTAAAGTCTATTGATGTCATACTGACGTCAACATCTATACGGCCCTGGTCAACCTTGTTACCTACAAACTTTGACTTGTTATAACTTTCACATTTGAGCTCTAATTTATGTTAAACGAGTGGCATTGGGATTTTGATAGAGAGCTCTTTGATTTGATGTCATTTTTGACCAATTCCAAAATGATCATTTGTTTTACCCTTGCATTTGGCCTTTGGTACCTTCTTTGACCCAATTTTTACTAAGCACATCTCAGGCGTATGAACTCCTTTTGACTCCATTCAAATTGCATTGGCTTCATTTTTCTGAGTACTTTGACATGGTACTAATTTCTAGAGAATTAGAAACACTTCATTTTTTTGGTGAAAATCCACCTGGATCAGTCCTCCCCAATAGAGAGCTTTTGGACCTCCAAAAGTTACATTTATTCATAATTTAATTTAGGGCATGACCTCCTGACTTTTCCTATATCATATTATCATTTGTACACCTCGCTCATCACCAAAATTAGGACTGCAATAATATTGTTGAACACATACATCATTCTATCACTTCTATAAGCATCTACATCAACTATTACAACTATTAACCAACAACCACTGACTAATATCAAGCTGAAAAACAATGTAGATACAAAATAAAATGAAGCAACAACATGTCTATCTTTCACAAGAGGAACATTTTTACCCAAGGGAACCTCCAAATTCCCAACCATAAGTTGAGGACTTGGATCATGAATGCTTCCATTTACTATTTCCTCATGTTGAACTGTTGGTGTATCCTATGACAACTGATCATGATTAGCCTTGATTACCTCAAGTACATGTCTAGAACCACCTGACTTGACAAACATAAGAGAAAAATCTTTAATTGCATTAATCACCCTTTTCAACCGCATTGTGTTTGTAAAAGATCTACCAGTCTTGATCCTGTGAGAATGTACAATATACTTGATGCCATCTTTAAATAAATCATAATGATTAAATTCCCTATAGAAAACAACCTTTCAATAATACAAATATGGGATACCCAAAACTATCCATGAAACATCTAGTGGAACCACATCAAACTGTACCTCATCAACATACTTGCTTCCGATTGTGAATCTTAAAGTACATTGCCTTGTTACTTGCAATTTATTGCTTTCACAAACCTAATCTAGTGGATAATTTCTTTGATGTGGTGTACTTTTCAATCCCAAATTACTTACAACATCTTTTGAGATTAGGTTAATTTGAGATCCACTATCTATGAATGTATCAATTTAGTGTGCTTAGCAACAACCCTTATGTGAAATAGGTCATTTATTTTTCTATCTTCAAGGACATCATAGTCTTGAGGAGTAAAAGAACAACTAGCAAAAAAAACAATAGAATCCTTACCTTTTAATATCATTTCTATTATCTTATTTTCGTCTTCAGACTTTGAACCAAGATCCATAACAACATTTGGGACTTTCTTCTTACCTTTCTGTTTACGAGCCCATTTTGGGTTTAATTCTGGATACAACTTCTAGAAATGATCTTTATCATGACCTTCCCTACCATAATGAGAGGATGTCAACTTACCATCCTACTTCTTAATGGTAGTTGTCTTCTTGCCCTTTTGTGTATCTTTGAATTTACCTTTAGGCTTAGATGCCTTCTTTTCAGACATATCAATGAAAGTACTCTTACCTCTTCACTCTAAGTGTGTGGATTGTACACATCATATATATTACTAGGATTCAAAACCAAATGGAATGTCTTAGATAAGAGTGAAGACCACCTATGTACTTAAGCAATGTGTTCTAGGTGTACAATGGGACATTCAATGCAATAGCCCTTTTCTTGATTTCATGGGTGTACTTTGGATAATTTGACCTTTCCCTTTCCTAAATTTTTTCCAGTTCATCATTAACTATTGCATATAGCCAGGGGGATAAAATTGCTTCTTAAGAGAATTAACAAACTCTAACCAAGTTAAATTGACTCTACCATGTTGTGAAATTTATGCTCGAGTTCTACTCTCCCATCAGGTGAGAGTTGTTCCTCTCAATCAAAAAGTAGGTAACTAGATCCTAGAAGCATCATCTATGAGACCTTGAACTCTACAATACACTTCTACTTTTTGAACCCAATCATCTAATTTATCAGTATTTAATTCCCCACAATACTTAGGTAGATCAAATTTTACATCTAATTTAATTTTAGGCTTATGTGTACCAAAGAAAGGATTACCAGAAAAATTAGAATTTGTATGAGAAGAAGGAGAAGATGCAGAAGAAGGAGAAGAGGGAGTTGGAGGTATTTATGGATGCTCCCGATCACCTCCTGGTCTTTTCCCTTTGTCATTCCGATCTTCCTACTTTGATGAGCCTTCTTTCTCAAGTCATTTCCATTCTTGACTCTTTCCATCTTTCATTTTTTCCATCTTTGGAAAATTTCTTCATTTACTAATCATAGGATTTAATTCTACAAGCGTTCCTTCACCTCGTTGGCTCCTATATCGCGTTAGCATTCACTTCTGCGATACTAGTCAAACAAGGCTCTGATACCAACTTCATCTGTGTTAGGATCTATAAAAATTGCACAAGAATTCCTAACATTTATAATGCTTAATTTGAAGGCATTAAAATGTAATAATGTAATTAATATGCTTAAATGAACATAACAATAATAAAGTGATGAACAAAATAAAAGAGAGATATAAGAGAGAAGACAAAACACAAGTTGATAACAAAGTTTTCCAAAATGGATACGTCTCTAGGTCCCTTTCCAATAGAGTGATCGATCATTCATTATGCTCCAAACTGATTACAAGGCATCAACATAATACAATGTCGATTCTTCATGAGCTTCAGATTCTTCCTCCTTCAAGTGTAACAGAGTGGTGTTCCTTCGATGCATAGATTCAGACAGTCAGACTCTCCATACAAATTCTCTCATAAGTCACCACTTACCTTCCCCTCACTAGCCTATACCCCACTTTTTATTCATAAATTTTTCCCAATATGGTTAATAACCATATGATTTACAAAACCAACCCATATCACCCATTTACAACATAAATATCTTCATAATTCCCTATTTACAAAGGTAAATCACTAATATCCCCTTTACAAATCTTCAAAAACCCTTTAATAGATTTTAAATTATATTTCAATATCCTTTAAAAAAAATTTAAGCCCTTTAGAAATATCGTCATTTGGGATTTACAAATTATATATTTTTAAAGGATTAAGTTTTTTTCTAATTTAGAGGGTTAATATTTATTTGTTTTTTTTTCAGGGGATCAACCTTTAGTTATTGATTAAAAGAAACTAACCCTGATTTGTTCTTAGCACCACATGATTGTGCAACACTGGTAAGGGTTTTTCAAGTGGGGAGGTTTATCCAACCCACCTATTTTTAAAACTCAATTTCAAATAGTTACTAATCAAAACTAACCAGCACCAAGAATAGGCTAAGCACGAATCATGCAATGCAGTGGTAATGCAGGTTGCTTGCGAGTGGGAGGTGAGGGGATTGAATCCCCTTCTAAAATTTTGGTCTGATCCTTTTAAACCCCACCAGAGGTGATAGGGGTGCCACATGACACAATATGATCCACTTCATGAAGACATGTTTCCTAAACAGATTCATCAAACTTGACAACCATATGCTGACTTGGCTACTTACTGGGATGCCACATGTCACGTGATGGTTCATCCACGACATTGTATGTTTGCTGACTATGTTGGCATGTCACCATGCCAAGTTAGATGCCACATCAGATGCCTCATAAGATGCCATGTCGATGTATGGTCTATTGATGTCATTGTTGGGAATAGGATGCCATTTAAGTACAATCCTAAACATATTTCATGTATCTCCTAAGTCCTTGGAAAGTGTTCCCCAACACTAGAATTAGAAAGAGATTAAATTCCAATTAAATGAACATGTAAATTGACATTTGTGATTATTCCTAAATGATAGGAATATGTGGGGGCATCCAAGAAGAGCTCCTAAAAAATAGGAGCACAAGTGGCTATGTGTTTACTTTGTTCGGAGTTGCGGTTAGTTGGATGAGTAAGAGGCAGCCCACAGTTTCTTTATATGCCATAGAAGTAGAAGTACATGGCTGCTACACATGCCTCTAAAGAGGCAGTTTGGTTACAGAGACTTGGGAAAGGTATTGGTTTTAATTGCAAGAAAATTATACTTGAATGTGATAGTCAAAGTGCTCTTTGTGTAGCCAAAAATCGTATGTATCATGATCGTACTAAGGATGTTGATATATAGTATCACTTTGTGTGAGAAATGGTTGAGAGTGGGAAGGTATTGATTGAGAAAGTTGACACTTTGATCATTGTTTTAGATTATCTTACGAAACCAATTCCTATAGATAAGTTCTCTTGGTGCAGGAAGGCCATTGACCTTGAGTCTTGTACTTGATTTATAATCATGATTCCTTGTTTAGAATAATTGCAATGTATAATGTGGTGGGAGAATTTTGGAAATAGGATTCCATTTAATTGCAATCCTAAACATATTTCATGTATCTCCTAAGTCCTTGGAAAGTGTTCCCAAACACTAGGATTATAAAGAGATTAAATTCAAATGAAATGAGCATATAAATTGACATTTGTGATTATTCCTAGATGATAGGAACATGTGGGGGCATCCAAGAAGAGATCCTACAAAATAGGAGCACAAGGGGTGCCCACATGGAAGTTGGAACCCACCTTGCTTAAGTTAACTATTTGGAGGATTGATAAGACTTTAGAAATACATGTTTTGTTCCTACAAATTAGGGATTTATATTTACATCACGAGTGGAGTGGCACTATCAATTTAGTATCAGTTCAGTTCAGGTTAGTTAAGTTAAGTTAAGTTCAATTTAGTTTAGTTTAGTTCTGCTCAGTTATGTTCAGTTATGTTCTATTACAAGTATGAGCTAGTTTGGTGGTGTTATCATTAATGTTGTCATTGATGTCAACACAATTCAGTATGTTGCATATTGTGCATGTATAGTTGAGATGCTTCTGAGATGTTTTGAGTGCATGGAGCTATCTTTATGGTGTTGCACAGGTGTTGGTTTGATGAATTTCCAAGTTCTTTTGAGAAAATTAATAAAGAAGAGAATTCAGAGTAATGAATGTGTTTAGAATGTGCTCCACATTTCTCCTACATTGACCCTATGCTTGTGTAGATCTATACCTTTGATAATGATGATATAGTGGTGATACTTCTTGAGTTTTAGCTTTTGTTTTGATGGTATGTGAAAGTTACATTCACTGGTATGTGAATTGTTATAGCAGATTTGGTCCTCTATGGAATGGGATAAATGTTTTGCTCCATATTCCTCTGTTGTTTTGTTTCAAATCTTCCAGATCTAGGGAATCTCTTGTGAAGGTATTTTCCATGCTCTAGAAAAGAGGTTTGAAGTTTGGTGATATGGAAGTCATGTTTCATTATTTTAGTATGAATTTGTACAGTCTGAATGGACTAGTGAAAGGTGTTCAGTGCTTGAAGTTTGGTGTTTTGCTGCAGATGTCTCTAGAAGAATTTGAGATGTATTCTCATGCATAATGAAGCGTGTTGTTATTTCCGTGTGTATTCTTCTTGTTGGGAAGCATGTACATCAATATTCTTTTGTGTTTTCATTAGGTTTCTCTGACCTAGTGTTTACACTTCATTTGAAGAATATAATTTAATTAAGGAAGCATGTGGTTGATTTGAGATATTATTTTTTATCTTGAAATTTTTTTTATTGGTCCACTCTCATTCCTTTCCACCACGTGAATGTTGAGTTTCTGACCTAATTTGAATTTTTGAAATAAGGTATTTGTGGTTGACCTTGGAGAAAGTTTCTAAGGTTGAGGATGGTATAAAATTAAGTCAAATTGTGAAGAGTTGTATGATAGTGTAATGCAAAGTGACGAAAGTGAGCCACAAATCATAAGAGTAGAAGTGTGTGTGAGTGAGTTGTGACAACAGTTCTTCATTGTTTCATATTCCTAAAGGTAGTGAGCTAAAGGGTTCTACAATCCTGCAGATGTGTGTTAATTTTTGTGGTGGATCTTTTGTTCTCTTGTATCTGTAGGTAGTGAGCCTCCTTGTTGGATAGTGAGTCCTTTCTCTAGGCAGTGAGCCTTAGTACTTGGACAGTGAGTCCTCTTTGGGTAGTGAGCCTTTGTATTCAATTTTATAACCTTTTATATTGTGAGTTAACCCGCACTGTGGTTTTTCCCTTATTGGGTTTTCTACATAAAAATTTAGTGTTCATTGTGTTGATTTACTTTATGTTATTTTTGTTTCATGCTTTTTCTTAATAATAGAATAGTGTGATTGTGGAATTAATAAGAGTTGAAGTTTTAAGTTTAAATTTTGTGACAACTGATTCATACCCCTCCTCTTAGTTATCTTGCACCTGTTTAAGAATTGGTATCAGAGCATTGGTTCCTTGGTATAGAGCTTAACTGCTTAACAAAGACTTGGAAGGTTGTTGAGACAAAGTATACACCCCCATCTAGTGGTCTTACTACTGCAGATGAGATTTTTTCTTATGAAGAAAATAAGAAGGCAAAGTATGTTATTTGCAGTGGCTTATCTAAAAATGAGCGAGCTAAACTTCTTTATTTGTATATTGTACATGAAGTCTGGAAGAAGTTGGAAGACATGTATGAAGGAAAAGAAAGAGTGAAATTGAGAAAGAAGCTGGTGAAAAAGTGCAGATTTGTGAATCTAAAAATGGAAGAAGGTGAACTATTTACAAGCTTCTTTCAAAGGGTTGAATTGACTGCAAATGAAGTTAGAAATCAAGGAGGGAAACTATCAGATGAAGATATAATTGAGAAGATCCTAATCACCCTACCGGATTGCTACACTGATAAGATCTCAGTTATTGAAGAAATGTATGATCCCAAGAAGTACAATTTAGAATAATTGTTCGGAACCTTGTAAGCATTTGAGATGAGAAAGTTTTGGAAAGAAGACAAGATGGAAGAAAATATAGAAATGACATTTAAAGCAATGGAGATTGAAGATGAACCAGATAGTGATGGTGTTGATGATTTGGAAGCAAACTTCACCAGGAAGTTGATGAAAGGCATCAAAAAGTATAAAGGTATGTTTCCCTTTAAATTTTTCATTTGTGGTAATATTGGTCATTATGCTTCAAGATGTCTGAATAGAGCCACACATAAAAAGAACAAGGATTATAGGGATAAGGATAGAAAAGATAAGAAATATAAGAAGTTGGAATTTTTGATGATAAATCTCAGAATGAGGTTGATGATAGTGAATGCTTATTCTTAGCTTTGGAAAAAAAAAATGTATCCACTAACCCTAGAAAATGTGTAAGTGAGAAGGCTCTGGGGAATACAATAAATAGGATGGAAGGTACTTTGTTTACTTCTTTTCATGCAAGACATGATGAAGACTACTGGGTAATTGATAGTGGATTTTCTAATCACATGACCGAAGATAAGAGTAAGCTCACTAAACTTGAGAAATATGATGGTGGTTTAGTTATGTTTGGTGATTAATTCATGATAAAATTGACTTAATGAGGACTTAATTTAGTGTTGTGAGGAATTTTATGTGTCCATCCTAGGTCTTGGACCCTTATAAATTGAATAACATGCTTTTAATGACATCTTGTAAATGTGTTGTAAAGTGTTGTAAGATGATTTCATGCTTTTCTAGACTTAATAAACCTATTTCTCCCTAATTCAACATTAGTGTTTAATAACATTATTACATTAATCTAGAAGGTTCTTAACTTAAATTTAATGATAAACTAGTGGTGTAATGTGTCTTGCACATTCACATTGGTTCTTGTGCATTCCTAGGCTATGTGGACCAAATTTTAGTTTTGTAAAGTGTATTTAATCATTTTAACATTGATTTATGTGTCCCAAGCCCCATTTGATATTTACATAATCACTAATAGGTCCATAATAACCCATATTGTGCATCTCGAGGTTCAAATTGATCAAATACCTAACAAAGTTGTAATTTAAAGCTTATTTCCTTATCTCCTAGCTTCTTCGTCATTGGAATGGCCCTTGTGGAACCCATTCACCATGCAGGGGAAATCAGTCCCATGCAGGTGGGACCCATTCTCCATGTGTGGCAAATGAGTCCTATCTAGCCCCATTTTGACCTTTGAGTGAGAAAAAGTGAAATTTAAAGTTTAATTTCACTACATGTTAGCCTGTGATGAGGTATAATTGGGATACTAAGGCATAATTGTCTATCAATAAGTTTTTTATCCTCATTTTACATATAAAAACTCATTTTTACATCTCTCATCGTTAATTCATCGTCTATCTTCTCATCCAAGTCAAGCAAGCTAGGGTTTCCTCATTAGAAGTCATCAAGTTAGCTTTTTAAAGCATTCAAGGGATGAATCTTCATGTATTTCTACAAAATTTCAAGATCAAATCATCATGACAAGGTGATCATCTCCATTTTTTCATGTTTCATTACTTTATTTCATCACTTTGGTTTAATTACCTAAAGGGGTTTGACCAAGGCAAACCCCCATATCCTAACCTTCAACACTTTTTCCGCTTTGCATGTGTTTGTGTATGTAGATTTATCAAATGGAAAGGTGAGAAAAGGTGTACACATCTCATCAAAGTCATTCAAAGTGTCTCAAGTCCTATTTCAAGCTTGGAGAGAGTCTAGAGGTTGAATTTTGTAGATTCAGATTCGAGGAATCTTCAGAAATAGAATTGTAAATCCTAAGCCTCAAAATCCTGTCCAGATTTCTCTATTTTCCAAAAGAGGACTCATTCACCATTGATGGATAATTATTCCCATTTATAGCCTTTAATAGTGATTTATGAAGATTTGGATACCCAATTCCCCGAAACTAGTTTTGACACTTTTTGGTAAAAATAGGACTCATTCGTCATGCATGGTGAATGAATCCTTATGAGAACTTCTAGTGACTTCTGAAAGTATTCATATCTTCATTCTAGCCTCTTCTAGCTTCCAAGTTCATATCTTTGACTGGGTTACTTTCTGTTACAGTTTGTTTGCATTTCTAGTTAAATAGTTTGAATACACACTGTGTTTTCCAAAAATTTTGCATTAGGTTAAAATAAATTCATTAATATGAGTTTTCATTAAGTTCTCATCATTTAGACACATCCACACACACATTTCACACCTCTCTTTCCATTTATTCTATTGTTAACAAAGTCATTTTGGCCCATTTTCCTCTCCTTTTAGGTGAAAAACCCTAAGAAGGAGCTAGAGATTTTGGGGGGCGAAAAATCTTTGTTACATTTTGTTGAACCTATTGTTTGAATTCCCTCTTCTCTAATTTTGGATTCCATTAATCATCCTATATTTTCTTGCATTTCATTTTGCATTCTAGTGTTCCATTTTTTGCATGAGTAAAAGTGCATGATAGGTTGCATTTTTGTATCTTTAATCATTGAAAAGTCCTAAAATTATGCATTTTTCATTTAGACCCACATATTAGCACTTAGAACACATCAAAAACCATTATAAATTTTTGAAAATTTTGAAAAAAGTCAATACTAGGACTCATTTGCCACCCTGGTCGAATCAGTGCCTTCTGACCCCTAAAACAACACTTTATAGAACTTAAAATTTTGATTTTAGGGTTTTGTTTGGTGCCTTCACTTGTATATATCAATCAGTTGCAATTTTGTAGCATGAATTTTGTCACATCTTGCTTCAAATAGCTCATTTCATGCATGGTTAAAATTCACATTTTCATTTCCAATCGTTCATTTTTCAAATTATTACAAAGTTTCATTAGTAAATTACTTTTTTAAAAATATGAAAAGTTGCATTGCATCCTATGTCTTTCAATTGAATTTTACATAGCTTCTCATACATTTAAATCATTATCAATAAGCATTGTTTACATTTATTTCCTTCAGACTCTTGCAAGTTCCATTTTTAACTCTATTTTGTAGTCCTTTTAGATCAACTTGCATTCAGGAAACATTAGCACATATAAACAATCAATCACACAACACATTAAATGATCCAACTAAACAGATGATTCAAACTCAAAACAACATCTCATCCAATCCACTTAGTAGTGATGATCTTGATAAGTTAGATGAAGCCCTTAAGGGTGTCCTCTCACTCACTTCATCCTCTAAATCTTTTCATGAGAAGCCTAAACAAATTGATGATAACTTATCCCCCAAACCTTTTTGTAGTGATGACTTAGACATGTTAGATGAAGCTCTTAAAGACTTCATCTCTTCTATCTCATCCATTAAAGCTTTGACACAAGAGGATGAAAGCAATGATAATCATACTTGTCCTTCTCCTGATGTCTCTCGGGCATTGCTAATGTAGATATCTTGATGAAAAAAAGACATGATTATTGAAGATCATGCAAGTCTTTCTTGTCTTCCTCCTCCTCCTCCTTGCAACAACATTATGAAACACAAAGCTGAAATCATTTCTTCTACCTTACCTAGTATCGATAATCATGAAAATCCACCCTTTTCCTCTCCTAATATCTTCTCTACATATGAAGAAGATAGTTTAATTTAGAAGATATTGTGGAGGGACATATATTTGAAAAAAAAAGTCCAATCACTAGTAACCATGAAACACCTAGCTATCTTTCTTTTGATTCCTCCCCTATGAGCAATGAAGCCATATTTTCAAATCCCATTATGACATGTGATAAACATATTATCTCTCCTCCTCGGGTTGATATTATGGCACATAAGAATGATACCTTTGAGAATACAGACAACCAACTCAAGCCTTCTTCTCATATCCTCACCACTATTGTTACTCAACACAATTCAACCCTTAATCATCACCCTATGCAAGCTCACACTATACCTAACCTCATTCTTCCAACTCATAGTCTTTGTGATTTCCCTTTCATATCCATCAAACTATCCAACAAACCTTCACTCAACATCCATACTATCACCCACCATTTTTCCAAGAAACCTTTACCCTTGTTACATCCTAAATCAATACATAAATAACATTATTTGCTGCTCCTTTCCATGTAATAGTTGTAGGATCATAGAATTCTCACTATTACATGTTTTGTATCCCTTGCAAGGGGCAACATATTGTCATCCACTTTAGGCTCATCCTTGTCCTGCACTCAGTGGAGGGCAAAGAGTTAGACAATCTTATCCCTTTTATGTCACTTGTCATTGTCTCTTTTGACTACTCATTAACTTTTCATGAACATATAAGAGCAAGCTTCAGATGTGAACAACCTATCTTAAAATTGACTCGCATGTGAGATACTCCCTTTCTTTAAATGACACAGCTTATCAAAAACATATGACTTGGCATAGGGCTTTTTTGAAAAGCTCTCGTGTTCTTCTCTTCTACTTTAAAGAAATTTCTCACAACAATGGTGTTAGCAACTACTTTAAAGTGAGGAGAATACATTACCATGTTTCATTTGCATTCTTTGTTCCTAGTGTATCATTTTGGTTTATGTGATGCATTCATCACTTTTTGGATGAAATTGGATATGATGTCCTTCATAAGTGTGATCTTTCTTAGCATATTGCATTCCTCTTGGTGGCCTGATGCAACACACTGCATCCCCTTAGTTGTGAATATTCTATTCTTTGATTGGTCCTCTTTTGGAGACATTAGACACAATGTTCCCTAAGTGACAAACCTTGCATGAACTGAACAAGACTCCTTTGAACATATTTCATTCTTTTACATTTTACATTTTCTATTTTTGCATTTTTCATTTTTCATTTTTCATTTTCTTTTTTCCACCTTGCATAATGCAATTTGCATGACTGTGGTACTTTTCTTTTTGTTCATGAAATTTTTTCCTTGTGGCACCTTGTTAAAGTTATCAAGTAGTATAACTTTAACATGGTTGAGCGGGAATCCCACCTACCAGCATGACTTTTCCCCATAGCCACCTTTGTGTTTTCTGAGTGCATACTAACTAGCATATGTATCTTACCTTTTTGGACTTTCTCACCCTGCGGACAACTAGTTCTGTGGCCCTAGAGTTAGTATACCTTTGGCCTTTCTCACCTGGCGAACAACCAAGATGTTCCATTGGCCCAGAGTGAGTACATATTTTCTACCCCATCTTTCACTCTCTTCATTGCATGATTTTGTATCTTGATATCCTAACTTAGGATCTTGGATCCTAGGGGCTTGTCCAACCTCCTTTGATCTTTTTCATTCTTTTTCATCTTCATCTGTCCATGATGATCTCTTTTGAATTTCTAATTTAGTGTGATTTTGAAGCAAGTTCATTCTCTCACTAAAGTGGGGGCCAATGTGTCGTAGAAAAAATGACCCTTTGCTTGACATGGGATAAATTAATTATAAAATGAACTTAATGAGGACTTAATCTAATGTTGTGAGCATTTTATGCATCCACACTAGGTTTTGGACCCTTATAAATTGAATAACATGATTTTAATGATGTCCTGTAAAGGTGTTGTAAAGTGTTGTAAGATGATTTCACACTTTTCTAGACTCAATAAACCTATTTCTCCCTAATTCAACATTATAAAATGTGTTTAATAACATTATTACATTAATCTAGAGGGTTCCTAACTTAAATTTAATCATAAACTAGTGTTGTAATGTGTCTTGCACATTCACATTAGTTCTTGTGTATTCCTAGGCTATGTGAACCTCATTTTAGTGTTGTAAAGTGTATTTAATCACACTTTCACATTGATTTTTGTGTCCCAAGCCCTATTTGATATTTACATCATCACTAATAGGTCCTTAGTAACCCATATTGTGCAACTCAAGGTTCAAATTGATCAAATATTTGACAAAGTTACAATTTAAACCTTATTTCCTTATCTCCTAGCTTCTTAGATGTTGGAATGGCCCCTATGGGACCCATTCACCACCTATGATGAATGAGTCCTATTTGGCCCCATTTTGACCTTTGAGCAGGAAAATGTGAAATTTAAAGTTTAATTTCACTACATGTCGGCCTGTGATGAGGTATAACCAAGATACTGTTGTGCCCTTAGCACACACGCCCCGTTCGGAATGGGGACCCTCTTTTCTTTCGCCTTGTCGGGTCATTTTTATCACCGCCTCATTTTGTGTGCCTCCCTTTTTGATGTCTCTGATGGTCAATGTTTCTTTAAGGTCCCACCATAAATTGACCATGCCTTCCCCTTTTAATTTTGCTGCATTTTGGCGCCTTGCGGAGTCCCTATGGAAATTTGACCTTGCCAATGGCCCTGGGCCCTTCCAGGCCCTACCATTCAGGATTCCTCACCGGGTTTCCCCGCTAGAACTATCATTCCTGGCAGCGTCCACTCCGCGTCATTCTGGACCTTGGGTCAGAGTCCCAGTCCACCATCTGCCAAAATTTTGTGAAATTTTTGACAGCCATTTTTCCCTTCGAACCCCGAGCCCTGGAGTTCCGATTTCTGGGTTTTTGACTGTGTTTCGCCATCTGTAACAATGAAATTCCTGCAGCGTCCCACCCCCAGGTCCTGCCAACTTTTTCACCGACTGCAAACTGTGGGAGTCCCTGACTGCCATGGGATGCTCTGGGCCCGACCGTCTGGAATTTCGAGTCTAATATTTCGTGATGGTTCTACTGTCCATAATGGTGGATCCCTGGCGGCGTCCCACCCTCCAGGCCCCCACTCGCTCTTCACCGCCGCCATCCTGACCGACCTGAAATACTCACTACGGCCGTTGTCTTGTGTTTCCCCAGCCGTCAGGCCCCAAGTTTCTCGCCACCGTCGTCGATGTTTTCAAATCCACCAACTTTTTTGCCACTGTACCTCCATTAAATATGAGCATTAATGGTGGTTAGGGGGTATAAAATACCCACTCTGACTCGTCATTGTCATTTCACAGGATTGTAGAGCGATTGGATAACCTACTATTTGGAGCCCACCGTTTTCGACAACGTCACGATCGTCACCCTCAGCATCATTTTGTCAACTGTAGGTGGATCCCACGTCTCCCCGCATTGCGTGTTTGAGGTAGGCCATCTATTCACCCTTCCCAAGTGTTTTTTTTATGATTTCGAAGGATTTAAATGAATTAATAATCATTAAGAGGGCATAAAGTAGGAAAACATGAGATTGCGCACAAAACCCATGTGTTGAAAGAATGAGAAACCCTCTAGGATTCCCTCCTCACCAAACTGGAGTTTCTCCTTGCCGCCGCTATTCTTCGCGCAAGGAAAACCTTCTCTTTGGCCCTAGGACTTGCCTTCACCATCCATGACAAAACCTTGAACACCTACCAACGGCAATTTCTTCCCTCGGGCCCGAGCCGTCGGACTTCCCCATCCAGAAGTCACTCTTGCTACCGCTGCGTCGAAACTGCAATCTGACCCCTGCCTCCCGACTGCCGAAGCCCACCCTTCTCCTCACCGTGGATATTGTAAAAAAATAAAACTGGCATCCTTTGAATTCCTGGGCCTCGGACCCCCGAGGTCCGCTTCCGGGGTTCAACCAGTGTTTCGCCGTCTATAACGACGGACCTCTAACGGCGTCCCGCCATTCAGTCCCCAACCTCCCATTAGCCGATGGAAGGTAACTTGATCTGCAGATCGACATCTTTATCCATTCTGGGCTCTGGACGCCGGGTGTCCTTGCTTCCTTTTCCGCCATCACCACGGCGAACTCTTTGGGGCCGTCCGTGCTCTGAGCCCCGCCCTTCTCCTGATGTTGGCTTTTCTATTTTTTTGACTTGCGCCCCTCGGATCTCTTGGGTCTCGGTGTCTAGACATCCATTCTCAGAAGTTCACCATTCTTCCACCATCAAGGAGAATTTCGTCCATCATGAGAACCTCATAGCGACACACCTCTTCCCTAGCAATTTCACCCCGTCCTTTTGATCGCCGGGCCCCGAGCTCTCGTTTTCCACTGGATGCCTCATGAACTACTAACGGCCTTCTGCTCGCCGGGCTCCGTGGCTCGAGACTCCTATCCTTGATCGTCGTTACTAATAGAAAATCCTGCCCAGTGTCTCGATCTCAGGGCTCTGCTCTACCGATTGCCATCGACGAAACTTGCGGATCTCAGCGAAAACACATGCCGCCAGGCCCTTACTACCAGACTTTCCCCCTGGACTTTCGTCTGATGTTTGCCTTCCCAAACAACAAAGTTTAGATGCCATCCCGGTGTTGCCAGCCTGAACCCTCAGAAATGAAATGACATACTACCAGCCTCCCTTTGGCCCTCCAGGCCCCGAACTCCATAGTTCCATCACCAGATTTTTGTCTGATGTTTGCCACTCCAAACTACTATCTCTCGATAGCTCTCCGGCCCAAGACTTATGAACTCTCCTAAATCGATCCAAACAAGCCCAAATGTGAGATCTAACTTTGACCCACATGCTAAATTTTGGTCCTCTTCATCGTGAACCTCTTGAAATACTGAAATTTGACTGAAAGGAGTGCCTGGGAGCTTTCCATTGTGTTTTCCCTTTCAAATATAATTTCTGCCAGGGAAGTCTGGCCCTCTGGGCCTGAATTGTCTAAATTCCCTTAATCAAAAGATCAATAACATCTAGAGATGAAAGTTCATGATATGCTTGATTGATTATTTGAAGTAAATATTATTTTCAAGATGTTGACTAACATGAATGCTTTTGTGACCCATTGTGCTAACTTTTCCCTTGCTTGCAGAATATATGGAACCGGGTGCAGGACCTTCAGGGGCATCTACGGAAAAGGACAAGGGTAAGAAGTCAAGAAGGACCCCTTAGGGGAAGGAAGACAAAAACTAGATGAAGTACCAATTCTAGGGCAAGCCGCTCCACTCAAAAATCACCACAGACTAGAAGGAGATCACAGACACCAACATTGGCCAGGTGGATATTGATGAATTCACACAAAGGGTGAGGGTGAACCCGACAACAAAGAATGCAAGATTGATAAGATAGAGTGGAATAGCTAAGGCTGCTGGATTCCCTCCATCCCTCGTGGTGCTCGAATTGGTCATGGCTTGTCGGGAAGCATATCAGGCTGACACAAGAACAATTGTTGATAAAAAGGGAAACATTCTTGCTGACATGTCACCTGAAGGGATCACAAAGACCTTCCATATTCCCACATTCCAACAGATGGAGGTCCCCACCTTAGAAGAATGCCAAGCGGCATAAGATGATAATCCGGGTGGCTGTAAGAAGTCAATAAATCTACATTGGCTCAAGGAAAGACGACGTAGTGCTGCAAAAGTTCCTCAGGAACTCTTCCGTAGTGATTTCCACGTGGATTACCATGACCTGGTAACCATCTTAAGAAGGGTTATGGGCCTTCCTACGACCGCCTACTTTTAGGAATGGATGGCATACTTCATTGAGTAGATCCTACATGGAAACGAGGACGTCACAACAGTGGTTTCGTTCTACTAGGGAGGAATCATAAGCAACTGCTTCCATGAGAAGTTCATTAAGATAAAAAAGAGCTCCAAATTTTAAATGACTTCATACCTTGTCTATTCCTTGGTGAATCAAAGATAGTACAATGGGTTGTTTGTGACACCTGATCAGGGGTAGAAGCGAGGACTCAAAGCCTTTGATAAATATCTGCAGCTCCAGTACTGGAAATTCAAAAGGGATTACTGCAGGGTAAATGATGCCTTCATTGGCCATGTTATCAGATTGATTGCTAGAGACTTTGAGAGGAGGGTCTCCTATAGTGCCAGATTGCTTTTGAAACAATATGCCTTTCTCTACATCCAATATCCAAAGTTCACGTATATCCATGCCCAGGGCTTTACTGAAAGGCCAAATAGATTGCCCCGATATCCCAATGATCAAATCATCCTCCTCTAGCTTTCCCAACAACTCCAACACCTATAGGCAATCTTCAGCAGACAACATATAGCGGGGATCTCCTATCCCATGACCCTTGCTCGGGGCATGTATTGACTGCAAACTTCCCAGTGTGTTGGTAACTCCGAGAAGGAACTGAAGGATTACCATTTCTACGTACACACTGCTCACCCACAGATGGACCCGCATCGCCACGTCAGGAAAGTGCTGGGGCCAACATATGCCCATCTCCATCACATTAAGGATTTATGAGCCGACTGCCAGGATGACAAGGAAGTGCGCACAAGGAACTACATGTGAATGAGTGTACAATTCGTAAGAAGGGTGCAGCCATTCCCTGTATTGGACCAAGTCAAGGAGGATGAGTCCACTATCATGCATTCAAGGTACCCTACAGTCGCCAATCTACCAATACCATCAATTGACTGAGATGAATAGGAGGTCAATGACCTAGACACCATAACCCAGCCAATCCTAACTCATACCAAAGAGTGGATCGATGGGCAGGTGGCTCATTTAAAGCGATAGAGAGTAATCCTAACTTATGAATGGCTCAAAAGCGAGTCGAGTGCCACAGAAGATGTTTCTACCACCACTTCAATTGGCAGGACCTCCAAGTCTCCTCCAGTCACCAGGTCCAGGAAAAGAAAAGGAACAGACACCGAGCAGTCCCCAGACCCCAAGGCCTATACAAAGAAAGAAACAGGCAGGGAGTACTGTAGAACAACCTTCGACCTAAGAAAAAGAAGCAGAGGGTACGGATCAATTGCAGCCTCCCTTGGCTCTCTCTGCCCCTCCTATTGCACCACCCACCTCCCTGGCTATGGTCGCTACATCCCCGCCGGTAGTGGACATTTATGTCCATCTTGCCCCTTCACCTCCAGCCAAGTCTGTGATAGTTATTGACTCCTCTTCCGCCATGAATTCTCCCCCTTCCTCTGCTGCTATGTCACCAATCACATCGCTCCCTCCGGCAACAATAAGAGCACCTATTCCCACTCCCACTATGCCCGAGGCTCTTACAAGACACATGCAGAACCTTCCCCCTGAGCTCTCCCAGATCTTAATGGATCCAACTCTCCAGGTAGCCCTTGCGCAAGTCCTTGCAACTGCTCAACCTTCACAACCACCAACAGGGCCACCAACTATGGAGGCCACAATGCTAATCTCAAAGGAGTTGGAGGAACAAAAGTGGGAAGCCTCGAGGCCTATTGAAGAGGAGGCTAATGAGAACCATGAGCACCCAGAGTATGAACACCAAACCATTTATAAGGTGGTTTAGGAGGAGGAGATGGGCTCTTTCGAGAGTGGGGACGAGGAAGATGGCTCGGGTGCTAAGGAAATCATTCAAACCTTTGATGATGACCTTGAGGAGGAAATGGCACAACAGCTAAAGGACATTGGGGTAGAGGCAGAAGGGTCACCCCATGATGAAGAAGGGCAGCCACCAGAAGAACAGTAGGAAAATGATCTAACTAAGGCTGAAACCCATGTTGTCAGAAGCCCCGAGGCTAAGGGTACTGAGGAAAAGGAAGAAGAAACAGCGAGAAAAGAAAGTCCCATTCAACAACCATACCCTAGGCTACCTGTCAAATGCCTCATGTTCGTTCATGACTCTGATGAGGAAGAGGAAGATGCTGTCAAAGAGAAAAGAGAATCCCCAAAAGAAAAGGGAGTGGAAATCTTGGCATTGACTAAGAAGGGCGAAAGTGACCACGATTCACCCAAAGAGAAATCTACTATGCCCGAGTGGTTGGAGAAGCAGCTTGAAAGAAAAAATCCTATGCTGAAGGACCCAAGGGTAAGGTTGGAGGCCATCTGGGCTCAAGCCCAAATGACGACGAAGAAGGAGAAGAAGCCTCAGGTCCGATCCAGGGTGACAATGGATGCTTCCGGCTCTCGAATGGCACAAATTACAATGCCCACGATTGGCCAGGTTGGGGTAAGTTATAACATCTCCACCATTGACTTGGGAACCACCACCATAGAGCAGAAAGTCGGGCACCTTGAGGATTTAGTGGCTACGGTGGTGCATCTGATAAAACAGGACAAAATCTTGAAAGATGATCTCAAGGCGCAGGTTGCAGCCTTCACGGATTACATACAGCAATGGTCTTTCGTAGATGACCTGCGTACCACATCCACAACCGTACCTCAGCTACTTTCCAAGGAGCAGATCAATAAAATGGAAAGAAGAAAGAACTTGGAGAAGACCACAGAGGATTGGTTCTGACGAGTCTCATACATCGAAAACATGGGAATTAGCCAGGTTGTGCGAATAGCCAACAAGTTCTTGGACCTGATGCAGTCTCTAGAGAGCACAAGGAAGCTCTACACAGATTTCCCTGTGACCTACGACTCCACCTTTCCAAGGATTGAAGCTATCCTTCAGCTGCCTGAAGCCACATAGGAGAAGAAGCTTACATTTAAGAAAGAAGATCACTGGCTAATGGATGTGTGGTACCGAAAGTTTGACAACCGGAAAGAGAGGTTGGAGAAAATCATAAGAAAGGTGGATCCGAACATTGAATGGATCAAAGAAATCCAGGTAGAATGTGCTCGATACCTTAAGCTGATTGTGGATTATGATATTCCCATTGTACAAATGGATCTAGAAAAGATAAAACCCTACTTCCAGTAGAAGATGAAGGACATGATGGCTGGAGAAATCACAACAAAATTCCTGAGTTTTGTTGCATGTGCCTTCAATCAATCAGAACTGTTCAGAGACCAAGGCTCAAAGTATGATGAGGATTGGAAAAGGATGGAGGATAATACAAAGGAGTGGAGCTATCAGGTGCTGTGATGTGAAATCATCAAAATAGACAAACTCCAGGCGGTCGTCCTCAACTTCATAGAATACACAGCTTCCAAGGGGCAGGAGGACAGCCCTGTCAAAGATGAAGAACTTCCTAAAGAGTAGCTACAGTGTAAAACAACAATCCGCTAAATGACAAAAGAGCTATAGTGCCATTAGCAAGAGGACAAAATAGGGTAAAGACAAAATGTATTTTTAATTGTGATATATTTGGGGGTAGGTGAAACCCTATTTTGTAATGAATCTTGGCCACACAATAATAATTAATCTTGGCCATTCATTGAATCTTTTGGGCACTATAAATAGGGCTCTCCTCTCATTTGCAAAGAGAGAGTTGAGTTGTTGTAAAGACATGCTGCAAAAAATTATAAAGAAAATGCATTGACTTGGTGTATTTTCTTAGTTTCTCCCATGTTACTTGATTCAATCTCCAATGTTAGATGTTTGACTTAGGTTTTATTGTTGTTTTAGTTAGTTGTCTTCTTTCTTTGGATAGATTTTAGGAATGTTGTTATGTGATTATGAAAATTCCTGCCATGTTGATGATTTCTTTGTCCATACTTTTTGATGTTTGCTGATGGTAAATAGCTGTGCAAAGTTAGCCTGGACTTGATTTCAAAGCTACTCTAAAACATTTATCTTTGATTCATGCATATACGTGGTGGATGAAGGATAAAATATCTGCAGACCTTAGAAGATAGCACAATTTCCATGATACTGTAAAATCCCTAGTTAAATGGGATATTGTTTTGAAAAATTATCCATTGCAGGAACTCCATTATCACTATTCATAGTTAGTTGCAGACTTAGGAACTTTCCATCTTCCTTGCCTTCTTTTCTTTCTTTTTTAACTGACCTATGATAAGGTTCATTGCACACTATAAAGCCAAATCCAATAACAAAATGGAGTCCAAGACTGCTATTTGAACCTACAGCCAATGCATAACAACTTTCCATCCTAAGAACTCCATTTCAAGATCCAACTTCCATGCTTTGTATCCATGCTTTGCATTTCTTGCATAAGACCACCTTATGATTCCAACAAATCACATCAAATAATTGAGATATTCCAAGCACTGTCAAGACCTAACATTAGAGACCTTAGGATAGTGTTCTGTAATCTGATTGTGGAAGATTCTCTTTCAAGAGAGGTAGTGCACCTACGCACTGCCTGTGTTAAAAAGTGCATAAAAACACCATCAACAGAACTGGCGCTAGAGGGAGGGCCGATAGTGGAAATACCAAGTTAAGGGTTAAAAGTGAAGATGGATCGAATTAGATCATTCTCCCCAGAAAGATTTCAAAGAGTTCTACAGTCAACACCAAACAAGGGAGAATTTAAAGAATTGCAACCTCCTACGAGGGCAAAGTGAGCTCAAGGAAGTAGCGTTGCCTCTTCCTCTTCCTCCATTCCATCCACCTCCATTCCACCCTCACCTTCATTTGGCTGGACTTCGTCTTCCACCCAACCATCTCAAACTGCATTTGCACCTCTTGTCTCCGGTAGCTAGGGGATTGCTCCTCTCCCGGCCCTTCTAGCCTAAGGTATAGTCCAGTCGGCTGCAACTCAAGTGCAGTCCCGGATTGCTGTTGTACTGCAAATATAGCCCCAAATTGTCATTTTCCAATAGCAGATATTACCTTCAGCACCCTCCATGGCTTGGCTAGGACATAACCCTTCACCGATACATTTTACTACCTACAATGATATGCCCAAGAATCTAGAGGGCTTTTGTTTGAGGTTCCATCCATGTGACCTACAAAGAACAGCTGAGGAGCATATCAAAATATTTGAGACAACGATTACTGAAATGAATGTTTACCACGAGGATGTTGCATGCCGCCTCTTTCCGCATTCGTTGGGGGAAGAGGCCTTCTATTGGTACATCAACCTGCCGAGAGGATCCATCACCTCATAGACTCTAATGAAGAATGCTTTCCTTCAGAAATACAAGATCCCCATCAGCCCTTCAGAACTTTACCAGCAGTTCATGTCCGTCAGAAGGGAAGTCAACGAACCTATTGGCTCCTTCAACGACCACTTCCATCGAGCCTACACAAGGCTTCAAGACCCGTACCTTCACAATGATGTCGCAGCTCTCTTGGTCTACTATGCAGCATTGGACAACCTCACCTCGGCTTTGGTGAAAAGGATGCAACTGTTGCCCACCTCATTGGTGGCGGCCTATAAAGAGGCTATAGTTGCCAGTGTAGACTTGGGGCAGAATATCTCTGGCCTGCTGCCTTCATTGGGGCTAGTGGCTCACTCGATGCAGATTCAGGGGCTTAATCAGGCGTTTGCTCATCAAACCCCTCTTATGAACCAAGTACCTTAATTGTCTATGGTACCACATCCAGGGCAGCCATTGAATTATGCGCCTCCCACGCCTTCCTATTTGCAGCCCCAGCAGTAGTATAACTATTCTCAAGCTACTCCACAACAAAAGGTGTATTCCCAGCAGCCCCAAGTGCCATTGTACCTATTGGGACCAGAGTTTCCTCCAGCCTATCAGAATTAGTCGGTAGCCCCACCCTTTTTTCTCTAAAATATGTCACCATCACCCGAGAACGAGACTGAAAAAGATAAGTTAGAGGAACTAACTGAGATGATAAAGAAAATATCCATAGAAATGATGCACCTAAAGAACCAAAAT
Organism: Sequoia sempervirens; assembly: GCA_007258455.2. Taxonomy (NCBI): domain Eukaryota; kingdom Viridiplantae; phylum Streptophyta; class Pinopsida; order Cupressales; family Cupressaceae; genus Sequoia; species Sequoia sempervirens. The sequence goes on from VDFB02353493.1 coordinate 53,542,045, forward strand.
AACCAGTTATAGGCCTCCCAGCGTAATTTCTAGGCCAATCTTAACTGGAACAATAGAGACAATAGGGACAACAAGGATAATCAAGAAGAAATCACTTCTTCTGGGCAGAACTATGATAGGGGGAAAAACGCCAATCAAAATGCAAAAAGGAGACCCTCTCAAAGGCACAATCACATGTGGAACACTAGGCCCAACAATGGTGGTGTCCCTACACCTTTCGATCAACCAACAAGCAATGAAAAAATGACCAGCAGTGTATACCTTGTTGAGGCAGCCTTGTCCGGATGGTGTCGAATTCATAAAACCAACAGACATTCTGAGTTGGATTGTCCCAAGTTCTAGATAGTTGTTGAAATATTCTAGGTGGAAGTGCAGAATGTAGTAGATAATGCCGACTGTAGGGACATCGTCCCATTTGAGCCATATGAATCATCCTGTCTCGTGGTTAATCAAGCACCATTCCAGTGAGGTGACCGCAACGAGCCCAAAGTCGAGCCTGCCCCTATTGAGGGTGAAGAAGCACAAGAGGTAAGTAATGAACAAACCTTGGCTTAGCTCTTTGATTCAGTAGATAATGGTCTGGTAGATGAAGAAGAACCATTTGTAGATGAGGTCCACATGTTCCATCAATGGTTGACTCCCTACTTCCTTAGGAATAGACAGGCGGGTGGACCCTTTACAACTTCTACCCCACCAAATAATTTTGCCACTCTACCTGATCCTAATGCCAACAATAATTCTAGACTTCCTCATATATCTTCCCAATACCTCAACAAGAACGGATCTCAAAACCAATCACAAAATCAGCCTCAAGGCCAACCCCAAAATCCATCTGGACAAACGAAGGCCCAACCTCCTAGTTATGCCATAGGCCAAGCTTTTAGTTTAGAAATTGAACAAATTGGTGAATATGTAGTAGAAGAGTTCAAGAAGGTGAAAATCAGCTTATCAGCCTTCGAATTGCTCAAAGTCCCTGTTGTAAGGCATTTTTTTTAGGGTTCTTAATGGGACTCCATCTTCTAGTACAACACAAGAAATTCCAGCTAAGAGGGTTACCTTTGAAGAGCCTAGGAAAGAACCGGAGATACAGGATAACACTGAGAAAAGGAAGGATATCCGTGAAAATCAACTTACGAGTAAACAAATTGAAAATGAGTCAGAAAGGGCTAATAGGCAGCTTTCCAAGGACCAGCTATTTAGGCAAACCAGGGATATGGGCAATGATAAGAACAAAGGTCAAATAGCTCACATGGAGATGCCTACGGGCATCTTCTAGGGGAGACTGGAAACTCCCCCTTTCCTTACCACCATTAGGATCTTTGGGAAGAACCTGCACAACTGCCTGCTCGATTCAAGAGCATCTGCCAATGTCATGCCCTTGGCAGTATGTAAGGCTCTTGGCATCACTCCCACACCTTCAAGGAGGAAGGTGACCCAACTGGACAAAACAAAGATCAACATCGTGGGTGAAATAAACTATATCCCGATGCAGGTTGCTATAGACCCGCGGATACAACAGGTCATTGATATTCAAGTGGTTGACATTCCTGATACATATGGAATCATCTTGGGAAGGAAATTCACCAAGACACTGAATGGATATACCAGCATAGACCTTTCTCACATGTGGCTACCATGGAAGGGGCTACCAAATCAAATCCGTATCGACCGTGAACCCTGTATGAAGTACATGATCACGGAATACAATAATATTAATGAGGTGTTGTTTGTCGAGACCGACTTGGGGAATTACTACCCTTTCGCCTACCAAAATGAGGTTGAGCTTCAGGAAGAATGTGGGGATGAAGTGTTACTAGTGTTGTGTAGTCCCTCAACCAATTCTACACGAATCCCCCCAGACACAAAAGTGTTGATAGAAGTCGATGATGAGCCTGATAAGGATGACAACTGGGGACTACTTAGTGGCTTTTGGGAATTCATGGAAAAATGCACAAGAGATCAACTTATCCTAGAGGCCCGAATGAGTTTACATGATCTCTTGTTACCGAACTGGTGCAGGGTTCACAATGTTGTACACTTCGAGTTTGATTCTTGTTTGTGTCAAGCAGCAGTTGCACATGTTAAAAAATTAGTTGCTACTCAGATAGAAATGCCAAAGGAGGCACCAGTAGAACCACCTGTTAATCAATACATCGAACCAGAAAATTCCCCTAAGGTCATAGGGCCAGCCGTTTAGCTAAAAGGGAGTAGAAGCTCAATCAAACCCGAAGATAAAGAACCCTCTGCATGTTGGACGCTCCGATTTGATGGATCCAAGTCCAAGCAGGGAGCCAGAGCTGGGTTTGAACTCATCAGTCCAATGGGTAAAACATTTCTCGTTTCCCATAGATTGCAGTTCTATTGCACCAACAATGTAGCAGAATACGAGGCCTTAGTCCTTGGCCTTCTCATGGCCTTGAAGAAAAATGTAAAAAGGCTGCAAGTTTTTGGGGATTCTGAGCTCATAGTTAAATAGGTTAGGAAGTTGTATTCCTGTCATGATCGGAGACTTACAAACTAGAGGAATAGAGTCTGGGATCTCTTGGAGGGCTTAGATGCATTCAATATACAATTGATCCTTCATGCTCAAAATCATACAGCTGATGTCTTGGCTCAAGTAGCCAGTACCCTACAACCCCTCTCTTTGTCTGGGCTCAAAAAATTCACTGTTGAGCTAACATCCACACCGTTAGTCCCAAATAATGTTACCCACTTACAATTCTTCAATGATGACAAGCATATCCTTCAATTCATCACAAGTTTCGACGTCTTCGCAGCTCAAATAATTGATGAAGATGATCCATAGGAAGCCAAACTAGACATTGAGGGGGTTATTAACCTAAAAACCAACACGATCCCCAGGGGTATGGTTCAATTGGAGCACATATTTGACTTGGACCAGATCAGAGATCAGGATCAGCAAATGAAAAAGGAGACCATAAGCAACTAGTGCAATGCTCACAACCTTGGGACAGCCGAGGAGATCATAAATGTTTTTATCAGCAAGGTGTCCACACCAGAGGAAAAGAAGGGAATCACAGATGCGTTGCGAAGGTACCATGATGTGGTGGAATGGAGCTATGAAGATTTAAAAACTTATGACACTTCTGTCATTACACACACCATCCCTCTTAAGACGGAAGTGAGGCCATTCTGCCAGCAGTAGTGCCCTATCAATGCCTTGCTGGAACCTATCATTTACAAAGAGGTACAAAAGTTGCTCTCAGCAAGAATCATTTTTCCAGTTAGGCATTCCACATGGGTGGCCAACTTGGTTCCGGTCAAAATAAAGAATGGGGAGATTAGATTGTGTGTAGATTTTCACAATCTGGACTACGCCTTGGAGAAAGACAACTATCTAGTACCTTCATTGGATGAGGTGTTGTAGATCATCAATGGCTCCCAAATGATGTCTTTTCTTGATGAATACTTTGGGTATAACCAGGTAATGGTATAGTACGAGGATCGTCACAAGACGACGCTCACCACTAAGTGGGGGACGTTCGCATACAAGAGAATGCCCTTTGGGCTCATCAACGTTGGCACCACCTTCCAACGCGCCATGGATATCACCTTCAAGGACCTGATTGGCAAGTGCATAATCATCTACATGGATGATTTGACCATGTTTTCTAAAAAGCGGGGCGACGACATCTCTGATTTATGTAAGGTATTCTAGAGATGCAGGGAGTTTGGGGTTTCCCTTAACCCCAAGAAGTGAATTTTTGAAGTGACTAAAGGCAGATTGCTGGGGAATATCATCTCAGAACAGGGAATCTCCATAGATCCCAAACGTATCGAGTCCCTACTCAAAATCTTGCCCCTAGGAAGCAAGAAAGAATTAAAATATTTCTTTGGAAAGATCAACTTCGTCTAGAAATTCATCACAGGTTTCGTAGAGATTGTTAAACCTCTCAATGTTATGCTCAAACAAGATGCCAAAGTTGAATGGACACCCGATGCCAAATAATATTTCAAAGAAATCAAGCGGGCCATCGCTAAGGCACCTGTGTTAGTTAGCCCGGATTATCTGAAGTCTTTCTACATCTACTCATTTGCTTCAGAGCATTCCTGTGCTAGCATGTTGACCCAGAAGGATGATGAAGGAAATGAGCATCCGATCACCTTTATGAGTGCTCCCCTTAAGGATGCTGAATTGCGATATCACAACATTGAAAAGCAGGCATATGCTCTTGTCAGAGGGGTGAAGAAATTTAGACACTATATCCTACGCAATAAGGTGTTTGCCATTGTCTCTAACCTAGTAGTAAAAACACTGCTCATGCAAAATGAATTGGCGAACGAAGAGCTAAATGGGTCACCCTGCTCCAAGAGTATGACATGAAGATCCAATTGATGAAGCTAGTGAGAGGGCAGGCGCTCACCCGCACAATTGCTGAAATAGTAGCAGAAATTGGACCCGAACTCACTGTGCAGCAGTACCAGCTTGAGGATGTTTCCCCCAGAGAGTGGTATCAAAATGTCGTCTACTATTTCCTGAACCATAAATGTCCACCACACCTACAAGGAGTCCAAAAGCAGGCTGTTAGATTGAAAAGCAATGGCTACATGCTGCAGGATTCCATTCTCTACAAGAAGAATCATGAAGGCATTTATTTAAGATGCCTTGGCAAGGGAGAAGCAGATCAAGTCTTAAGAGAGTTTCACAACAAATTTGGCACGGGCCATGGTTCTGGTTCTTCCACAGCACATCAGATATTCAGGGCAGGGTATTATTGGCCAACCGTCTTCAAGGATGCCCATTGCCATGTTTGTTCATGTCACACATGTCAGACCACTACTACCAGGGAGAAGAATGTTGTTGTCCCACTGCAACCTATGCTAGAGGTAAGGTCGTTTGTGCAATGGGGTCTCGACTTCATCAATCTGGTAAGCCCTCCATCGTCTACGAGACATAGGTACATTCTTACCGCTACTGATTACTATACTAGGTGGATGGAAGTAATAGTATGTAAGCAATGCACAACTGAAGTAGTTACTAATTTCCTAGAAATCTTCATTTTTAATTGCTTTGGTTATCCGTATGCTTTGGTATGTGATAATGGACCTACGTTTACTTCATTGAAATTTGCTAGTTGGGCATTTGACTATGGGATTGCCCTTAAGTTCTCATCTAATTACTACCCCCAGGGCAATGGCCTTGCTGATTCTACAAATAAAAACCTGATTACCATGATAAAAAAGCTACTAGATAGGAATCCCAAGGACTGGCATACCCAACTTCGTTTCGCCCTTTGGGTTGATCGCACTCGCCACAAGGCTGCCCTCGGCGATTCCCTGTTAAACCTTGTTTATGGCCTAGAACCTATATTCCCTATCCATATGAAGATTCCTACTCTCCAGTTCATCAACGATTTTTATGAGGGAGGAGATCGTAGGGAAGCTTGGTTAGCTAAGCTCTTGCATTTAGAGGAAGTTCGAGACCATGCAATAGAAATTTTTTCCAAACATCAGAGCATAGTTAAGAGATGGTTCCACTGCCGAGCAAAGATTAAGGCTTTTAGAATTGCATATTTGGTCCTATATTGGGACAAGGTCCATGAAAAGAAAAGGGGGACACAACAAATTCAACAAGCTCTGGCTTGGCCCCTTTGAAATAGCTGAGATTTTGGGAGATAATGCCTTCCACTTAAAGACCTTAACTGGCAAAAACGTTTCGTTGCCGGTCAACAGGCAGCACCTAAAGCATTACTTCTAGGCTTGAGCTCGTTCGAGCTCATTGTTGTAAATATTTGTACATAGGTTAGGGTAATTTACTTTCAGGCTTGCTTGCATTTTGTTTGTGTCACTCTTTTGTTTTCTCCCTCCCGATAGTTTTGTTTCAAAAGTTATTTCCCGCCCCTTTGTAGTGGTCGTGCTTGCTCGACAAGCAGTTTACTTTGTTGTATGTTCTTTGTGTTCTTTGGATAAACATTCACTCTTGATTATCGGTCTTTGAAAGCTGCCCGTGAATGATTTCCTTGTTTGAATTATGTTTAGAACTTGACCCTTGGCTGGATCTTCTTACACACATCTCGGATCTCACACAAAACACATAATAATCATTTCTAAAAGACTATGCCATAGTTGTTTTAACACCCTAGTGAGTGAAAAATCTCAAATCTGCTCCAATGACCACTGCAATATCAAACCCATTGTAGGCTTCAATGCTTACCTAGTCAAACTAAATGATAAAAGAGAAGTGAAATATGAAAGAAAAAGAGCAAAGAAATTCTAAAAATAAATGACCGTATGGGTGTTCGGGTAACTCTACCGGGGCTATGGATGCCCGGCTGATAGTAGAGTAATATTCATGAGATTGTAGCGAAAACTCCATCGGGGCTATGGACGCCTAACTGGCAATGGAGCAATGTCCAGGTTACTTTTGGTGTTAGATGATTTATGTATCTCGCTTGGTTGACTTAGTAACCCTGGTCACTATCCCGAGGAAAGGAATGAACTCACTACACACACTTCTGAGGTGTCTTGTAAGCTAACCCAATTAAGGATCTCGTCTTCCCAGATTCATCTTTGGAAGCCACTCCTGGTCTGTGAAACCAGAGATTCTAGGTCCTGAATGAATATTTATCCTTAGAACGCTCAGGAGTGTTCTCCAGGGAAGTCGCCATTTGTTGTGCCCTTAGCACACACGCCCCGTTCGGAATGGGGACCCTCTTTTCTTTCGCCTTGTCGGGTCATTTTCATTGCCACCTCATTTTGTGTGCCTCCCTTTTTGATGTCTCCGATGGTCAACATTGCTTTAAGGTCCCACCATAAATTGACCATGCCTTCCCCTTTTAATTTTGCTGCGTTTTGGTGCCTCATGGAGTCCCTATGGCAGTTTGACCCTGCCAACGGCCCCGGCCCCTTCCGGGCCCGGCCGTTCGGGATTCCCTCACTGGGTTTCCCCACTGGAAGTGTCATTCCTGGTAGCGTCCACTCTGCGTCTTTCCAGACCTCAGGGTCTGAATCCCCATCCACCGTCTGCCAAAAGTTTGTGAAATTTTTGATGGCCGTTTTGCCCTTCAGATTCTGATCCCCGTAGCTCTGATTTTGGGGTTTTAACCATGTTTTTCCATCTGTAACAGTCAACTTCCTGGAGAGTCCCGCCCCTGGGTCCCGCCAAATTTTTTGTCGACCACAGACTACAGGAGTCCCTGACTGCCATGGGATGCTCCGGGCCCGACCGTCCAGAATTCTGTGATGGTTCTACCGTCCATAACGGCGGATCCCTGGCAGCGTCCCACCCTCCGGGCTTTCACTCGCTCTTCGCCACTGCCGTCTCGACCGACCTAAAATACTCACTACGGTCATTGTCTTGCATCTCCCCGGCCACCAGGCCCCGGGTTTCCTACTGCCGTCATCAATGTTTTCAAATCCACCAACTTCTTCGCCATCATACCTACATTAAATATGAGCATTCATGGCGGTTAGGGGGTATAAAATACCCACTCCAACCCATCATTGTCATTTCACAGGATTGCAAAGTAATTGGACAACCTGCTATATGGAGCCAACCATCTTCGACAATGTCACGATCGGCACCCTCAGCATCATTTCGTCAACCGTAGGTGATTCCCACGTCTCCCCACATCGTGTGTTTGAGGTAGGCCATCCGTTTGCCCTTCTCGAGCATTTTTTTCATGATTTTGAAGGATTTAAATGAATTAACAATCATTAAGAGGGCATAAAGTAGGAAAACATGAGATTGCACACAAAACCCATGTGTTGAAAACATGAGAAATCCTCTAGGATGCCCTCCTCACCAAACCAGAGTTTCTCCTTGCCACCGCTATTCTTCGCGCAGGTAAAACCTCCTCCTTGGCCCTGGGACTTGCCTTCGTCATCCACAACAAAACCTTGAACACCTACCAATGGAAATTTCTTCCCTCGGGCCTGAGCCGTCGAACTTCCCCATCCGGAAATCACTCTTGCTACCGCCGCGTCGAAACTGCAATATGACCCCTGCCTCCCGGCTACCGGAGCCCGCCCTTCTCCTCATCGTTGATATTCTAAAAAAATAAAACCGGTGTCCTTTGAATTCCCGAGCCCCGGACCCCGGAGGTCCGCTTCCAGGGTTCCACCTGTGTTTCGCCGTCTGTAATGGCGGACCTCTGACGGCGTCCTGTCGTCTGGTCCCTGGCCTCCCATTAGCCGATGGAAGGTAACTTGATCCGTAGATCGACATCTTTATCTGTTCCAGGCTTCAGACACTGGGTGTCCTTGCTTCCTTTTCTGCCATCACCACGGCGAACTCTTTGGGGCCCTCCGTGCTCCGGGCCCTGCCCTTCTCCCGATGTTGGCTTTTCTATTTTTTCGACCAATGCCCCTCAGATCTCTTAGGTCCCAGTGTCCAGACATCCATTCTCGGAAGTCCACCTTTCTTCCGCCATTGGGGAGAATTTTGTCCATCACTAGAACCTCACAGCGACACACCTCTTCCCTAGCGATTTCACCCCGTGCTTCCGATCACCAGGCCCCAAGCTCCCATTTGCCGCTGGATGCCTCATGAACTACTAATGGCCTTCTGCTCACCGGACTCCGTGGGTCGGGACTCCTATCCTCGAGTGTCGTTACTAACAAAAAATCCCACCTAGCGTCCCGATCTCTGGGCTCTGCTCTACCGATTGCCATCGATGAAACTTGCGGATCTCAGCAAAAACACATGCCATTGGGCTCTTACTATCAGACTTCCGCCCCGAAATTTCGTCTGATATTTTCCTTCCCAAATAGTGAAGTTCAGATGCCATCTTGGTGTCGACGGCCCGAACCCTCAGAAATGAAATGACATACTACCGGCCTCCCTTTGGCCCTCCAGGCCTTGGACTCTAGAGTTCTGTCTCTAAATTTTTATTTGCTGTCTGCTGCTCCAAACTACTGTCTCCTGACAGTTCTCCTGCCCAGGACTTCCAAACTCTCCTAAATCGATCCAACGAGCCCAAATTTGAGATCTAACTTTGACCCACATGCTGAATTTTGGTCCTCTTCATCGTGAACCTTTTGAAATACTAAAATTTGACCGAAGGGAGTGCCCAGGAGCTTTCCGCTGTGTTTTCCCTTCCAGACAACATTCCTGCTAGGGAAGTCTGGCCCTCTGGGCCCAAATTGTCTAAATGCCCTTAATCAAAAGATCAATAACATCTAGAGATGAAAGTTTATGATATGCTTGATTGATTATTTGAAGTAAATATTATTTTCAAGATTTTGACTAACATGAATGCTTTTGTGACCCACTGTGCTAACTTTTCCCTTGCTTGTAGAATATATGGAACCGGGTGTAGGACCTTCAGGGGCATCCGCCGAAAAGGACAAGGGTAAGAAGTCAAGAACGACCCCTCAGGGGAAGGAAGATAAAGACCAAATGAAGTACCAATTCTAGGGCGAGCCGCTCCACTCAAAAGTCACCACAGACTGGAAGGAGATCATGGACACCAACATTGGCCAGGTGGATATTGATGAATTCACACAAAGGGTCAGGGTGAACTCGACAACAAAGAATGGAAGATTCATAAGATAGAGTGGAATAGCTAAGGTTGTTGGATTCCCTCCATCCCTCGTGGCACCCGAATTGGTCATGGCTTATCGGGAAGCATATAAGGTTGACACAAGAACAATCGTTGATAAAGAGGGAAACATTCTTGCTGACATGTTGCCTAAAGGTATCACAAAGACCTTCCATATTCCCACATTCCAATAGATGGAGGTCCCCACCTTAGAAAAATGCCAAGCGGCATGGGATGATAATCCAGGTGACTGTAAGAAGTCAATAAATCTACACTGGCTCAAGGAAAGATGGCGTAGCGCTGCGAAAGTTCCTCAGGAACTCTTCCACAGTGATTTCTACAAGGATTACCACGACTTGGTAACCATGTTAAGCAGGATTATGGGCCTTCCTGCGACTGCCTACTTTCAGGAATAGATGGCATACTTCATTGAGCAGATCCTACGTGGAAACGAGGACATCGCAACAAAGGTTTCATTCTACTAGGGAGGAATCATAAGCAACTACTTCCATGAGCAGTTTGTTAACATAAAAAAGAGCTACAAATTTTATGACTTCCTACCTTATCTATTCCTTGGCAGATCAAAGAAAATAGAACAGGTTGTTTGTGGCACCTGATCAGGGGCAGAAGCGAGGACTCAAAGCCTTTGATAAATATCCACAGCTCCAGTACTGGAACTTCAAAAGGGATTACTGTAGGGTAAACGATGCCTTCATTGGCCATGTTATCAGATTGATTGTCGGAGACTTCGAGAGAAGGGTCTCCCACAGTGCCAAAGTGCTTTTGAAACAATATTCCTTTCTCTACATCTAATATCCAAAGTTCACGTATATCCGTGCCTAGGGCTTTACTGAAAAGCCAAATAGATTGCCCTGATATCCCAATGACTGAATCATCCTCCTGGAGCTTTCCAGGCAACTCCAACACCTACAGGAAATCTTCAACAACAAACATATAGTGGGGATCTCCTATCCCATGACCCTTGGCAGGGGCATGTATCGACTGTAAACTTCCTAGTGTGCTGGTAACTCTGAAAAGGAACTGAAGGATTATCATTTCTACCTACACACTGCTCAGCCACGAATGGACCCACATGGCCACGTCAGGAAAGCGCTGGGGCCAACATATGCCCATCTCTGTCAAATTGAGGATTTATGGGCCGACTGCCAGGATGACAAGGAAGTGCACGCAAGGCACTACATGTGAATGACTGTACAATTCATAAAAAGGGTGTAGCCATTCCCTATACTGGACCAATTCGAGGAGGACGAGTCCACTATCATGCATCCGAGGTACCTTGCAATCGCCAATCTACCAATACCATCAATTGACTTGGATGAACAGGAGGTCGATGACTTGGACACCATAACCCAGCCAATCTTAACTCGTACCAAAGAGTGGATCGATGGGCAGGTGGCTCATTTAAAGCGACAGGGAGTAATCTTGACTTATGAAGGGCTCAAAAGCGAGCCGAGTGCCACAGAAGATGTTACTACCACCACTTCAACTGGTGGGACCTCCAAGTCTCCTCCAGTCACTAGGTCCAAGAAAAGAAAAGGAATAGAAACTGAGCAGTCCCCAGAACCCAAGGCCTATACAAAGAAAGAAATGGGAAGTTCGCCTCCCAAAAGGCTCAAACAAGTAGGGAGTACTGCAGAACAACCTTCGACCCAAGAGAAAGAAGTAGAGGGTATAAATTAATTTCAGCCTCCCTTGGCTCTCTCCACCCCTCCTATTGCAACACCCACCTCCCTGGTTATGGTCGCTGCATCCCCGCCAGTGGTGGACATTTCTGTCCATCTTGCCCCTTCACCTCTGGCCGAGTCTGTGATAGTTATTGACTCCTCTTCTGCCATGACTTCTCCCCCTTCCTCTGCTGCTATGTCACCAATCACATCGCTCCCTCTGGCAACAATAACAGTGCCTATTCCAATTGCCACTATGCCCGAGGCTCTTACAAGACACATGCAGAACCTTCCCCCTGAGCTCTCCCAGATCTTAATGGATCCAAGTCTCCAAGCAGCCCTTGTGCAAGTCCTTGCAACTGCTCAACCTTCACAACCACCGATAGGGCCACCAACTATGGAGGCCACAATGCTAATCTCAAAAGAGTTGGAGGAACAAGAGCAGGAAGCCTCGAGGCCTGTTGAAGAGGAGGTCGATGAGTACCATGAGCACCTAGAGTACGAACATCGAACCATTAATAGGGTGGTTTATGAGGAGGAGGAGATGAGCTCTTCCGAGAGTGGGGATGAGGAAGACGGCTCAGGTGCAAATGAAATCATTCAAACCTTTGATGATGACCTTAAGGAGGAAATGGCACAACAACTAAAGGACATTGGGGTAGAGGCAGAAGGGTCACCCCATGATCAAGAAGAGCAGCCACCAAAAGAATAGCAGGAAAAGGATCTAACTGATGCTGAAACCCATGTTCTCAGAAGCCCCGAGGCTGAGGGTACTGAGGAAAAGAAGGAAGAAGAAATAGTGAGAAAAGAAAGTCCCATTCAGGAAGCATCCCCCAGGCTGCCTATCAAACACCTCATGTTTGTTCATGACTCCGATGACGAAGAGGAAGATTCTGCCAAAGAGAAAGGAGAATCCCCAAAAGAAAAGGGAGTGGAAATCTTGGCATTAACTGAGAAGGCTGAAGGTGACCACGATTCACCCAAAGAGAAATATGTTGTGCCCGAGTGGTTGGAGAAGTAGCTCGAAAAAAAAACCCCTGTATTGAAGGACCTAAGGGCGAGGTTGGAGGCCATCTTGGCTCAAGCCCAAATGATGACGAAGAAGGAGAAGAAGCCCAAGGTCTGATCTAGGGTGATAATGGATGCTTCCAACTCTTGAGCGGCACAAATTGCAACGCCCATGATTGGCCAGGCTGGGGTAAGCTATAACATCTCCACCATCAACTTGGGAACCGCCACCAGAGAGTAGAAATTTGGGCACCTTGAGGAGTCAGTGGCTATGGTGGTGCATCTAATAAAACAAGACAAAATCTGGAAGGATGAACTCAAGGCGCAGGTTGCGGCCTTAATGGATTACATACAGTAATGGTCTTCAGTAGAAGACCTACCTACCACATCCATGACTGCACCTCAACTACTTTCCAAGGAGCAGATCAATAAAATGGAAAGAAGAAAGAACTTGGAGAAGACCACAGAGGACTGGTTCTGACGAGTCTCATACGTCAGAAACATGGGAATTAGCCAGGCTGTGCAAACAGCCAACAAGTTCTTGGACCTGATGTAGTCTCTGGAGAGCACAAGGAAGCTCTGCACCGATTTCCCCGTGACCTACGACTCCACCTTTCCAAGGATTGAAGCTATCCTTTAGCTGCCTCAAGCCACGTGGGAGAAGAAACTTACATTTAAGAAAGAAGATCACTGGCTGATGGATGTGTGGCACCGAGACTTTAACAACCGGAAAGAGGTTGGAGAAAATTATGAGCAAGGTGGATCCGGACATTGAATGGATCAAAGAAATCCAAGCAAAATGTGCTCGATACCTTAAGCTGATGACGGACTATGATATGCCCACTGTACAAATGGATCCAAAAATGATAAAACCCTACTTCCAGGAGAAGATGAAGGATGGGATGGCTAGAGAAATCACAACGGAATTCTTGAGTTTTGCTACTCGTGCCTTCGATCAATCAGAACTGTTCAGAGACCAAGGCTCAAAGTATGATGAGGATTGGAAAAGGTTGGAGGATAATGCAAAGGAGTGGAGCTACCAGGCGCTGCGATGCGAAATCATCAGAATAGAAAAACTCAAGGCGGTCATCCTCAACTTCATAGAATACACAGCTTCCAAGGCGCAGGAGGACAGCCTTGTCAAAGATGAAGAACTTCTTGAAGAGTAGCTACAGTGTAAAACAACAATCCGCTAAATGACAAAAGAGCTACAGTGCCATTAGCAAGAGGACGAAATAGGGTAAAGACAAAATGTATTTTTAAATTGTGATATATTTGGGGGTAGGTGAAACCATATTTTGTAATGAATCTTGGCCACACAATAAGAATTAATCATGGCCATTCATTGAATCTTTTGGGCACTATAAATAGGGCTCTCCTCTCATTTTCAAAGAGAGTTGACTTGTTGTAAAGACATGCTACAGAAATTTATAAGGAAAAGGCATTAACTTGGTGTATTTTCTTAGTTTCTCCCATGTTACTTGATTCAATCTCCAATGTTAGATGTTTGACTTAGGTTTTATTACTGTTTTAGTTAGTTTTCTTCTTTCTTTGGATAGATTTTAGGAATGCTGCTATGTGATTATGAAAATTCCTGCCATGTTGATAATTTCTTTGTCCATACATTTTGTTGTTTGCTGATGGTAAATAGTTGTGCAAAGTTAGCCTGGACTTGAGTTCAAAGCTGCTCCAAAACATTTATATTTGATTCATGCATGTATGTGGTGGATGAAGGATAAAATATCTGCAGACCTTAGAAGATAGCACAATTTCCATGATACTGTAAAATCTCTGGTTAAGTGGGATATTGTTTTGAGAAATTGTCCATTGCAAGAACTCCATTCACTATTCACAGTTAGTTGCAGACTTAGGAACTTTCCCTCTTTCTTGCCTTCTTTTCTTTCTTTTTTAACTGACCTATGATAAGGTTCATTGCACACTGTAAAGCCAAACCTAACAACAAAATGGAGTCCAAGACTGCTGTTTGAACCTACAGCCAATGCATAACAACTTTCCATCCTAAGAACTCTATTTCAAGATCCAACTTCCATGCTTTGTATCGATGCTCTACATTTCCTATGTAAGACCACCTTATGATTCCAGCAAATCATAGCAAACAACTGAGATATTCCAAGCACTATCAAGACCTGACATTAGAGACCTTGGGATAGTGTTCTGCAATCTGATTGTGGAAGATTGTATTTCAAGAGAGGTAGTGCACCTACACACTACCTGTGTTGAAAAGTGCATAAAAATTCCATCAACAGATACTAAGGCACAATTGTCTATAAATAAGTGTTTTTATCCTTGTTTTACATTTAACAACTTATTTTTACATCTCTCATCATTAATTCATCATCTATCTTCTCATCCAAGTCAAGCAAGCTAGGGTTTCTTCATTAGAAGTCATCAAGTTAGTGTTTTAAAGAATTCAAGAGCAGAATCTTCATCTATTGTTGTAGAATTTCAAGATCAAATCATCATGACAAGGTAATCATCTCCATTGTTGCATGTTTCATTACTTTATTTCATCACTTTGGTTTAATTACCTAAAGGGGTTTGACCAAGAAAACCCCCATATCCTGACCTTCAACACCTTTTCCCCTTTTCATGTGTTTGTGTATGCATATTTATCAAATGGAAAGGTGAGAAAAGGTGTACACATCTCATCAAAGTGTCTCAAGCCCTATTTCAAGCTCGGGGAATCTTAAAAAAAAAATTGTAGATCCTAAGCCTCAAGATCCTATTCAGATTTTGATGTTTTCTAGTAGAGGACTCATTTTCCACTGATGGTGAATTAGTCCCATTTCTAGGCTTGAATAGTGATTTTTGAAGATTTGGATACCCAATTCCCTGAAACTGGTTCTGACACTTTCTAGTAAAAATAGGACTCTTTCACCATGCATGGCGAATCAATCCCAGTGAGAATTTCTAATGACTTCTGCAAGTATTCAGAGCCTCATTCCATCCTCTTCCATCTTCCAACTTCATATCTTTGACTGGGTTACTTTATGCTACAGTTTGTTTGCATTTCTAGTTAAATAGTTGGAATACACATTGTGTTTTCCAATACTTTGCATTAGCTTAGAATACATTCATTAATCTATATTTTCATTAATTTCTCGGCATTTAGACACATCCACACACATTTCACACCTCTCTCTCCATTTCTTATAGTGTTAACAAAGTCATTTTGGCCCATTTTCCTCTCCTTCTAAGTGAAAAACCTGAAGAAAGAGCTAGAGATTTTGGGGGCCAAAAATCTTTGTAACAAGGTTCAATTAGTTTTGAAGGAGTGCATAGTACTGATGATGTATATTATGTGAAGGGTTTGAGGAATAACCATATGAGTGCTAGTGAGATGTGTAACAATGGCTTTAAACTTGTGTTTCAGAATAACACCTGTGAAATCAAAAAAGGATCCTGAAATGGAGATATGATTGCTGCAGGAAGAAGAACTCATGGAAACATCTATCAGCTAAAGGGAGTTGATGGTCATTGCGTTGTATCTCAAATCAATGAAACTTTGTTATTGTACCAGAGAATGGGACATGTATTTTTGATAAGCTGGTCTAAATCAGTGCTAAGGAGATTGTTTGAGGGATGACTAGAATCACAAGACCTGTCAATGCTATTTGTAGAAGTTGTCAATTAGAGAAAAAAAAAGATGCAACTTTAAGGGTAAGATCATTCTACTAGGGTATGTGCAGGATCATGGTGCGCAAAAAAGTGGCAATATTATGGGTATTTGTAGGGTATGTGGCTGATGACTTTTTTTCACCCAAAATTAATGAAACGAAAAGGGTTTTTAGAGGAGATTCTCAGCTTTCCAAAAATATAAATTATGATCTAATTTGAATTTAATAAATAATTATTATTCATTTTCTATTAGAATTATGACTAAAGTCCTGATCGATAGGCTGATTGAAAAACATCTATAACTTTCAAACGGTATCATATTTTTTGAATCTAAAACATGCGTCACATTCTATGCTTCACATACTATAGGATTAAAAAAAGAAAAATTAAATTTCATGAAGTTTTGACCAAGTTAAGGTGGTCGATGACGAGTTTTATATTTTCTAAAATTTGTAATAAAAATTCATAATTAATTATTTACTTGGAAAAAAATTACAAAAAAATATGCATCACATCTGGACATGAGTCGTCTACTTATATATAAAATCTTACAAAAAAATATTATCATTTTATTATGGTTAGGGTGGTCAGACAGACACCTACTTCTTCTTTTTTCCCTAAAATTTAAGTACTACTGCGTTGAAATTTCAAATTTTCACCAAATAGATTTTATTTATTTTTAAATAAACCTAGTATTTTAGAAACTACATTAAATTTTCTACAAATTCTACTCTTACATATTTTTGAAATAATATAGATAAATTATTCAAATATTTACGTCAAGTTTCCTAACACTGATTTTTCTGAATTTTTTGCCACTTAAGGGCCTATTTTTTGCATGATGATCCTGCACATACCCACTACTAGAATTCTGGAGTTAGTTCAAACTGATCTCTGTGGTCCAACTAGGACTAGAGGCCTAAATGGTGACATATATCTCATACTATTTATTGATGATTATACTCAAATGACATGGGTTGCTTTTCTCAAAGAAAAGACTCACGCTCTAGAGAGGTTTGTGGTATTCAAAGCAAGAGTGGAAAATGAAGTAAACTTGAAAATCAAGTGTTTGAGATCTGATAGAGGTGGAGAATTCACTTTTGGTGAATTTAATGCATTATATGAACAACATGGCATAAGAAGATAGTTTTTTGCTCTGAGAACCCCTCAGTAGAATGGAGTGGTTGAAAGGAAAAATAGGATAGTACAAGAAGGTGCTAGAGCCATGATGAAAGAATAAAATGTACCCGATGTGTACTAGAGAGAGACAATACACACTATCGTTTATGTTCTTAATAGAGTTTAGATCATAAACAATAGCACAAAGACTCATTTTGAGCTATGGACTGGTAAGACTCCTACTGTGAATTATTTCAAAGTATTTGGAAGCAAATGCTACATTAAAAAAGATGATGAATCTGCTAAGACTAATTAGAGAAAATACAAATATATGATTGACGGACTACTATATCTTATTGCTACTAGACTAGATATTATGTATGCAGTATGTCTAGTTTCCAGATTCCAAAAAGATCCTAAAGAAGCCCATGTTACAACTATAAAGATGATATTTAGATATCTTAAAGGTACACCACATTATGGATTATGGTATCCTAAGAGTGATGATTTCACCTTGAGTGCTTATATAGATGTTGATTCGGCTGGATGTGTAGATGACTGAAAGAGTACCAATGGTGGTGCTTCCTTTCTTGGTGGAAGATTAGTTTCATGGTTGAGTAAAAAGAAAGACTCAATTTATTTATCCACTGTAGAGGTAGAATATATTGTTGCAACATCCTTCTACACATAGGTTTTGTGGATGAAGCAAACTCTGAAATACATTGGGTGATATGTGATGAGCCTATTTCTATTTTTTGTGACAACACAAGTGCAATAAATATTTTAAAGAACCTACTTATGCATTCAAGAACAAAACACATATCTATCAAGTATCATTTCCTGAGAGAAAAGGTGTTGGAGAATGAAGTCATATTGGAGTATATGACAACAAAGGAAAAAATTGTAGACATATTTACTAAGGCTCTTCCAAAGGATAATTTTGAGCATCTTAGGGAGAGGTTGGGGGTTATTGTTCCTCCAAACTAAGTGCACATGAAGGTGCATCAGTCTAGTGAATTCATAGATTCTTCATTTATCTACACTAATAGATGGGTCTACTCCATAGGGGGAGTAGAAAAGGTTTCCATTGTTGCAGTATGAGTGTACTCCTAAGGCAGAGTAATCAAAGTTGTTGATCTTTTCCATTGATGTCAAAGGGGGAGAGAAACTCATGTGAAAAATAGTTCCAAAGGAAGAGAAGGTTTTCTCCTGGAATATATTGTGTAAAATTTTGTCTTTGATGGTTTTTTACATCGCGTGTTGTCATCAATGCCAAAGGGGGGGATTTCTGCAAGTATGAGCTAGTTTGGTGGTGTTGTCATTAATGTTGTCATTGATGTAAACATAATTCAGTATGTTGTAGATTGTAAATGTATAAATGAGATGTTGCTGAGATGTTGTGAGTACATGGAGCTATCTTTATGGTGTTGAAAAGTTGTTAGTTTGATGAATTTCTAAGTGCTTTTGAGAAAATTAATAAAGAGAAGTTAGAGTAATGAATGTGTTCATAATGTGCTCTGCATTTCTCCTATCTTGATCCTATGCTTGTGTGGATCTGGTAATTTGATAATGATGATCTAGTGGTGATACCTCCCAAGTTTTAGCTTCTGGTTTGATGGTACGTGAAAGTTACATTCATCGGTATGTGAATTGTTCTGACATTGTTGGTCTTCTATGGATTGGGAGAAATGTTTTCTTCGTAGTCCTCCATTGTTTTCTTTTAGATCTTGTGGATCTAGGACATGTCTTGTGAAGGTATTCTTTATGCTCTAGCAAAGAGCTTTGAAGTTTGGTGTTCCAAAAGTCATGTTTCATTGTTTCAATATGAGTTTGTAAAGTCTGAATGGACTAGTGAAAGGTTTTTAGTGTTTGAAGTCTATTGTTTTGTTGTAGATGTATTTGAAAGAATTTGAGATGTATTCTCATGCATAATGAAGCATGTTGTGGCATCCGCATGTACATCAATGTCCTTTTGTGTTTTCATTACATTTCAACGACCTAGTGTTTACACTTTATTCAAAGAATAAAATTTAATTAAGGAAGCATGTAGTTGATTCGACCTAATTTTGAATTTATGAAATAAGTCATTTGTGGTCAACCTTGGAGAAAGTTTCTAAGGTTAAGGATGGTATAAAAGAAAGTATAATTATGAAGATTTGTATGACAATGTGATGAAAAGTGACGAAAGTGAGCCAAAAATCATAAAAGCAGAAGTGTGTGTGAGTGAGTTGTGACAACAACTCTTCATTGTGTCAAATTCATGGAGGTAGTGAGCTAAAGGGTTCTGCAATCCTATGGATGTGTGTTAATTGTTGTGGTGGATCTTTTGTTCTCTCTTGTATCTATAGGTAGTGAGCCTCCCTATTGGATAGTGAGTCCTTTCTATAGGTAGTGAGACTTTGTACTTGGATAGTGAGTCCTCTTTGGGTAGTGAGCCCTTGGAAATGAGCCTTTGTATTTAGTTTTATAATATTTTATATTGTGAGTTAACCCTCACCGTGGTTTTTCCTTATTGGGTTCTCCATGTAAAAATTTGGTGTTCATTGTATTGATTTACTTTCTATTATTTGTGTTTCATGCTCTTACTTAATAACATAATAGTTTGGTTGTGGAATTAATAAGAGTTGAATTTTTAAGTTTGAATTTTGTGACAAATGATTCACCCCCCACTCTCAGTTGTCCTATGCTTGTTTAACAAGTTTAGTTCAGTTCAATTCAGTTATGGTTCAGTTATATTCAGGTGCATGTAGTTAGTTTGAGTTGAATTCTAGTTGACTTTAGTTTACTTGAGTTGCATGATTAATGACTTCAGTTGCATGATAGATAATAGGTGGATACTTTTAGTTAAGTGGGGATGATCAATCATACATATTGTTTGCATGAATTGATGGAGAGATATGTTTTATTTAGCTAAGATTGACTTGGACCCACCTTGGACACCCAAGTTGGCATCTTTGAGTTAACACCTTTTGCATGAGAAGATATTTACAAGTCTCAGTTAAGTGGGCCCATTCTTGGGCTCCAACTTTGAGGTGATTCTTGCAATATTTTTTCTTGACCAATGATTAGTTAAGTGTTCAATTTGTGGTGCCTAAATTGAGGGCACTTTGGTTTTGATTTCATGTTACATTGTGGAACTATACTTGCAAAATCTAGGCATATATTTTTTAGAGGAGCTTTATGCTCTTGTATTTGATAAATATTATTATTTTACATGTAGATTAATTTTCTATTTATTATAGTAATTGCATCAGAGTTTATTATAGTTTTTGTAGGTTAAGCTTATGCATGTGTGGATTCATGCTTGGTCACATAGAATATATGGATAGCTTGTGTTATAGAAAGTGTATGAGAGGTTTTGTAAGTTGAAATTGTGCATGTGTGAGGGTTTGAAGCATGGAATGGGTGAACCATCAATTTTGTGGTGTGTTATGAACTTCTCTTGCACTCTTAGGATCTTTCACCTAAAAAGAGAGAGATAGAACCCCAAGATTGAAGTTTTTCACTCAAATAAAGGAATGTATGATGGAATTATGAATAAATAAAGTGATATAAATGTAACTAGATGATGAAATTGATTAATTATTAATGCAAAACTAATGAAATATGCAATTTTTGGAAACATAGTGATGTTTGCAAAAAGTCGAGAAAGATGAACAAAAACACAAATGAAACTAAATAGAAACTTGTAAGTTAGGATGTGTGCACCTATGATACTAGTGAAAACTGGAAAGCACTTTGGAAAAATGGAAAATTTGACTTTTAGGCTGACTGGGACTCATTCACCACCTTGGGAAAATCATTCCCAGGATAGGGTTTTCTGCCTAGAAACTGGTTTATGCTCACTGGGTACTAGAATTTGTAGTTAACTTTGTCAGCCACCTCATGAGGGACTCATTCACCATCCATGACGAATCATTCCACTATCATTTTTTTGCAAATTCAGATCTCAGACCTCCACCTTGTCACATTTACAACACTTTTTAATGGGAATCAGGATCAGGATCTTAGAAAATACCTATAAAATAGCTTAAAATTTGTTGTCTAATGGATGGTTTTCCTTGATTAAACCCTTAGTTGGTCAATCAAACCTTGAATGGAAAAAATATGCATAAAACCCTAGCCTTAAGTGTGTTAAAGACTAGGAAAATCTGAAGTAATTCAAAACCCTATTCTATTGGGCTAGAATAAGATGTGAAAATGTGATTTGAATGATGCAATACTTCAACCCTAGAAACCCTAGAGAATATCAAATGAATGTAAATTTCATGTAAAAGTGATGCAAACCTTAAGTCGAAAGATAGAGGGAAGATGGAATCACTTTGAAAACAAGTCTTTAGGTGTGATTTGATGTCTAGTTGCATCTCAACCTAGATTTCTCCATGATTCACCATAGGAATCCATCCTCAACTCTTTGCAATGTTGAATCTTGATCAAGAAGTGAGCTTGAAGACCTACAAAAACCCTAGTTTCTTGTCCTAAAGCTTCAACTTTGCTGTAGAAAATGCAAATAAAACTTATTATGGAAGACTCTTAACACTTGACTTTTGAAATTGCTTTGTAAAAATTACTAAGAGATGTGAAAAATGAACTAAAATGAGTATTTATAGGCATCAACACCTAATTTTCCCATTATTTAGACCTAAGAGGTTGACATCCATTGAAAAATTAAGTTGAATTGATTAAATTCCTACTCAAATTTGAGTTTTCCCCCAAAAGTGACTCATTTTCCACCCTTGGTGAATGGGTCCTACTAGAGGGGACTCATTCGCCCAAGGTGGTTAATGGGTCCCACAAGTGGTTTTTGGAGGTGGGATTTTTGGATATGCATGAATTAAGTGTTGTTTGTCGAGATTTAGAGGATTTCTCAAGTGAAATGGGCCTCTAGATAAAAAATAATGGCTCTTAGGGGCCTATAAATTTTATTTTGAAGAATGAATAATGTAGTGGTACTCAAAATTGGGTCTAAATTAAGCATGAAATTATCTCTTTTCTCAAGAGTGTCCAATTTTCTATGCCACATTCAGCCGCCACTTCAGTGCCCATATGACTTTACATGCATATGTAAGCTAGAGGACTCTAAATAGTGCACTTTATTGCATAAAAGGATACTCATTCAAAAGACGGGAGAACGAAGCCCCTAGTGTAGTTATCTACAAAACCACATCATTAGGAACCATATCTTGTAACACAAGTTTGTTAATTGTACAAAAATCCCTTTGTCTAACTCTTAGAAATCTAATTTGAGGGTAGATGTATGCCCCCCCTTGATTCTTCTTGCTTTACGAAGGTGAAATCAAGGTAGCAATCTAGCCATATCAAATAAAAAACATCATACCATAGGGAATTTCCAAGTATAATGCCACTTAACGATAGATGATTGATGATGTTGAGTGTGGAATCATGATTCCAACGCATCAAATGACGTCAAAAATGAAGTTCTCTAGCTCCTGTTATGTTGTTTTGAAGAAAAGATGCTTCATTAACTCTCAAGAGAAAATAACCCAAATCTAATGCATAAGAGTAAAAGTGATGAAAATATGTTAAAAGAGGTAAAGGAGAGTAATTTGTCACTTACTATTACATTTTAACTTCTTGTAGCTTGAGAGTGACAAGTGAGAAGAGAAGATGTCGAGTAGACATGATTACACACCTTCACGACTAGATGAGCTTTGAGAGCAGGTGACATGCAACGAGCCGTACCATGAGGTGAGTCGATTATGCAACTCTCGCTTAGTTATTTTGTAATGATTTAATTATTTTTAATGTATTTATAGGTTAATTTGGGATATTGGAAAAAAAATTGCAAAGTGTCTCGTTTGTTCGTAAAGGGTCCCTTTTGTTCTCAAAGTGTCCCATTTCTTCTCGAAGTGTCCCAAAAGGGTTCTAAAGTGTCTAGGGCATTTAGGAAAGCACACTAGAGTAACTTCACCACACTTTCATGATGAGAAATGTAAAAATGGAAGATATTAGATGAATTTTTAGAGCATATTGTTATGATTTTGATAGGTTCCAACCTAGTCATGACAGTGGCTAGGAGGGAGACAAATTAGATTTCTTAGAGATTTAGCCCCAACACTATCTACACTAGAGAAGAAGCATCTATAGATAGTAGGAATCTATTGGGAATATTTGATGCCGCCTATGAGATACCATGATGCCATGCTGATGGCCTATGCAAGCATTGGGATGCTGACATATGTACGTTTCACCTTAGAGGACATACACCATATTCTCCGAGTTCTTATTTAGGGAGAACGGGTATATTTCTGGGGGGATCAGTCATTTTACGAGAAGATGGTGGACATGCAGTATTGCTTTGATGGACTTGTTCATGATGAGTGTGTGAGAGAGTGAATTGAGAGCTTCCTATGCTTCTATATTCATGAGCCCCCATTATGAGATGGATTATGATACATATAGTGGATCTTGTTCTCAATCCTAATTGATGAGCGACACACCTGGATGGAGGATTGGTACACTTGATTTGTGGGATAGCAGAGTGTGGGACAATCTATGCTTGGGGATGTTGCATCCTAGCACATCTTTATTATGATCTTGGCCAATTTTTATTTTGATAGATCAACAGTATGGTGCACTGCACACTTCTGTAGGTGTGGTGCGTTGAGTATATTACATGCACTAGTCCTTTCAAGTTCCCTTGTGCTATAGCTGTAGGATATCCATGAGCCTTTGGCTATCCTTTATGGCGCTTGTGGCAATACGAAGATCTACATTTTTGGAGGGTGACATTTGACCAGTTGGAGGAGGATGAGATCCTATGGAGACCTTATCTACTCACACTACAGTGGCTAGATCCCATAGGATAGCTGAGGAGAATGTAGATGGATAGATTTTTGATTGGGCTATATGACTATGTTGTACATCCATTCTATTATGGCCAAGTCATGTGATAGTTTGGGTAGGTGTAGACACCATCGAGCATGTGCCCCTTCATTAGGAAATTAGTGTAGAGTGCCTAGATGCTAGGTGATACCGTTCAACTCACTATAGATCATGTGGTCCAAAGTGATTCTGACGATTCAGATCATGATCAACCACCAGTCTCCGATGCTAATGAAGTCAATAGTATAGATGAGCTTGAGGAGTGGTGGTCAGTGACATAACCAGCTCCTATATTAACCATGGATGTCCCTAAAGGTGGTGGTACCATAGAAAAAAGTACCCTTTGCTTGACATGGGATTAATTCATGATAAACTAAACATAATGATGCCTCGATTTAGGTGTTGTGAGGCATTTTATGCATCCACACTAGGTCTTGGATCCTTGCAAATCAAATAACATGCTTTTAATGATGTCTTGTAAAGGTGTTGTAAAGTGTTGTAAGATACTCTCGTGCTTTTCTAGACTTAATGAACCCATTTATTCCTAATTCAACATTATAAAATGTGTTTAATAACATTATCACATCAATTTAGAAGGCTTGTGAAATAAACTTAATACTAAACTAGTGTTGTAATGTGTCTTACATGTTCACATTGGTTCTTCTACCTTCCTAGGCTATGTGGACCTCATTTTAGTGTTGTAAAGTGTATTTAATCACACTTTCACATTGATTTATGTGTCTCAATACCTATTTGACATTCACGTCATCATTAATAGGTCCATATTAACCCATATTGTGCATCCTAAGGCCTCAATTGATTAAATACCTGATAAGGTTGCATTTTAAACGTTATTTCCTTATCTCCTGGCTTCCTAGTTGTCAAATTGGTCTATGCGTGACCCATTAACCATGCATGCAAAATCAGTCCCATCTAGGTGGGACCCATTTTCCATGTGTGGCGAATGATTCCCATTTGGCCCAATTTTGACCTTTGAGCTGGAAAAAAAGTGAAATTTTAGTTTAATATTACTTCATGTCAGCCTGTGATGAGGTATTAATAGGTAAAATAGATGAATTGCTTATAAATATAAGTCTTTTAACTCATTTTCACATCTCTCTTACCTCTCAACCCATTTTACAAATCATTCATCATTCATCTTCTCAAGCAAGTTAGGGTTTTAACATTACAATTCATTCAAAATCAATTTTCAAACATTCAAGGGCAGATTCTTCATGTTTTGCTATAGAATTTCAAGATCAAACATCATGGCAAGGTAATCAACTCCATTATTGCATGTTTCATTCCATTATTTCATCATTTTGGTTTAATTACCTAAAAGGGGTTTGACCATGGAAAACCCCCAAGCCCTAACATTCAACATCTCTCTCTCTTGTCCAGTTTGTTGCAGATTTAAGACTCTTGGAAGCTTGGAAATCATTGAAGATCAAGTTGCATGTTTGATTAAGTATTCTCCTAATTCAACAAGTCAAAATATCAAGAAAAACTCATTTTCAGGTCAAAAAATTAAAGTTTCAGAAGTGGACACCTGTAGGAAGCTAAAGTGTAGATCAAAAGCTCCGGATTCTAGTTTTGAAAATTCAAAAATTCAAAAGTGGAATCATTCACCATGGGTGGTGAATGAGTCCCACTCTAGGGTCAATTTTGAGTTTTCTGCATTTTTTAGGTACCCTTTTGGGTATGTGTAGGATCATCATGGAAAAAACAAGCCCTTAAGTGACGAAAAATTTAGAAAAATCTGAGTTAGGAAACTTGACGTAAAAACTTGAATAAGTTATGTATATTATTTCAAAAATATGTAAGAATAGAATATGTAGAAAAATTAATTTATTTTCTAAACTACTAGGTTTATTAAAATAAATAAAAAATCTATTTGGTGAAATTTTGAAATTTCAATGCAATAGTACTTAAATTCCGGGAAAAAATAAGAAGTAGGTGTCTATCTGACCACCCTAACCACAATAAAATGATAAAAAAAATTATAAGATTTTAGATATAACTAGAGGACTCATGTCCCGATGTGATGCATATTTTTTGTAATTTTTTTTCAAGTAACTAATTAATTATGATTTATTTATTACAACTTAAAAAATATATAAAAACTTGTATGTCTGACCACCTTAACTTCATCAAAACTTCATGAAGTTCAACTTTTTTTTTAATCCTATAGTATGCAAAGCATAGAATGTGACACATGTTTTGGATTCTAAAATATGATACCATTTGAAAGATATAGATTTCTTACAATCAACCTATCAATCGGGACTTTAGTCATAATTCAAATAAAAAATGAATAATAATTATTTATTAAATTCAAAGTAAAGCATAATTTATATTGGTGGAAAGTCGAGAATCTCCTCTAAAAACCCTTTTCGTTTCATCAATTTTGGGTTAAAAAAAGTCATCAGCCACATACCCTACACATACCCATCATATCACCACTTTTTGACCCATCATGATCCTACAGATACCCTTTTGTCAGAAATGGGTTTCAACTCAGTTTTGCAGAATTAGGACTGATTTTCCCAGAAAGGTGAATGAGTCCTACCAGGGCTGAAAAATAGCATCCATAGCATTTCAAATGTCATTTCCAGTCTCCTTCAACATTCTAGATGCACACTTTCAATTTGGTTCAATCCTGTTTAGTTTTGCATGCATTTCTAGTTCAATTTTGCATAACACAATGTGTTTTCAAACACATCACATTTATTAGGTTTTGTAAACTTAATCAATCAATATTATCAATTAGTTTCACTTAGATTATCTCATTTAGTCATACAAACATCATACAATCCTTTATTTGAGTGAACCACCTAGATTTTGGGTGTGGGATCTATCTCTTTTCATTAGGTGAAAGACCCTAATTGAACAAAAGAGACCTAGCATTCATAGTCCCAAAAATCTACAATTCTTTTTGGTGAACCTACTTTTTCAAATAATTTCTTTTCTAATTTGGAGTCCTTCATCATCAATCTAGCTTTCATTGATCTTACATTAGGGTTTGCATGAAATCATTTGCATGCTAGGTTTCAAATTTTGCATTCATAAAAAGTGCATTTAGGTTGCATTTTTGGCATCTAATTTCATGTAACTTTTCTGAAATTCTGCATTTTTCATTTAGTTTTGCATCATAACACTCAGAAACCATAAAAATCACTCCAAATTTTTTGAAACTTCTAAAAAAAGTCCATATTGGGACTCATTCACCACCATAGGCGAATCAGCCCCTTCTGACCCCTGAAATAGCCTTTTACATAGCTGAAAACCCTATTTTTATGCTTTTGTTTGCTGCCATCAATTATCTATATCACTTCGCTAACTTTGTGTAACATGGATTTCATTAGATTTAGCTTACATTAGCCCATTTCATGCATGGTTTAAATTTCACATTTGCAATCTCATATTGTTGCATATGATAATCAGTCAATTATCATCTAAAAATTGCATTTCATTTCAAACTTTTACATTGCATTTTGAGTTAGCATAGATTGTTCTTTCAAAATTTTAGTTTCAATATTCTCCAAATTTGCAAAGAAAAAGTTAGTTCATAAACATATTAATCGTTCATTCAATGCATTCCCTAGTTATGAAAGTCTCTTAGTGTGAGAGAATGAAAATGCTAATATTAACCTTAAACTCACACCCCCTTTTGTCTCTCCTATTTGTGTGTATGATGTCATAGAAGAGCATACAAACACAGATAACCATGATGATCATATTTATTCTTCTCCCAATACCTCTCCTTTTAGTGATGAAAGTATCTTGGCGAAAGAAGGAACACTCGTTGACAAAATGAAGATCATGTTTGTCCTTCTCCTCATCCCCTTTGGGAAGATATTTTAACACAAGAGAATGCAATCATAGACACATTGCTAAACATCACCATACCTAATTTCCATTCTTCTTTGGATTGTGAGAATAATTTCAAGGAAGATAAGATTATAAATTACGAGGACATGTTGGTCTACAAAAACCCTCTTTATGATCCTTCCCCTACACTTTGTATTTTGGAAGACATTAGGTAACAAAGGAATGAAGTCATAAATGATCATGATAATCACATTTTTTCTTCTCCTAGTATCTCTCCTAGTTGTGACGAAGATACTTTGTTGTTAGAAAACACAACCAATGAGAGTCATGAGAATCTTAGTTGTCCCCTTTCACCTAAGGAAAACTTTATTGAGAAAAACAATTCAATCATTGATCATCCTCATACTTGTGATGAAGTCCTTCTAGGAGACCCAACCTTAGAATGTCAAGAAAATTCAATTTTTTGTGCTCCTCAAAACCCTCCTCCTAGGAAGGATATCATGATGCAAGACAAGAACCACCATAATGATATGGAATCTCACTTGTTAAGGGATGTCAACCTCATTCAACCTCAACTCATCCTTTACCCACAATCACATAAACCTTCACCTAAACTAGAGTTTACTCTCTACCCACCTTCCCACAAACATCAAAATAAACCTGAACTTATCCTTTACCCACCTCAGAATAATGTATCACAATAGTTGAGTTATAATACCATTGCTCATACATATAACACTCAAAATAATCTGCAACCACCACAACCAACTCCACCCTCCCTACCTTTACCCAATTTACCTAGTGCTCCTTGTTACATCCCACACACATAGGAGTATGACCTTGTCAAACAATTAAAGAATACTCGTGCAAATATTTCTCTTTGGAATTTACTTCAAAACTCGCCAAATTACCACAATATTCTTTGAACAACCTTAAAACAAATTACAGTTTCTCATGAGCTACAACTCCAAATGATGTGGTAGCTTTAATTCATAAAATGAATCAAACTACTCTTGATATTACTCTCCATCAACATGAGCTCCCTCCTTTAGAGTTGCACAAACAAATTGACCCTTTCATGATCATTGTTAAATACAATTAGATAGGGATAAAGCGAACCCTTATTGATAAGGGTTCTTCCCTTAATGTGTGTAGTGTGAATCACCTTGATAGATTGTGTGTTGACAAGTCACAAATAATACTTGATTTTGTATCAATTTGAGGATTTGATAATACAACAAAGCAACTACTCGATATAATCTCTTTACACATTATGGTTGGGGTGGCTACTTTGCAAACTCCCATTCATGTCATGCCTTATGATCTTTTGTATAATCTTCTTTTAGGTAGACCATGGATTCATGAGATGAATGTAGTTCCTTCGATCCTTCATCGTATAATGAAATATGTCTATAACAATCACATTTATCAAGTTTAAATAGACCTCAATCCTGAAAGTTGATTGCACCTTGAAAAAGGAGCTACACGTCCTTTGAAAACATTAATTCCAACATCTAACATAGATCCTCTTGAAATTGAACACAACAATGAGGAATTTCCATCTAAATTATTTGGTGACGATTGGGAATCTTTAGAATTCACACCATCATTTATGGGAAAATACATAGTCACACCAAAGACATATTAGAAACACAAAAAACCAACCATCATGACAACACAAAATTTGGATAACCTTTTGAAAGCATCCACCTCAACCACTTTAGAAAAAGCCACAAACTATACAAAAACCTTTGACGAACATAATAATGAACAGCCACCCAATTCCAAAGCAATGAAAAAGCTTTATGGAAAAGGGTATGAGCTCATGACACAACTTGGATATAGTGGAAAAGGATGTGGTGCTCGAGAACAAGGTATTTTCAAACCTATAGATCCTAACACACAACAAACAACTCATGGTCTTGGTTATTGTCCTTTGATCAAAACTTCACTCAGCATCAACAATATCAAACAACATACTCCTAAATCAACCTTAACAATCATCCATCTTGAATTTATCAACACTAGTGCTCTTGAACATCATCCTTTACAACATATGACACAAATCACTACACCTTAGCTTAATGTCAATGTCATCTCACAAAATGATCATGATTTGAATTTTATAGATTTTCCCTCCTCCTATAAGAGTGAGAACAAAATCTCACAATATAAAGACTCTTGCATAATTATGACATCTACTACTAAGCAAGATGTATCTTTGACACCAACCACAAGGCCACCATCTACCATTGATCAAGAGGGTATCTTTTTGAGACTCCTCCAAGAACACTTGATCACCCTACCTCCCAGAAATTGAAATAAAATGCTCTTACAAGACTTCATTTTGTTCCTATCATAGAGTTCATGGACACTCCACTAATGAATGTAAGGCTTTGAGTCATAAAATGCAACATTTTCAGGATTTTTGTATGCTTCCCTATGTGGGGGAACCTAATTCCTCTAATTAATATTGATTTTCACTCTCACCTACATTTCAAAAATAATTTTGGATCACATTTGTTCTACACTAAGTGGGGGCAAGAGATTCAATAGCCTTGTCCTCATATGTCACTTGTGGTTGCCTCGTTTGGCTAGTCATTAACCTTTCATGAATACATAAGAGCAAGCTTGAGATGTGGACAACATGCATTAAGTTGGATCACATATGAAATACTTCTCCTTTTCATGACGTAGACTATCGAAAACATATGACTTGGCATAGTCCTATCCAAGTAAGATCTCATGTCCTCTTCTTCTACTTTAAATTAATTTCTCACAGTACTGGTGTTCACAACCACTTTAAAGTGGGGGCATAAATCACCACTCACATTTTATTATGTATTTTATTTTTCTTGCGATTTCCTCTCTTGGACATATTAGGCATAATGTTCCCTAGGATAAGGCCTTGCACTTGTCCTCTCTTTAAAACAAGATAAGATCATTTGTACGTATCCTCTCTTGGAGACATTGAGCACAATGTCCCTTAAGATGAGACATTGCATGAACAAAGAAAAATCCCTTTGAACAACCCTTACACTATTCTATATTAACAATGCCTATGAGTGTCAAGCATATGAAGTTCTACTTACCTCATAGAGCTCGAAAATAATTTTCCTTTGTGGCACCTTATTAAAGTTATTAGGAGGAATAACTTTTACATGGTTGAGCGGGAAACCCATTCGGAGGAACGAATTTCCCCATAACCACCTATGTGTTTTGTGAGTGCATATCAACTAGCATATATTTCTCACCCTTTAGCCTTCTCACCTGGCAGACAACCAAGAAGTTCTGTTGGCCCAGAGTGAGTATACATTTCTATTTATGAAACAAACAACCTAGATCTAATCCACAATTAGTTGGACAAACGATCGAAGCTTGATCCATCCTTTTCATTTTCATCTTTCTCATTATTTCCATTGCATGATTATGTATCTTGATGGTTTGACATAGGATCCTGGATCTTGGGGGCTTGGCCACTTCCTTTGATCATTGATATTCTTTGACATCTGCATTTGTACATGAGGATCTCTCTTGAATGTCTACATTAGTGTGAGTTTGAAACAAGTTCAACCTCTCACTAAAGTGGGGGCTAAATGTACTATAGAAAAAAGTACCCTTTGCTTGACATGGGATTAATTCATGATAAATTGAACATAAAGAGGCCTTGATTTAGGTGTTGTGAGGCATTTTATGCGTCCACACTAGGTCTTGGACCCTTGCAAATTGAAAAACATGCTTTTAATGATGTCTTGTAAAGGTGTTGTAAAGTGTTGTAAGATACTCTCAGGCTTTTCTAGAATTAATGAACCTATTTATTCCTAATTCAACATTATAAAATGTGTTTAATAACATTATCACATCAATTTAGAATTCTTGTGAAATAAACTTAATACTAAAATAGAGTTGTAATGTGTCTTACACGTTCACATTGGTTCTTGTGCCTTCCTAGGCTATGTGGACCTCCTTTTAGTGTTGTAAAGTGTATTTAATCACACTTTTACATTGATTTATGTTTCCCAAGCCCTATTTCGCATTCACATCATCATTAATAGGTCCATATTAACCCATATTATGCATCCCAAGGCCTAAATTGATCAAATACCCAACAAGGTTGCATTTTAAACCTTATTTCCTTGTCTCCTAGCTTCCTAGCTG
Organism: Sequoia sempervirens; assembly: GCA_007258455.2. Classification (NCBI taxonomy): domain Eukaryota; kingdom Viridiplantae; phylum Streptophyta; class Pinopsida; order Cupressales; family Cupressaceae; genus Sequoia; species Sequoia sempervirens. The sequence goes on from VDFB02353493.1 coordinate 53,573,834, forward strand.
TCAAATTGGTCCCTATGGGACCCATTCACCATGCATGGTGAATCAGTCCCATCTAGGTGGGACCCATTTTCCATGTGTGGTGAATGAGTCCAATTTGGCCCAATTTTGACCTTCGAGCGAGAAAAAAGTGAAATTTGAGTTTAATATTACGTCATGTCAATCTATGATAAGGTATTAATGGGTAAAATAGATGTATTTCCTATAAATATAAGTCTTTTAACTCATTTTCAAATATCTCTTACCTCTCAACCCATTTTACAACTCATTCATCATTCATCTTCTCAAGCAAGTTAAGGTTTTAACATTACAAGTCATTCAAGATCAATTTTTAGACATTCAAGGGTAGATCCTTCATGTTTTGCTATAGAATTTTGAGATGAAACATCATGGAAAGGTAATCAAGTCCATTATTGAATGTTTCATTCCATTATTTCATCATTTTGGTTTAATTACCTAAAAGGGGTTTGACCAAGGCAAACCCGCAGGCCCTAACATTCAACATCTCTCTCGCTTGTCTTGTTTCTTTATAGATTTAGAACTCTTGGAAGCTTGGAAATAATTGAAGATAAAGTTGCAAGGTTTCTTAAGTCCTATCCTCATTCAAAAAATCAAAATACAAACAAAAACTCATTTTCAGGTTAAAAAATTAGAGTTTCAGAAGCGGACACCTGTAGGAAGCTAAAGTGCAGATCATAAGCTCCAGATTCCAATTTTAAAATTTTAGAAATTCAAAAGTGGAATCATTCACCATGGGTGGTGAATGAGTCCCTGTCCAAGGTCAATTTTGAGTTTTCTGCATTTTTAGGTACCCTTTTGTCAGAAACATATTCCAGTTCAATTTTGCATAATTGGGACTGATTCACCCAGAAAGGCGAATGAGTCCCACCAGGCCTAAAAACCAACAACAACAGCATTTAAAATTTCATTTATAGTCTTCTACAACATTCGAGTTGCACACTTTCAGTTTGGTTCAGTTTTGTTTAGTTTTGCATGCATTTCTTGTTCATTTTTGCATAACACAACGTGTTTTCAAACAAGTCACATTTCTTGTGTTTTCCAAACATAATAAATCAATATTATCAATTATTTTCACTTATATCATCTCATTTAGTCATAAAAAAATCATACAATCCTTTATTTGAGTGAACCACCTAGATTTTAGGTGTGGATCTATCTCTTCTCATTAGGTGAAAGACCCTAATTGAACAAAAGAGACCTATCATTCCTAGTCTCAAAAATCTATAGTTCAAGGATGAGCACTAGATGAGGGAGATGATATAGAGGATAGGGCTGAGGATTTATGATACAGGCCAAAAAATGTATTTACCGATTTGACCAATGATGAGTATGGTTCAGAGGCCAATCCTAATATGAGGACCAGGATGGGGGAGAGGATGATAATGATGATTATGAGGAGTATGAGGAGGAGCCACCCTTGAGTGAGGGTTATGAGGTAGTGAATGAGGATCAACACGAGTGAGGAGAGTCCTCACACACTCATATGACTAGATCTGATGTAGTAGCTAGAGAAAACATTGAGACCCATGGTCAGAGAGAGGCGAGCATGTCCTCCATGCTCCCTAGAGAGGATGAGGTTGATATACCTCAGCCTACTAGAGATATAGGTGATGATATTTAATTTTATGCATGTACTTTAGTGTTTTATGCTTTATATACATATCATGATGATGTTTATTGATTATGTACCATTTCTATCTTGTAGGAGCAATGAGAGACTGGCGAGAGTTCTATCCTCAAGCTACCACAGAGATAGTGGAAGAATCCATCAATGAGGAGGAGATGGACCCTGATTATGTGCCCCCATTAATCATGGAGGAGGAGCCAGAGTCACTCAGACCTTTTGCGAGGCTATGAGCAGTGTACAGGAGTGTGAGAAAACAAATCCGTCAAGCTAAGAGCATAGGACATTCATCCCAAACTCTAGTAGAGGTGGAGAGATTGCATGTAGAGCTAGCACAACTACGAGTGGAGAGGGATCTGATGGTAGAGGAGAATCTTGTAGCTCTTGGGCGAGCATAGGGTTTTTAGTATGCATTCAAAGTTGGCAGGTCATGATCACAATCATACACGATCGTCTCATGATGTCCAGGGACTGGATCGTGAGCACCAGAGCCTGAGGGTTCTAGCTCTCATAGAACTTGGTCATTTTTTATATTATGATGTTATGTACATAAAAAATTTGAAATATATATAGAGAGAGACATGAGAATTTGTTGTTGTAATTTGTCTTAATGTGCTTTAATGTTAAATGGCAATGTGATTAATTAAATAATTTAGTTAAAAGTATTTAATTAATGTCTACATGATTTAACATGATTGATGTAATCTAATGTAAAACATATTTTAGTTTCATTTTAGATACAACATTGTTGAATTAAAGAGAATATGTTAAATTAGATACACAACCAATATAAGGATCAAACTTAACATAACACAAGTGTCAATAGTGAAGAAATGTGAAAGTTATTTAGAATGTAACCAAATAACTTTGGAAACACTGCTTTATCCATCATACTATTCAAAGATATTAGAGGTAATACCGACACATATGCATGAAATTAATAGGTTCCTTAAGGGGTGTTATGTCAAGATTAGTTAAGACATAAGCAGTAGACCCGTAGCTGGTATTAATTATGCAAGGTCCTAACCAATTAGGGATGAATTTATCTTTGTCTTCATGGTCAGCATGAGTATTGTGTTTATTCTCATAGAGAATGAAGTCACCCTTATGAAACGTTCAAGGAATTACATGGGTATTGTGTTTTCATTGTAACTGTTTAATGTAAAATTGAAGATGCTCAAGAGTGTTAATGCACTTTTCATCAAGCATCTCAAGCTGATGTAATCATTGATCTTTATAAGTGGCATTTTCATAAGGTCTTGAAGAGCAATTCACATCATAGGAATTTCTAACTCCAAGGGCATGATCACGTTAGTACCATAAACAAGGTTATAGGGTTTAGTTCTAGTGGAAAATCTAACACTTGTTCGATAATCCCAAAGTGAATAATGTAATTTTCATGCCAATCCTTATGGTGTTTGTTAATAGCTTTCCTTAGGATTTACTCAAGAATCTTGTTAGTACTTTCAGCTTGTCCATTGGATTGCAGATAGTATGGCATAGAAAATTGATGTTAGATGTTAAACATTTTGAGAAATTTCTTTTCTTCACTATTCTTAAATGGGGTTCCATTATCTGAAATGATTGCAGAAGGAAGAAAAAAGTGAGAAATTATGTGTTCCAATATAAAATGATAAATTAATTCAACATTTGTAGATCGAAGAGGAATAGCTTCCACCCATTTTGTGAAATAGTTTGTTGTAGTTATTATAAATATATGCCTTGCAGAGGAGGGTGGTAAAATTTTTCCAATAAGATCCAATCGCCATACTAAAAATGGCCAAATATGAATTTGGGAATGAAGCTTAGAAGCAGGGGCATGGATCAAATTTCTATGTTCTTGACATTTGTGACATCATTTCATCTAATCAAAGCACTCTTTCTCCATATGTCGCCAATAATATCCCATATAGATAAGTTTTCACACTAATGATCGTCCTCCAAAATGACCTCCATAGGCACCAACATGAGCCTACTCAAGGGCTATAGGAATTTTAGAGTTCTTAAGACACCTTAGTAAGAGACCATTGAAGGATCTTCTATACAACACATCGGCAAGGATCACTTATTTGGCTACTAGTTTGCATAAATAATTTTGAGTGTTTGTTGTTGTGGGCTCGGGAATGGTACCATCTTTTAGATAATTATATATTGTATCATACTATTCTTGCGAGTCTTCTTGAGTTGTTAAAATATCTTCTAATCGGATATCAATTGAAGGTTTCATGATGGGGTGAATAACAAAGGTGAAGTATGTTGAAGGATCATGTGGGGATATAAGAGAAGCTACACTCGCCATCGCATCAACATGTCGATTGTGTTTTTGTGGGATGTTATCAATGGTGAATGATTCAAACTTCTCTAATAGTTTCATTGTGAGATCCTTTCATTTTGATAATTTGTCATGTTTATTTTGATATGTCCCATTAATTTTTTTGATTACTAATTGTGAATCACCAAAGATCTTGATATTGTTAGCACCCATGGTTAAAGCAGCTCGTAATATTGTGATTAATGACTCATACTCAGCTATGTTATTTGTACATAAGAAATTTAATCTATAAGAAAAGGGAATAGGATTTCCATCAAGCAGGATTAATACCACTCCAGCACCAAAACTTGTTCAACACTTGGATCCATAAAAATAAAATTCCCATGTTTTAACATCTGGAGTCAAGAGATTATCATCAGGAAAGGATTCATGATTAGGTAAAGCGAGCAGAGAAGGGGAATAATCTAAGTGATTGGTTAAGGCTTCTCCTTTGATTTCTTTTTGTGAAACAAACTTAACGTCAAACTCAGTTAACATCACCCACTTAGCTAAGCATCCAAAAAGATCTATTTTATTAAAAAGATGCTTAAGGGGATCAAATTTTTTTATGACTTGAATTTCAACATTTAGTAAATAATGTCACAATTTACTAGTAGTGAATACAAGAGCTAGGAATTGTTTTTCAATTGGTGAGTATCAAATTTCATAATCATTTAAAGTTCGGCTAATGTAATAAACAGGATGTTTTTCCATGATCATCTTTTTGAGCCAACAATGATGCAAGAGCATGTGTTGACACTGCTATATAAAGGATAAATTGTTTGTTTGGAATTGTAGGTTGTAAAATAGGTGGAGTTGCGAGGTATTCCTTTAAACTCTCAAAGGATTGTTTACAATCCTCATTCCAAACAAAGTTTACATCATTTTTGAGAAGATGTATGAAGGGTAACGTGTGATCAACTAAAGATGCAACTAAATGACTAATAGCTTTGATTTAGCCTTGTAAGGTGCGCAATTGAGAAATGTTCTTAGGAGGTGGCATTTTAATAATGGAATCAATTTTCTTTGTGTCCACCTCAATACCCCTGTGAGATATGATAAACCCCAAAAGTTTTCCACTATCTACAAAAGAAACGCTTTTATAGATTTAAGTGCATGCTATATTTATGTATTCATTTAAATATTTTCTGAAGAACACTCTATTGGATGTTGTAATTGTGTTGCTGATATTTGGTTGTCATTGATGTCAACACTATTAGCACTATTGTATTGAAGGTTGTATATGTTGAGGATATTGACAAAATTGTTAAAGAAAGAGTTGCAGGTTACCAGTGGAACAGTGAAGGTCATGAAGGTTTCTTGCTCAGTACATTGAAGATCAGTTGTTGTGGACTAAAGGGTTTATTGTTGTGAGTATCTAGATCATTTGCTAGAAGTTTCACAGGTATGCATGAAGATTTGATTGTGTTATGACAGTATTTATGTGGTTTTTGTCAGTGCTCCTAATTGAAGTTTATGTGGTTCTAGTAATTTATGTTGTTACAGATGCTTCTCTATTAGTTCTTGTTGCTTTTGGATTCTTCAAGATCATTCTCTATCTTTGTTGTATGTCTGTGTTGATCAGTGTGATCATGGTCAAAGATTTTTTTAGTGTATGTTCGGGTTTTCATGTTCTTGGCCGACATGATGGTTGTAACATGTTGCAGATCCTTGGAGATTTAAATTTGAATGTTTTGCGTGCTTGAGGATATTTTTTTTATCACATCATAATATTAGATTACGGTGTTTGATTCGTATTAAAAATTTATTTGTAAATTTGGGCCGACATTGTAAATATGTTTTATATTTTGGCTGACGAAGTTGTTGATGAAAGTCTTGGTGTATATATATAAGAGTGGTTGTTTGTTTGAATTAAAGTGTGCTCGGTGTGCTCTTGTGTGTGTATATGAGAATATCATTTGATTTCAGAGTAGAGTGTGAAGAATTTTGAGCAAAGTGTAAAGAAGTATTTTTGTGCTTAACTGGAACTATAATCAATCTTGTGTAGAAGCTACTTTCTCAGATCATACCCTATGGATATAATCTAAATTTATTTGTATTCTTGGGTAGTGAGCCCTCTTGTATTTGAGAAGTGAGCTCTAGGCAGTGTGCCTAAATGCATGTGCATTACCATTATTTTTCATTATACTTTTAACAGGGTATAATATTGTGGACTAATATCCACTATGGTTTTTTCCCTAACAAGGTTTCCACGTAAAAATCTTGGTGTTATCTATGCTTTTGATGTGTTGATTGTTCATGTTTTATTGTTCATTCATTAGATCTGAAATTATGTTAAGTAAATTTTGAAAATTTTAAATATTCTGTGACAACTGATTCACCCCCCCCCTCTTAGTTATTTGTCCTTTTTTTCCAACAATTGGTAGTAGAGTAGGTTCCCTTGAATAATTTTAAAAGCTTGAGGTGATCCGAGATGGCAACATACAAGAAGGAAAGTCCTAGATTCAATGGAACAACTACTCATTGTGGAAAGCCATAATGGAGTGTCATTTGAGATGTATTGGTGAACCCTTTTGGAAGATCACAAAGAATAGATATGTTATTTCTCATAATGGTCCTTCCACTCCTAGTGAAATTAAAGAGGCTAAGAATAACTTTAGGGATATTGAAGCTTTGTTGAGTGCTCTGATAGATTTAGAAATTACAAATGTGATGAGTCTAAAGACAACTCATGAGATTTGGATGAAGCTAGAAACTTTGTATGAAGCAGACACACATGTGAAGATGGCTAAGCTATAGAGTTTAAAAGGAAAGTATGAAAATTTGACGATGGGTGAAGATGAAAATATTTCTTCTTTTATGCAAAAATTAAATGACCTAGTGATGGGTGTTAGATGTGTCGGTGGTACCCTAAAAGAGGAAGAAATTCTAGCTAAAGTGCTCGGATCATTTCCTCCCTCTTACAAAGCAAAGGCTCATGCTATTGAAGAAATCATATATGTGATGAATGTGACAAGAGATATATTGATTGGTAAATTTGTTGTCTTTGAGTTGAGTAAATTTGGTGAATCTGTTCCCAGGACTGAATCTACATTTAAGGCTACTATATCCGGAAGAAACAAGAAAAGATATGATATGGGTGAGTGTTCCAAAAACTCATTCAAGTATGAGGAAGAAATGAAATAGCTTGAAGATGAAGAAAGAGAATTAGAAGAGTTGGAAGCATTGATTGTAAAGAAAGAAGGTAGAGGAAAAGGTAAGTATAAAGGAATGTTTCCTATTAAATGTTTCTCCTGCAATAAAATAGGTTATTTTTCATCAAGGTGTCTTGAAAGAGTTCCTAGGACTAAGCCTAACAAATCTAGATTTCAAAAGAAAGGTTACTATGATGAAGGAGTGACAGATGAAGAGTCTGATAAAGATAATGGAAATGAAGATGAATGGGTGTTCCTTGCTATCAAGGAAAATGGTCTGGTGGCAACTAAATTTTCTAAAGTTGTGAAAGCTCTTGCAGCCTGAATTGAAGAAAAGGATGAGTGGGTTATAAAAGCGGATGCTCACATCATATGACTGGTGATAAAAGAAAATTTGTAAGTCTAGAGAAGTAAGATGGTGGTGTTGTAAGATTCAAAGATAAAAATGCTGGGGTGATTCATGGCAGAGGATCTATTTGTCTTGGTGGTAAGCATAACGATGATGATGTCCTTTATGTTGAAGGATTAAAGCACAATCTACTAAGTGTTGGAAAAATGGTTGACAAGGGCTATGATCTTCAGTTCAAAGGTTGAAGATGTAGGATTCTTGTAAGTTCTAGAAATGTAATTGCTTTAGGTAAAAAGACAAAAGGTAATATTTTTCACCTAAATGCTGCTAGTGAAAGTTGTTAAATTACTCAAGTAGATGAAAGTTGGTTATGGCATAGAAGGTTGTGTCATGTGAATTGTGATAAAATTGTCAAAGTAAGCTCCACTCAAGTAGTAAGAGATCCACCTAAGCTAGTGAAGCCCGCTAACACAATTTGCAAGGAGTGTCAGATGGGAAAATAGACTAGAATTTCTTTTGAGAGTAAACAACATCATTCAAATGGATTACTGGAGCTGGTGCATATTGATCTATGTGGTCCCTCCAAAGTCAGAAGTCTTCATGGAGAAAGGTACTTTATGCTACTTATTGATGATTACTATAGGATTATATGTGTTTCTTTCTTAAGAGAAAAATGTGAAGCATTAGAGAATTTCAAAAGTTTCAAAGCTATGGAAAAAAGTGAGAAAGGTCTAAAATTCAAATGCTTGAGGTCAGATAGAGGTGGTGAGTTCACCTCTAGAGAGTTCAATTCTTTTTGCGAAGAGCATGGAATCAAAAGATAGTTATTTGCTCCCCAAACCCCTCAATAGAATGGAGTTGTGGAGAGGAAGAATAGAACAATTCTGAATGTTGCTAGAACAATGATGATTGAAGGAAATGTTCCTCACATCTATTGGAGTGAAGCTATAAGCACTGTTGTATACACTTTAAACCAGGTAAATGTAAATGGTAATTTTTGTAAGACTTATTTTGAACTATGGTTTGGTTATAAGCCTACTCTTAAGTATTTCAAGATCTTTGGAAGCAAATGCTAAATCAAGAGAGATGAGGACATAGGCAAGTTTTATGCAAGAAGTGATGAAGGAATATTTCTAGGATACTCTACTAAAAGCAAGGCCTACCAATGCTATAATAGAAGATTGAGAAAAATGGTTGAGAGTGCAAATTCCAGAGTTGATGAGGACTCTGCTAAATCATCCGGATACTGTGGATATGATTCAAATGACCAGGAAGATAGTATAAACAAAATAAAAAATGCCCAGACACATAATCAACTTCAAATTGTTCCATATGTTTCAGTAAAACAACTTCCATTTGTTCTAGTAAATTAAGGTATTCAGGAAGCAGAGACAAGTGCAAGTGCAAAAGAAAGATCAGAAAAACCAGAAGTACGAGAAAATACCAAATTCCCGAGGTATGTAAGGTTGAATCATTCTGAATATCATATTATAGGAGATAAGAATAAAGATGCGCAGACTAGAAGAAGAATTGCAGAAGAGTATTGCTTGATTTCCAAGAGTGAGCCTAAAGATGTTAATGAAGCTTGTAATGATGAACACAAGATGGAAAATATGAAGGAAGAACTGATGTAGATTGAAAAGAATGATACATGGATTCTTGTTCCCAAAACTAAAGATAAAAATGTGATTGGTACTAAATGGGTCTTTCAGAATAAGCTGAATAAACAAGGTGAAGTAGTTCACAATAAAGCAAGACTAGTATGTAAAGGCTATTAACAAATGGAAGGTATTGATTTTGAAGAAACCTTTTCCCCTGTTGCTAGAATTGAAGTTGTTAGATTATTTCTTACTTATGCCACATATAAGAACTATAAAGTCTATCAAAAGGATGTGAAGTCAACATTTCTAAATGGTAAGCTAGAAGAAGTATATATTGAACAATCATATGGATTTTGAAACTAACTGATAAGAAAGACATAGTTTTCTGATTAAAGAAAGCTCTATATTGACTCAAGCAAGCCCCCAAAGCCTGGTATGCTAGACTGGATAAATATTTACTAAAGCTTGGATTTAATAAAGGTACTGCTGACAACAACTTGTAGATCATGACAAAGAGTTGATTATTGAGGTCTTTGCTGATGAAATTATTTTTGGAGGAGATGATAATATACGTATGAGTTTTTCTGATGAAATGAAGAGTGAATTCAAAATGAGTATGATTAGAGAGATGATGTTCTTTCTGGGATTGTAATTTACTTAGTTAGATAATGGAATTTTCATATCTCAGTCTAAATATGTGAAAGAGTTGTTGAAGAAGTTTGGCATGGAAGACTCAAAGCATGTTGGTACTCCCATGGTAATCGGATGCAAGTTAACACAAAATGATGATTCTCCTAAGGAAAATCAAATAAGATATAGGTCAATGATTGGCAGATTTCTCTATTTAACCGAGACCAGACCAAACATTATGAATGTTGTATGTATGGTTGCTAGATTTTAGGCTGATCCAAAAGAATCTCATGTGACTGATATAAAGAGAATGTTCATATATCTAAAAGGAACAATTGATTTTGGGCTCTGGTACCCTAAGTATGATGATATTACCTTGAGTGCATATGTTGATGCAGATTGGATAGGAGATGTAGATGACAGGAAGAGTACTAGTGGTGGTGCTTTCTTCCTAGGGAAGAAGCTAGTGTCTTGGTTAAGTAAAAAGAAAAATTCCATTTCTCTATCTATTGCTAAGTCAGAGTATATTATTGCTACAAATAACTATACTCAAGTGATGTAGATGAAACAAATGCTGAAAGATATCACAGTAGTATATGATGAGCCTATTTCCATATACTGTGACAACTCAAGTGTAATCAACATATCAAAGAATTCGGTGCTACAATCTAAGACCAAGGATATATCAATCAAGTTTCACATCTTGAGGGAGAAATTGAGTGAGAAAGAAGTTAAACTAGAGTATGTGCCTACCAAAGAATAGATTGTTGACATTTTAACCAAGCCATTGTCGAAGGATACTTTTGAGTATCTCAGAGGGATGTTAGGGGTGATTACCCCTCCTGATATGAACGAAAAGATGCAATTACTTGCATCAATCTGTGTTCTTCATAGATATTTCTTGATCCAGATTGATTTTTTTGTGGTTGCTACTCAGAGGGAGTAGTCAAATGTGTAAATATGTGGTTTAGAGCTTGTATGTGGGAAGATAATGCTTATTTGTTCCATTGATGTCAAAGGGGGAGAAGATTCATTTGAAAAACTATGAATTATCTAGGGAGAAGAGCCTTGTGGGATGAAGATCTTGTAGAAGAGGTTAAGGAAGAAGAGTTAGAACCTAAAGGGGAGTTAGTGTTGATTGAGAGTTGCGTTGATGGTTTCTTTCACATCATGTGTTTCCAACAATTCCAAAGGGGGAGATTGTTGGATGTTTTTGTTGTTTTGTTGATATGTGGTTTTCATTGATGTCAACACTATTAGCACTATTGTATTGAAGGTTGTATATGTCAAGGATATTGAGAAAATTGTTAAACAAAAAGTTGCAGGTTGCTAGTGGAATAGTGAAGATCATGAAGGTGAATTTCTCAGTACGTTGAAGATAAGTTGTTGTGGACTAAAGAGTTTATTTTTTTGAGTATCTAGATCATCTACCAAAAGTTTCAAAGGTTCTCGTGAAGATTTGATCATGTTATGGAAAATTGTGTTCTAACAGTATTTATGTGGTTTTTGTCAGTGCTCCTTATTGAAGTTTATGTAATTTTGGTAATTTTTGTTGCTATGGATGCTTCTCTATTAGTTCTTATTGCTTGTGGATTCTTGTAGATCATTCTCTATTCTTGTTGTACATCCGCGTTGATCGGTGTGCTTGTGTTCAAATATTTTTCTTGTGTATGTTCGAGTTTTCATGTTCTTGGCCAACATGATGGTTGTAACATGTTGTGGATCCTTGGAGATTTAAATTTGAATGTTTGGTGCACTTGAGGATATTTTTTTGGGTCCCATCATAATATTAGCCAATGGTGTTTGGTTTTCCTTAAAAATTTATTTGTAAATTTGGGCCGACATTGTAAATATGTTTTATATTTTGGCCAACAAAGTTGTTGATGAAAGACTTGGTGTGGATATATAAGAGTGGTTGTGTGTTCAAATTAAAGTGTTCTCAATGTGCTCCTATGTGTGTATATGTGAATATCATTTGATCATAGAGAAAAGTGTGAAGAATTTTGAGTGAAGTGTGTAGAAGTATTTTTGTGCTTAACTAGAACTATAATCAATCTTGTGCAAAAGCTATTTTCTCAGATCATACCGTATGGATCTAATCTAAATTTATTTGTATTCTTGGGTAGTGAGCCCTCTTGTATTTGAGAAGTGAGCTCTAGGCAGTGTGCCTAAATGCATGTGCATTACCATTATTTTTCATTATACTTTTAACAGGGTATAATATTGTGGACTAACATCCACCATGGGTTTTCCCCTAATAGGGTTTCCACATAAAAATCTTGGTGTTCTCTGTGCTTCTGATGTGTTGATTGTTCATGTTTTATTGTTCATTCATCAGATCCGAGATTAAGTTAAGTAAAATTTAAATATTTTGTGACAACTAATTCACCCCCCCTCTCAGTTGTATGTCCTTGTTTTTCCAACACATTGACATTATCTTGTCTTGTTAAGGATTTAGCAAGGATTTCATCAACATAATATTCCAAGATTTTATGTATGTAATCATGAAAGATCAATGACATTGCTCGTTGATAAGTTGCATCAGAATTCTTTAAACCAAAAGGAATTACAACCCAACAAAACGATCCCCAAACAGTTCTAAATGTAGTTTTTATTGATCTTGAGGTTGATAAGGATTTGATTGTAACCAAAAAAATTGTCCATGAATCACAACAAAGCATCTCTAGCAGTTGAATTCATGATCATGTTTATATTAGGAAGTGGAAAATCATATTTTAAAGAGTCTTTATTCAAGTCACAAAATTCCATACATATATTAATATGATTATTGAGTTTAGCAACTATGACAATGTTTGAGATCCAAGGACAATAATCAATAGGTCAAATGAAGCCTACATCAAGGAGTTTTTCAAGCTCGGATTTAACATGCAAGGCTATGTTAGGGTACATTTTTTGTATCTTTTGGCGAAGAGGTTTAACATTTTCAGGGAGAGTGATTTTGTGTGTCACAATTTTTGGGTCAATTCCTGGCATATCAAAATATTTCCAAGAATTTTTTTTAGGAAAATCATGAAGTAAAGTTGTAGTGTCCTCTTGTTCTTCATCATCGAGACACTTCCCAATTTTAATAACTTTGTCTTTATCCTCTATGTCCATTGGAAAATCAATTGTATCTCCTAAGGGGAGTGCATTAGACTTAGGGACTTCAAAATCATATGGTTCTTCAGTGATATCACTATCTTTTTGCTTGGTAATTATCACAATGTAAGTAACTCATTTCATGGGAGGAGTAGAGGATGTGTTATCATAAACTCCTAACATTTGTTTAAGAGTTTCATAACTGTCAACATACTGCCATGATGGTGATAAGTTCATATCAAGCAATTCAGGATGTTTGATTGTGAGTTTGTGTTTTGGTTGACATGTAATAGTGATATTCAAAGATGGTTGTTGAGTGGCTTTTGTCATCTTAGAAAATGAATATCCCAATCCGGTTTTTGTCTCTTGCATATTAGGTTTGATAGGGATACAAATACCTTGTTCATTCTTTCCACACCCTTTTCCAATATATCCTAATTCTTTTACAAGTTCATAGCCTTTTCCATAATTTTTTTCCATTTCTTTTGGATTAGGTGGAGGTTGATAATCTATCTCATCAAAATTTGATGTGTACGTTGCAGTTTCTTTCGAAGTAGAGGAGATAGATGTTTGAGAAGATTTTTTTGAATTCTGAGTGGACATGATAGTTGGTTGTTCTTGTTTCTCATCCTTCTTTTGTGTGATTATGCATTTTCCCATAAAGGAAGGTGTGAATTCTAAGGATCCCCAATCATCACCAAATAATTTAGACATCGATTCCTCATTTTTTTCTTCAATTTTGAGAGGTTCTATATTAGATGTTGGAATTAATGTATTTAGAGGACTTGTGGTTCCTTTTTCAAGCTGCAAGCAACTTTCAAGCTCGGGATCTATTTCAACTTGATAAATGTTGTTGTTATAGACATATTTCACTATGCAGTGAAGGGTCAAAGGCATTGCATTCATCTCATGAATCCATGGTTTTCCTAAAAGAAGATTATATGAAATATCATAAAGCATGACATGAATAGGAGTTTGCATAGTAGCCACCCCAACTATAATAGGCAAAGTGATTACACTGAGTGGTTGATTTGTTGTATTGTAAAATCCTCAAATGGATAAGGAATCAGGTTTTATTTGTGACTTGTCAGCACACAATCTATTAAGGAGATTCATATTAAACACATTAAGGGTAGAACCATTATCAATGAGGGTTCTTTTGATACCTATTCAATTGAATTGAGCAATTATCATAAAGGCTTCATTTTGTTTTCACAACTCTAAAGGAGGGAGCTCATGTTGATGGAAAGTAATGGCTAGATTAACTTTATTCATTCTATGTATTAAAGTTTCCACATCATTCAGATTTATACAAGGAGGAACCATAACATGTTATAAGGCTATTTGAAGAATAGTGTGGTAATTTGGTGAATTCTGAAGTAAATCCCAAAGGGAAATCTTTGCAGGAGTATTCCTGAGTTGTTCAACAAGATCATACTCCTTTATGTGTGAGGGAAAGTGAGGAGCACTAGGCTGATTAGGTAAAGGTAAAGAGGGTGGGGTTGGTTGTGGTGGTTGCAAATTTTTTTGAGTATTATATGTATGATCAATAGTAATATTACTAGATTATTGCAACACATCATTTTTAGGTGGGTAGAGAATGAAATCAAGTTTATTAGAAGGATGTAGTTTATGCAAGGGTGGGTAAAGAATGAGTTGAGGTTGAATCACATTAATGTCCTTAGTTTTAGATTTCTCACAACAAACCCTAATGGATGACTCAGACGAGACAAAGTATTGAAGGGCTTCATCTAATATATCAAGGTCATCACGACTAAAAGGTTTGAGGGGTAAGGTATCATTAATTATTTTAGGTTTCTCATGGAAAACTTTAGAGACATTAGCATTCATTGTTGTAGGTTGGTCATAACAAAACTTAGTGGATGGTGTAGATGAGATGAAGTCCTGAAGGGCTTCATCTAACAAGTCAAAGTCATCAAAACTAAAAGGTTTGAAGGATAGGTTATCGTAAATTGGTTTATGGTTCTCATGGCAAGCTTTATAGGATGAAGTGAGCAAGATAAAGTTCTGAAGAACTTCATCTAACTTGTCTACATCATCACTAATAAGAGGCTTGGATGAGATGGCATTTCTAAATTGAATCATTTGTTTGAAAGGTTGATTTGATGTTTGTGGTTTTTTGATGGTTTTATGTATTGATGAATCTGACTTAAAGGAACTAGGAACTAATGTTGAAAAGGAAACTTGCAAAAATCTAAGACTATCCCTAAATGCCATGAAAGGAAATGATGCTTAGGAAAATGATTTAGATGTAACAAAAATTAACTAAACTAAAATAGGAAAGGAACTACAAAAAATAGAAAAGTGCAAAGTAGGAGACTAAATTCTGAAAACACTAATGCAAAAAGTGCACTAGGATTGATTCACCCAAGGTGGTTAATGAGTCCCAGGATAGGTATTTTTAAGTTTTTTCTGATTTTTTTTACTTTTTTGGATGTGTTCAGGTCTGTATAGTGCAAAAAAAGATTGAAAATTCAGAATTTTTGAATGATTTGAGAAAATGCAATGTTTTAATGACCTCTAAATGATAGTTTCACTAATACAATTTTAAGAAGCCCTAGGATGAAAAAACAATGCAAAAGACAATGCAGTTGAGTCCTAGGGTGCAAATGCAAATACAAATAACAAAGATATAATGTTCAATATGCAGGTTCACAAAAATGAACCATCAATTTTGTGGTGTGCTATGAACGGGTATGTGCAGGATCATCATGGAAAAAATAGGCCCTTAAGTAGTGAAAAATTCAGAAAAATCATAGTTAGGAAACTTGACGTAAAAATTTGAATAAGTTATCTATATTATTTCAAAAGTATGTAAGAATAGAATTTGTATCAAATTGAATGTAGTTTATAAACTACTAGGTTTACTTTTTTTTAAACAAAATCTATTTGGTGAAAATTTGAAATTTCAATGCAGTAGTACTTAAATTTCAAGGAAAAAATAAGAAGTAACCACAATAAAATGATAATATTTTTTTATAATATTTTAGATACAAGTAGAGGACTCATGTCCCAATGTGATGCATATTTTTTGTAAATTTTTTTCAAGTAAATAATTAATTATGATTTTTTTAATATAACTTTTTTAAAATATAAAAACTCATACATCTAACCACCTTAACTTGGTCAAAACTTCATGAAATTCATTTTTTCTTTTAATCCTATAGTATATGAAGCAGAGAATGTGACACATGTTTCAGATTCAAAAAATGTGATACCGTTTGAAAGCTATAGATGTTTTTCAATGAGCCTATCAATCAAGACTTTAGTCGTAATTCAAATAGAAAATGAATAATAATAATTTATTAAATTCAAAGTAAAGCATAATTTATATTGGTGGAAAGTTGAGAATCTCCTTTAAAAACCCTTTTCATTTCATTAATTTTGGGTAAAAAAAAAGTTGTCAGCCACATACCCTACAAATACCCATCATATCACCACTTTTTGGCCCATGATGATCCTACACATACTCGAACTTCTCTTATACTCTTAGGATCTTTCACCTAAAAGGAGAGAGATAGAACCCCAAAATTGAAGTGGTTCACTCAAATAAAGGAATGCATAATATTATTATGACTAAATGAAATGATCTAAATTCAACTAGATGATGAAATTAATTGATTATTAATGCAAAACTAATGAAATATGTAATGTTTGAAAACACAGTGACATTTACAAAAAGGCTAGAAAGATGAATAAAAACATAAATGAAACTAAACAAAAAGTTATAACTCAGGATGTGTGTACCTTTGAGACTAATGAAGACAAGAAATCACTTTGGAAATATAGAAAATTTTACTTTTAGGTTGATTGGGACTCATTCGCCACCCTGGGAAAATCAATCCTAAGATAGGGTTTTCTACCCAGAAATTGGTTTCTACTCACTGGGTACTGGAATTTGTAGTTAACTCTGTCAGCCACCTCATGAGGGACTAATTCACCATTCATGGTGAATCAGTCCACTTTCAATTTTTTACAAATTCATATCTCAGACCTGCACCTTGTCACCTTTACAACACTTTTTGACGAGAATCCAAATCAAGATCTTGGAAAATACATGCAAAAAAAACTTAAAATTTGTTTTCTAATGAAGGGTTTTCCTTGGTCAAGCCCCTAGTTGGGTAATCAAACCTTGAATGGAAAAAAATATACATAAAACCCTAGCTTTAATTGTGTTAAAGACTAGGAAAATTTTAAGTCAAAACCCTATTCTATTAGGCGAGAATAAGATGCCCAAATGTGATTTGAATGATGCAATACTTCAATCCTAGAAACCCTACAACATATCAAATGAATGTAAATGCTAGCAAAAGTGATGCAAACCTTAATTATGAAGATAGAGGGAAGATGGAAGATTTATACACTTTGAAAACAAGTCTTTAGGTGTGATTTGATGGCTAGTTGCATCTCATAAACCTAGATTTCTCCATGATTCACCATAGGCATCCATCATGAAATCTTTGCAATGTTGAATTTGAACTGTAGATTTTTGGCACCCTATGACTTCTCTTGCTCTTCTAGGGTTTTTCACCTAAAAGGAGAGAGATAGGAGAAAAAATGCTAATGGTTCGCTCAAATTATGTTATATGCAATGTGTAGACACCTAAAAATGACCTAGGCCTTCAAGCTTCATTTTTACCACTTTTGTCCTAGCATAATTATGACATTTAATTATGTCCTTGGTCCACATTCGACTATTGATTAAATAATTTATAATTGTTTAGTTAATTCATGTCTTTACATTCTTCATGATTATTAAATAAATAAATTTTATTTATTTATTAAATACGTCATTAATTGTCTAAGTCTTCCCTTAATTAAATAAATTTCTTAATTTATTTAATTACCCCTTTGTCATGTATTTCTTCTTAATTTAATATGTCACTAACTATCTTAATTAAATAAATTGATTAATTTATTTAATTAATTAATCTTATCTTCTAAATTAAATAATTAAATTTAATTATTTAATTGTCAATTTAATATTCCTCTCATTTTAAATAAATCAATTGTTTAAAATGTCATCACAATCTTAACTGTCAGTCCATTTTGGTAAATAATCTGAAAAAGATTATTTATTGTCTCATAAAATCCATAATTTGAATTAATTTAATTCAAATTGGTAACTAATCTTCTAAAAATCAAGTAATCGGGCAGATTCTTGATTTTTCAAATCTAATCTTCAGTCCAAATCTTATCTTCTTGATTTTTCGAATCTCACAAATTGGGCAATCTTATCTTCTTGATTTTTTGAAAATCTTCATTTCTTTAATTAATTTATCTCATTTATTTTCCACCGTCGATCTGATTAACTGAGATATTATTCTGATCGTTTGATTAAGGATTTTTCCCTAACCCTAATTAGGGATTCTTAGACTTAATCTGGACCTTTCATTTTAGGTTCTTGTCATCAATTAATCTCATCCATCCACTCAAAACTGTGTTTTCTATAAAAGACAATTTTGCTCATAATTTTGGGATTGGACAACTTCATTTTTAATTTAACAGTCATTATAGTCATTTGGCATTAGAAGTCTTTATTTTCATAGACATTGTCATAGTCATAGGCATTTAGACATTGCATAAATCCTTCAAAGCTTGTTGTAGGTCTTAGGCATTTGTAGATTGCTCGCACAACGAATCTGAGGGCAACATCATCCAACAAGTAAGAAGGTGCTATGGAGGTAATCATGGAAAATGCGATTTATAGGTATAACCATTTTATTGCTTGATTTCCTTTATACTTGATAGATCTTTGGGTTTATTGTCATTTATGATTTACATTCATTTGATTGATCTAATCTAATCCCTTAAAATAAATCCTTAGTTACACAATGTTTTCTAAGCTAAATGAAGTTAAGTAAATGCAATTGAATGATTTAAATGGATGAAAATGAATGCAAAAGTAAGATTTAAACTATGTTTGAAAACATGCTATGATATGCAAACAATGAAGTAAATGATGAAATTATGTAAAACAGAAAGAAATAAGTTAAATTAGAGTGCACCTCGACAATGTTTGATAAATCTAGAATGTTGTGGATGCTAGTTGAAATCACTGAATTTTCACAGTGGGACTCATTCGCCTAGGGTGGTGAATTAGTCCTCCTCCTAGGGAAAAAGTGTCAGAAGCAGGTTTTTTACTGTTGGGATCCGAAATCTAAAAAATTTAGGTTTTTAGTCCTAAGGTGGGACTCATTAGCCACTAGGGGTTTCCCTTGGTCAAACCCCACTTTTGGTAATCAAACCCTTAATAAAATAATGAAATAAAAGAGAATGATAAAATAACAACATGAAAATGCTATCAACTTACTAAACCCTTGAATAGTGCTTGATAAGATGTTGTAAAATGCTTGAATGCTTGAGTGAATAGGTGAATAAGGGAACTTGATGAATGGGTGTTGAAATGAGGTGAAAATCACTTATTTATACACACTTGTGCCTTAGTTATCAATTCATACCTCATCACAGGCTGACATCAAGTGTTTTTGAATAAAAACCCCAAAGGAAATTTAAAATATTTTGAATTTGGGGCCAAGGGGGACTCATTCGCTACCCATGGCGAATGGGTCCCAACTAGGACCTAAATATGTGTGTCAGGAAATATGTTGTATTTAATGTTGTTTGTCAGGATAATAATAAAAAATACAGTTAATTAAGACATCTAAGGGAATAAAGGGACCAAATCAAGCATGAGAAAGGTATAAATATTGAAGTTATTCCTAAAAATGCGTGAAATCTTGTTACAAGACTTTGCAACACTTCAAAATAAGACTTGATTAGTGATAAAAAGGTTATTTTTAGGTGAATTGTAATAAATGGAGTTTAGAAGAATGTATAAATGTCTTACAACACTTCACAACACCTTCACAAGACATCGTTCTTTGAATTTTAGTACCTAAATATGCATGTTCAAGCCATGTCACAACATAAAATTAGAGAAAAATATGTCAAACAACATGAAACAAGACCTAAATGGCCATGAAAATGACAAGGGGCCATTTTTCTATGGAAAATTTAGCCCCCACTTTAGTGAGAGGATGAAATTGCTTCAAACTCACACTAAAGTAGCCATGAACATCGAGTGGAGAGTTCAAATACACTTACGTTAGGAAGATGGAATACAACGATCAAGAGGGATGATCAAGCCCCCAGGATGAAGATCCCAAGGAAAACTAAACATAAGAACAAAGGAACACACAAGTGTTGAGAAGAATTAGATGAAGCTTTGATCATCGATCCAACTAGTTGTGGATTAAATCTAGGCTGATTGTTTGAAAAAATAGAATGTGTACTCACTTTGGGGCCACAGAACTTTTGGCTGTCCGCAGGGTGAGAAAGCCCAAATGTACTCACTCTAGGGCCACAGAACTATTTTTCCATGGGGTGAGAAATCCCAAAAGGGTAAGATAAATACGCTAGCTGGTATGCACTCACCAACACAAAGGTGGCTATGGGGAAAAGTAATGCCGCTAGGTGGGCTTCTCACTCAACCATATTAAAGTTATACCCATTGATAACTTTAACAAGGTGCCACAAGGAAACAATTCATGAACAAAAATAAGGTACCACAATCATGCAAGTTGTGTTATGCAAGGTGGAAAAAAGGTACAAAAATGCAAAAATGTAAAAGTGAAAAAGTATAAAAGATGTTCAAAGGAGTCTTTTTCAGTTCATGCAAGGTCAGTCACTTAGGAAACATTGTTTCTAATGTCTCCAAGAGAGGACCAATCAAAGAATAGTATATTTGCAACTTAGGGCATGCAATGCATCACATCAGGCCACCAAGAGGAATATAATATGCTAAGATAGATCACACTTATGAAGGACATCACACCCAATGTCATCCACAAAGTGACAAATGCATCATATAAATGACAAGGCTACACTAGGAACTAAGAATGCATATGAATTATGGTAATGTATGCCCCCCACTTTAAAGGAATTGCCACACATCATTCTGTGAGAAATTACTTTAAAGTATAGAAGGAAATGCAAGAAGAAAACAAGACATGAGAGCCAACCTGGAAATCCCTATGCCAAGTCATATGTTTTGAAGTTAGTTTGTGCCATGTCAAGGAAAATGAAAGAAAAATAGAAGGGAGTTTCCCCTTAGAAAAAAAAGCACACCAAACACATAAGGGATCTATGGATTTGGGGTCAGTATGTTCATTGTTGTAATGTTGTTATGAAAGAGCTCAAAACTATCATCATTCACAAAAGCACATAGAACTTGAAGAATGACATAAAGAGAGCGAAAACAAAAGAAAGAGAAAATTCATTTTCAGCCAACATGGAAGAGAAATTGCGGTCTCAAAGATTTGCATCATCCCCAAAATGAAAATACAAGCGAAAAGAAAGAAAACAAAAAGGCGAATGAGAAATGAAAAGGCCTTTCAGTCAATATGAAAAGAAAATGAAAAGGAACAAGTAATGCAAATGTAAGTCAACCATTAACTAAGTTATTGGTTTCTCAATCTTAAATAGATAAGCAGAAAATAAATAACATAGTTAAGAGACAAAGACAAATGCATTACAAGGACAAGGCTAACAACTTCTTGCCCCCCACAAAGTGTAAAGGAAAGAATGAGCCGAGGTGGGTGATGGGAAAGGATCATGCAATAGTGATAATGGGGAATTTTACAACTATGGCATGATGAAGGGATTTGGTTGATGTTGTCAATAGATTTTCACCCTACTGAATGCAATATTCAACAATCTACTGAAACATGGAAACCTCTTTCAGATGTGGGTGATCTAAACGAAAGAGGAATCTCCAGAGTGAGTTGGTTCTCTGAATGATGAATTCTATTCTAAAATAACCTCTAAAGAAAGGGATAAAAGATGACTGAACATAAAAATCTACTTCTAACAGATGACCTTCAAAACCTAATAATGATTTAATGACGGTTATGATCTCTTCCTCACAAACAGTTTTCAGAAAGATGCAATATTTCGCAACTTCTCAAGAATAATTGATACATAAATGATTTGCATGAAGACTCGACTTGAAGCACAACATGCAACCTGTATTTTTGAACTTTTTGCATTAAGAATTACAGTTTATGGACAAAACAAGAATTTTGTAAACATAAATCTCAAGATAAAATCAAACTAAAATTGCAAATGGATACAAAAATGAGAAGTAGGAGTGTTGTCTTTATTCAACTGAAGGAGAATGCCATAATCTGGAACTGAGTACAATAATGGGTTCACAAGCTCAAAAATGTGTATGAGCAAGAACTCTGATCTTAACTACCGAGAGAGGAGAGCTAAAAAATAGTTCTATCAAAACATAGCTCTCAAGAAACCCTAATCTGAGCTCAGAAAAAGCTCAAGGAAAAAAGGCTTCAAACTGTCTCAAAAAACTGCCTAAAAGTAGAAAAAAGCACACTACTTTTATGATTACACTGTCCAGCCTCTAAAAATAGGCTAATCTGGCTTTAAAAGCTCAAAAACAATCTTATCTCTCCAAGATAGGTCAGAAATCCAACCAAGAGGAAAATTCAATAAAAGATCTGCTAAAAATAGCAAGAAAACACAAAGCAATTTATAGAATATCGCTTTATGATTCTACTTTACAAGATGCATATTTACAAAATTAATCTATTTTTGCAATTAAAGATTGAAAATATTTTGCAAAAAAGAAAATCTCCTTATTTCTCCATTACAATGTTTTGATTTTCTCACAAAATCATAAAAACATTACACATTATTCTCTTCTCTCATATCTTCAATTTTCATTGATTTCTCCAAAATCAATCAAAAAATTAAAACCCTAAAGTAAGACATCCTTCAACCCTTATACCCACATTTTCCCTCAAAACAATAACATTAAGATGCTCAAGTCTCCAACTCATTTTTCCTAAGGCATAAGATAATTTTAGCTCAAATCCTAAACACCCTAGACACAACTCTAGGCATAAGAAATTTGGCCTCCAAACATATTTTGAACTTCCAACTTAATTAAATATGATGCAAAGCTTAATAACCCTAACTCGAATTAACCCACATGCCTATTGATAAATGGGAATATTCTAGAGAATTATAGTGTTGGGTCGAATTAGGGCATGGGGAAAACAAGGTCAAACCCTAAATTGTTTCATTTTGCATATGATCACTGTTGAGGAAAATGAGCTCTGCTAATAAGCATGTCACCATGATTGACCTTGAATTCGAGCTTCGTGTGCTTGAGATTTCGGTTTTGCCTTCTGACTGTTGAAATTTCATCTGGGTAAGCTTATTTTGTTTATTATTATGGTTCTTCTACTTCATTTTAAAGTGAGAACAGTCTCTATGGGCGCGACCTGTCATACTTCTTTCTGACTTCTCTTTGCTCATGTGCTCTGTTCTTCTTTGGTCGTGGCTATACATACCTTCTAATGCATTTTCTTGCATATCTCTCATGCAAATATTGTTGTCTCTATACTCTCTATGCCTGCCGACCACTTTAGATGAGCTTGCACTGGATATCTTCATGTGGTTTGAGAATCTACTATGGGTCTGGCCGTGCCATAAGCATCCTTCTATAGATCAAAAGCGGTGAGTTACATACATACTTTCTCTTTTGGAAAACTCAACCTCTTTCACTTAAAACCATGGCCATATATCGGCTGCCATATATATTATAGAAAGCATCTTTTTCTGAGATTTTGGGTCTGACCCAACACAAAAAATTGGCATTTTCATGTATATTGAAGCTCGAACCTTGAAAATGGGTATCATATATCATTTTGCATTAAATTTATAACTCGGCCCATAATAGCTGGCTCTTTACTTTGATGGATTGTTCTTCAAAACCCCATTATGGCTTTGTGGAGAAATCTTGTGTAGTCAAGCAAAATTTGGACTTTTCTTTTATTACTCTAAACTTTCAATCCACTCCATATGAATATTTGTTGTCTAAAAGAAACTACGAATTTGTATGAAAAACTCTCATATGATAAAATACCTAACCTGTTGTTCTAAGAAAGCACACTCAAATGGGTAGATTGGAAATGTTGAAAGTCTGCACACTTGACCCAAAACCCCACAATGGCTAAACACACAATAGTGAGGAGATACTACATTTATTTAAAGTTTCATATATTTTTTGAAAACTACGAATTCTATTTGTAAATATGAGAAACCACTGTGAAAACAAGACAGAACAATAAACTATGTGTGTAAACCAACCCGATTCACATGGTATTCTACCTTCTTTAGCTTTCCTCATGGAAATATCGTAGAAATTCTGTTAAACTGAGCATATAATAATTCTGAATACACACATTCTATTTGAATTGCATTGAAAACCTTTGGTTTCTCGTTTAAACTAATCCTCCAGGCCATTGACATTGAACTCTTTTTGCACACAAAATTCCTTTTAAACTTGACTCTATAGATTACTAACCCACTATATAATCTGTTCATTTATGAAAATGACTTTTATGTATTCAAATTCTTGTCAAAATTGTGCACACTTATCAGTCTGATACCTATACTCCCTTGCAAATGTATTTTGAATGAACAATGCACATGATTGTTGTCTTTCACCAAACACTGATACATAACTCTAGCTGAAACATCATCTCAGCCAAAGAGAACTAACTGTACCTGATGTAGCTTTCATTAACTAGTACCTCATATTCGAATACTATATTATTGATGTTTGTCATTTAAATATAAACCAAAACCTCTGCCATATGTCCCTTTATGAAGGAAAGAACCATAGGCTCATGAATGTTGGAATTGTATATGTTATTTGTATTGCTTAAATATTGACTTCATGTTGCTTTCCTTTGCACTCAGAAATGTTCTCCTTTTGAAATCTTTGATCTTACCATACAACAACATTGCTTTCTACTCTTAGACTTTATGTAGAGGCTTAGATTGAACATTGCAACACCACAAACCACCTCTACTTACCAATTCCTATGCATATCTAAAGCCTTAGAAGCACCATTCTGGAATGAAACTGTTAAACTAGAAGTGGCTATCATTTGTCATTTGAATGCACTTTCTGCCTTTTGTACTTTTGGGCAACATGGTACTCTTCATGCATTTTTATGTTTCACTTAATAAACTTCTT
Source organism: Sequoia sempervirens (assembly GCA_007258455.2). Classification (NCBI taxonomy): domain Eukaryota; kingdom Viridiplantae; phylum Streptophyta; class Pinopsida; order Cupressales; family Cupressaceae; genus Sequoia; species Sequoia sempervirens. The sequence goes on from VDFB02353493.1 coordinate 53,598,712, forward strand.
TCAAAACTGTTTTCTGTCACGATAAAAACTAAGACAAACCATTAAGGCATAAGGTATGCATGTTCACTATCCTTGACTGTAAAGAGAAAGAATTGATGAACTGAAACTTGCATGACATATGATTACAATCAACATAGAACATGAACTTATTCAACAATATATGATGTAAATGTACTCAGTTAAATTCATTTAGTGAACTAAACTCACTATTCACCTGTAGCCTTCAGAAAACAAACCTGATTGTTATGAATGCATAGTTGGTTAAGTTTCCTGATGGATAATGATGCTTTTACTCTTTCAGTTTTTCTTCATTTCATTCAATGAATATGACAATGTATCTTTAAATCAGCCCATTTAATGAATAGGGTAGCATGCTAAGCTCTACCCTTGTGGGAGCTCGTTTTCCTCCACATGCTTGGTCTTCGAATAACATTCAACTTCATGATTTTACCTATACCTGCACAAGGAAGCAAACAATGTTAGCATAAAAAATAGAACATGTTGATCATGATATTGTTACTTCTCCTTGAGCTTCTTTCTTTCATACTTCCCTTGATTGATTGTGTCAATGCATAGTTAATAGTAGGATATACTATTGTGGGTGCTTCATATAGGTTACATCATAATTGGAGCCACTGACACCCCCTCTTTCTCTCTTTCAGGTCGACAGAGCTCGAGAAGACAAGGTGCACCATTCAGCATCAAACGTCGATAATCAGGCAATGATGATTATGTCGTCACTTATGTGTTTTCCTTTCTGCATCTCTTGTAGTGCAATGTGCTATTAGAAATGTGTTGTAACAGTTATATCCACAGCTTGTGTGGATATTTGATTTCAATTCTGCTTTTCAATTGAAAAGAAAATGAATTTTCATGCTTGATGTTGTAATATCATTCTGACTGTGAAATCAAATGAAGCCTTGTAAAAATATGAGTTCCTTACGAAATAAATGAAATCATTTGAAATGCTATTTTTCTTATTTGTTCAATTATGTATTTCTGCCATTTCTGGAACATCTGAATGGCATTCTGAAAACTTAATTCCTTCTTTTAAATGTATAACTATTTCTCAATGAATAATGATAAAAACTGCGAAACAGTATTTGAATTTAAACCACCTCATGATGTAATAACATTCAGCCAGCTCCACCAATTGAGTCGAGGCAAAAATTTGGTAACAGTTGCTTTAAGGTATGACAGGGAAACAATCAGTATCAGTGAAGTGATGCTTATCCAGTATGTCCTTCAATGTCTGACATTCTTTAGTTATGTGTCCAAGAAGGTAGTGATATTTACAAAATGGTATGTTAGAGTCTTTAGGATGAATAACCAACCTATTCATAGGAAGTAAAAGGATAAGACCTTTTTTTAAAAGTAGTTGAAACCTCCTTTCATATTCAGGTGGAGGATGTGTAGGAAACTTGATTTTCTTGAGTTTGTAAGGTCATTTTCACTTGCTATATTTTCCTTGTTCATGAATAGGAGGAAGAGGACCCATAGGGATCCTAATATCCTTATCATTAGGATGATGTAATGGTTGTTCATGTGGAAGGAAAATATTTAAGTCAAGAGGAGCATCCAAGATCATTGTACTAGCATCCCGAAGTCTCCTAGGTTGAAGAGGATGTCTATCAAGATGAGAAGGATCTTGATATCCTAGTCTTGTGGTGTGTGCCTCAGTTGACTAAACTGTTCAAGAATTTGATGGATGTCATGTTCATGTTTTGTGTGACAACATTGATTACTTAAGATAGTGAATCCTTTACTATATGTTTCTTCAAGGTTGATTGGGGTGTTTCTAACTTTGTTATCATTTAATGGTTGTGGAGGTGTCTATTTAGAGGAACTAGGTCCACTTGAGGGAGGAACCTTAGGTCCTACATTGAATTCAGGATGTAAATATACAAAATGATCAGGAGGTGCAATAGTGAGAAGATCTTGTGACTTCATGGAGGGATAAAAGGTTATGTTTTCTTCTAAGTTATCAAGGCAATCATTGTAGAACTTGTTCATGCTAGCATCATCTTCTCCAATGATGTCTACTTCACAAGGAGGACAATCATAAGGAGTTTAAGGAGCATGAGGCTATTCAAGGTCATTAGGGTCACAACAAAAGGCACAATTGGACATGTCTACCAATGATTTTAATGAATTCCAAAACTTATTCAAAGAAAATGCAATGATGCAAGTAAACTAAGGTGCAATAAATCATGAAAAACAAAGATTCGGGAAATGAAAACAAAATGCAACAATAGGAAATTGTAATGCAGAAAAATGCTAGAAAGATGGCAGAAATGTTGTTTAAAAAGTGCAGAGGGACTGATTCGCCTAGGGTGGAAAATGAGTCCCATTATGATTTTTTGTGTATTTTTCAGAAATTTTAATGTGATTATAATGTTCTATAGAATGCATTCAAGGATAAAAAATGCAGATTTTTAATTTTTTCATTGAGATGGAATGCAAAAATGAAATCTAAATGAAGTTTTCACTAATGCAATATTAAAAGTCCTAGAATGCAAAAACAAAGTAATCTACTAATTGAATGTTAATTCAAATGTAAACTAGGATGCAATATATAAATGAACTTATAAATGCAAGATGTTCAAAATTTGAGTTCACCAAAATGAACCATAGATTTTTGGCACCCTATGAGTTCTCTTGCTCTTCTAGGGTTTTCACCTAAAAGGAGAGAGATAGGGGCAAAAATGCTAATGGTTCACTCAAATTATGTTATGTGCAATGTTGTCTAAGCTAAATGAAGTTAACTAAATGCAATTGAATGATTTAAATGGATGCAAACGAATGTGAAAGTAAGATTTAAACTATATTTGAGAACAAGTTGTGATATGCAAACAATGAAGTAAATGATGAAATTATGCAAAACGGAAAGAAATAAGTTAAATCATAGTGCACCTCGGCAATGTTTGATGAATCTAGAATGTTTTGGATGCTTGCTTAAATCATTGAATTTTTACAGTGGGAGTCATTCTCCCAGGGTGGAAAATTAGTCCTCCTCCTGGTGAAAAAGTGTCAGAACTAGGTTTCTGAATGTTAGGATCTGGAATTTGAAAAAATTCAAATTTTTAGTCCTAAGGTGCAACTCATTCACCACTGGTGGCGAATCAGTCCTCTCCCAAATTTTTGAAAAATTAGGAGACAACTCTGCAACACCAGATCTAGAAATAACTGATTGTTGGGTTCTCAAAGTCAATTTTGTAAGAAACAGACATAAAACCTTCTCTAAGCTTGAAAAAGACTTGAGTTGACTTGAAGCACCTAGTTGACTTATAAACCAATCTTCATCACCAAAAAGCTTGTTAAATCTACACACAAAAGTCTGTAAACACACATGCAATAGGGGAAAAATGGTTGAGGATTAGCAAATAGGGGTTTGCCTTGGTCAAACCCCACTTTTGGTAATCAAATCCTTAATAAAACAATGAAATGAAAGAGAATGATAAACTAACAACATGCAAATGCTATCAACTTACCAAACCCTTGATGATGTAAATATGAAGTAATGTCAATGGATGCTTCAAAGTGCTTGAATAGTGCTTGATAAGATGTTGTCAAATGCTTGAATGATTGAGTGAATAGGTGAATAAGTGAACTTGATGAATGGGTGTTGAAATGAGGTGAAAATCACTTATTTATACACACTTGTGCCTTAGTTATCCATTCATACCTCATCACAAGTTGACATCAAGTGTTTTGGAATAAAAACCTGAAAGGAAATTTAAAATATTTTGAATTTGGGGCCAAGGGGAACTCATTCGCCACCCATGGTGAATGGGTCCCACCTAGGACCTAAAAAATATGTGTTGGTAAATATGTTGTATTTAATGTTGTTTTTTAGGATAATATTAAAAAATACACTTAATTAAGACATGTGAGGGCATAAAGGGACCAAATAAAGCATAAGAAATAGATAAATAGTGAAGTTATGCCTAGAAAAGCATGAAAGCTTGTTACAAGACTTTGCAACACTTCAAAATAGGACTTGATTAGTGATGAAAAGGTGATTTTTAGGTGAAATGTAATAAATAGAGTCTAGAAGAATGTAGAAATGTATTACAACACTTCACAAGACCTTCACAAGACATCGTTCTTTGAATTTTAGTACCTAAATATGCATGTTCGAGCCATGTCACAACATAAAATCAGAGCAAAATATGTCAAACACCATGAAACAAGACCTAAACAACCATGAAAATGACAAGGGGCCATTTCTCTATGGAACAAAATCTTGATCAAGAAGTGATCTTGAAGACCGGCAAAAGCCCTAGTTTGTTGTCCTAAAGCTTCAACTTTGTTGTAGAAAATGCAAATAAAACTTATTGTGGAAGACTCTTAACACTTGACTTTTGAAATGATTTTGTAAAAATGACAAGGAGATCTGAAAAATGACCTAAAATGAGTCTTTATAGGCATCAACACCTAATTTTCCCATTATTTAGACCTAGGAGGCCAACATCCATTGAAAAATTAAGTTGAATTGATTAAATTCCCACTCAAATTTGAGTTTCCCCCCAAAAGGAACTCATTCACCACCTTTGGCGAATGGGTCCCACAAGAGGGGAATCATTCGACCAAGGTGGAAAATGGGTCCCTCAAGTGGTTTTTGGAGGTGATTTTTTAAGATATGCATGAATTAAGTGTTGTTTGTTAGGATTTAGATGATTTCTTAAGTGAAACAGACCTCTAGATAAAAAATAATGGGTCTTAGGGGCCTAGATAACTGTTGTTTTGAAGAATGAATAATGTAGGGGTACTCAAAAGTATGTCTAAATTAAGCATGAAATTGTCTCTTTTGTCAAGAGTGTCCAATTTTCTATGCCACAATGGGATGTGTCGATCATGCTTGGTCACATGGAATGCATAGATAGATTGTGCTACAAAAAGTGTACGAGAATTTTGTGTAGGTTGTGAAGAAATATTGTTGAAGGAAAATGAAGCATATCAATCAAGAATTGATATACTATTATTGTAATCTTGTGCTAAGGTTAAATAATACAAGCACTATTAATTCTAGTGGATTTTTTCTCGAAAGGGTTTCTCCACGTATATGTTGTGTCACTTCTATCTTCTTGTCTCATTCTTCTACAATCTTCTCTCTCTTTCTACAATTAGTAAAATTGATCTAAACAGAGTAATCATACACAAAGAATTGTGACAAAGAACACTTAATTAAATCTATAGTCTCATAGGTTTACAAATTTTAAGCTACAATTTCACCTTCATTTCCAATAGTCATGCTGATGTCAGCATCTGTATGGCCCTATTCAACCTTGTTACCTGCAAAATTTGACTTGTTGTAACTTTTGTATACAAGCTCTGATTTAGGTGAAACGAGCGATATTGGATTTGTCACGGTGAGCTCTCTGATTTCACGCCATTTTTGACCAATTTTGAACTGATCATTTTTTTACCCTTGCATCTAGCCTCTAGTGCCTACTTTGACCCAACTTTGACTAAGCATATCTCAAGTGTATGAACTCCTTTTGACTACATTCAAGTTGTGTTGGGTTCATTTTGTTGAGCACTTTGACATGGTGCTAATTTCTAGATCATTTGAAACACTTCAAATTTTTGGTGAAAATCCACCTAAATTAGTAGGTTACTTGAGTGAACCTACAACTTAATATGGGTTACTATCTATTGATCATCAAAGTGTGTGCCTCTCTGACAGTCTTATGGGAAATTCAATGAGTGGGGGAAAAATTGCACCTCACTAAATACCTCCAAGATTTTTATAGAAAGTAAGCTCTTCTTTTGGGTTTTAGATAAGGGGAGAAGGAAATGTAAACATAAAACATAAAAGGAGATGTTCCAAATCTTTTACAACATTTCAAACCCAAATCATTCCTATGAGTGATATAAATAGAAACAGAATGTCACAACCCTTCATTGTTGGAAAGAGAAATAACAACAAAGGCTTTAACTTCAAGCATAGTGCATACTCTCAAATATTTCCATAGGAAATGTTCATTAAGGTCCAATAAAACATACAGACTTATTACAATTAATAGAATAATATCTCAGAAATCACACAAAATCTTCATCCTAATACAACATAGTACAATAAAATAATAGCTTTTAGAAAAATAGAGAAGTCCAATGACATAGTCCAGTTTTACTAAGCTATTACTCTATGACATAGTAATAGCTATCTAGAAGTCCAATGAGAAAAATAAAATTTGCTACTTAAACTATCTAGATCTAGCTTGCAAGACACAGTGTTTCATTCAGAATGATAATATAAAGAAAGAAAGCTTGAAAAAGGAAATACATGCATAGTCTCAACAAATTCTCCTCAATATTTCATGCTTTTAATTATCAAATGAACTTTGAAACATGGGTCAGATGCCAATCCAACAATAGTTTAAACCTTAATAGATATAACAAGCCAAAGTAAAGTAGTTTTGCAACTTCCTTTTGAGAAATAATTCTAAAACCCTAAGAAAACTAAAGAAACTTTTTCTTGTCAAAGAAACTGTAACTTGGAATCTAACTCTTCATTGTGTCATCACCCCACTTTTATAGCTACCAAAAGAAGAAAGCACCACCTCAGCACCAAAGTAATTACTGCCAGATGTTGATACTTTATAGCTTGCAATCTGATTGTTGATCCTTGGTTAGGCCGCAAAGATCTTTGCTCATTAATTCTCAGTTGTTGCATTAATGTTTGTTAGATATTTAGCAAAGATAGAGGCTTGTAGATGATCAAATCCTAGAAATAACAACTTGGCAAGAGGTTTTGTTGACTGATCACATCATCTTGTGGCACCGACTTAGAACTTTGTCACAAAAATAAGAGAAAAAGGCCAGCCAACTTCGACAAACTCCCAAAATATATTACTCAGTAGGAGACACAAACTACCTATGGTGAAGAGGCGACATGTCAACTAGGTGGAAACCTCTGAGCTAATGAATATAGCTCCCAAGAAAATTCCTGACAAGTCAACACGTGTCCTAAAATTTCTCACAAAAGGAAGACGAGAGATGAAAGCTACACAACCACCACATGGTTCATTGCGCACCTTTCCAATAATCCTCCTCAAGTACAAGTGCACCTAAAATTGAAAACCTTTACGCAAGCCAAAAATGAAAATGACCAAGGCAAAAATGCTTCTTAGTTCTGGTGACTCACAGGGGTCTTCGCTTTCTGGAGATGCAAACCTAGGCCTCTGGTTGTTCTTGGAGTTTGATGAGAGCAACATGTTAAGCCTCCCAATCCATATAAGTTGGTAAGACAAGGGTCTGGATCTATCTGTGTGATTGCTTGAGATCAAAAATCTCTTTAAAAGAGATTCACCCCCATTTGGAAGAAAACACACCCAGGTGATAATAAAGTTGAGAAAGATGATAGAACTCGTGTTCAACATCATCAACTATGGGAATGGCACTTGAACCTAGAAGTTCCACTAAGGCTTGGATCTTGCATTAGATTGCATCATTGACCTGCTCCATTGTTAGTGTATCTTGATCTGGTAAAAGAAGACGAGGAAAACTGAAACTAACCAAGATGTTGAAGTCCTTGATCTGGAAAACCTACTTATTCAACACTATCTAACACTCTTTACATTTTGTTGCAACCCTATGACAATTTATAATCTCATTGGTTTTGATGGAGGTGATCCATCAATCAATAATTCCCACTCTTTCCAAGGTCTGATTAGTGGCAATGCACAATTTGGAGATAAAAATTTGGGAATCCACCACTCGAGATGAACACTTTTACATAAAGTGATTGGCCATTGGCCTAACCTTGACATTCAATTACCAAACATCCCTTAAAAACTATAAGACGGGTCCCAGAACAACAACACTAGTCGAGATCTACTCCTAAGGCATAGTTATCAACATCCTTATTATAGGGATGGGTCTAGACCCTCACACAACAACCAACTCCTAGTTAAATTATGCCTCTCTTGCCCTTGTATTTTCTTCAACTTGGACCTTTTCTCGAAGAATTTTTGCTAATTTAGAACTTAGTCTTCCAAATTATTGTCTTGACTCTTCTACCTCCACTTGGATCCTTCGAAGGTCATCAGAGTTTCAGGATCTGATGTCATTTAGCTCTCTTTTTAAATTTTCAATTTCAGCATGAAGCTTAACTTTTTCACTTAGAACATCTACAAGCAACTTAGATGCATCTTCTTGTTGGCCTTGAATTTTTCTCACACGAGTCACTTCAGCTTCTCTGGCTCAGATCTTATTTTGCAATATGCTTACTATTTATTTCACATTTTCTAACTCCACCTCACACTTCTTTAATTTCCTATCTAGCCTCTCATAGTTAGCATATACCACCTTATTGCGCAAGAGATTTTCACTCAAGTCTAGACCCATGGCATGGAGGTTGCAATATTCCATCTACATTTATACTTTGGGCTTTGAAATGAGTGGCTTCATGGTGGTAATAAGTAGAGAGTTTCACTCCTCATTGAAACAAGCCTCGATGTTGTTTGTAGCAAGCTTCTCGACATTTTTTGACAATATTTTCTACTTTTTGGCCTTTCGAGCCTATTTGGTAGCATCAAAATGGCCTTGAAGGATCTAAGGGACACTCACACTCTATGCCACAATAGAAGCACTAGGAGGAAGCCCAAAAAGAGTGACAATAGGGGAAACTTTAGATGTGTGAGCATGGGAGGATGCAAAAGTTAGCATGATCATGGAAAGGGTGGGACACCAAATTAAGCAGGGGAAAAACCAGTAGGGGTAAAAATAGAAACAATTTGATGGAGAGGAACCTTCACTTTATTGAATGGCATGGGAGTAACAAGAAAATTAGTGGTTTCAGCAAATCCAATAGGGGCTCTTAACAGGGCGATCATTGAAACAACAATAGCTTTAGCTGATGATGCTCCTTCAGTGCCCGAGATGGTCTTGGCAGATTTATTTAAACTAGTGGGGTGAACATTCAGAATTATCAATTATGGGGTTGAGGATGGAGGATTCATTTCCATGAGAGGAGGTAAGGGGTTGACCAAAGATGCAAAAACAGGGAGAAGATGGGGAGAAAAACTTGCTTGAGGCATGGTGGATGAAACATTTTGTAGGAAAAACTCCACTTATTCTTCTTGTTGGACCAACACATCAGAGTACCTAGGTCTTGAATCCTTCTTCATTTTGTATGACTAGAACTAGTACATCCTGATCCCTTGACTATAGAGTCTTTTGAAACTTGACATTCAGTAGCTGCAACAGATGACCTTGGAGACTTTCGGGTCCTCTTTCCTTTATTTTGGGTGCCAGAGGTAGACGGAGCATGTGAGCCTGCTTGCCTTGAATTTCTCTAGCTGTTAGACTCCCATGGTCTAGGAGCCTGAGGGGGAACCCTTTCTTCAACAATTTCATGACTCATCTCAGGATTGTTGTTGTCAGAATCAACCTTCTGATCATATAAATCTTTAAATTCATCATCGAGTTGAAAATTGTTGAATTGGGCATCTGGACATCTCATCTCCTATTGGAATCTCGAGAAGTCAGACTTCTTTCTTTTTAACCAGCATCTTTTCTCTAATTATGTATTGAGAGATTTTCTCATTGGGAGATTCCTTTGATATTTTTCCTATGGCTCATACAAACTTAACCATCTTGGTCACTCCTGTGGAATGCGAGCTAGGTCAATGTATACCTTTGGGCTTTCTCGACTTAGGTTCCTTCTTCTTTGTAAATATTCCCTAACCTCATGTCTTAAAGTTAAAATCCCATTTAGGTTCTAATCCCACTTGTCACAAATGAGGACCAAACCCAAAGCCGCTAGTAAATTTGTGATCTCATCCTCAACCTTTCGCTTAGTCAATATTACCCAGCTCTTAGCAATCATGAGAGGAAGATCGTAAAGACTTTTTTTGTTCCTTCCAGTGCCATAAACCCTATCGATGGTAGATACTTGGCGGCATACCTCTAGCACAACAACCCTATCAATTAAGAATCTTGGGAGTAAGAAAACCTCCCCAAGGAAACCGTGAAACCTGAAGAACATGAAATCTTTACCAAGGAAATATTCCAATGGGATAGGTGGATTCTCTATCAATCCTGTAACCTCCTAAGAGAAACGGCCAATGGGGTGAGGCAACAGATCCTAGAGTACTAGCCCTAGAAAATTATCTGCAAAACTATAATAATCTCTTTTCTAAGAAAGCATATGGGTCCATATAGAAACTAGCTGGAGACAACCCCTTTCATCTAGTCTAGATACTAGTCCATTCCTTCCCAGCCACTCAAAATTTTTATGTAAAAGAAAATGAACTAGAACAAAAGAATACCTAAACTTGGACTCAGTATGGTAATTCTTCAAATTCTTCAACTATTCTTTGATATTCCTAGCTACTATCTAAGAAAAATCATAATACCTCAAAACCTTTTCCATTTTGAGCACAAAGCCTAGGAAAAACTGGAAAGGGTTGACCTCCTCATCATCATCAAGACCAAAAACCCAGGCCAACATTGAGAACATGGACTATGTATCCTTCTTAAATTTCTTGCGTGAGAGGGGCCAGCGAATCTATCCTCTTTGTGGCATTTCCTTTGTCTCATATTTGTAGAAATATGTTTACCTGAACATATCTTCCCCTAGGGCATCCATCTACTCATCAAAAATATCGGCACCCAGCTCATAAGGAAACATAGCATATCCCATATATAGCTTTGGCATAAATGGTAATATTGATCCCATGGCTCTTAATGGCTTTCATTTTTTCATTGAACCTCTTTGTGCATGCATCAACCAGCCCCAGGCATGGATGCACAGTAGGCAACATAAATTGTGGTAGACCACTATTCTAGAGTTGAATCAAAAAATCCTCTGATGGTTGGTGTTCCAACCTCCTCTGAAATGCACCTTCCCTAAGATTTTTAGGTTTGGTGGACAACTGAGGGTCAAAAACATTGTCAATGATGTCTTGCACCACCTCTCTTTGAATTTGCTTAGCAGGTTGGATCTTTCTATAGCACTCAAATGGTCATTCCTCTAGTGCTGGGGCATTAGCAAATGAGTAGCACCCAAAAACATTGGTGTAACCAGGCCTTCTATTTCAAGCAATAGCTTACCTATTAGAGGTAGATGCTTCCACCATGATTGTATGGGAAAGTTGTAGAGAGATTTGCTTGACCACTTTCCTTTTACTTCTTTAGAGAAAACTACTTTTGAGTGCAATTAATTCTCTTACCTGTGCATGTAGTTAAGACTATGTCATTACTGTTGATCCATTAAATGCGTACACCGAGGAAATACATGTGAACATCATATCTATATCCCTTGGGAATGCCAAGAACGCCATGAGAATGGAATTAGTACATTCTCCTTGCTGCCTCTTTCACAAATAAATCTATTGTATTCAAAAGCATACTTTCCGTCTTATGAAATGTGCTGAGGTGATGTAAGGTACCCTTGAAAAGATGTGACCATTAATTTGTCATAGTTTTAGCACATTAATCCATGTCTTTTCTCATTAGTAAGTTGGTTGGTGCTGATGATGGTGAAGGACACATGTCAAAAATCAGCATATGAGATAATTTACTCCCAATGCCCAAATTTATTTCTCAAAGCATTTTGTTTGATCCTTCGTATGATTTATCTACCTTGCTCTGTTTTGTTTGAAAACTTCCCATTGCCATCCAGCCAAAAATAGACATTTGATTGGTTGATTTTTTTGGTTCACCTTTTCTATATATAGCTATGCCACCTTTTGCAACATTCATTTGAACATATAGTCTCCTAAGATAGTTATCCTTCCACTTATTCCCATTTTGCTATAATTCGCTACCTATCAAAATGTATACTAGCCTCGGTACTCCTATTTGGCTCCTTCCACAGAGACCGCCAAACTCATTCGTGGGAGAGATCACTAGCGACTGAATCAAGTTTCTGGTGAAGAAATGTGACCCCCTTTTCATGGTAGTGTTCAAGTGGGTAGTCAGTGTAGACTTCATTACCAACAAGAACTAGCTTCGGAGCACAACTACAACATAATTTCCCAATTCATGGCCTCACTGCTAGAACTGAATGTGTCCAAGCCCATGATAATTGAGTTGTTCCAAAAGATGTTTGACACTTCACTAATGGAGGGGCTAGGAAATATAGTGCGAGTGGATGTCCCTAGCATTGGCATTTAGAGCACTATCGACCTCCACAAGCACGTGGATTATGGAATAGACGTACCCTGGCTGCCCTTCTTAAATGATTTATGTACCATGGATGTTGAGGTGCACCACTACTCCTCTCATCTAATGGCCAATTTTCTTCTATAGGAATATTGCATAGGTGGGTTCCGAGGATTACCTGGAGGAAGCATTTTGGCTTCTCGGTGCAGATTCGTGGAGAGTAGACCCTAGGTCTGCATTGCGTGGCCCACGTGTTTTATGTGTTCACCCTATTTTTGCATCCTGATAGAAACATCAAAGAAGAAGAAGAAGAACCTGATGATGAGCCCTTTCCTTCAACGATAATGGCTAGAGGCTTAATTTTACTGTTTTTTGCTCATTGCCTACATTTTGCTTCTTTTTACTCATTATTCCTTCTAGGTTTCATTTGAGAGAGCCTCATGTTCAACTCTGAGCCTTGGAATATACATTATATGTAAATTCTCAATGAATATAATATAATACAGTGTTTTGTTTCTCTATTATTCTTCTTGTTGTTGCTTTATTCTCAAATTTTCAAAATATCTTCAAATTTTTTAAATATGCTACATAATTGTTAAAAATTTCAAAGAACTATGCCTTTTAATGGAAAATATTTAGAGAAATACTATTCACTAGTATATCTAATGTGTTTCCTTTCATATCTTCAAATTCGTACACATTCTTTCCTTTGTATACACTGATTCGGAAAAGTCTTTTCCACAGTGTTTCAAATTTCATGTGTTTCCTTGGTTTTTCAGTACATTCCTCATACTTTAACACTGAGCTCTCCCTTTTAAATTCTAGGTTAGAAGTTCTCTTGTCGAACCCTTGGTTGGTCGTCTGCTGGAAATTGATCATGGCTCCATGAGCCTTTTCTTTGTCTTCCTCCAGTTTGAAGGGTTGTTCCAGCCATACCTCCATTTTGTCATTATTTTTAATCTTCAAGATTTTTAGTAGTTGTAAAGTAGAAATTTTTATGGAAATGGGTATCACTACCTCTTTTCTATACACCAAATCATAATGGGATATCTTTAAAATATGATTGTGAGTAATCTAGTTCGCTCACAGAGTAGCTTGTAGATATTTATGGCAATCCTTTTGTTGTTTTGACCCAATACATTTGTTTAAACTGATTAGGTTTTTGTTGGTTAATCTTGCTAACCTGTTTCTTTGTGGGTAGTAACTTGATGAACCCTATAGGAAAACCATGCATACGATAGAAAAATATGATGTTCCTGATTCCACAACAATTGGGGCATTGCTAGATAAAATGATTTTGAGTCGGCCAAACCTGTCTATTAACTCTCTAAGGAAATTGGAAATTTTTCCTTTTGTGTTATATCCTTGCACAATGGCTTCGAAACTTTTCAGGGTCCTTGAATGGAAAGAAATAGGGTGCTCTTCATTGTACCCCTTGTTCTTCTAAGTAAGCACATGAACTATATTATGTCGACCACTTTTCTCATAGAGTAGAAAGCTCTTGAAAAACTCTGGGCTAACTAGCATTGGGGTTTTAGAGAGGGTCATCTTTAATTCATTGGAAGTTTTTTTTTGTGGGAAGTACATTCAAAAGGTAGGTTCTCTTTAAAATCAAGGTGACCCATTGTTCAATGCTTGCAAAATTTGATATGAATCTACTGACACAATTAATCTTCCCCAGGAAAGATCGTAGCCCCTTTGTTGCTCGGGCCTTTTTGGGCTTTATGGTTGTTCCCTCCTTTGATATCAAGAAGCTAAGAAGCTTTCTTTGAGATACTCCAAAGACACATTTTTTGGATTTAAATAAATCCCAAACTATTGGTATTTTTGGAAAACCTTTTCTACATAATTGAAATAATCATTTTTTTATCTAGAAAAGACTGTCTAGTAGCCTAGACCTATGAGGATAGTTTGGTTGATCAACCCTTCTAAGGAAATACTTATTTCCTATTGAAAATATGCATTAGCATTAGATATTTTTGTCAACATTTTTGAATATGCAAACATTCCTCGCTTAGTGGTGAACGTCATCCTACGTTGGTCAGATACATTCACATTGACCCAATTGCATCTCGAGGAATTATATAATAGGGAGACATCCCTAATCTGGTCATAGTCCGTAAAATCCACTCCACCAATGGAAAACTGCATATCATATTATATTTGGGCCACCTGGTGAGCTCCTGTGCCATCAAGGTTTCAACCTTTAGGTTGACTAACCTTTGTTTCTATCGGTTGGGTTCTGATCCTTCCACCAAATCAAAGGTATGCTAAAACATGCTTGGGTTGTATATTTTGAGATCATATCTAAAGCATAGATCATTTTTCCTTTTCTTATCTTTGGGAGGGTCTCCCCTTCCATCGTTCAGGTTTTCGTTGCTTTTGATGTCAAGTCCTTTATAACCCTTTGAATTTTCAAAAAATATTTTTTTGCCTTTTTTTTTGGGAATTAAGGGTCACACAATGATTTGTATCATGCTCTACTTCATCAGGTGAGAAACTAGTTCAAATTGTGGACCATCAGGAACCATTCAATCAACAATACTATTATGTGACTGGGGAATTACTTGTATGTTGAAGGCTTTGAAACTCTTGATGAGATCCCATATCCTATGTGTGTAAGATTTCATCATTGTATTCTTTATAATCACTTGTCAATGGATCTAGATTATCACTAGTTCTGAATCCCCAAAATCTTGTATCCTCCTTGCGCCTACCTACTCCACTAGAATCAACCCACGAGCTAGAGCTTCATATTTAGCCTTGTTGGAGAATAAAAACTAAAAATGGTAGGAACTACAGGTCTCTAATCCTATTGGAGATACTAACTAGACATCCACTCCAGAAATGGCTTTGCATTTGGCACCATCAAAATATAAGGTCCATAAACGATAATCATCTAGGTCATCAGATTCATCCTGATCCTTGATCATTTTTGGAAAAGCTTGATCACTGTCAAAAATTACATAGGTGCCCAGCCCTGTCACATGGAAGTTACCAAATGAATATGAACTAGTGAATTGTTTGAGTGGAACCTCTTCTTTAGGATTCTTCCCACTTGTACCTTCCTCTTCTTCTAGCATTTCCACACAATATCTCTCTTGTTGGGGAATAGAGGTATATGCATCCCCAAAGCACAAGTTTGCATTATCCACAATATGTTCAGGATTCAAGGATTCATACAAGATATTCATCTTTTCCTCATGCTTGGTTCTCAATATTAGGTGGGACCAGTCAAGTGCTAGGTATCCACCAATCTTGGTGGTGAAATCTCTTGATAGACACATTCTGAAGACTGGTGGAATGTCTATCACTACTACTTCTTGCATGACTATTTTTCTTGGGTAGGAGAAAAGAGTCATAGACAAGTCGACCAATGGTCAGAACCTTCCTCCCATCCAGTTGCATGATTCCCTTTTCAAGAGGCTCATACTTAAGCTTCAAATAATTCACCACTTGTGTTGGCATAACAATGGTGCTATCCCCTAAATCAATCATTTTATTATGCATCAGTTTATCTCCCACTATAACTGTTAAAAATAAAGGCATGGGATTCATTCTGCTTAACTCTTTCTCTTTTTTGTTTCAACATCATTTTCATAAGCTATTGCTTTCAGAGCCTGAGGGGGAAACACATGTCTTTTATCTCCACTTTGATTGTTTGGCTGAATTACATCTGCCTGGGGGCCTTTTTCTTCTTCTTTTAATGCTTCTTGAAGCAACATTTTTTGTTCAAGAATTGATATGACATCCAACAATGATACATTGGAAAGTACCTTCTTCAATTGCTCCACCACATTAAGTGTCTTGAATGTTTGGAACTTGAGCTTAAATGGTGGTATTTATCCCTGTTTTGAAAGAAATAATTTTGACATGATTGGGATTGGTATTTTAGTCATCTTAGTCTCCACCAATGATGTGTTATGGAGTTACAGAAGAGGTGGGATGATAGGCGATGAAGCCGGTTTTTCCTGCAAGAATGATTGATGTGGCAGAGAATGTGGAAAAGCTTGTTGTATGTACTCTCCCATGAGCCTTCTTTTTTATCTTGTGTTGTAATCTGACTACACTTTTGGAACACTAGTCATCAAAGTTTCATTTGTGAACATAGCCTCTTCCTCCTCTAGCCATGACAATAGAGATTGATTAGGCATTATGTCTAGCTCTTGCTCCAAATACATCCCTTGTGTTTGTGCTCTAAAATGAGTGTTTTCCATTTTAGATGATTCATACTCATTTACATTTAGGAGCATGCCCTTGCTTCTTTGTTCCACTACCCTTTGCTACATATTCCCCCTTGGGAAATTTTGGGGCATATGACTATCGCTGCATAGAAAACACCAAACATTCTCATCTTTTGCCAATTTTATTTGGCCCAAGACTAGCTCTTTATTCGAGCTATCCTTGACTGTCTATAATGGCATGGTAACTAGAACTATCTAATTTGTGGATGTCATTTTTTGACCTCCTCCTTTGGAGAATCCTTGATATGGATTCTGTTGATACGACAGTTTCCCTCCACCATAGGTTTGTGTGGTTTGCTTCAGGTGCATTGCTTGCTGTCAGTTGATAATGACCAACTCATTAGTGAAATTCCAAATTAGATCCTTCATGTCACTGATATCTACCGCCATTGAGGAAAATCTTGACGTGCTTGCTTGAGTGGTGGAATGTACATTCATAGATTGTGGGGCGACTGACGTTAACTATGTCATGGGAGTACTTGAAATGAAATCTCCCTTCGGATCATTAGAGATCTCTGCAAAGACTGGCATCGATCAGACTATTTTCTTCATGCACCACCCCTCGTATGCTTCGAGCAAGATATCCCCTCCCATAGAGGTTATCATGACTGTGATATCTGGGTTAAAGGACTTTAGATAGAACATGAATTCCATGGTGGTCTAAGGTCAAATAGTCATGGGGATCCTTTGCCAGGTCTTCTGGAATCTAGTTTTAAAGTCATTCATGGCCTCATGTGGAACTCTCTTTATGGTAATTAGTTGTTGTAGAAACAAGGAATGGTCTCCCTTCTCTGAGAAGCATTCAAACAGGTTCTCTCTGAGCTGGTCCCAAGAGAGATAGAGCCTAAAGCCAAAGATTGATACCAATCTTTGGCTTTTCCTTTGAAAGAGGCAGCCAGCAGTCTCAATGCGACATTTTTCTTCGATATGTTATGTACCCTACATACCTTTGCTATATCTTGAAGGTGTTCAAAAAGTGGTTTTTAAATCTTCTTCAAAGAATATTGGAATAGCCTTGAGGGCATTAGCAGGTATGGTAGGCCATATTTTTGGGGGTGTGGGTGGTTGTAACGGACTGCAACTATCCCATGTTATGAAGTTTCTAAGAGCAATGGGAGGGACGTGAGCCATAGAGAAAAGATTCCTATGAATCGGATATACAAGTATTCTAATTTGAAAATTTAAGCCTATGGGTGGAGTAGATAAAGCTCTAGATACAAGGGTCTTACTTACTCTATTTCTCCTTATGATTGATACAAAACATGTAAGTCATCTCCTCCTAGGGATCGAGGTAGGTAACTGAGAGTACTGGAAGTGACCTCTTGAAGATGCTCTTGTTTGGACTCTGGGCATGAAACTTCTAGTTTGGTTCCTTAGCCTGATTCAAGAAATATTTCTAACTTCTAATTAGGAATTTGGAAAACTTCTAGTCCCACCCAGTGTGCTAGAAAAAGAATAGTTGATCATCAAATATTGTGCCTCTCCAACAGTCTTATTGGAAATTTAGGGAATGGGGGACAAATTGTGCCTCATTGAATACCTCTGGGATTTTTATAGAAAGCCAACTCTTTTTTGGGGTTTTAGATAAGGGGAGAAGGAAATGTAAACAAAAAACATAAAGGGAAATGTGCCAAAGCTCTTACAACATTTCAAATCCAAATCATTCCTATGAGTGATATAAATTGACATAGAACACCACAACTCTTCACTATTGGAAAGAGAACAAACAACAAAGGATAACTTCAAGCACAATGCAGACTTTCAAATATTTCCATAGACAGTGTTCATTAAGGTCTAATCAAACATAAAGACTTCTTACAATTAATAGAATAATATCTCAGAAATAACACAAACTCTTCCTCCTAATACAACATAGTACAATAAAATAACAAATTTGAAAAAAATAGAGAAGTCTAATGACATAGTCTAGTTTTCCTAAGTTATTACTCTACTAGAAAAACATACAACATAGAAATCCACTACTTAAACTATCTAGATCTAGTTTGCAAGACATAGTGTTTCATTTAGAACAATAATATAAAGAAATAAAGCTTGAAAAAGGCCATACGTGCATAGTCTCAATAAATTCTCCTCAATAGTTCACGTTTTTAATTATCAAATGAACTTTGAAAAAAAGGTCAAATTCCAATCAAACAATAGTTTAAACCTTAATAGATATAACATTCCAAAGTAAAGTAGCTCTGCAACTGACTTCTGAGAAATAATTCTAAAACCCTAAGAAAACTAAAGAAACTTTTTCTTGACAAAGAAATTACAACTTGGAATCCAACCCTTCAATCTGTCATTGCCCCCCTTTTATAGCTACCAAAAGAAGAAAGCACTACCTCAGCACCAAAGTAGTTACTATCAAGTGTTGATACTTGACAACTTGCAATCTAATCATGGATCCTTGGCTAGGCCGCAAAGATCTTTTCTCATTAATTCTCATCTATTGCATTAATGTCTATTATATATTTAGAAAAGATAGAGGCTCATAAATGATCAAATCCTAGAAATAACAGCTTAGCAAGAGGTCTTGTTGACCGATCACATCATCCTAAGGAACCAACTTAGAACATCATCACAAAAATCAAGAAAGGAAAAAAGGCCAACTAGCTTCGACAAACTCTCGAAACATATTACTCTGTAGGAGATACAAACTTCCCACGCCAAAGAAGTGATGTGTCAACTAGGTAGAAACCTCTAAGGTCATGGATATAGCTCCCAATAGAATTCTCGATGAGTCAACACATGTCCCAAACATTCTCCCAAAAATAAGACAAGAGATGAAAGTTGTGAAGCTACCACATGGCGCGTTGCGCACCTTTCTGATAATCTTCCTCAAGCACAGTTGCACTCAAAACTAAAAACCTTTACACAAGCTAAAAATGAAAATGACCAAGGAAAAAAAAACTTCACACTATCCAAAGAAATAATACCTTGGTTTTAGAAGGTGGGAAGGAAAACCAACTTAAGAAGGTTGGTAATAAAGGTGAAAGGAAAATAAAAAAGGGAACTAAAGCACTAAAAATAGTTTCATCGAGATACAACACAAATAAGGAGAAATGAGCACATCACATTGGTCATGAGTTTGACTAAAAATCATAATTAGAAACTTATATTGAACCATGTAATTTGGGTGCTTACATATTATTTCCTTGGGAACAACCATCTAAATAGAAGTTAGGTGTCATTTAAAAAAAAAAACCATGTGAGACAAATATTTCCTATTTTTCATTTTCACTTATCTAGATCTACAAAATAAACAAGTTAATCATATATAATTTTGATAATCTCAAAAGTTGCAATGAAATATGTGTAGTTTCAAAAAAAATCATTAGGGACATTTTCACACTTCTTTGGGCCCTCTTGTGAGTTTAGGCTTAATGTTGCCTTGATTTAGTGTTGTAATGCGGATGACACTTTCACATTAGGTCTTAGGCCCTTGTGAACTAATGGATTTAAATGGTTTCTTCCTAAAGTGTTGTGAAGTGCTACAACTCACTTTCACACTTTTCTAATATTTTATTAATGAAACATAATTATCCTCTTCTAAACCTTAATCTTTCCTTTTTTAAAGTGTTGTAACACAATTTTTCACTTTTCTAGGCTTGTCATTAACAATTGGAATTTCTTATGTGTTAATTGGCCCTATTTTGTATCCACAGGCCTCATTTATTACATATTTATGAGGATAATCTTAACTCCAATCACTAACTAATCATAATTCAGGTGTTTCTAGCTTGTGTGGCCTATATTTAGAGATCTAGGACTCATTCGCCACCTTGGGTGAATGGGTTCCACCCAGGTCTTTTGGTCCCGAACCAGATTTCACACATTTCTAAGAAATTTTTATTTTTGGTCACATACATTATTCTTGATGGGACTTATTCACCACCTTGGGCAAAGGAGTCGCATAGGGCCCAAAATTAAAATAAATTCAAATTTATGGTGGGATTTTATTCTCCTAGATTTTGTGTCATCTTGTAGTGTTGTAATTTTGGTAATTCTTATATAATTGAGTATAAATACAAATTTATTTCACTCATTTTGCACCTATCAAGTTGAATGGGCATACTTATAGCAAGTTTTAGTTCACAAGAGCATTCAAGGGCAGATTATCAAGTATTTTAGAGCAACATTCAAGCATCAACCATCATGTCAAGGATTTCATATATCATTTTTTTTATTGTGTTAACAATTGTGATGTATGGTTTATGATTCAAGCAAGTGTTTCATTCAATATCAACATCATTCAAGCAAGAGTCAAAGTCTACATCCATTGCAACCATTTTAAGTATATTTATAGCACTTTATTGCAAGGGTTTGGTGAGTTGCAATATTTTTATTTGTTCATTCATCATTCTCCCTTCATATTTGATTTCATTTCAAGGTTTAATTTCCAAAATGGGGTATGACCAAGGAAAATCCCTATCCACTAACCAAACAATATTTTTCCCTCTCTTTTGTGTGTGATTTGTAGGGCTAGGTTACATATTTCCTAAAGAGAAAGATTGGAAGAAAGTTGCAAAACATTCAAAGTTTTCAAAGTTGTCATCAAGCCTTGGAGAAACTTGGAGATCACCTATAGGCTGCAAATAGGAAATTTGGATTTGGAAAAAAGTCAGGAAGGACAGAGCAAAAAGAGAAGACCATGATCAACTTTTCAAGTTGCAGAAAAGATCAACTAGACTGATTCGTCACTTCTGGTGAATGAGTCCTAGTTCCAATCTATTTTCAGGATTTTGTAGATTCAAATATCCTTTTGTCTAAAACCTATTCCTACACAATTTTCCTAAAATAGGATTGATTCACCCAGCTTGGTGAATGAGTCTCAATCAGCAATAAAGTTATATTTTCCAATGATCTAGACCTCCCTTCAACCTTCTCTAGATTTCTAGGTGCACACATTTTATTTTGTAGTTTTTTGTGTTGTTTCAATCACTTTTCTAGGTCATTTAGTGTTACTTTGCATTCAATTAGGGTTTTACATTTTATCTTACATTTCATTATCTTTTCCAAGTCTAAACTTGGTGGTGAACCCCTTATTATATCATATTTAGCCCCCTAGAACAACCCTCTTGCAAGATCTCTTTCTCCTTTGCATTGAGATCTCAAGGGTTTTTTCTTGAGTGAAAGTTAGTGAATACTGCCCCTTTTAGGTACCTAAACCCTCAAGGTGGGAGAGCCACCAATTTTCAACCTTTCATTTTGGTGAACTTGCATTTAGAACATCATAATTCTTATTTTGAGTGCATTATCCTAGATTTTTCTTGCATTAGCATTTGCATTAGTTAACTCGAATTCTAGGGTTTCAAATTTTGCATTAGTGAAAGCTCATTTAGATTGTATTTTTGCATCTTAATTTATTAAAAATCATTCAAAATCTGCATTTGCATCTCAAATCTAGATCATACAACATAAAAAGTGTTGATTATCAAGGCACGAAGAAAGATTGCAATATGAACTTAAATGAGTGAATGCAAATCTGAAATATGAAAATTAACCTTTAGCCTTAGTGTGAAGAAATAATGAGAGAGAGAGAGAGATAGAAAAAACCATAAGACATGCAACAAAAAATTTATATGGAGAAACCCCAAAGGGAAAAAACTCCACCACCGAAAGAGAGGCAAGTATATTACTAATAATCTCAAATATTACATGCTGCAATAGACTTCTCTTGTCACTCCCTGTAAATCCAGGAGCACCCCATTACCCTACAAAACAAAATTGAATAACTCTAGCTCAAGGCCCCAATTTATAGACATTTGTGAGGATGAAAACCACCATGGTTTCACCAAACAATAGGAAGCAATACCACCTAGAAAAAACCCATGCCTCCCTCCTTGAAATGGTAAAAAAATACTAAAAAATAGCCTCTTACAAATGCTCTTATAGCTGTCATAAGGCATCTTTCATGCATGGGCGCCTGGGTTCCAAAAATAGCATATTCTGTCATAGGAACCTGTCATACTATCATAGCATCTTATGACAACTATCATACATGTCATAGATGCTCTTACAACACCTGATTTTGACCCAACAACCTCATTTTAGAAGATTCCAAGGTGGGACACCTAGCTATTTTGTCGTTTTCCAAAAGGACAAATGGTAATGGTAACACTGCATTTACATTGTCTCTTTCACCATTGTTGGTCAAATAGTTTCACCTCTTATGGGTAAATGTACAAAACACTTTAGGAGAATAATAAATTAAAGGATTTACAAGGTTGATGACACCTAAATCCTAACATTCTCCCCCTTGACATCATACATTGTAAATTACACCCATAGAGATACAATTACATAGAATTAAGTACAGTGATCAAGGCCTATGGCCTTTTTGCACCAAGAGAACTTTTTGTGGTGATTGGCTTTGTAAGAGAATCCGCAACATTATCCAAAGTGTCAACTTTTTCAATCAATACATATCCATTCTCAATCATTCCTCGCACAAAGTGATATTGAACATCAACATGCTTAGTACGAGCATGATACATAGGATTTTTAGCTAAACATATGGCACTCTGACTATCACATTTGATCCTCACTATGCTACAATCAAAACCAATACCATTACCAAGTCTCTGTAACCAAATTGCCTCCTTAGAGGCATGTGTAGCATCCATATACTTTGCTTCAGTGGTAGACAAAGCAACTATTTGTTGTCTTTTACTCATCCAACTCACTGCTCCTCCAAACAAAATAAACACATAGCCACTAGTGGACCTTCGATTGTCCAAGTCACCTGTCCAATCTACATCAAAAAAACCATGTTTTTCCAATGACTTATCAACATTTTCACTACCATGATAAACCAAATAGTAATCAGCAGTGCCTTGCAAATATCTAAATACCCTTTTAACAAAATTCCAATGTTCTTTACCAGGGTTAGACATAAACTTGCTTAGAACTCCCACTGCTTGGGCTATATCTGGTCTAGTAAAAACTATTGCATACATTAAACTACCGACAACACTAGCATAAGTAACTTTAGAAATTTCATCAATATCATCATCTGATTTAGGACACATGTCTAAACTCAACTTAGTACCAACAGGAAATGGAATATTTACTGGTTTACAGTCCTACATATTAAACCTTTGCAAAATAGTGTTAACATACTTACTCTGACTTAACCAAAGCTTTCTGTGAACTCGATCCCTAATGATTTCTATCCCAGGAATATATTTAGCAGCCCCTAAATCTTTCATATCAAATGTGCTAGAAAGCTGAGTTTTAAGTTCCCTAATCATTTCCTTATTGTTACCAATGAACAACATATCATCCACATATAAGACAATAATCAATATTTGATAATCAATAACTTTAAAATAAACACAGTGATCCTCTTCACTTCTAACAAAACCCATATTTAATGCATATGCATCAAACTTCTGGTACCACATCCTAGGTGATTGTTTCAAATCATATAGAGACTGTTTTAACCTGCAAACCAAGTGTTCTTTTCCTTTCACAACAAAACCATCAGGTTGTTGCATATAACTTTCTTCCTCTAGATCCCCATGCAAGAAAGCAGTTTTAACATCCATTTGTTCTATTTCTAAATCATAAGCATCAACAATGGCTAAAAGGAATCTAATAGAAGTTGAATTAGTAATAGGAGAGAATATTTCACCAAAATCAACTCCCTCTCTTTGGGAGTAGCCCTTGGCCACTAATTTGACCTTGTACTGTTCCAACTTTCCATCTGCACCAAACTTCTTTTTATATATCCATTAACAACCAATGGCCTTTCTTCCTTTGGGAAGACTAACAAGATCCTAGGTGTCACAGTTTTTCAAAGACATCATCTCATCATGCATGGCCTACATCCAAGACTCACATTCTTTAGAAGAGAGAGCCTCCCTGAAAGATCTCTAGTTCATCATTAGTACATAACAAAGCAAATTTAAAATGAAAATCAGGTGGGCTATACCTGTCGACTGGATTTCGTTGTCTTGTGGATCTTCTCAAATGTGGAGTAAGAGGTTCCTCCTCGTGTTCATCCTCATTGTTTTCAACTTCTTCTGTTACAACAGATTCTTCAAAACTCTCTTCTTCTTCTCCATCTTCTTGTCCATCTCTCTGTTCTTCCACATGTGCATCTTCTTGCTTAGTTTCAAAATGCACTGTCGTTGACTTTTTCTTTGGTTGCACATCTTCAGAGTTAGCTCTAAATTCCTTGAAAATAACATCTCTATAAAATATCATCTTTCGTGTTAGTGGATTCCAAAGTTTATAACCTTTAACATTTTCACCATAACCTACAAAGATGCATTTCTGAGATTTGGGATCCAATTTAGACCGTTTCTCTTGAGGAACATGAACAAAGGCCTCACAACCAAAGACCCTTAAATGTGAAACTAAAGTATTTTTACCCAACCACATTTGGGTATGTGCAAGATCATCGTGGAAAAAATAGGCCCTTAAGTGGCAAAAAATTTAGAAAAATCAGAGTTAGGAAACTTGACATAAAAATTTGAATAAGTTATCTATATTATTTCAAAAATATGTAAGAATATAATTTGTAGAAAATTGAATGTAGTTTCTAAAATACTAGTTTTTTAAAAAAAAAAATCTATTTGGTGAAAATTTGAAATTTCAATGTAGTAGTACTTAAATTTCAGGGAAAAAATAAAATTAGGTGTCTGTCTGACCACCCTAACCATAATAAAATGATAATATTTTTTATAAGATTTTAGCTATAAGTAGAGGACTCATGTCCCGATGTGATGCATTTTTTGTAATTTTTTCCAAGTAAATAATTAATTATGAATTTTTTTCATTACAACTTTTAAAAATAAAAAATTTGTATGTCTAACCACCTTAACTTGGTCAAAACTTCATGAATTTTTTATTTTTATTTTTAATCATATAGTATGCAAAGCATAGAATGTGACATGTTTTAGATTCAAAAAATGTGATCGTTTGAAAGCTATAAATGTTTTTCAATCAGCCTCTTAATCAAGACTTTAGTTGTAATTCAAATAGAAAATAAATAATAAATATTTTTAAATTCAAAGCATAATTTATATTGGTGGAAATTTGAGAATATCCTTTAAAAACCCTTTTCGTTTCATCAATTTTGGGTAAAAAAAAAAGTTGTCAGCCACATACCCTACAAAAACCCATCATATCGCCACTTTTTGGCCCATCATGATCCTACACATACCCATTTCATAAGGAGTTTTATCAAAAAGATCTTTACAAGGAGATCTATTAATTAAATAATAAGCAGTACCAACAGATTTTTCCCAAAAGCATTTATCTAACTTAGCACTACTTAACATGCTTCTAGCTCTTTCCATTAATGTATGGTTCATTCTTTCTACTACCCCATTTTGTTGCAGTGTGTAAGGCATAGTCTTTTGCCTAACAATTCCTACATGTTTGAAAAACTCATCAAATTCCTTAGAACAATATTCATCCCCATTGTCAGATCTCAATAATTTTATCTTATAATCTGTTTGCTTTTCAACCAATGCCTTAAATTCCTTAAATTTGGTGAACACTTCAGATTTTGTATCCATAAAATAAATCCAAGTATATCTTGATTAATCATCAATGAAGAAAACATAATAATGAGATCTACCCAAAGAATCTGTATCCACTGGACCACACACATCCGAATGAATTAGCTCTAACAATCTATTAGATTTATTAGTTCCTTTAGGAAATGATGACATGTTTTGTTTACCAAACACACAATCCTCACATAAATCATTTTTACCAATACAATAATAAAAAATACCATCTACTAGTTTCTTATAAAGTATGGTCCTAAGACCTTTTTCACCAATGTGACCCAATCTATGGTGCCACAACATAAATGCATTTTCAGTGCTAGTTACAAAAGAGGAGTTATACAAAGTAGAGGCATGTAGCGTAAATAAATTCCCTATCTAAGATCCTTTAGAAACCACCAAACTTCCTCTTACTATCCTACAACCAGACTTGTCAAATGTCACATACATCCTAGAATCATTCAACTTGGAAACTGAAATTAAACTTTTTGTAAGTCTTGGAATATGTAAAACATCATCAAGGATTTTAACCCTCCCATCACTGAAACAAAACTTTACCTTTCCTTTACCGATAACCTTTTGTGAGCTATTGTCACCCATGAAGAACATTCCCCCATCATATTCTTTGTATGTAGAAAACAACTCCTTATGAGGAGTCATATGGAAGAAAGCACCTGAATCAATAAGCCAAGCATCATTACAAACTGTGTTAGCTAAAATAATCAAAGCATCATAATCACCATTATCAAGGGACTTTTTTGTGGAGGAATCTACATTATTTTTCTTGTTTCTACATTCCTTCTTCACATGTCCTTGTTTACCACAGTTCCAACACTTCACTCTGCTCTTTATAGGGGTCTTAGATCGTCCTTTAGACTTATCCTTCTTCTTATCCCCTTTAGGCTCTTTCTTCTTGGGCCTACCTCACACATGCAAGGCATCTTGGAAGCCACTATGCATGGTATTTCTCCTCATCTCCTCTGAAAGAAGTATGGGAATAATATTATCCATCTTAGGTTTTGCACCACCACTAGTTATAGCAACAATTAAATTTTCCCAAGATTCTGACAAAGAGAAAATCAATAAAATGCATTTATCCTCATCTTCTATTTTAACATCAATAGATGCAATTTGACTTATAATCAAATTAAAAGCATTCAAATGTTCAGCAATAGAATCACCATCCTTCATCTTTAATGAATATAAACATCTTTTGAGATACAACTTGTTAGACAAACTCTTAGTTTGGTAGATTTCACCTATCTTCCTCCAAAGCTTGTATGCTATGTCTTCTAAAGAGACATTCAGGAGGAAAAAATCTGTGAGACACAACTAAATGGTCCCTCGAGCCTTCTTATCTAACTTATTCCAATATTCATCCGACAAGGTTGAAGTAGATGGCTTCTTATTAATTGAAACTAGTAACCACTAATATCTCTCCTCAAGGAGATCCTCCACTTTCAACTTCCACATCTCATAACCAGTTCCATTGAACTTCTTAATATCTTGATGAGAGGTGGAGGCCATGATATACAATCTTTCACAAATCTACAAAACCCACAACACAAAAGCTCCCATTGCAACAAAAAACCTTCAACACTTTAAAAGGAAAGCGTCCCTTCCTTAACAAAACCGTTAGATCTGATACCAAATGTTGATTATCAAGGTGAAGAAAACTTGCAATGTGAACTTAAATGAGTGAATGAAAATCTGAAATATGCAGATTAACCTTTAGCCTTAGTGTAAAGAAATAATGAGAGAGAGAGAGATAGAAAAAACCATAAGACATGCAACAATAAATTTACGTTGAGAAACCCCAAAGGGAAAAAACTCCACCACCGAAAGAGAGGAAATTATATTACTGATAATCTCAAATATTACATGCAGCAACAGACTTCTCTTGTCACTCCCTATAAATCTAGCAACACCCTGTTACCCTGCAAAACTAAATTGAATAACTCTAGCTCAAGGCCCCAATTTATAGAGATTTGTGAGGATGAAAACCACCATGGTTTCACCCAACAATAGGAAAAAATAACACCTAGAAAAAACCCACACCTCCCTCTTTTAAATGGTCAAAAAATACCAAAAATAGCCTCTTACAGATGCTCTTACAGTTGTCATAAGGCATCTTTCACGCATGGGCACCTGGGGTCCAAAAATAGCATATTTTGTCATAGGAATATGTCATACTATCATAGCGTCTTATGAAAACTTTCATACATGTCATAGATTCTCTTACAACACCCTATTTTGACCCAACAAACTCATTTTAGAAGATTCCAAGGTGGGATGCCTAGCTATTTTATCCTTTTCCAAAAGGACAAATGGTAATGGTAACACTGCATTTACATTGTCTCTCTCACCACTGTTGGTCAAACAGTTTCACCTCTTATGGGTAAATGTACAAACCACTTTAGGAGAATAATAAATTAAAGGATTTACAAGGTTGATGACACCTAAATCCTAACAAAAAGCATAAAATTCAATTAATTTTTTTTGAAAATTTTGAAAAAAATCCCTACTAGGACTGGTTCACCACCTTGGGTGAATCAATCCCTTTGCATATTTTGCACTGCATTTTTTGGCATTCAATGTTTAGTTTTTGAGTTTTGGTTTTTTGTTATTTCCTTTTGGTTTCTATTTATAGATTTTCTATTTCATCCAATTCCTTGCATCTAGTTTAAATTACTTCATCTTGTGATTTCGTTAAATTAAAAATTGCATCTAGAACATTTAATTTCACATTGTCACATAGCTTAGAATCTAAAATTAGCATCAAGGATATGTGCTTTAGCAAGCTTTGGATGTCCTTAAAATCCTTAGTGGATGTGTGAAGTTGTGCTTTCAGAATTGACCCTAATGAAATTGAACTCATTCATGCTCACTCAACTCCTAATAAATTTCCTTGTCATGATGTTGAAATCATTGGAGAAGATGATGACAACATGAGTAAGTTCCTAAATTATTTCCTTAACAACCTTGAATCTAATGCATCCTTTTACCCATCCATGAAACAACCAAACCCCCATACAATACCACCTCTTGAGATGTTTGTTTACTTACACCCTTAAACAAAAGTTGATCCTAAATTCCCTACAATAGGTGAACCTTGTTCCTCTAAACAAGTAAATACTCAACCATTTTATGATAACAAAATTACAAACACTCCCATCAATCTAGAAGAAACATATGGAAAAGGATTCACAATCTTGAGTAAACAAGGATGTGATACAACAAGTGAACATGAGATTCATCAACTCCTGGAGAAAATACCAATTAATGAAAACATAAATGGGTTAGGATATCAAGATCCCTCTCACAACATAAGTGTTCCTAAAGAATACTTAGGGCTTCACAGTGATGGTATGGTGATCTTAGATTCTCCTCCCAATATGAATTTTCTTCTTCCTAAAGATCAATAGATGATTCATAATAATAAAAAGGATGAGAGGATCACCTTAGTTTCTCCTCCTCAACACTCAATTCCATAATTTGGTGAATCTAGCAAGAGCAGGAGGCCCTACAATTTACAAAAGTTAAATTTTCCTTGTCCACCACTTGAAAATGATAGGAAACTACAACTAATTCTAAACAAAGAACTAATAACGTTACTACCAATGAAAGACACACTAATACTATATCCTAAAGATGTAAAAGTTCCACATTTTCGATACCACAAAACTTTCAGACATAGTACCAATGAGTGTCATGCATTCAAGTTAGTATTAAAGAACTTTCACTTTGATGGCAATGACTGCCATCCAATTATTACATAACCTATCCTTCTCCACCTCTTGCAATGTAATAGTTATAGAACATTCTATTCTCACTATTACACGACCTTTCCCATCACCTACCTCAGCTCATTCTTGTCTTGCACTTAGTGGGGGCAAGAAGTAGATGGCCTTGTCCTAGTAATGTATTTTTCATTATCCCTTGGGTTAGTTTTCCCCCTTCCACTTATAAAGAAAAAGATTGGGAGGTGGATGAACTTCTTTAGGTTGACTCGCATGTTCCTTACTAGTCTTTTGCATTATTTTATATTTTATATTTTATTTTGTGTAATTACATGTACATAATGTGATCCCCGTGTATTGTAGAAAAATGGATCTTTAGACATTTTCATGGTCATTTAGGTCTTTTTCCTGTGATTCTTTTCCTATTTTGGTTAGATTTAATGTTGTAATGTAACTTATACATTCACATTAGGTCTTGAATATTTAATTATTAAGACTTTAGGATGTCTTTTAAAGGCGTTGTGAAACTTTTTGTAACAAATTTCTACACTTTTCTAGACTTTTCTTGTTATGATTCATCTAAATATTCCCTTCTTATCCCTTACCAAGCCTTATTCTAAAGTTTTTTAAAGTCTTGTAACAAAATTTCAAACTATTCTAGGCTTTTCATCACTAATTACACCTTTCTTATACTTTTTTTAGTGCCATTATGCACTTATAGGCCTTAATTAATTATATTTTTGAATACAAACCTGATAAACATCATTAAATACAACTTAATTTATGACACCCACTTGCATGCCTTGAGTGGGACCCATTCACAATGGGTGGAAAATGAGTCCCTCTTGACACATAATTCAAAATAAATTCAAATTTCTTTTAGGTTTTTATTCATTAAGACCTTAGGTTGGCCTGTGATGTATTTTTTGGAAATTAGAGCATAAGTGTGTATAAATAAGCATTTTTCTATCCATTTAAACCCCCAATCACCTAGTTCACTCATTCATACATTCAATCATCTCATTCTTGCATTCCATCATCATAACATCATTGAATCAAGCATCTTGGAGCAACCATTGACATATCTTTAGACTTCAACAACAAGGGTTTGGTGATTTCTTGACACTCACATTTTAGTTGTTCATCATTCCTTTTCTTATTTCATTTCAATTCTTTATCAAGAGTTTGATTACCAAAGTGGGATTTGACCAGGGAAAATCCCTATACTCTAACCCTTGACCTTTTTTCCCTTCTTTGCATCTGTGTTTACAGGTCTTGTAGGAAGATTTTTCAATGAAATAGGTGTTGAAAAGTGATCAATAAGTTATCAAATCTATTCAAGTTAGCAAGGAACTAATTCAAGCTTGGAGACATCATTCAACCCATTTTCTGCAAATTTGGTTCCATCAATTCGAGAAGAAGACAAGTACAGATCTGGACCCATAGAGTTGACTTCAGAATTTGCAGATTTCTATAGGTGGACTGATTTTCCATCAATGGAGAATGAGTCCCACTGCTAGGCTAGAAAAAGTGATTTCTTCAGTTTTGAATTCCCGACACTCTAAAACCTATTTCAACAAAGTTTACTAGAAGAAGGAATGATTTTCCATCTATGGTGAATGAGTCCTATGGGTCATCAAAAGTGATTTTTGAGACACTCCAGAACCTTCCAACATCAGCATTCTATCTCCAGGTGCACTTTGTTCAGTTTCATTAAGTTTTGTTTTCATTTATGCATATCACACTATGTTTTCAAACACATCATATTTCTTAGATTTTGCATAAATAATCAATCAATTTTATCTATTTACTACATCTATACCATTTCTTTTAGGTATATTTCCATTATTATTGCATTAGTTTGAGTGAACCACCTAGATTTTGTGTGGGATCTATCTCTTTTCCTTTAGGTGAAAGACCCTAATTGACCAAGAGAGTCATAACATTCCTAAACCACTAAAATCCATAGTTCATTTTGGTGAACCTGCATATTGAACATCATCCTTTGGATTTACATTTACATTTATATCCTAGGACTCAATTGCATTAGCTTTTGCATTGTTTTGCATCCTAGGGTTTACACAATTGCATTAGTAAATATCTCATATATATTTCATCTTTGCACTTCAAAACATTCCAAAAACTAAAATTATGCTTCTGGATCCTAGTTTTGCACAGAAAAGCAACAAAATCACTTTAATTTTATGAAAAATCACAAAAGAAATCATCCCTAGCTCATTCGCCACCCTAGGTAAATCAGTCCAGTTGCACTTTTTGCACAACAATTTCCATCATTTTTACAGTATCTACATTTCTTTTTTTTGTTACTACATTCCTATTTTAGTTTGTAGAATTTCTATCATTTTCATTTTATCATTCCTAGATTGCATTGCATTTGCATCCACCCCACCCCGCATGGTATTTGTATGAGTTTTTGGTGCCCTATTGATAATACTTTAGTGAGAATAAGTTCTCAACTCATGCAATCCCGCGATAACACACTCGTTGTGAACCTTGGGTTGTCTCGAGCTACTACTCTTGGTATGGAAAATGGTGCATTAGGCATGGATACTACCACTAGTACACCTTTACCTTCACAAAAAATGCATGTTGACACACAAATTAATTCCCTTTCGTAACAAAAAGTCATTACAATTCATATGGATTTAGCACATTTTCAACAAAACTTGTGTCTTGAAAACATTTCAACCACTACAATTCCTACTATCGACAACATCCATTGAATGCTTGGAAGTGATGAGGGCTTAGATGTCATGAAACAAATTATTGAGATATATCAAAAACATGCTTCTTCTACCTCTAGAACATCTCAACTAGCAAACACTGTGGTTAGCCAAGGAGGATCTCACATTCCTCCTCCTTCAACCGTAGCATCCATACCCACCTATACCACTCCTCAAATTACAACAACCATGCAATAGGTTAGTCATGTGACTCCTTTTGCTATTCCAACTAGCATTCCTAGTTCTTTTGTAGCACTGAATGTTCCATCCTCCACTACCTTTACCCCTTTTAGTGCCCCCTTCACTTGTCCCAACATTACATACACTCCATCACCATTCTCTCTTCCACCTCATACCACTTACACTGACCCTCTCATCACAAAACTCTTTCACATTGTTTCTTCCATGCAACAACAAATATCCACCATAAACCAAAACCAAACTGCACCACCCACATACTATGTCCATAGTAACCCATTATCTTTGGAAATCTTACAAAAACTGATGCCATAGGGAATTGAGATGTCTAGGTTTGAGAAGTACGGAGGAAAAGGAGACCCTACTAATCATGTTAATTCCTATATAGCCATATGTAGTGATTTTGTCCTTGACAATAAATTGTTAGCTAAATTGTTTCCTAGGACTTTAAAGGATGTTGCCTTGGAGTTGTTTTCCTCTTTACCCAATCATTCAATTCAACCATTTAATGAGCTTGTTGATTCCTTCATAAGTCATTTCCAAGTCCATATGACACCCAAAAATACAATGGCTAATTTAATGTGATTTAAAAAAAATACGAATGAAAAAGTAATTGATTTCATTTCATGCTATCAGTCAGTGTATGCTCAAGTAAATGTCAAAGATCCTGATTCACGTCTCCAAAATATGTTTATTGAAAACTCGCTAACTCACATTTTGGATAAATTGACCATGATGAAATTTCATTCTTTCATGCATTTATGCATAGCCCTTTATGACTATCACAACTCGATTACTAGTCAAGATGCAAAATCCACTTCTAGCTGAGCTAAGAAGTTTGAAGAAAGCAACCAAAAAAACTCACAAAACTTTAGAAAACCAAACAAAGGTTTCTTACAGTTCAATCCCCCTCCTCCACAACCACCTCAACCTATCAATAGCCAAGTAATATTTGTTAAAGCTGCCATACCCTTTACCTATGGGGACCTGAAGAGACAATTTATCCCCTTACTTGATACTCGCCATAACACAATGAATCAACCGTTACAACAACAAATGATCACTTCTCCTACAGTCAAACCACCTAATCCTACCAAGCCTTTTCCCCTAACCTTTAAACCAAATTATTATTGTCATTTTCATCACCAAAATGGACATGACACTAAGCAATGCAAGCACCTCAAACACATAATGTAAGACCTCATTGATTATGGTCATCTCTCTATTTCAAATGTTAATGTTGTAGGAAATACATCTATTGTCCCCCAATCATAATTTGCAATTTTTTACCAACCGAATTCCTAAACACAATATATCATTTGTCAAAGGTAGTGAACCTTCAAACACTGATGTGATGAATGTTGATACAAATACTGAAAAAACATGATCTTACTCCAAATGTTACCCAGGTTAATCCTATGGATGAACTCATGGGTACGATAGACATTATCCCTCATAAGATCCCAACTAACAAATCTCTTGATATTACTTTTTTATTCTCATGATATACTTAAAAAACTTCCTGATGGTCCCCTTTACATAGCCAACCACATCTATGATAATCCCACTAATGGGATACTAATAGATCTCACCTATGGCGAGAATGTGATCACAAAAGAATTTTTAGTAGTACATGATCTTTGTGAAGATGATTATGACAAACCAACAACATGGATTAAAACACATACTAGTTTTCTGTGCCCTACGATATGATCGATTGTACTCCCATTAAAGATAGGACCTAGAACATTAGGTGTAACATTCTCTATTATTCCATAGTTAGAACAATTTCGCTTGTGGCTAGGTCATCCTTGGCTTCGCTCGATGAAAGCTATCCCTTCAGTCATTCACAAATGTTTGAAATTTCTGCTTGACAATGAGATATTTACTGTAAACCATAGTGGCTTTAATCCATTGTCTTCTAAAGGTATTTTTTCCTTAGAAGCCTTTTGGATTGAACCTATGGAACCCATCATCCCTCACAAAGACTTCTTTTTCATTACCTATCAAAAGTTCAAAACCAAATGAATAGCTGAATTGTCTCTTCGCCACATGTCCCTATCCACTTCCACTCCTCCTATCCTAGATGAGACAATTATTCAAACTTAATCCAAACATGACCACATAGTGAAACCTCATGAAAAACTAGCATTAAAAACTTCAACTTCATTTCCTAAATGCCCAAGAGATAATGAAACCAACCCCATCATGTCGCCTCACATTAAACAAGTTTATAAAGAAAAAGAGAAAGTGATTGACCCATATCCTTTGGTTTCTTCTATTCCTCCTCCTTGGGATGAAAATGAGATTATGGTGGATCAAACCACTCTTACACTTACACAACTTCAAAATAGAATCAAATGAAACCATGGTGTTAGGGAGTGTAGTTGTCGACATCATCTCCTTGCTTGTCAACTACAAACTAAAGAAAACAAGGAAAATCAACCTTCACCTTTGACAATAGCAATACCTGACCACCCTACTCCTCTTGACCCACCACAAGATAGTATTATACAACCATCACAAAAAAAATATCTGATACAACAACCAAAACTCTTGATACACCCTTCATTGGAAATTACCATCTATCCTCTCGTCATCATTAATCTTGATGATGATGAGGAGGAGGAGATCTGTAAAATAGATGAAGAGGTGCATAATGATCTAAATTCTTTAGTTTTCTATTCCATGAGCTTAAATGACAAATCTCCTACAGCAAATGATGAACTTGGTACTTCCCCTAGTTTGACACTTGCAATTCTTCCTTTGGATAGTCAATCACCCTCACAATACATTGAACATGATTAGGATGACTTATTAGATGGTTGATTTGCATTTTCCTCACTAGCATTTTGCATTTTTTTCTTTCATTTTTATTTTTACCTTGCATGTGTGTATCATGTTCCCCCATGACATGATGGTTGATGTTTTATCTCTCTTTATGCAATTCTTCTATTTGTACCTTCATTCTTCTATATGTCATACATTGCTTTTTCCTTTCACTTTTGTTTTGTGTTTTTCCTTTGGGGATGACACAAAGCATAGAGATGACCTATGTCTCTTCCATGTTGACCCAAATGGTTCTTTTACTTTCTTTCTCACCTTTGTTTTATGTTTTTCCTTTTATCGATAATGCAAAGCGTTGAGACAACCTATGTCTCTTCCATGTTGACCCAAATGGTCCTTTTACTTTCTTTCTCACCCTTTTTTTGTGTTTTTCCTTTTAGGGATGACACAAAATATTGAGATTCCCTATGTCTCTTCCATGTTGACCCAATAGGTCCCTTTTCCTTTTTCTTTGTCTTTTCTTGTGTTTTCCTTTTGGGGATGACACACGACATTGAGACCGAAATGTATCCTTCATATTGACACAAAATATTTTCATTTTCTTTCACCTTTTCATTTTATTTTCACTTGTGTTTTCCTTTTGGGGATGATGCAAAGTGTTGAGACATCCTATGACTCTTCCATGTTGACCCAAAACAAATTTTATTTCTCTTTTTTTTTGCTCTGTTTGTGTCATTCTTCTAGTTCTATGTATTCGAGGAATGATGACAATTTTGAGCTCTTTAATAAAAACATTATAGCAATGAACATACTAACCACAAATCCATAGATCCCTTATGTGTTTGGTGTGTTCCTTTTTGGGGGAAACCCCTCTTTCCTTTGTTCCTTTTCCTTCACATGAAGCAACCTTACTCAGAAACATATGACTTGGCATAGGGGCTTTGCAAGTTGGCTCTCATGTCTTCTTTGTTCTTGCATTTTTCCTTCACTACTTTAAAGTAATTGCTCATAGAACGGTATGTAGCAATTCCTTTAAAGTTGGGGAATACATTGGCATTATTCATATTTATTTTTCTTGGTTCTTAGTGTAGCCTTGTTACTTCATATGATGCATTTGTCACTTTGTGGATGAAATTGGGTGTAGTTTCCTTCATAAGTGTCATCTCTCTAAGCATATTACATTCCTCTCGGTGGCCTGATGTGATGCACACTTATCCCCTAAATTGTGAATATTATATTATTTGTGTTGATCATCAAAGCTTATGTTTCTCCAATAGTCTTATGGGAAATTCAATGAGTGGGGGAAAAATTGTCTCACTGAATACCTCTAGGTTTTTATAGAAATTTGGCTCTTCTTTTGGGGTTTTGATATAAGGGGAGAAAGAAATTTAAACATAAAAAATTAAAGGTGATGCACCAAAGATTTTAGAAAATTTCAAACCCAAATAATTCCTATGATTGATACACATAGACACAGAATGCCACAACCTCTCATTGTTGGAAAGAGAACAAACAACAAAGGCTAACTTCAAGCATAGTGTAGACATTCAAATCTTTTCGCAAGCAGTGTTCATTAAGGTCTGATCAAACATAAATATTTCTTATGAGTAAAAGAACAATATTTTAGAAATCACAAGAACTCTATCTCCCAATACAACATAGCACAACAAAATAAAAACTTTTAGAAAAATAGAAAATTCCAATGACATTGTCCAATTTTCCTAAGTCACTATTCTACCATACAAGAATAAAGAACAAAAATATGCTACTTAAACTATTTGGATATAGATTGCAAGACACAATATTTCATTCAAAACGACAATATAAAGAAAGAAAGCTTGAAAAGGGACATGCATGCACTATCTCAACAAATTATCCTCAATAGTTCATTCTTTAATTATAAAATGAACTTTGAAACAAAGGTTGAATGCCAATCTGACAATAGTTTAAAACTTAATAGATATAACATGCCAGAATAAAGTAGTTATGTAACTTGTTTCTAAAAATAATTCTAAAAACCTGAAGAAAACTAAAGAAACACTTCTTTTGACAAAGAAACTATCACTTGGAAAAAATATATCATCCTTCTTTCTATGTCATCGCCCTCCTTACATAGCCAAAACATAAAATACATGCCACCTCAGCTCAAAAGTAATTGTTGCCAGGTGTTGACAATTAATAACACATGATCTAATCATAGAACCTTGGTTAGGCCGCAAAAGATCTTTTCTCATTAACTCCAAACTATTGAATTAATACTCTTTAGATATAATCTCATACATGATCAGATCCTATAAACAATAGCCTGGCAAAGGAACAAGTCGACCAATCACATCACTCTGAGGAACCGTCTCAAAACTTCCATCCCAAAGACTAAGGAAAGAAAAGAAAAGGCTAGCAAGCTATAACAAAATCCTTAATCAGATAACTTTATAGGTGGTGCAAATAACCCGCGGTTGGGAGATGACGTGTCAAAAAGGTGGAAACTTTCGAGCTTGCAAATATAGCTCCCCAGAAAATGTCTAACAAGTAAACACGTGTCCTGAATTTTCTCCCGAAAGGAAAATGAAAGGTTAAAGTTGTGCAACCACCACGTGGTGCATTGCACACCTTTCTGATGATTTTATTTGAGTGTGGGTCCACCCAATATCGAAGACATTTATTGAAACCAAAAATCAAAATGGCTAAGGAAAAAAAAGGTACTTCATAGTTCTGGCAACTCACAGGGGTCTTCGCTATGTGAAGATTCAAACCTAGGCCTCTTGTTCTTCCTAGAGTTTGATGAAAGTGAAATTCTATGCCTCCCAATCTGCATCAGTTGGTAGAACAAGGGTCTGGATCTACCTATATAATTGTTTGAGATCAAAAACCTCCTTAAAAGAGATGATGCCCCATTTGGAAGAAATCACACCCAAGTGATAATAGAGCCGAGAAATATGGTAAATTTCTCACTCAACATCATCCACCATGGGTACAACACTTGATCTTGGAATTTTTGTGATGGTTTGAATCTTGCGTCAGATCACCTCATTGATTTGCTCCATCGTCAGTGCAACTTCATCTAGGGAAAGAAGAGGAGGCAACCTGAAACGAACCAGGATGACAAAGTCCTTTTGATATCAATGACCATTTTATTCAACACCATTTGGTGATCCTTACATTTTTACACAACCACATGGAAGTTGATGATCTTGTTGGCTTTGACAGAGGTGACCTGCCAATCAGGGATTCTCGCTCTTCTAAGAACTTGATCAATGATGATGCTCAATTTGGAGATGAAACTTTGGGAATCCACCACTTGGGGTGAACATTTTTGTATGAAGTGATCAACCATTGGACTGACCTTGGCATTTGGTTCCCAAACATCCCTCAAAAATTGTAAGGTGGGTCCCAACACACACATGCTAGTAAATATCTACTCCTAATGCATAGCTATCAGCCTCCTCATTATAGGGAGGGATCCAAATCCTCTTGTAGCAATTAACTCCTAGTTATACTAAGCCTCTCTTTCTCTAGTTTTTTCTTTTATTTGACCCTTCTCTCGAAGAGCGTTTTCCAACTCAGACCTTAGTCTTCTGACTTCTTTTCTTGACTCTTCTGCCTCAATTTGAATCCTCTAAAGATCATTAGCATTTTAGGATCTGGCATCACTTAACTCTTTCTTTAAACTTTAATTTTTAGCACAAAGCTAAACTTGCTCGTCCTGAGCATCTGTAAGCAACCTGGAAACATCTCCTTGCTGGCCTTGAATTTTCTTCATGTGGGCTACTTCAACATCCTTGGCTCGAACTTCATTCTATAGTCTACTCACTATTCTTTTTACATTTTTCAACTCAACCTCATGCTTCCTTAGTTTCTTGTCCAACCATTCATAATAAGCATATACCACCCTTTGCATGGATTTGGCTAGGACCATTTTGTCGTGCGAGTGAGTTTCACTCAGATCTAGGACCACAACATAAATGTTGTAGTCTTCCATCTGCATTTGTCCTTTGGTCTTGGAAATGAGTGGCCTCATAGAGGTAATAAGTAGAGAGTTCCACTCTTCATTAAAATAGGCTTCAATCCTTCTGGTGGCGGGCCTCTCAACACTTTTTGAAAATATTTTCTTCTTCCTAGCCTTTAGGGCCTATTTGGTGGTGTCGAAATGACCCTTGAGAGTCTACGTGACATCTCCACTTTGAGTTGCAATGGGAGCACTAGGGGGTAATCCAAAAAAGGCGATGGTAGGGGAAACTTCAAATGTATGAGCATGGGGGGACGCAAAGGGTAGCATGATCATAGAAAAAGGAGGGATGCCAAATGGAGCAAGAGAAGAAACTATATGGGTAAACAGAGAAAAAGGTTGATTGAGAGGTTCCTTCCCAGAAGTAGATGGGTCGGGAGTAATGGAAAAAGTAGTAGTTTCAACAATTCCAATGGGGGCCTTTGACAAGGCAACTAATGACACAACAACGGTCATGGCAGATGATGCTCCTCCAATGTGTAGGAAAGTTTCAACATGTTCACTGACAATGGTAGGGGGTACACCTAACATTACAAGTTTGGGAACCAAAGAGGGAAGATTACTTTCAATAGGAGGAGGCAAGGGTGTTGACCAAAGATGCAGAAATAGGAAGAGGGGGAGAAAAAATTATGTGATCCACAATCAATGAAACATTTCGAAGGTCGAACTCTAGTTCTTCTTCCTATTGGACTAGTATATCAGGGGCACCCAAGTCTTGGATCCTCCTTTTCTTCATATGATTAGGGCCAGCATGTTATGATCCCCTGCCTGAAGATTCCTCTGACATTTTTCCTTCAACGGTCGCTAAGGATCCTCTTCGGGACTGTCAAGCCTCTTTTCCTTTGCTATGAGTGCGAGACATAGATGAGACTTGTGGACCCCCTAGCCCAAAATCTCTTCGATTGTCTGGTTCTTGAGGTCTAGGAATTAGGAGTGGAACTTTCTCCTCCTTGATTTCATGGCTTATCTTAGGATTTCTATTGTCAGAATCAGCCTCTTTATCATACGTATCCTTGAACTCCTCATCAAGCTAGAAGTTGTCGAACAAAGCACCTAGATTTCTCATTCCTTGTTGGAACCTCCAAAAGTCTACCTTCTTCCTTTCAGACCATCCCTTATGCCTCAGCTACACATTGAGAGATTTTTTCATTGGGAGATTCCTTTGATACTATGCTTGGGGATCATAAAAACTCGGCCATTTTTTCCATTTTTCTAGAATGCATGCCACGTCAATGTATATCTCTGCACTCTCCCAAGCAATATTTTTCCTTCTTTGGAAATACTCCCTCAACTCATGCCTTAAACTAAAATGCTCATCTAGGTTGTAATTCCATTTGTCACAAGTGAGGACCAAACCCAGAGCTGCCAGTAAATTTTTGATCTCACCCTCAGCCTTTTGCTTACTCAGTATCACTTGACTCTCCACAATCATAAGGGTAAGATCAAAAAGTTTTACTTTATTCCTCCTAGCACCATAAATCCTATCAATAGTGGATACTTGTTGGAAAGCTTATAATGCAAAATTTTGGTCTGTCACAAATCTGGGGAGTCAAAAAACCTCCCTAGGGAAACCGTGAAACTTGAAAATTTTGAAATCCTCTACCAAGAAGTAATCCACTGGGATAGGTGGATCCTCCATCCATTCTATAATCTCCTGAGAGTAATAGCCAATGGGGCGAGGTGGTAAATCTTGTAGCATTGGTCTTAGAAAGTAATTTGCAAATCGATAATAATCTCTTGTTCTTGAAAAGATAGGGGTCCACATAGAAATTGGATGGATATAGCCTCTCTCATCTGTCCTAGACACTGGCACATTCCTCCCTAGCCACTCAAAAAATTTATGTAATAATAAATGAACCAGGACAGAAGAATACATGAATTTGGACTCAACACTATAGTTTCTCAACTGCAACATCATATTCCTAGCCATCACCTCAGCAAAATCATAGTGCCTCAACATCTTTTCTCTTTTGAGTACAAGGCCTAGGGTAAACTAGAAAGGGCTAACCTCTTCGTCATCATCAAGCCCCAAAACCCAAGCCAACATTGAGAATATGGACTGAGTATCCTTCTTAAATTTACTTCATGAAAGAGGCCAGTGAAATTGTCATCTCTGTGGCCTTTCCTTTGTCTCATCCTTATAGAAACTTGTTTTCCTAAACATATCTTCTCCCAGGGCATCCATTTGTTCTTCATTGAAAAGGTCGGCACCCCAGCCCATAGGGATACACAACATATCCTGTTTAGCTTTGGCCGAAATAATAATCTTGACCCCATGGCCCTCAATGGCCTCTATATTTTTGTTAAACCTCTTTGCACATGCATCAACTAGCTTCGGGCATGGATGCATAGTAGGTAACAAAAATTATGGTAGACCATTGTTCTAGAGTCGAAATACAAAACCCTCTAATGACTCATGCCCCATCATCCTCTAAAAAGCACCTTCCCTAAGATTTTTAGGGTTGGTGGATAACTGAGGATCGTAAAAATTGCTAGTGATATCTTGAACTACCTCCTTCTAGATGCGTTTGTCAAGTTGAACCTTCTTGCAGTGTTCAAATGGTTGTTCTTCTGGTGTTGGGGCATTGGCGAATGGGTAGTGCCTGAATATGTCGACGTAGCTAGGTTTTCTATTTGGAGCTTTCGCCTGCCTTCTAGAGGTAGAAACTTGTGCCATTATTGTATGAGAATGATGCAAAGAGCTTCTCTAGTAACAAAAACCACTTTCCTTTTGTTTTTTTTAGAAAAAACCTTCTTTTAAGTGTAATTAATTTTTTGACTTATGCATGTAGTTATGACTGTGCCACTATCGATGGCCCATTAAATGCTACCACCGGGGTAATACGTGTGGATAGGAGATCCATATCCCTTGGGAATGACGATAAATTCATAGGAATGGAATTAGTAC
The DNA here is from genome assembly GCA_007258455.2 of Sequoia sempervirens. Lineage (NCBI taxonomy): Eukaryota > Viridiplantae > Streptophyta > Pinopsida > Cupressales > Cupressaceae > Sequoia > Sequoia sempervirens. Next base: position 53,640,980 of record VDFB02353493.1, read on the forward strand.
ATTCCCTTCATCACCTCTTTTACAATTTAATTTATTGCATCAAAAAGCATGCTTTTCGTCATATGGAACATGCCAAGATGACATAAGATACTCCTGAAAAGGCATCCTCATTAGTTTTTTAGAGCCTTAGCATGTTAATCCATGATTTTTCCCATTAGTGAATTAGTTGGCACTAATGATGGTGGACACATGTCAACCATCAGTGTATGAGGGCATTTACTCTCAATGCCTGAATTTATTTCTCAAGGTATTTCATCAGATCCCCCATATGATTTGTCCACCATGCTTCGTTCTGTCTCAAAATTTATCGTTGTTGTCTGGCCAAAAATAGACATCTCGTTGGTTGAGTTTATAGGTTGGCCTTTTCTATATATAGCTATACCACCTTTTGCAACATTCATTCAAACATATAGTCCTATAACTTAGTTGGCCTTCTGCCTACTCCTTTTCTACCATAATTCACTGCTTTGTCAAGATTTTTGTTGGTCTGGGTACCTCTATTCGGCTCCTTCTGTGAAGACCAAAAAATTTCTTCACAAGAGAGGTCACCAAAGACCAAATCAAATGCCCGGTGAAGAATTGTGACCCCCTAGTCATGACTGTGTTCAAGTGAGTACTTGGCACATACTATATTACTGATGAGAACTAGCTCCGGAGTAACTACAATGTGCTCTCTTGGTTCATGGCCTCACTGCTGGACCTGAACATGGCCAAGCCCATGATAATAGAGCCATGCTAGAAGATGTTTGATAGCTCTCTGATGGAAGGGCTTAGTGAGATAGTGCGAGTGGCCATCCCTGACATTGGTATCCCAAGAGGTATCGACCTCCATAGGAATATGGACTTTGGAGTAGGTGTACCCTAGTTGCCCTACCGTACTGACTTTTGCACCATGGATGTGGAGACACACCACTGTTACTCTCAGCCAATGGTCACTTTCCTTTTGTAGGAGTATGGCATGGAGTGGGTTCTGGGGATCGCTTGGAGAAAGAACTTTGGTTTCCTGGTGCAAATTCGCAACAAGTAGAATCTAGTTTTGGACTACACAACCCGCGTGTGTTGTGTGTTTTTCCCACTACTTGCAACCTATTAGATGAAAAGAAGAAGAAGAAGAGAAGGAGTAGAAGCAGAACATGACTACGAGCTCCCTTTTTTCTTTGTCATTGGAGGCCAAAATTTACTATTCATCTGCTCGTTGCCTCCCTTTTGCAACCTTTTTTCTCACTTCCCTCTTTTTGGTTTTGCTCGAGAGAGCCTCATGTTCGATTATGAGCCTAGAGCCATACACTATATTGTAATTTTTTTTGATAAACATGATATATTATAGCTTTTATCTCCTCTATGTTATTCTTGGGTTTTATTCTCAAATTTCAAAATAATTACAATTTTTTTACATATGGTACATAATTGCTAAAAATTTTAAAAGAATTGCGCATTTTAATGAAAAATCCTTAGATAAATACCGTTCACCGGTACATCTAAAACGTTGTTCTCCATTTCTTTGATTTTGTACATGTTCTTTCTTTTGTATGCATTGTTTTCGAAAGGTCCTCTCTATAGCACTTTGAATTTTTCATTTCACCCTGATTTTGTAGCATGTCTATTGTACCTTGGTGCAAAGCTTTCTTCTTTGAATTCTGGGTTAGAATTTTTTTTGTCAAAATGATGTATGATTGTCTGTTTGTGGTTGATGGTAGCTCCATGAGCCTTTTCTCTATCTTCTTCTAGCCTTGGGGTTTCTTCAAAAAAATTATACATCAACTCATACAGAGAAACCTTCGAAGCTAATTTGAGGGTAGCTTGGTTCATCAACAAGATAGCTCATTCATGATTGTGCCAATCTCTTTGTCTTTCTAACCCAACACATTTGATTAACCTAGTTAGGTTCTTGTTGGTTGATTTTGTTAACCTAATCCCTTGTAAATAACAATATGATGAATTGTTTGGAAAAATCATGTATCTAGTAGAAAAATTTGACCCTTGCGATTCCACCAGACCTCAAACATCGTCGGGTGTAATGGTCTCAAGTAGACCTAGCCTGGCTTTTAGCTCCTTTAGAAACTTGACAATTTTTTCTCCTATGATGTATTTCTGCACACTGGCTCTCTTTTTCTTCATTTTTCTTGAAGGGAATGTAATACGATGCACTTTATTTTCTTCCTCATACTTATGAGTGAACACAAAAGCTATAACATGTTGGTCATTATACACATAGAGTAGAAAAAAATTAGAAAACTCTAGGATAATTAATGTCGGGGATTTAGAGAGAGTCATCTCTAGCTGCTTGATAACTATTGTGCCCTTAGAAGTTTGTTGAAAATATATTTTCTCTTTAATCATTAAAGTGATTGTGGGAAAAATTCTTCTGAAATGTGGTATGAATCCATGGACAAGATCAGACTTTCCCAGAAAAGATCTCATGTTCAGTTCCGAGCTTTGGATTTTTTTGACATCTATTACTATTCCCTCTTGTGGTATTGTAAAACCAAGAAGTTTCTTTGGGACACTCCAAGGAAATATTTTTTTGAATTAAGAAGAATCCAAAATCATTATCCTTTCAAAGAAAACCCCTTTATATGATCAAGATGATCATCTTTGATTGATGAATCACCTAGATATGTGAAAATAATCTGGTTAACTCACCTTTCTAAAGTATTTCCCATTTCTCTTTGAAAAGTTGCACCAACATTGGAGAGTCTGAACGGTGTTTTTGAGTATGAAAATATTTCCTACTTGGTGGTAAATGTCATCCCCTATTGGTTAGATTCCACTATGTAGACTTGATTATTCCTTCAGGAACCATCTATCAAGGAGGAAATATCTGCTCTGGTTAGATTCTAGGAAAACTACCGCATCAGTGGTGAGGGGTAATGGTCTTTCAGTAAAATCCTTCTTGAGTCTTGAAAATCAATATAAAGTTGGTTATCGCTATTGTTTTTCTAAACTGGGACTAGATTTAATACCCAGGCATAAAATTTGATAGGACATATGACATTTGATTCACCCCACTTAACAAGCCCTGGTGCCATCAAAGATTCAACCTTTGGATTGACTATCCTTTGTCTCTATCAGACAGACTTCGGTTCTTCACCCAGGGAAATTGCTTGTTGAACTATACCTAGGTTGTAACCTCTGAGATCATATCTGCAACATAAATCCTTCAGCTTTCTTTTATTCTTGCAAGAATATTTCCTACCAACTGTTGGTCTTTCGTCACTTTCGACATCAAGCTCTTCACAATCCTTTAAAAGTATGGAGAAGCTTTGCTTTGTCAGATTGAAAACTGATTCCAAATGTGTTCTGATAAAAAAAATCCGATCAACAATACTATTTTGAGGTTGGGGATTCCCTTGTATATCGAAAGCTTCAAAATTCTCAAGGAGATCCCATACCCTATGTATGTAAGATCTTAGCCTTATATTTATTGCATTCACTTTCCCATGGATTTTGCTTACTACTGATTATGTACTTCCAATAGATCATTTCTTATTTTCTACTAGACTCAACCCATGGACCAAAGATTCATATTTGGTATTGTCGCTGGAGCATGGAAACATAAAATGATAGGTTTTGGGGTATTTTTATTCCATTGGAGATACCAATCAAACACCTACTTTGGCACCAAACTTGCACTCAACACCATCAAAATATATTGTCCACATATGATTATTGGACGGATTGTCAAATTCCCTCTGACACTTCATTAGTTTTGGAAAGACCTGATCTCCATCAAAAATTACATAGGTGCTCATCCTTATAGCATGGAAGTTTCCAAATGGATTGGCATCAATGAACTAACTGAGCATCACTTCTTCTAAAATCTACTCGCTTGTATCTTCTTCCTCTCTGAGAATTTCTACATAGAATCTCTCATGTTGAGAGTTAGAGGTATGAGTAGCTCTGAAGCATAGATTTGCATCATCCACAATGTGTTTGGGATGCAAGGATTCAGATAGAATCTTCATCTTCACCCCATGTTTGGTTCTCAATATCAGGTGGGACCAGTCAATTCCTAGGTATCTGCCAAGTTTGGCGGTGAAATCACTTGATAGACACATTTCAAAGACTGGTGGAATGTCTATTATTACTACTTCCTGAGTGACTATCTGGCTTGGGTAGGAGAAAAGGGTCAAGGAAAAATCCCTTATCCAACCAATGGTCGGGACCTTCTTTCTATCTAGTTGCATAATTCCCTTTTCAAGGGGTTCATACTTAAGCTTTAAAGCATTCACCACTTGTTTTCGCATAACAGTTGTGCTAGCCCCCGAATCAATCATATTATTATGCAACAATTTATCTCCTACTATAACTATTAAAAAGAAAGGCATTGGCTTTGTTCCACTTACCTCTTTATCTTTTTCTTTTCCCATATCATTTGCATAAGCTATTTCTTTCAAAGCCTAGGGGAGCCTGGGTTTTCCATTTTCACTTTGATTGTATGGTTGAGTTGCATTTTCCTGCAAGCTTTGTTCTTCCACCTTTAATTCTTCTTTAAGTAGGTTTTTTTGCTTGAGAATTGATATAACATCCCACAATGATACATTAGTAGGTGGATTCTTTAATTTCTCCACCACATTAAGTGTCCAAACTATTTGGGCCTTAGGCTTAAATGGTGTTATTTCTTTCATTTTCGAGAGAAAACGTTCCATTGTGACTAGGTTTGGTGCTTTTTTTTCCTCCTTATCTACTAATGGTACATTATGTGGCTATGAAAATGGTCAGACGATGGGCGACAAAGCCTACTTCTTCGGGGGGAACAATTGATGTGGTTGTGGATGTGGCAGGGCTTGTTGTAAATATTCTCCCATGAACCTTATTTTTGATCTTGTGTTATAATTTGACTACACTTGTGGATTTCTAGTTGTCAGAGAATCATTTGCAAACACACCCTCATCCTCTTCCAACCATGAGAAAAGAGCTTGGTTAGGCACAATGTATAATTCTTTCTCCAGGGACATCCCTTGCATTTCTGCTCTAAAGTGAGCATTCTCCATTTGGGATGATCTACACTCATACACATTTGGAATTGTGCCCTTACACCCTTGTTCTATCACCTTTTGTTGCATATTTCCCCTTGGGTAGTTTCGGGGCATATAACTATCATTGCATGGGAAGCACCAGGAATTTTCATCTTCTGCCAAATTGTTCTAGACTAGGACTAGCTCCTTATTGGGACTACCCTCAAGACTATTTGTAATGGAATGGTGGTTGGAACTATCTGATTTGCAGATGACATCTATTGACCTCCTCTTCTATAGGATCCTTGATATGAATTATGTTGATGAGACTTGAGTGGTTGTTTTCGGAGGCATCGCTTGTTTTAGTTTGATAATGTGTCATAGAAAAATGGCCCCTTGTCATTTTCACATGTGGCCTTTTAAGTCTTGTTTCATGATAATCATCTATTTTTCTCTGATTTTATGTTGTAACATGGCTTGAACATGCATATTTAGGTACTAAAATTCAAATAGTGATGTCTTGTGAAGGTGTTGTAAGACATTTCTACACTCTTCTAGACTCTATTCATTGCAATTCACCTAAAAATCACCTTTTCATAACTAATCAAGTCCTATTTTGAAGTGTTGAAAAGTCTTGTAACAAGATTTCATGCTTTTCTAGAAATAACTTCACCATTTATCCCTTTCTTATGCTTTATTTGACCCCTTTATGCCCTTATAAGGCTTAATTAAGTGCATTTTTTAATGTCAGCCCGACAAACAACATTAAATACAGGACAATTCTTGATACCCATTTTCAGGTCCCAGGTGCAACCCATTCGCCATGGGTGGTGAATGAGTGCCCCTTAGCTCCAAATTCAAAATATTTTAAATTTCCTTTCAGGTTTTTATTCAAAATCACTTGATGTTGGCCTATGATGAGGTATGAATGGGTTACTAAGGAATAGGATTGTATAAATAAGTGTTTTTACATCCATTCTAAGTCCCATTCATTCAAGTATTCAATCTCACGTCACATTCAAGCATTCAAGCACCTTACAATATCAAATCAAGCATTATTCAAGCATTTTGGAGCATCCATTGACACAACTTCAGATTTGCATCATCAAGGTTTTGGTAATTTGATAGTATTTGTATGTTGTTAGTTTATCATTCTCTTGTATTTCATTATTTCATCAAGGGTTTTATTACCAAAGTGGGGTTTGACCAAGGAAAACCCCTATTTTCTAACCCTCAACCATTTTTTCCTTCTTACATATGTGTTTGCAGACTTTTGTGTGCAAATTTAATAAGAATTTAGATGTGAAGATTGGTCAACAAGTGAACTAGCTACTGCAAGTCAAATCAACTCTATTTCAAGCTTGGAGAAGGTTTTTTGTATGTTTCCTATAGAATTGACTTCAGTAACCCGACAAGCGGACATTTCTAGATTTGGTGTTGTAGAGTTGTCTCCTGATTTCTCATAATTTTGGGAGAAGACTAATTCACCACCAGTGGAAAATGAGTCCCACCTTAATAATGTAAATCTATATTTTGTCAGATTCTGGATCCCGACAATCAAAAACTGGTTCTCAACATTTTTTCACTAGTAGGGGCAATTGAGTCCCACTGTTGATTTTATGTAACTTCAAACAACATTTAGACAATTCCAAATTCCTAAAATCTTGCCTAGGTGCACTCTATTTCATCCCATTTCTTTCTATTTTGCATTAATTCATCTCTTAGTTCATTGTTTGTATATCATAGTGTGTTTTCTAGCATAGTTTAAATCTTAGTTTTCCATTCATATTTCAGCATTCTAGATCACTTAATTGCACTTAGTTCACTTAATTTAGCTTAGATAACATCACACATAACTTAATTTGAATGAACCCATTAGCATTTTTGACCCTACCTCTCTCCTTTTAGGTGAAAAGCCCTAGAAGAGCTAGAGAAGTGCATAGGTGCCAAAAATCTACGGTTCATTTTGGTGAACCTGCATTTCAACACTTTGCATTTATGAATTCAACTGCATACTAGATTACATTTGCATCAACATTCAATTAGGATATTGTTTTGTTTTTGCATCCTACAACTTCTCATATTGCATTAGTGAAAGCTTTGTTTAGATTTCATTTTTGTATTGCATATCATTGAAAAAATTGAAATTATGCATTTTGAATCCTTAATTGCATTCTATAGAGTATTAGAGTCATTTTTAAATTTCTAAAAACCATAAAAAAATGTCATACTAGGACTCATTCACCACCCTAGGTGAATCAGTCCCTCTACACTTTTTCAACAACATTTCTAGCATCTTTCTGGCATTTTCCTGCATTATAGTTTCTTGTTCTTGCATTCTATTTTAATTTCCATAATATTTGTTTTAAATCATTTATTGCATCTTATTTTACTTGCATCATGGCATCTTCTTTCAATAAGTTTTTGAATTCATTAAAATAATTGGTAGACATGTCCAATTGTGCCTTTGGTTGTGAACCTAATGACCTTGAACTCCCACATGCTCCTTCAACTCCTCATGATTTTCCTCCTCATAAAGTAGACATCATTGGAGAAGATGATGATAGCATGAACAAGTTTTAAAATGAATTCGTTGATAACCTAGAAGCCAACAACCTTCTATCCATCCATGCAGTCACAAGATCTTCCTACTATTACACCTCCTAATCACTTTGCATACTTACATCCTAAAATCAATGAAGGACCTAAGGTTCCTCCCTCAAGTGGACCTATTTCCTCTAAACAACCACATTCACAACCATTTTACAATCACAAATTCACAAACACTCGCATAAACCTTAAAGAAACATAAGGTAAAGGCTTCACTATCTTAAGTAAACAAGGTTGTGACACAACACATGAACATGGCATTCATCAAATCCTTGAACAAACACCAATCAAAGAAAACACAATAGGATTAGGATATAAAGATTCTTCTCATCCTAATAGACCCCCTTTTTAACCTAGGAGACTTCAGGATCATGGTACAGTGATCTTTGATGCTCCTCTTAACTTGAACATTCTCCTTCCACGTGAGCAACCATTATCCCCTTCTAATGACAAGGATGCTAGGATCCCCATGGGTCCTCTTCCTCCTATTCATAAACAAGGAGAGTCTAGAAAATTAAAATGACCGTACAAATTGAAAAAAAATCAAGTTTCCTACACATCCTCCACCCAAATGTGAAAGGATAATTCAACTACTTTTAAACAAACGTATTATACTTTTACCACCTATGAATAGGTTGGTTATTTGTCCTAAAGACTCTAACATACCATTTTGCAAATATCATCATATTCTTGGACATCGGACTGAAGAATGTTGGACATTGAAGGACATACTAGATAAGTATCACTTCACTCATACCGATTGTTTCCCCATCCTACCTTAAACCAACCAAATCCCTTCATCATGCAATATTTGTAGAATTCCTTATTCTCATTATTGCATGATCCTTTCCCATCACTCACCTCAGCTCATTCTTGCCTTACACTTTGTGGGAGGCAAGAAGTTGTAAGTCTTGTCCTTGTAATGCACTTGTCTTTGTCTCTTATCAATGTTATTCCTTTTCCGCTTAACCATTTAAGATTGAGAAACCAATAACATAGTTAATGGTTGACTTAAATTTGCATTACTTGCTCCTTTTTCATTTTTCTTTTATGTGTGTATCGTGTTCCCCCATAATGTTCATTTGATGTTCCCTTTCTTTGTACACTTCTTCTATTTGTACCTCTATTCTTCTATTTCTCATGTATTGTTTTGTGTTTTCCTTTTGAGGATGATGCAAAGTGTAGAGACACCCTATGTCTCTTCCATGTTGACCCAAACGGTCTTTTTTTTTTTATCTTTTGTTTTGTGTTTTCCTTTTGGGGATGATGCAAGGCATTGAGACCAAAATGTCTCCTTCATGTTGACCCAAAATATTTTCCATTTTATTTCACATTATTTGTTTTCTTTATTTTCACTTGTGTTTTCCTTTTGGGGATTATGCAAGGCATTGAGACCAAAATGTCTCCTTCATGTTGACCAAAAATATTTTTCAATTTCTTTCGCATTTTTGTTTTCTTTCTTTTCTCTTGTGTTTTCCTTTTGTGGATGATGCAAGGCATTGAGACCGAAATGTCTCCTTCATGTTGAACCAAAAGCTTTTTCATTTTCTTTCACATTTTCTTTTTCTTTCTTTTTGCTTGTGTTTTCCTTTTGGGGATGATGCAAATCGTCGATACTGAAATATCTCTTCCATGTTGACCCAAAAAAAACTTTATTTTTCTTTTGTTTTCACTCTCTTTGTGTCATTCTTCCAGTTCTATGTGCTTTGGGGAATAATGATAGTTCCGAGCTCTTTCATAACAACATTGCAAAAATGAACATACTGACCCCAAATCCATATATCCCTTATGTGTTTGGTGTGCTCTTTTTTGGGGGCAACTCACTTTCTTTGTTTTTCATTTTCCTTCGCATGATGCAGCCTAAATTCGAATTGTATGACTTGGCATAGGGATTTCTAAGTTGGCTCTCATGTCTTGTTTTCCTTTTGCATTTTCTTCCCTTTGCTACTTTAAAGTAATTGCTCATAGAATGATGTGTAGAAATTCCTTTAAAGTGGGGGGCATACATTACCATTAATTCATTTGCATTCTTGGTTTCTTGTGTAGCCTTGTCATTTATATGATGTGTTCATCACTTTGTGGATGACATTGGGTGTGATGTCCTTCATAAGCATGATCTATCTTAGCATATTACATTCCTCTTAGTGGCATGATGTGACGCACTGCATCGCCTAAGTTGTGAATATTCTATTCCTTAATTGGTCATCTCTTGAAGACATTAGACATAATGTTTCCTAAGTGACTGACCTTTCATGAACTTAACAAGACTCCTTTGAACATCTTTTTGCATTTTTTCATTTTTGCATTTTAAACTTGTTTCCACCTTGCATAATGCAACTTACATGTCTGTGGTACCTTGCCTTTTTGTTCATGAGTACTAAGCATACCTAGCTTTGCTTGTCTCATGAAGCACGAATTGACATTTTCCTTGTGGCACCTTGTTAAATTTATCAAGAGGTATAACTTTGATATGGTTGAGTGGGAAGCCCATCTAGCGGCATGAATTTTCCCCATAGCCACCTTTGTGTTTGTCAGTGCATACCAACTAGCGTATGTATCTTACCTTTTTGGATTTATCACCCCACATACAATCAAAAGTTTTGTGTCCCTAGAGTGAGTATGCATTCTCTTTTTCTCACAATCAGCCTAGATCTAATCCACAACAAGTTGGATAGACGGTTGATGCTTCATCCAATTTTCTCTTTCACTTCTGTGTTACTTTATTATTATGCTTAGTTTTCCATGGGATATTCATCCTAAGGGCTTGATCATCCCTCTTGATCGTTGTTATTCCATCTTTCTAATGTAAGTACATGTGAACCCTCTTTTGTATGTTCATGGCTACTTTAGTGTAAGTTTGAGGTAGGTTCATCCTCTCACTAAAGTGGAGGATAAATGTGTCATAGAAAAATGGCCCCTTGTCATTTTCATGGCCTTTTAGTTCTTATTTCATGATGTTTGATCTATTTTTCTCTTATTTTTAAGTTGTAACATGGCTTGAACATGCATATTTAGGTACTAAAATTCAAATACTGACATCTTGTGAAGGTGTTGTGAAGTGTTGTAAGACATTTCTACACTCTTCTAGAGTCTATTCATTTCAATTCACCTAAAAATCACCTTTTCATCACTAATCAAGTCCTATTTTGAAGTGTTGTAAAATCTTGTAACAAGCTTTCATGCTTTTCTAGGCATAACTTCACCATTTATCCCTTTCTTATGCTTTATTTGGCACCTTTATGCTCTTATAAGGCTTAATTAAGTGAATTTTTTAATGTAAGCTTGACAAACAAGATTAAATACAAGATCATTCCTGACACCCATTTTCAAGTCCTAGGTGGGACCCATTCGCCATGGGTGGTGAATGAGTCCCCCTAGGCTCCAAATTCAAAATATTTTAAATTTCCTTTCGAGTTTTTATTCAAAATCACTTGATGTTGTCTTGTGATGAGGTATAAATGGGTTACTAAGGCACAAGATTGTATAAATAAGTGTTTTTACATCCATTCTAATCCCCATTTATTCAAGCATTCAATCACCTTACAATATCAAATCAAGCATTATTCAAACATTTTGGAGCATCCATTGACACAACTTAAAATTTTCATCATCAAGGGTTTGGTAAGTTGATAGCATTTGTATGTTGTTAGTTTATCATTCTCTTGTATTTCATTATTTCATCAAGGGTTTGATTACGAAAGTGCGGTTTGACCAATGGAAACCCATCTTTGCTAACGCTCAACAATTTTTCCCCTCTTACATGTGTGTTTGAAGACTTTTGTTTGTAAATTTAACAAGCATTTAGGTGTCGAAGATTGGTCAAAAATTCAACTAGCTGCTTCAAGTCAAATAAAATCTATTTCAAGCTTGGAGAAGGTTTTTTGTCCATTTCCTATAGAATTGACTTTGGCAACCTAATAAGCATACATTTCTAGATCTAGGGTTGCAGAGTTCTGTCCTGATTTCTTAGAATTTTGGGTGAGGACTGATTCACCACTAGTGGTGAATGAGTCCCACCTTAAGACTAAAAATCTAGAGTTTGTCAGATTCTAGATCCTGATAGTCAAACTTGTTTCTGATAGTTTTTCACCAGTAGTAGGACTAATTAGCCACCCTGGGCAAATGAGTCCCACTATTGATTTTTTGTAACTTCAGACAACATTCAGAAAATTCTAGATTCCTCAAATATTTCCCATGAGAACTCTGTTTCATCCCATTTCTTTCTTTTCTGCATTAATTCATCTTTTATTTCATTGTTTGCATATCAGAGTGTGTTTTCCAGCATAGTTTAAATCTTAGTTTTGCGTTCATATTTCAACATTCTAGATCACTTAATTGCACTTATTTCACTTCATTTAGCTTAGATAACATCAAAAATAACTTAATTTGAATGAAACCCTTAGCATTTTTGGCCCTACCTCTCTCCTTTTAGGTGAAAAACCATAGAAGAGCTAGAGAAGTGCATAGGTGCCAAAAATCTACAGTTCAGATAATGATCAATTCATTAGTAAAAGTCTGCATAAGATCTTTCTTATCAATGATATCTATCACCATCAAGGAAAGATCTTATGTGCTTGCTTGAGCGGTAGGATACTCATTAGTAGGTTGTGGGGTGACCAACTTTAATTGTCTTATAGGAATGCTTGGATTGGCTTCTTCCCGATGGCCATCAGAGATTTCTGCAAATATCGACATCGATGGTTGAGGTAGAAGCTTCCCAACATCAATCTGGTTATTCTCTATGCGTACCATCACCTCATATGCATCGGGCAGGATATCCCCTCCCATGGAGGTTATCATGATTGCGACATTCAGGTTAAAGGCCTTTAGATAGAACATGAACGCCATTGCAATCTGGGGTTGAGTAGTCACGAAAATCCTTTGCTAGGTCTTGTGTAACCTGGTGCTAAAGTAGCTCATGGCTTCATGCGGAGCCCTTTTGATGGTAATTAGTTGTTGCAATAGTGAGGAATGGTCTCCCTTTTCTGAGAATCGTTTGAATAGGTGTTGTTTGAGTTGTTCCCAAGAAAGGATGGAACTTGAGGCCAGAGATCGATACCAATCTTGATCCTTCCCCTTAAAAGAGGTGGCTAGCAGTCTCAATGTGATGTTTTCCTCTAATATGCTATGTACCCTACATACCTCTGCTATATTTTGAAGGTGTTCAAAAGGGGTTTTAAAATCATCTCCAAAGAATCTTTGAATAGCCTTGATGGAATTAGCAGGTATGGAAGGCCATACATATAGGGGTGTGGGTGGTTGTATTGGACTACAACTATCCCATATTACAAAATTTCTAGGAGCAGGGGGAGGTACATGAGTCATGGAGAAAATATTCTTATTAATCAGATATACAAGAAATCTTATTTTGAAGTTTAAGCCTCCAGGTGGAGTAGGTAAAGCTCAAGATACTAGGCTCTGACTTCTCACTCTATTACTCCTTATAGGTGATACAAAACCTATAAGTTTTCTCCTTCTAGGGATTAAGGTAGGTAATTGAGAGTACTAGAAGTTTCCTCTCAAGGATGCTCTTGCTTGGACTCTGGGCATGAAACTTCCAATTTCCTTCCTTAGCCTAATTCAAGAAGTATTTCTAACTTCTAATTAGGCGTTTGGAAAAAAATTGGTCCCACCGAGGATGCTAGAAAAATAACTGTTGATCATCAAAGCTTACACTTCTCTAACTGTCTTATGGGAAATTCAGCGAGTGGGGGACAAATTGTGTCTCACTGAATACCTCTGGGTTTTTCATAGAAAGTCAACTCTTATTTTGTTGTTTTGGGATAAGGGGAGAAAGAAATGTAAACATAAAACATAAAAGGTGATGTGCCAAAGCTTTTACAACATTTCAAACCCAAATTATTCCTATGATTGATATAAATAGACATAAAATGCCACAACCCTTCATTGTTGGAAAGAGAAGGAACATCAAAGGCTAACTTCAAGCACAATGCAGACTTTCAGATCTTTCCGCAGGCAGTATTCATTAAGGTTCGATCCAACATAAATATTTATTATGAGTAAAAGAACAATATTTTAGAAATCACAAGAACTCTATCTCCCAAATACAACATAGTACAAAAAAATAACAAATTTTAGAAAAATAGAAAATTCCAATGACATAGGACTCCAATTTTCCTAAGCCACTATTCTACCATACAAGCATAAACAATAGAAATCTGCCACTTAAACTATGTGGATACAACTTGCAATAAATGGTGTTTCAATCAAAATGACAATATAAAGAAAGAAAGCTTGAAAAAGGCCATACATGCATAGTCTCAACAAATTCTCCTCAATAGTCTATGCTTTAATTATAAAATGAACTTTGAAACAAAGGTCATATGCCAATCCAACAATAATTTAAACCATAATAGATATAGCATTCTAGAATAAAGTAGTTTTGTAACTTGTTTCTAAAAATAATTCTAAAACCCTTAAGAAAACCAAAGAAACACTTCTTTTGACAAAGAAACTATCACTTGGAAAAAATATATCATATGTCTTTCTATGTTGTCGCCCTCCTTATATAACCAAAATAGAAAATACACGCCGCCTTAGCTCAAAAGTAATTTCCACTAGGTTTTGACTATTGATAGCACACAATCTAATCATAGACCCTTGGTTAGGCCACAAAAGATCTTTTCTTATTAACTCTCATCTACTGCATTAATACTCTTTAGATATTTTAGCAAAGATAAAATCTCATACATGATTAGATCCTAAAAATAATAGCCTAGGAAAGGACCCAATTGATCAATCACATCACTCTAAGGCACCATCTCAAAACTTCCATCCCAAAGACTACGGAAAGAAAACAAAAGGTGAGCTACCTCCGACAAAATCCTCAATCAGATAACTTTATAGGTGGTGCAAATAACTTGCAGCTGGGAGATGACGTGTCAACAAGGCAGAAACTTCTGAGCTTCAAAATATAGCTCCTAAGAAAATTTCCGAGTAAACATGTGTCCCAAACTTTCTCCCAAAAGGAAAACGAAAGGTAAAAGGTGCGCAACCACCATGTGGCACATTGTGCACCTTTCTGATGATTTTATTTGAGTGTGGGTGCACCTGATATCGAATACATTTATGCAAACCAAAAATAAAAATGGTCAAGGAAAAAAAGTACTTCACACTTTGATTGGTCCTCTCTTGGAGACATTACACACAATGTTCCCTAAGTGATAGACCTCACATGAACTAAACAAGACTCCTTTGAACATCTTTTGCATTTTATATTTTTACATTTTTTATTTATAAGGCCACCTTGCATAATGCAACTTGCATGTCTATGGTTCCATCATACTTGTTCATGAGTTCTAAGCATACGAATCTTTGTTTGTCTCATGAAGCATGAACCAACATTTTCCTTTATGGCACTTTATTAAAGTTATTAGGAGGTATAACTTTAGTATAGTTGGGCGGGAAGCCCATTCTAAGGCACGACTTTCCCCATAGCCACCTATGTGTTCATTCTAGTATATACCAATCAAGCATATGTATCTCACCTTTTGGGCCTTCTCACCCGGCAGACAGTCATGAGTTCCATCACCCCAAAGTGAGTATGCATTTTATTTTTTGGAAAAATATCCTAGATCTGATCCACAACTAGCTGGACAAACGATCGAAGCTTGATCTAACTTTTCCTTTTCCTCAAGATTCCTTTTATTTTTCTCTTTCATATGTGTGTTCTTTTGTTCTTATGCTTAGTTTTCCATGGGATCTTCATCCTGGGGGCTTGATCATCCCTCTTGATCCTTCTTGTCTCATCTTGCTAGCATAAGTGCATTTGGATACCTCTCGATATGCATGGCTACTTTAGTGTGAGTTTGAAGCAAGTTCATCCTCTCACTAAAGTGGGGGCTAAATGTACCATAGAAAAATATATCTTTATACATTTTCATGGTAATTTAGGTTTTTTTCTAGTGATTCTTGGCCTATTTTGCTTATATTTAATGATGTAATGTAACTTATACATTCACATTAGGTCTTGAATATTTAATTATTAAGACTTTATGATGTCTTGTAAAGGTGTTGTGAAGTATTGTAACACATTTATACACTTTTCTAGACTTTTCTTGTTATGATCCATCTAAATAGTCCCTTCTTATCCCTTACCAAGCCTTATTCTAAAGTTTTGTAACGTCTTATAATAAACATTCATGCTTTTCTATCCTTTTCATCACTAATTACACCTTTCTTATGCTTTATTTGGCCCCCTTATGCACTTATAGGCCTTAATTAGGTGTATTTTTTAATACAAATCTGACAAACATGTGAAATACAACTTAATTTCTGACACCCACTTGCATGCCTTGAGTGGCACCCATTTTCCATGGGTGTAAAATGACTCCCTCTTGGCACAAAATTCAAAATAAATTCAAATTTCTTTCATTTTTTATTCATTAAGACCTTAGGTTGGCCTGTGATGTTGTATTTTCAATAAATTAGGGCATAAGTTTTTTTCTATCCATTTTAACCCCCAATCACCTAGTTCACTCATTCATACATTCAATCATCTCATTCTTGCATTCAAGTATCATAACATCATTGAATCAAGCATCTTGGAGAAGCCATTGACATATCTTCAGACTTCAACAACAAGGGTCTGGTGAATTCTTGACACTTGGATGTTAGTTGTTCATCATTCCTTTTCTTATTTCATTTCAATTCTTTATCAATGCTTTGATTACCAAAGTGGGATTTGATCAAGGAAAATCCCTATACTCTAACCCTTAACCATTTTTCCCTTCTTTGCATGTGTGTTTGTAGGTCTTGTAGGAATATTTTTCAAAGAAATAGGTGTTGAAAAGTGGTCAACAAGTCATCAAAGCTATTCAAGTCAACAAGGACTTAATTCAAGCTTGGATACATTATTCAACTCATTTTCTACATATTTGGTTTCATCAACTCGACAAGAAGACAAGTACAGATCTGGACCCATAGAGTTGACTTCATAATTTTCATATTTATGTAGGTGGACTGATTCACCATCAATGGTGAATGAGTCCCATTTCTAGGCGATTTCTTCAGTTTTCAGTTCCCAACACTCTAAAACCTATTTCAACAAAGTTTACTAGAAGGACTGATTCGCCATCCGTGGTGAATGAATCCCATTGGTCATTAACAATGATTTCTGAGACATTCTAGAACCTTCCAACATTAACATTCTATCTCTAGGTGCACTCTATTCAGTTTCATTAAGTTTTGTTGTCATTTGTGCATGCTTCTAGTTCATTTTTGTATATCACACTATGTTTTCAAACACATCATATTTTTTGTATTTTGCATAAATAATCAATCAATTTTATCAGTTTGTTGTGCATCTAGATCATTTATTTTAGGAATATTTCCATTGTTCTTGCATTATTTTGAGTGAACCACCTAGATTTTTTGTGGGATCTATCTCTTTTCCTTTAGGTGAAAAACCCTAATTGAGCAAGAGATTCATAGCATTCCTACACCCTAAAATCTATGGTTCACCCCCATGATGTTCTATTTGATGTTCTCTCTCTTTGTGACATTCCTCTATTTGTACCTTTATTCTTCTCTATGTCACATCCTTTCACCTTTTCTCTTTTTTCATTTCTTTTTTGTTTTCCTGTTGGGGATGGCGTAAGGTGTCGAGACATTCATGTCTCTTCCATGTTGACCCAAAAGATTTTATTTATCTTGAAATGGATATTTTTGTCACCTCTTGCACCTCTAGGGTTTTGCACCTAAAAGGAGAGAGACAAAGATCAACACTTCATTCAAGAACAAACCCTTGAGCTTTCAATGCAAAGGATATTGAAATATTGCAAAGGGATGGTTCTGGGGTTAATTGAAATCTAATGAGGGGTTCACCGCCAAGTGTAAGCTTGGAAAACATGAAATGTTGGAAAAAACAATTTGATATGTAAACATATATAGGTTGACCTAGAAATACAAGTGAAACAAAATAGAAAACTATAAAATTAATAGTGGGCACCTGGAAACTTGTGGAGGCTAGAATGAAGATTGGAAATTTTTCTAATTCTGAAATTTTGACCTACTATGACTCATTCACCATTCTGGGTGAATCAATCCTAGATCTGGAAAACAAGCCTGTTTCAACCAAATAGGTATCCAAATCCACAAAATCTCTAAAAAATAGGTACAATAGGACTCATTATCCACTTTGAATTTTCTAAAAACTCAAAAGTGGAATCAAAAGTTCTCGATCTGCACTTCTACTCCTGACAGGATTTTGAGTCTGAAACCTTGATTTTTGGCACTGTAAGTGACTTTTTGTGGATATTTTGACCTAGCCAATAAGGATATTACTTTAAAAAGTTTGCAACCTATTCTTAAATCATCACCAAGTCTTCAAAGTACTCAGATCTGCAATCACATAGAAATAGAACAAAAGTGTTGATTGTTAGGGCATGGGGGTTTTCCTTTGTGAAACCCATTTTAGGTAGTTAAAACAAAATGATTAAATAAGATAATGGAGCATGAAATATGAAATAATGCAATTAGAAACTTTCCATGATGATATACCTTGAATTGTTGCAGTAATGGATGAAGAATATGCCCTTGAATGCCTTAGAAAACTATCTTGATGACTTAAAATGCTAAAACCCTAGCTTGCTTGATTTGAGATGGATAATGAATGATGAATGAATTTTTTAGATGATTGGGGGGTCAAATGAAAGGAAAAACACTATATTTATACATAATTACACAATAATTCCTCAAAAATACATCACAAGTCGACCTTAGGTCTTAGAAAATAATAACCCGTAAGAAATTTGAAATAATTTTCATTTTTGTGCCAAAGGGGACTCATTCGCCCTTAGTGGTGAATGGGTTCCACTTAGGAATTTTAAGTAGGTGTCAGAAATTAGATGTATTAAATGATGTTTATTAGGATTATTTTTAAAAATACACTTAATTAGGGCCTCTAGATGTAAAATGGGGCCAATTAAGGCATAAGAAAGGTATAATTATTGATGACAAGCCTAGAAAAGTGTGAAAGTTTGTTACAAAAATTTGAAATAAGGCTTGGTAAGCGCTAAAAAGAGGTTATTTAGGCGAAATATATTAATAAGGTCCTAGAAAAGTGTGAAGGTGTGTTACAACACTTTTGCAAGGCATCATAAAATTCTTATTGATTCACAAGGGCCCAAGACCTAATGTGAATGTGTTGACCACATTACAACATTAAATCAAGGTGATGTTAAGTCTAATTTATCATTAATTATTCCCAAATCAAGCAAGGTACTTTTTTCTACGCTACATATCTTTATTATTTTTTCATTTGTCTTGTGTTTTCATTTTGGGGATGATGCAAGGCATCGAGACATTCATGTCTCTTCCATGTTGACCCAAAAAAAAATATTTTTCTTTATTCCTTTTTCATTTGTCTTGTGTTTTCCTTTTGGGGATGATGCAAGGTGTCAAGAAATTCATTTCTCTTCCATTTTTTTGATTAGATAAGAAGGCTAGGGCCCTAACCCTTACAAAATGAAAAATAGAGCCAAACAACTCAGCAAAACAAACTAGCCCAACACAACCAATCAGAGAGAAACAACAAGACAAAAATAGCCACTAGCAAAAGACATTCAGAATTTATAATGATACAAAACCAAGGAAATATTGGCTTCTATTTTATAATGATATAAATTTAGACATTTCTTGCTTCCTCATGCTACTTCAAATACATTTCTACGAGTGCAGTATGTAGGTTTTCTCCTATGAGAAGCACATCTTCATCCAAAAGGAAAAATGGAGAATGAGGTGTATGAATAGAGCCACCCTCTTCATTTCTAATTCCAATGGAAAGCATTAGACCTGGTATAATCTATTGATAGAAAGAAAAATCTTCACCCACCATTGCTTGATTTGCAAGATTTACATTTTCTAGACCAAATAAATTTTCTCAAATAGATATGATGTGGTTGTGCAATGGTTCATCATTTACTTTAGCTGGATATATTTGATAGTAGTCCTCAAAAAACTATACAGACACATTGCATCTATGGACAGAAGCTTGACTTTTGATAATCTACACATTTCAAATTATCAATATTTAATTCCCATGGCTGCAATCAATTCTAATTATAAATATTTTTTTCTAATGAGAATTGTAAGTGATAAATGACAAGAAAATTCAAAAGCATAAATTGAGGGTCAAAAGATAAACTCACTTCTATAACTCTTTTCCTAAGATAAAGGATCCCTTCACTTGTCAGGCTTCGCAGGGTGCCTCTGAATTTGATTTTTCTTGGAATAACATTGTGTGCATCCCCACCTCTAATAAATCCTATTTAGACCACCTTCATTGTAAGAATAAAATTTTATATGTAAGAATGCTACTTTCAAATTTGTGATGATGAATTCTATTTTTGGCTAGGACATATTTTTCCATTTTAGATGCACATTCTTCTTTCCAAGTAGGTTTCATTTTTGTGTATGTTAAAAAAGAAATGATTAAGTTTGAGATTTTTCCAATCCAATTATTAGATGAAACTCACTTGATCTATTCTACAATCTGTTGCATGAAAGTATTCACTTTACATGGTAGGCATCAACTAGCTAGAATTTAAAATTACAGACAACCTTACAGTACTAAGACTTGTAGAATCTAATGAAAACTTTTACAAGGGTAGGTTACTATGTGTTTGACATGTTCTATATAATTCATATGTATTTGTTGAGAAATTTTAAAATAAGTACAAACAAGATACATGATGCAAGGCGTTGAGACATTCATGTCTCTTCCATGTTGACCCAAAAGGTTTTTCTTTATTTTCGCTCTCTTCCTCTTTATATAAGAGCGAATTTGCACCCCATGTGAAAATCCCCTTTTTTCCTTTATCCACCTTAGAAAATCAAGTTTGAAGGCTTAATTCCACCTAAGTCCACTGCTTGCATCACACTTGGTGCCTAGTTTTAGAGTCAGTGGATGTGTTTCTATCGGGGACGCCCACACGGTGCATAGACATCTGCGTGGCACACTTATGGCCCTGAATGATTCCCACATCTAGAGCATGTAGAGGAATTACACTTCCCATTGGGGGTTGATTTGTAATGCCCTCCTTGGCTGACCAACCCAAATATGGTCGTTTCTCTTCATCTTTTCTTCATATTCACTCCTTGAACAAGCATTTCATCTCTTCAAATCTTCTACCATCTTCTACACTTCTCCCCTCTCCCTTTACACATCTCTCTAAGAACTTCACTCCATTCACAAGCTCTAAGTAGCTTCTTCACCATCCCTTAAATCTCCAAATAGTTTACACTCCACCACTTCAGTACAACAAGTGTTGAACAAACACCATTGCAGCAAAGGCTTGAGTTCCTCTCATTTTCTCCCACAAGCAGCCTTGAGTGCTCTTGGTGGAGGTGGTAAGCTTTCACTCCTCACCTCTATTACTTGGTTGAGTAGAATAACACTGTTTTGTAGTGCTTTAGTGCTCTTTACTTCATTTCTACATTTCTCTCTATCTATTTGGCTTTCCATGGAGGTGGGAACACCAAAACGGGGTCTGACTGAGGTAGGCCCCTATACAACCACCCAACAATTTCTCTCTTATTTTTGTGTGTAGGTATTGAAGACACTCACAAGCTAGAAGCTTCATCACTCACACATTCATAAGTATTCCCTTTCTTCTCCTTATCATCTCTATTCCATTTCAATCTTATTAATTCTTGTTGCTTTCTTGCATTCTAGAAGTTCTCAATAATCAGAATGTAAGTTGTCACTTAGTTATTTTCTGAGACATTCTAACTCTTTGGCCCATACGAGATGCCAGCGTGCCTCTAGGATGCTAGTACGCCACACTATCATTCACTTTCTACACTGACGTCCTTGGTCAAGAGCTTGTAAGTCTGTCTAGAATATCTCTATGACTTTCTCTTTTGGATTATAAAACCTCCATGCTATTCCTTGAGGTAGAATAGGGAATTTTTCTTCGTGAGGCTCTCTAAATGAAGAGAACTCATGAGTAGAAAATCCCCCTATATTACATTTTCATTCTTCCAATTCTATGTGTATTTTGGGAATGATGACACTTCCCAGCTCTCTTTAAAAACATTGTGTCAATAACATACTAACCCCAAATCCATAGATCCCTTATATGTTTGGTGTTTTTATTTTGGGGGCAACCCCTCTCTTTTCTTTTTCTCTTACATGGCGTAGCTTCATTTGGAAACATATGACTTGGCATAGGGCTTTCCAAGTTGGCTCGCATGTCTTCTTTGTTTGCATTTATCATTTTCTACTTTAAAGTAATTGCTCACAATATGGTGTTTCACAATTTATTTTAAGTGGGGGCATACATTGGCATTATCCCTTTGTATTTTTATTTTTCATGGTTCATGGTGTAGTTTTCTTAAATTTCATATGATGTGTTTGTCACTTTGTGGATGAAATTGGGTGTGATATACTTTAGGAGCATGATATCTCTTAGCATATTACATTCCTTTTAGTGGCTTGATGCGACACACTGCATCAACTAGCTAAGTTACAAATTTTCTATTCTTTGATTGGTCTTCTCTTGGTGACATTAGGAACAATGTTCCCTAAGTAAGAGACCTCGCATGAACTAAGAAAGACTCCTTTGAACATTCCCTATGTTGAATTTGTTATTATATGGCCACCTTGCATAACATAGCTTGTATGCCTATAGATCCATCTTGTTTGCTCATGAGCTCCAAGCATACGAAGTTTTGCTTGTCTCATGTAGCTCAAAAATAAAAAAATTTGTGGTGCCTTATTAAAGTTATCAATGGGTATAACTTTGGTATGGTTTGAGTGGGAATCCCAACCAACGCATGGCTTTCCCCATAGCCACTTGCATGTGTGTATGAGTGCATATAGGAGCCATAAGTGTATGTATCTCAACTTTTTGGAATTCTCACCCAGAGGATAGCCTGATATTTTGCTGCCTCAGAGTGAGTATGCATTTTAATAAGAAATAGCCTAGATTTTATCCACATCGTGATGGAAAAATTGTTGAAGCATGATCCAACTCTTTTATTTTACATGTCCTTTTTTGTTTAAGTTAATAGTGTATGCTTGTGCTTCGTTGTTGCTCTATATCATTCTCATATGTGTTCTTTTGTGCCTATGTTGGTTTGTCAAGGGATCTTGATCTTGGGGGCTTGATCACCCCTCTTGATCGTTATCATACCATCTTATTGGCATTGCTACACTTGGACCCCTCTTGATGTGTGTTTGTCTACTTTAGTGTGATTTTGAAGCAAGTTCATCCTCTCACTAAACTGTTGGCTAAATGTAGTGTAGAAAAATATCGTCGCGAACATTTTCACACTTGTTTGGGCCCTCCTTGTTAATTTAGACTTACTATTGCCTTGATTTAGTGTTGTAAGTGGATGACACATTCACATTAGGTCTTGGGCCCTTGTGAACGAATGGATTTAAATGGTACCTTGCTAAAGTATTGTGAAGTGTCACAACTCACTTTCACACTTTTCTAAGGTTTTATTAACTAAACATAATTAACCTCTTCTAAACCTTAATCTTTCCTTATTTAAAATGTTGTAAAGTTTTGTAACACATGTTCACACTTTTCTAGGCTTGTTAACAATTGGGCTTTCTTATGCTTTAATTGGCCATATTTTACATCCATAAGCCTCATTTATTGCATCTTTACATGGATAATCCTAACTCCAATCATTAGCTAATCATAATTTAGGTGTTTATGGCTTGTGTGATCTAGATTTACTGATATGGGACTCATTCACTACCTTGGGAAAATGGGTCCCACCTAGGTCTTTTGGTCCCAAACTGAATTTCACACATTTCTAAGCACTTTTTATTTTTTGTCCCATACATCATTCCTGATTGGACTCATTCGCAACCTTGGCCAAATGAGTCCCATAAGGCCATAAATTAAAATAAATTGAAATTTCTAGTGGTATTTTATTCTTCTAGATCGGATATCAAGCTTGTAGTATTGTAATTTTTGGAATCCTTACATAATTGAGTATAAATACAAGATTCTTTCACTCATTTTACACCTATCAAGTTGAATGAGCATTCTTATAGAAATTTTGAGTTCACAAGAGCATTCAAGTATCTTCAAGAGCATTCAAGGGTAGATTATAAAGTATTTTAGAGTAGCATTCAAGCATCAATCATCATGCCAAGGTTTTCATATATCATATCTTTTTATTGTGCTAACAATTGTGATGTAGGGTTTATGATTCAAGCAAGTGTTTCATTCAAGATCAAAATCATTCAAGCAAGAGTCAAAGTCTACATCCATTGTAGCCATTTCAAGTATATTTGTAGCACTTTATTATAAGGGTTTGGTGAGTTACAACATTGTTATTTGTTCATTCATCATTCTCCCTTCATATTTGATTTCATGTCAAGGATTGATTTCAAAAATAGGCTTTTACCAAGAAAAACCCCTATCCACTAACCCAACAACATTTTTCCCTCTCCTTTGTGTGTGATTTTTAGGGCTAGGTTGTAGATTTCCTAAGGAGAAAGATTGGAAGAAAGTTTCAAATTATTTAAAGTTATCAAATTTGTCATCAAGCCTTGGAGAACCTTGGAGATCATCTACAAGTTGCAAATAAGATATTCAGATCTAGAAACCAGTCAGGAAGGATAGAGTAAATAGAGAAGAGCAGGATCAACCTTTGAAGTTGCAGAAAATCACAACTGGATTGATTCGCCACTTCTAGTGAATGAGTCCTAGTTCTAGTCAGTTTTCAGGATTTTGTAGATTCAAATACCCTTTTATCTGAAACATGTTCTTGAATAATTTTCCAAAAAATTGGACTGACTTTCCCAGCTTGGCGAATGAGTCCTAGTCAACAATAAATTCATATTTTCTAGTGTTCTAGACCTCCTTTCATCCTTCTCTAGATTTCTAGGTGCAGAAATTCTATTTTGTAGTTTTCCGTGTTATTTCATTCTTTTCTAGGTCATTTAGTGTTACTTTGCATTCAATTAGGGTTTTACATTTCATCTTGCATTTCATTGTCTTTTCCAAGTCTAAACTTGGTGGTGAACCCCTTATTAGATCATATTATCCCCCCTATAATAGCCCTCTTGCAAGATCTCTTTCTCCTTTGCATTGAGATCTCTAGGGTTTTTTATTGAGTTCAAAAGTGAAATTTTCCCCTTTTAGGTACCTAAACCCTAAAGGTGGGAGAGCAACCAATTTTCCACCTTTTAATATGATAAGGGAAATTACCATCAATATACATTTTGAGAGATAATACCTTTATCATGTGCCTCAATTTTCATGATTAAACTACAAAAAAAAATTCCTATAAATTAGCTCATCTGTATTCCCAAAATGATTATCTAAATGTATGTTGGAAGCAATGAAAAAAGGAAATATAATTGACACAATCCTCAATCTATAATATTTTTTTCTCATTCTTTCTTTGTGATCTATAAAATTAGTGAAGTAAAATATTATATGAAATAAAACTTATCTATAAAATAATAAATAAACTTATCTATAAAAGTATCACAAACAATAATTGGTGTGAGATTAGCTAGTCCCACTAGAAAGCTTAGCTTAAATGAGAACACCACCAACAAAAAGGGTAATTAGTGTCTCATTTTTCACCAAACGATTACCTCCACAACATGACATAGGTTCTGAGAGTTTCTATATCTAGTCAAGAACCGATACCACGTGATTGGTTGGGAATTTTGGTGGGTCCATCATGTTGTTAAAAAATTTGGTGATTGTAAGGAGCATCTGAGTATTCTTCAAAGGTCCAAGGCTCATCTTAGGAAATCTTGATTGTTCACAAGTTTCTAAGTTTTACTAAATTTGTTGCTAAAATTTAACTTAGTGTACCATAGAAAAATGGCTCTTGGACATTTTCATGGTCTTTTAGTCCTTTCTCTCATGATGCTTGACTTGTTCTGCTTTTATTTAATGTTGTAATGTGACTTTTGTATTCACATTAGGTCCTAAACATTAAAATTATGACATCTTGTGAAGGTGTTGTGAAGTGTTGTAAAACATTTATACACTTTTCTAGACTCTTTTCATTACAATTCACCTAAAAAATCACATTCTCATAACTTATCAAGTCCTATTTTGAAGTGTTGTAAAGTCTTGTAACAAGATTTCATGCTTTTCTAGGTTTTATTTCACTATTTACACCTTTCTTATGCTTTATTTGACCTCTTTAAGCACTCATAAGGCTTATTTAAGTGTATTTTTTAATGTAAACCTGAAAAACAACATTAAATGTAACTTAATTCATGAAACCCAATTACAAATCCAAGGTGGGACCCATTTTCCATGGGTGGTGAATGAATCCCTCTTGGCTCCAAATTTAAAAATTTTCAAATTTTTTTTAAGGTTTTTATTCAAAATTACCTTATCTCAGCCTGTGATGAGGTATCATTGGGTTCCTAAGTGATGCAGAGGGTTAGGGATCTCAAAAGATACACAAAGATTTAAGATTAACAAAGTTTTGTTCTTCAATCTCTCAACTAGACACCAACTTAGAAATAAGGCCTTCACCTTGCACTTAAGACCTATCTGCCTCCCTTGTGATTCCTAATCATTGAAATGATCTCAAAAGACTTGAACAAACTTTATTCAAATGGGTTTCAAGCCCTAACCATCCATTTTATACAAAACTCTCTTTTGCTGCTCACATAGCCATCTAGCCTATTAGACCTTTGGCAATGGATTTTTGACTTCTTCCTCAAATTTTGCAAATGAACCTCCAATATAATGATGGTTTCAAACATGGATTGTGATGACAAACATCATGTCAACTCCTTGGCATCAATTGTTTCAGACAACCTCACTTCAAACCCTGTTGTTCCTTAAAATTAGGCCTAATTAGCCCTATTTTACAAAGAAACCCCTCTTTAAATTTTTCCCCTAACCATGAAACTTTCAGAAGTCTCCTAAAATGACCAAAAACCAAGGAATCCAAGTTTCTAGCCCTCTATGACACATCTATCACGCTCCAGCACAAACCCCTCCTCAGCTTGCCTCAAAAACTAGGGCTTCTTGAAAACTAACCTTCCAATCACTTCCAGAATTTTATCATTGACTCTACACCATTATTACAACATATTTAGTTGATCCAAACTCAAAAACATGCCCCTCATTAAGGCAGATCTTCTGCTGCTACACCCTAGCCTCCATCTTCAAGCACTTTTCCCTTTGACAACTTGGTGTACACCTTGATATTCTTCCTTCCTGCACATTATTTGGTTAAATATGTATGATAAATGTTAAGAATGATCCATTTCACAGGTCACAGCAGCATTCTACCTTGAAATGGATCAATCATCCATGAAAATCACCAAAATTAGTGAAAAATCTGCACTTTATTTAGGACAGTCAGCAAAAACGTGCAAGAATTGATCTATTTCCTTTAGAAGAGCATGTGATTGGTGTTAAAACATCTAAATACAAATTACCAAAGCATCCAAATGCAGAAAACTTCAATAAGATTCAATGGTTCATCAAAAAACACAGAAAATTGCAAGAAAACAGAATTTTTTTTGTATTTTCTGAGAACAGCCCGTACAATGCCTTCACCAACCACCTAACCTCTATAAAAATGATGATTTTAGGGTTATAAACCCATTCCCCAATTTATCCAACTGATTTGGATTAATTACATTGCTTAATTTACTCTAAAACTCTCAAAACCCCTTTTCCCGCCTTAACTAAAATTCAAAAATTTGAAATTGTAAACTTACATTTTATTAAAATCTATCACCTAAAAACTATTGGATATTCACTATCCAAGTTTATTTGACCTATTTAAGCATAATATCATTAATCAAAACCCCTAGAACCTAATTTTCCCTTACATTGCATTTTTAATCCAAATTCCTTATCAGGAACCTTGAAACTTTGAACATTCTCATTACACTTATTTATCTCAAATGCCATTATAGGCTCCAATACATCATAATTGATGCTTTGACTTGTTTGGAAGGTCCTCTTGACCCTTGCACTCTCCTGGTTCTTGACGTGCTCCTTGAAGGCCCTGGGTGCTCCTGCACCATTCTCCCCAGGAAAGAAAGAACTCTTGCCCCAAGAAGTGTCCCATGTGTTGTCACCAAAAGAACTTTTTCTCTCATGTGTTTTCATCTTCCAATGATCAAGTATGTAGTCCCCCAAATTCACTGTCTTTCTCTTCTGCCAATCTGCATTCTTGACATTCATCATGTGAGAGCCAAAAATCTGTTTTGTTTGTCCTTTTTGCTGCTTGAACTCAGTCTGATTTTGTGCCCTGTTTCTGCCTCTATTCCCCTGATTTCCTTGTGAAAAGATACCATCACTATCATGCTCAATTATAGGGCATTCAATGCCTCCAACCTTGATACTGTCCAAATCCCACAAATTCTGATTTTTAGGACTGTCTTCTTCACAACCCTGCTGCAACTTGTCTTTTTTCAACCTACCAATGTCTTCCCCTGTTTTACCCTGCTCATTTACCTGCAAATGCTTCTCAAAATAGATCATAAAACTTTCATTTGACTGCTCCAAAGGCAAAGGCACTAACTTGTATCTAACTGCATCCTTATGCACCAAATATGTGTTATGAAAACCATCATGCAATGTCCTTCTATCATACTGCCATGGTCTCCCCAAGATGATATGACCACAAGTCATTGGAATGACATCACAAAGCACCCTATCATGATATGAACCAATTGAGAAATCAAGAAAATCTCTCTTACCAATCTCCACATGATGTCCTTGAGTTACCCAAGTGGCCTTGTAGGGAGTAGGATGATCAAATGTTTCAATCCCTAGCTTGGTTACCATATCAACTGAAACTAAATTGCTATGTGACCCTGAATCTATAAGCAATCTGCATATCTTACCATGACTGAGACAATTTGTTTTGAAAATGGTTACCTTTGGTTCTTGATGAAGCCTTTCTCCTTGCTTGATCATGAGAAACTCACCATCAGTCACAGGGTCTGCCATGAATGTTTTTGACTCCTCTTCTTATCTTCTTCTTCTTGCACCAAGGTAGCTCTCCTTTCTCTGCCTTTATCAGCTTGTTCCCACTTGGGACACTTGAAGGAAGGATGCCCTGGTTCATTGCAATTAAAACATCTGCCCGTGAATGGTCCTCTACCTTGTCCAAATCTGCCTCCTCCTCTTGGAGTGTACCCACCTCTTTGATCAGAAAATATCTCTTTACCCTTGTCATTGTTGCTTTTATCATTACTGCCTTGTCATTGCTCTCTATTACCTCTGCCCCTATTTGAACTACCTCCTCTTCCACCATTGTTTGATCTTTCTTGCTTCCTTTTCACCTTTTCTTCTACTCTAATGGCCAACTGAAAACATTCTCCCAATGTTCTTGGAAATTGCAAACCAATCTCATCTTGCAGATTGTACCTTAATCCATTGATGTACCTGGCTATCTTCTCATCTTCTTCCTCATAACCTCCTCTAATACTAAGCTTGTGAAATTGCTCAGTATAGGACATAACATCCAAGTCCTTTTGCTTTAAATTCTGCCTCATCCTTTTCACATGAATGGTATAATCAGATGGTAGGAATTGCTCCTTGACCAAACTCTTCATCCTTGCCCATGTAGAGACCTTTGCCAATCCTCTAGCCATCCTATCATTCTGGAAACTTGTCCACCATGTCAATGTTGTGCCTCTCAACTTGGTTTTAGCAAACTTGACTTTCCTCTCTTCATCCATCTCCTCAAATTCAAAGTAGTTTTCCATGGCATCAAGCCATCCCAATACCTCTTCACTATCCATATTCCCTTGATAGATAGGTAAGTCTATGTGACTCTTCCCTCCATGACCCTGTACTGCCTTCAATAACCTCACTAACCTCCTTTCCTCAGGGTCCTCTGTATCATCAGCTTGTTGTTCCTGATTTACCCTCACATGCTCTTCATCCTCTTCATTGTTTTCTTGGTCTTCTTGGCCTTCTCTCCTCCTACTCCTCTCAAGGTTATTGATCCTTGCTTGCATAGTGTCTCTCTCTCTTCTCCATTGTCTTTCTTCTCTTGCTCTTGCTGCTTCTTGTTCCCTTCTTTCTCTTCTCTCCCTCTCCAAGATCTCCTTCAACTCTTCCAACTCTCTTGCCAATTGGTTTTTTGGTGCCATTGCTACTTCTCCAATCCCTAAAGGATCTACTCACTGCTCTGATACCACTCTGATGCAGAGGGTCAGGGATCTCAAAAGATACACAAAGATTTAAGATTAACAAAGTTTTGTTCTTCAATCTCTCAACTAGACACCAACTTAGAAATAAGGCCTTCACCTTGCACTTAAGACCTATCTGCCTCCCTTGTGATTCCTAATCATTGAAATGATCTCAAAAGACTTGAACAAACTTGATTCAAATGGGTTTCAAGCCCTAACCCTCCATTTTATACAAAACTCTCTTTTATTGCTCACATAGCCATCTAGCCTATTAGACCTTTGGCAATGGTTTTTTGACTTCTTCCTCAAATTTTGCAAATGAACCTCCAATATAATGATGGTTTCAGATGTGGATTGTGATGAAAAACATCATGTCAACTCCTTGGCATCAATTGTTTCAGACAACCTCACTTCAAACCCTGTTGTTCCTTAAAATTAGGCCTAATTAGCCCTATTTTACAAAGAAACCCCTCTTTAAATTTGTCCCCTAACCATGAAAATTTCAGCAGTCTCCTAAAATGACCCAAAACCAAGGAATCCAAGTTTCTAGCCCTCTATGACACATCTATCATGCTCCAGCACAAACCCCTCCTCAGCTTGCCTCAAAAACTAGGGCTTCTTGAAAACTAACCTTCCAATCACTTCCAGAACTTTCTCATTGACTCTACACAATTATTACAACATATTTAGTTGATCCAAACTCAAAAACATTCCCCTCATTAAGGCAGATCTTCTGCTGCTACACCCTAGCCTCCATCTTCAAGCACTTTTCCCTTTGACAACTTGGTGTACACCTTGATATTGTTCCTTCCTGCACATTATTTGGTTAAATCTGTATGATACATGTTAGGAATGATCCATTTCACAGGTAACGGAAGCATTCTACCTTGAAATGGATCAATCATCCATGAAAATCACCAAAATTAGTGAAAAATCTGCACTTTATTTAGGACAGTCAGCAAAAACGTGCAAGAATTGATCTATTTCCTTTAGCAGAGCATGTGGTTGGTGTTAAAACATCTAAATACAAATTACCAAAGCATCCAAATGCAGAAAACTTCAATAAGATTCAATGGTTCATAAAAAATCACAGAAAATTGCAAGAAAACAGAATTTTTTTTGTATTTTCTGAGAACAGTCCGTACAATGCCTTCACCAACCACCTAACCTCTGTAAAAATGATGATTTTAGGGTTATAAACCCATTCCCCAACTGATCCAACTGATTTGGATTAATTACATTGCTTAATTTACTCTAAAACTCTCAAAACCCCTTTTCCCGCCTAAACTAAAATTCAAAAATTTGAAATTGCAAACTTACATTTTATTAAAATCTATCACCTAAAAACTATTGGATATTCACTATCCAAGTTTATTTGACCTATTTAAGCATAATATCATTAATCAAAACCCCTAGAACCTAATTTTCCCTTACATTGCATTTTTAATCCAAATTCCTTATCAGGAACCTTGAAACTTTGAACATTCTCATTACACTTATTTATCTCAAATGCCATTATAGGCTCCAATACATCATAATTGATGCTTTGACTTGTTTGGAAGGTCCTCTTGACCCTTGCACTCTCCTGGTTCTTGACGTGCTCCTTGAAGGCCCTGGGTGCTCCTGCACCACTAAGGCACAAGTGTGTATAAATAAGTGTTTTTCTTGTCATTTTACATCTCCTACAATCATTCAATCATCAAGTTCATTTGCATTCATCAA
Source organism: Sequoia sempervirens (assembly GCA_007258455.2). Lineage (NCBI taxonomy): Eukaryota > Viridiplantae > Streptophyta > Pinopsida > Cupressales > Cupressaceae > Sequoia > Sequoia sempervirens. The sequence continues at coordinate 53,672,402 of VDFB02353493.1, forward strand.
GCATCCAAGCACTTTGCATCATTCAATCAAGCATCAATCAATCATTTTGGAGTAGCCATTGACATATCTTCATATTTCTTCAACAAGGTTGTGGTGAGCTTAGGAAATTTTCATGTTTTTTATTCATCTTTCCTTGTTCATTTCATTCCATTTCTTCATTAGTTGTTTGATTACCAAAATCGGATTTGACCAATGAAAATCCCTATAACCTAACCCTTAACCATTTTCCCCCTTTTGCATGTATGTTTGCAGATGTTGAAAGGTGCTCAAGAATTCAACAAAGCGGTTCAAGTCAATTACAACCTATTTCAAGCTTGGAGACAACTTACAGTTTGTTTTCTGCAGATTTGACTTCGTCAACCTGACAAGAAGACAAGTCTAGATCTGGTGCTATAGAATGGGTGCCTAATTTCATATAATTTTGGGAGAGGAATAATTCACCATCAGTGGAAAATGAGTCCCACCTTAAGGCTGGAAAACTAGATTTTGTCATATTCTAGATCTCGACACTTAGAAACCATTTTTAGGACTTTTTGCCAGTAGCTCGACTGATTCGCCATCAGTGGCGAATGAGTCCCACTGGTTATTTTCATTGATTTTTTTCAGCATTTAGGACACTCCAAATTCAACATTTTCTTCCCAGGTGCACTCTACTCTGCCCTCTTACATTTTCATTTTGCATTTGTTCATGTTTTAGTTCATGCTTGCATATCACATTGTGTTTTCAAACATTGCACATTTCTTAAGTTTTGCATTCATAATCAATCAATTAAATTGCTTAGCTACAATTAGATAATCTCATTTAGTCTTAATCACATCATACATTTCCTAACTTGAGTGAACCACATTGATTTTAAGGGTTTATCTCTCTCCTTTTAGGTGAAAAACCCTAAAAGTGTAAGAGTAGCCTATAGACCTTATCAAAATCTTTGGTTCAGTTAGATAATTCTCTCGCTATCTTGGAACATCAACACGTGGCACCATTTTCCTCTCTCAAGTGCCCTCCCTAACCATTTTTTTTCTCAAGTTGCAAAAACTTGGTATGTAGTAGTGTTGGCTTTTGGTTTTATGCTTTCCATTCAAAAGTAAAATTGGAACATTTTTACAAAACCAGCTAATGGGACTTGCATTTAACAATGTTTATCAATTTGATGCCATCATTATGTAGCAATTTTTATTACAGTCGATGGCTTGGCTAAATTTTGGCATAAGTCCTATTTGATCACCAACTGCTTAAGGGGTTTTTCATTAATGGCAAAGTGGTTACATAGTAATTCACTACCAAGTTGTCATGTACTAAAAATGTAATAAAATGCTTTGAATTTTCTTTAGTATCTCTCCTAATAGGAAGAAAATTTGGAAAACAATTCCTCCAAGTGGTTGTGTTGTACTTCAATAACAAGTTGACATCTATAAAAATGGTAATAAAGTGCTTTGAAGATGCATCAATATTTCTCCAAACAAGAAGCAAATCTAGAAATAAATTCCATCCACTTGAAGCATGGGAGAATGAAGAAGCTTCCACTATTTAAAGTGGAAGGGTGATATCCTCACTAGTCTTCTTTCTTCATATTTGGCTAGAATTCATATTGATAATGGATACTTTGATATGTCTCACATATTCATAGCACTAGATAGCCTTCGCGGGTGCTATTACAGACCTATAGTTGAAGGTGATAGTGAAACATCCCATAGGAAGAGACTTAAAAATGGTAAAGATGATACTTGATGTTGATTTCCTAAGGGATACTAAGCATTATAGGGTAAACATGGATATCACATCATGGTTTATGTCTTCCCTCCTAGATATTGGAGACCAAAGGAAGCTGGTGGGAGTTCTAATGAAAAAATTGCTCAAAAATCAAAACACAAGAAGGCTTTAGGTTACCTTGGAAGAAGCAAGGCAGGGTTTTCGAATCCCAGGGCCATGGGATATCCAACACATGCATGAGGAGGTTCCTAAAGTGGAATGGTTTCCATTCCTTTAGAATTTTTTTATGGTGTTAATAGAACATATAACTCTAGCTTGTATGGGTATCTATTTTTTAAAGAAGGTAAATCATTTGAATTCAATGTTATATCTCAAATGAATTATGGATTTTGATGCCACCAGTATAGTGGTATGACGAGTACATCCAATACCCAACATAAAATATTCATTCTTTGTGTTTTCTCACAATCTTTGGTTTGAGGATTTTGTTTTATTTTGGCCTCTAAGTAGCAAGAAAATGGTATATGGGGTAATTTTTATTTTTTCCCCCTGTTCATCTTTATATTTTATAAAAAAATTGTAATTTTTTGAAACATCAAAAAATAGGTGAATAAAAATTTAAATGGGGGTAAGATGCATCTATTTTCCTTATTTCATTATGAAAACGAGATCCCCTAGGGAAATATTTACTTTCAACCCTTAGATGAGTCAACCTTGAAGGAGATCAAGTTGGTTTCCTTGTAACTAAGGATGGGGTAAATCAACTTGAAATGCACTATTGTGAGATGAATGAATATTACCAAATGAATGAAATGATAGAATGTAACACATGAAACCTCTAAATTAAACTTTAATTTGATAGAATCAAGAAAGCTATTGTAGATCTAAGAAGGGTGTGATTTAAAGGACTTCTCACAAAAAGGTTATGTTCATTGTCCTCTTGGGACTCATCCGCCCAAGGGAAAATCAATCATACTAAAAGGCTTGAAAAATTATTTTCACAATCCTCAGGTCCTTGGTACGCACTCCTAATTACTTTGGGTTTCACAGTCTGAAATTTGGAAATAAATTTTAAAAGTGAGTTTTTGTGGCTTGACAACGATGTTCACAAGTTTTACAATTTTTATAATTTTTACAATTTAGCTCTTTTGATAGATCTTCAATCCTTCTTCAACCTAAGATTTGCAAAAAAAACAAGAGGGAAAAAATTCTTTGCTTTCAGTGAATGGGGGTTTGTCTTGTTCAAACCCTATATTTGTAATTAAACCTTGAAATGAAACAATGAAACAAGAATGGAATGATGAATGAACAATTTCTATGTTGCAACTCACCAAACCCTCCTTGAAGGATGGAATTTTAATACATATCTCCAGGGTCTTGATCTTGCATGAAATGGCTTGACTTGATGTGGATCTTGATGCTTAAATATTCACTTGAATGCTTGAAACCTACATCATAATGTTAGCTCCAAAAACATGCATGATGCTTGATAACTTTGATATGATGCTTGAGATCATGAATTCTACAAAAAATGATTGAGAAATCTTCTCTTGAACATCTTTTTAAAGAAAATGGGGTTAAAATTTATTGAATCAAAGAAGCAAAATAGAGCAATAGGAAATCAGCCCAAAAAAACCACCATCGGATCACCTTAGCTCTTGGAATAATCTCTTTGTTGTGCTAGAATTAGAATTGATAAAAAACCTTACTTTTATAGATAATTTTCTAATTTTGTGAAAATTAAACAAGCCAGCATTTGAATTTGAATTTGGGATCATAAAAAGGCCTCTAAAAAAATATTTAAATTTTTAATTAAGTAACTAAAGGGGACACATCTTCCCGTGGGAAAATGGGTCCTGACTTAAATTGCCAGAACCTATTAATTTCAAGGTGTTAATAATTGCATTAATTAAATCATGATTCCCCTTTTGGAATTTGTAATTAATTAGGCTTGGAGATGCAAAATAGGGAAAACTAAAAGCTTAATTAAGTATAATTAAATTAAGGGACCCAAAAATAGTGTGAAAATGTAAAGGAGTACATTTTTTGAAACTATATTTAGCCCTCACTTTAGTGAGAGGATGAGGCCTATGCTCGAACTCACACTAAAGTAGTAAAAAAAGCATCAAGAGAGGTCTAATTTTACAACTATTGGAAATAGAAGACAAAAAAATTCAAGGATCGTGATCAAGCCCCCAAGATCTAAAATCTCACAACAAACCAACAAAGGCACAAAGAGACACATGCCTATGTTAAATATGTTGTAGTAAAACAAGATGCACAAGCATACAATGTCAAAATTAATGAGAAGAGAAAGAGGGGATGGATCAAGCCTTGATATGTGTCCAATTTGTATGGATAAATAATTTCTTTTTTGTACAAAAATGGTTACAAGTGCAAACCTGTTGTTAACTATGCAAAAAAAAGGTACTCGCATGGGCTAGTGAAATTTGTTGTCCACTAGGTGAGCCCCAAAAAGTGGCTAATGGGAAGTCATGCTAGGTCTAGGATCCTATTGTACTAGACATACCAAAGTTATACCTCTTGATAACTTTGATAAGGTGCCGCATAAATGGTCACAAGGCTAGCAAGTTGCATTATGCTAGGCACTCATGACAAAGGATCCACTGGAAAGCAAGTTGAGTTATGCTTGGTGGTCATGAAAAATATAAAGGCTCCATTAGCAAGAAAGTTTTGTTATGCTTGGTGGCCTTGATACATGCAATAGGATATACTCAAAAAGTATTTTCTTAGTTTATGAAAGGTCTCACCTTAGGGAACATCTTGCCTAATATCTCCAAGAGATGACTAATCAAGGATAAAAGATTCATAACTTAGGGGATGCAATCTATAGCCTCACCACTAAGAGGAACTTCATATGCTTAGAAAGGTCACAATATTAAAGGACATAAAACCCAATAATACCACCAAGAAGACACATCATGTGAAGTAAGAAGACCACACTTTGAAGAAAACAATGAGCAGAGACGCGTATGCCCCACTTTAAAGAAATTGCTAAACACCATGCTATGAGAAATTACTTTAAAGTAGAATATGATGAATTCCAATACATGAGAGCTTTATTTAGAAATCCCTATGTAAACATATGTTTCTAAGTAGAGCTACATCATGAAAGGAGGGTTTCCCCTCATATGCAATTCTAAGATAACACATGACAAATCTATGTATTTGGGGTTAGTGTTTATCATTGTTGTTGTGATATAATCAAGCTTTGAACCATCATATTCCCCAAATGACTCATGGAACAATGAGCAAAAAGGAAGAATGAAACATAGAGAGTGGAAACAAAGAGAATACTTTGGGTCAACATGGAAGAGACCTGAATGTACGTACAAATAGAAGAATGTCATAACCCATTCACTTCCTTTGTATCCTTGCAGTAATAGAGTAACAAGGGTCATGCAAAGTAGGATCACAAACATATAACGACACACCAAGAAGCAAAGTATGGGGGATCAAATTACACACATGCAATCAAAAGGAACACAAGGAGAATACTAGTATGCTACATGAGAGTTAACTTATAGCAAGTCATTTGCATCTCAATTGTGTTCATCATATGTGGAATGTGGAAAAATAGTCAAAGGGACAAAAAAAAATATTGTACTAGGAGCATCACCAGGTTCAACATGTGGTGAGTCACTCTTTACAGAATGACCATCATGGTTGTTATCATCTAAGCTCATTGAAGAGGGAAAAAAAAATCAACTCATTATGCACTTCCTCATCAATTTTAACAATCTCATCATCATCATCCAAGTTAATCATAATAAGGTGCCTAATGATAATTTCCATAGAAGTTTCTTGTTTTTGTTGTGGCAAAGGTTTGATATGCAGGATTGTAGACTACCGTGTGTTCCCTTTTTAGCTAGAATAAATTTATCTATTTCACATTATCTAACATCCCCATCAGAGATGAAAGACATAAGCAAAGTTCCTTACCAAAGTGTAGTTGGAAGTTTGATGTATGTTATGGTTTGTACACGACCAAACCTTTCCCAAGCAATGGGAGTTCTTTCCAGATATATGTCTAATCTTGGTAGAGATCATTAGGATGTTCTTAAAAGAGTCTTCAAATTTTTGCATAGTACCCAAGATTATTACTTGTTTTATCATAGTAATATGATTGTAGGTGATATTTCCCTCTATATCATGGTTATGTGGATCTAGACTAGGAAGGTAATGTTGATAGTAGATGATCCACTAGTTTTTTATGTTTTTACTTCATGTTTTGTGTTTCAATTAGTTGGATGAGTAAGCAACATGCAGTGGTTTCTTTGTCCACTAATAAAGCTAGGTATATGGTAGCTACTCATGCTTTTAAAGAAGTCATTTGGTTTAAGAGACTATGTTCAAATATTGGAATAAAAAAGGTGTAGTGACAATTTATTGTGATAATCAATGTGTGACTTGTCTAGCCAAGAACCCGATGTTTCATGCTAGGACAAAAAATATTGATGTATAGTATTATTTTGTTAGAGATATGGTCAAATATGATAGGGTGAAGCTAGTTAAGGTGGAGACTTTGATGATTGTTAATGATCCTTTAACTAAGTTTATGAGCACACAGAAGTTCAAATGGTGTTTAGAGATTATTCTCCTTTTGGTCCCTTGCAATTAAGAGATGGTATTAAAACACCCTCTTGTTGCTATTGCAAGGTGTTAAAAAGTGGCAGATTTGTTGGGAAAATGTGTCCCAACCTTGCAATTACATAAGGTACTATTGATACATAAGTGTGGGGGGGCATAGGGGGTACCCCCATCCCCACACGTAGTTTGAGGGGGCCATCCCTCCAATGGAAATTTTGGGGTCCACACGCCCCAGGTATGGGCTTGGGGGTAGTACTCTTGAAAGATAAATTTTATGTATATTTTATTATTGTAAATCTAGACCATTCATCATTAGGTCTTAGATTTGACAGATAGGATATTTTTTGGCTTGACTTTCCCTAGAAGGCAACCTTATTTTATGAGGGAATTATATTATGACTATGTATTATGATGTATTATGAGAGTTTGATATCAATCGTGTTGCCTTTGAATCTCTATTTGGTGATACTCTTGTGAGAAACTTTCTTTACAAGTATATTTTAATCTTTGTGATTTTTGAATAATATATTGGGTGGCTTTTGGAGTGTGGGATTTTTCTCTCAAAAGGGTTTTCCCCATGTAGATCATTTTTTTGTGGTAAGCATGAGATTTATATTTATTGATGTTTAATTTTATGTAACTATTATAAATATCTATAAATTTTTGCATTATCCTCCTCTCAAGATTAGTGTAGGAATTTGTTTTGCTACCTTAGTTTCCTTACAAAGATATCCTCACAAGTAGGAAAAATGTTGAGAGAGTAAAAAATATGAGTAGTAATGATGGCATCTTCTTGCACCAAGATATCCTCACAAGTAGGAGAGATATTGGGAGAGGGATGAACATGAGTATCATGATTACTTAAATAATGAAGATTAGGTAAGGTGATGCTAATTAATGTATTAGTGATTGTATTCTTTTGGACCATGATAGTCTTATTGGCAAGAAAAATCTTGGTCAACCAAAGGATGATATATATCCCTTCTAATGGCATGGAATGGAGTTCAAGGAAGCAACCTAGAAAGATTTTTACGCAAGCCATATTGTGCTATATCAAAAACCAAAATTTTACAAATAAAACTTTTTTTTGTTGTCCTTTGTTAGAGTAAATTACATTTACCGTCTTAAGTTTTAACTTAGGCATGATAATTCATTTAATTAGTCAGGTATTTTTTTCCCGTGTGGGTAGTTTTTACACCCATTACTTGTTTTTCTTTCCTTTAAAAGGATATACTATTATGTCATTTATCATCTCATCCTCAATGCATTTCTCTTCAGTGAAATATCCTCTCTCTTGCTTGTGAAGGTTTATCTCTGTAGTTGGTTCCTCCTAGGTGTGTTGCTCTCTCATTCTCTTTAGGGGTAATGCACTGAATCAAGTAAATTAGGGCCAATTTTTTAATGCAAAAAAAAATCTAAATGTTTTAGGATAGTCTACCAAAAATGGGAATTGTATCTTAATAGAGATCATAGACAAGTTTTCACACAGAGAAATCTAAACTAACCATTCATGGGCATTGGGTTCCCTAGATTACAAACCAAGGTTTTTGAAATGTCAAAACATGTACATGTCTGTAATACTTTGAAGATCTATTTTTGTGAAAATCAAGGTCTTAGAACTAACATAGTTTAGAAAATTAGCATGCCCTAATTGAATGACACATGCAAGCACGAATTAGGGATTTTAAGCATTCAAAGGAGATTATTGGTGAAATAAACTGCAAAAATGAATGTCTTAGGAGATATGAGATTTTGATAAAACTAATATGCTATTGAAAATATAGAAACATGTGTTTTAAATTTTTGTTTTGACAATGAATAAAATGCTCTAAATGCTCTATTTTCCAAAGGAGAAACATATAACATTTTAAAATTCAAATGAAATAACTTAGATCTATGTCTTAACCAAGGAAAATTATATCTAAATTTGCAATTTTATTCTAAATTGATTTCACCTTGGGTTTTAATGTTTAATGAATAAAAAATTCAAATGCTTAATTTTTTTGAAAATGAAACATATGCAATTCAATAAAATACATTCAAATAACCTAGGTTTTGATTTAACTTTGAGAATTTATGCTACGGAATATCATAATATTGCAAGTGTAGGATATGTTGGGTTAACCAAAATGTAAAGTAGGAAAAGTGATCCTAGCTTCAACTAGGATTAGCTTCTTTCCACTTGTCTCTTGATTTGAACATAAACCAACTAAGGTTTGATTATTGGCTTTCTGCCACAAGGGAGAGTCAATATCCTAGGGTTTTCATTCTCTTGAGTTACAAAGATAATAGGATTTATTTGTGTCTTACCAAGACTATTTGACATAAACCCTAGACTTAAAAATGTAATTTATTGCACAAACAAAAAATGGAAATTGATAAGAAAAACCCAGATATAAAAAGAAGAAGATATTTGTGCACTTGTCATCAAAATTTGAAGAAAAATTTTCTAGTCAAGGATATGGGGCACCCTTGAATGAGATGGAAGATTCTAGATCTACAACTTGTGGGTTATAAGGTACAACTCTGCCTTATGCTTTTTCATAGTTTTTTGTTAATGGAACCTTCAAATCGGACCTACACACATTAAAAGAGGAGAAATATTTTGTTGTATAGGGGATTTCCTAATTCAAACCCCATTTTGGTGTTTCCACCTCCATGTTCAACAAATGGTGATGATCAAGAGAGCATACCATAGGATGGGTAGTGGCCAAAACAATAATTTATTGATATGATAAATGATAATTTCCAAGATTACCTGTGGTACATGAAATCCTTGATGAAGTGATACCGCACCACAAGTTGCCATAAATGTTGATTGATGGATACCTTGATTCATTGATAGACCTATAAGATGCTAGTCCATAAAACATAATAGATTGTTGTAAATAGCATGTAAAAGACAACTCAATGCACCTTCATAATTTTATAATAATAGCTCCTTGTTCATTCTTGCTTCTTCCTTTTTTCTCTCCTTCTAATGTTCAAATGAGAATAAAACTTGTTTATGCATACATCCTGATTAATATTTCTAATTATAGGTTGACTTGGGTTCTTTTTTAGTTCTCCAAAGACCGGCATGAAAAGGTAAATTTAAATTAGGACCCTATTAAGGTCATGGGTGCCCCATGCCCTTGACTTGGTGTTTTTTTCTCAAACTTGTTGGGATGTTTGGGATTTAAATGTATTTAATAAGTTTTCCCTCTTAATGAATAAAGTGTTATTATAATTAAGGTCATATGCAAAATAGCATGTCAAGGTAGCGTAAAATTGTCAGGGGTGTCAATTTATGACCCTTTAATTTTTAGTCCATTACATCATACTAAGATACTTGAGTAGCATCCATAGGCCTTTTAATATTTGCATCAACATCTCAAAAATCATGGATAATCAATAGACCTTCCTTTTGAGTTTTCACATCTCAAAGTTGGTTCTTGGGAAATCTTCTATCTCAATACTCCCTGTTGTACTTACCATCTCTATTTTTTGCAATAAATATCCCAAATTCCATATTTTGCATTAACTCCTCAAATAATTATTAGCTCAAAAAACTTTATACCTAACAACTAGAACCAAATGTGATTAGCCTATAATACCGCTTATAAGTAGGAAAGGTTTATAGAAATAGCTTTTCATGCTAATATTGAAGGGAGTGATGTGCAAAAGTATTAAATATTATCTAAACTTATTACATAATGTAGAAAAAAATAATCTTAAATAAATAAAGAATTATATGATGACATAGTGATTTACATGGGAAAAACCCTTTTGAGAGAGAAAACCTACACTCCAAGCTTGCACAATGTATTATCAAATCTACCAAAGTAGTTTACTAGAAATAAACTTATAATATTTTTTATAGAATTCCAACAAAACCTATATAGATATAAATTCGCATATGCAACCACTTCGTCAACTACAAGTAAATGAATGAAAATGAACAATAAAAAACAGTCAAAAGTAATTTTAATATATTTATATAAATTACCCTTTTCATAAACATGCATACATACATGTACATAATCATCTTTAATTCATTTAAATAAATAAATAAATAATAATATAATAATATAAATATATAAAATGTTTCAAAAGATTTATGAACAAATCCATTTCATAAGCTTGAGACGGCTGTGTCAGATAGTTCATGCACTTACTGTGTGTTTCAAATTTTGCAAAATAATATAATAATATAAATATATAAAATGTTTCTAAAGATTTATAAACAAATCCATTTCATAAGCTTGAGACGGTTGTGACAAATAGTTCATGCACTTTCTCTGTGTTTCCAAATTTTGCATACTTTACAGGCAGTCACGCTTCATTTGTTGACACTAGTCTCCTTTAAGCTGGGCAGCTAGCAAAGGTCAAGGAATTCGGTTGTACATCCAATCAAGGCATTCTTTGGGTCGACTGTGTTAAAGGCATTCTGTCGAACAGCTCACGTGCTTTGTCTTTGTTTCCCCATTTTGCATGCATGTCTATCAGGGCTGTTGCAGCTGCAACATTTGACAAATTCCTTCATGTTTGGGTGGATGTTCATATTTTGTTTTTTTATTTATTCCAGAGGCCTCTTCAATTCAGATTCCTTGATTACCTTTTTATTTGTGTTAATAGTTGTTCACTATGCTAACTCGTATTAAGTTCGCTGCACATGCTCAAACCTACTTGAAAATGTATATATATATATATATGAATGAATAGAAAACACCTACATGCATGACCTTCAGGGTATGTTGTAGGGTTATTCAATTATGTAATGTAGGAGATCATTCGACATCATTTTCTATTGCACAAAATTGCATAGATTACTTATACTAAATGCTAAATGAAATATTTTTTGTCACAAGGGCTAACAAAAGGAACAACAAAGGCGAAGCATATAAACACATAAAAATAAAGTTATCAATATAAACGGCGCAACAATTTTCTTGCCGCTCATGAACGGCCGAGCGGGACAACCGCTAAAGCACAAATTAATGATTGCCCGTCCATAAAAAAACTTCCAAGTTCAGGATTGTCTGCATCATTGTTCTCGATTCCGTGTTTATGAGGAATCATTTTTTGTTAATAACGCTAAAGCTGAAAATAAACTGCCACTATGTGGAGCTCAAAACCGGCTATTTAAGCCGGCCCTATCAACACTAACTGTCAGCTCGCTTAATATTAAATTCAGTAAATATTCCTTTAAATTGCTGACAAAAAAAGATACGTTTGCCTTGAAATTTGGGAAGCCCAGCTCAGAATAGTGTTGTACAGAGTGCTACGAAATGGAATTCCATCCATTGAATTTTATATTGCTGTGTACAATTCTTCTAGCGATGAGTTGTTTTTTGGAGGGAGGCTGTGCTTTGGGAGTTGGTGGGCACACTGGAATACCAGCAATTCTCAGGAAGAATCGACTGCACGGTGGTTTTCTGGAGACGTTAAAGAGATCTCGAATCACCAATTCTTATGTTTCAAGTGCAAGTAAAGGTTCGTACGACGCATACAACTATACCCAAGTTCTGGACCATTTTGGATACACGCCAAAGAGCTATCAAACCTTTCCCCAACGATATTTCATAGACAAGTCTAACTGGGGTGGTGCTCAAAATAATTCTCCCATTTTTGTTTGGTTGGGTGAAGAACAAGACATCACAAATGACATCAGGGCTAACTTCATGATAGACCAGGTTGCAAACTTCAAAGCTCTTGTGGTGTACATAGAGGTAGTATTACAATTTCTCATTAATATCCTATATAAGTTGAATAAGTTCAGATCATTCATTTTCTTGGACCTTCTGCTTTGATAAGCATGCTAATTATTAGGGTTAATTGTGGCAATCTATGTAGCACCGTTATTATGGGACGTCAATGCCATTCGGGGGAGAGGAGGAGGCGTATGCAAATGCGAGCACAATGGGTTATTTCACATCCACACAGGCCTTGGCCGATTATGCGACCATCATTGTCCATTTAAAGAAAACATTAAATGCTGAGAATTGTCCAGTTGTAGTCATTGGTGGATCCTATGGTGGAAGTAAGTAGGATTTCTTTGACATGACCCAATATTCTGTGTTGGAAGTAAGCGATATTCAATCATTGAAATGGTATTGTGCAGTGCTGGCTGCCTGGTTTCGACTCAAGTATCCGCACATAGCAATCGGCGCCCTCGCGGCATCTGCACCTATCCTTTACCTCGACAACATCGCTCCCACTTATGGTTTTGACGACGTTGTCACCAGAGATTTCATTGTATGTTCAGTTGTCTCTTTCAGCTTAATCTCACCCTTATTATCATTAAATTTGACTTTGAGATTATAATGCAGAATGCAAGCGAAATCTGCTTCAGAAAAATTAATGAATCGTGGGATATGATGGACAAAATGGCGTCCAGCACCCAGGGCTTGCTAAACCTAAGCAAACTATTTAACACCTGCAAGTAAGAAACTACAACCTATTCTTTATACCTTATGTTAAGCATATCTGTAATCGAAACCTCTTGACCGGGTATTCCTGCTGCAGGAATATTACGGATAAGGATGCCCTGTACGATGAGCTTCAATCAATGTACGAGAACCCAGCACAATACAATTTCGAAAAAGTTAAAGAAGTAAATACACTACCTAAACCTTCTCTCCATACCAATCTTAGTTCTATTATGTAACCTGGGCTTTCTGCAGATCTGCAACGCCATCAATAGCCTACCGGAAGATGCAGACATTGTTAGCAGAATAGCGGCTGCAGCAAACTACTCAAACGGAGGCCAGTGCATGGATTTGGGACCGTTCAATTATACCAAATCGGGATGGGATTGGCTGGTAACTTGTTGGAAACTGTAATTTCTCCCATTGTTCGCATGAGTAGAAAAGTAAAATATACCTATATAAATAAATAAAAATAAAAACACTAGTTTTGCATGTTTTGCATGAACAGTAGCTGTCGTAACTAGAAATGAATTAAAGATTAGTTAGGCCTGAATTTACTTTTGTTGATTAGCTGTTAGTTTCTTGTAGTTAATCATCCTCTCGAATTGTTTAAGGGCATATGTAATTGATTTAATCAGACAATAAAATCCTTCGGTACAATAACACATTTGCGGTTACATATTGTCTCCTCTTCCCAATCCCACCTACATAACTGAGAAATCTTTCTTTTATTAGAACGAAATGAAATAACGCTGCTCGTCTAACAGCTTTCTTCAATCGGCAGACTTGCACTGAAATTGTGTTTCAGTGGACTGGTTCCCCTGGCGTGACAATCTTTCCGCCCTACCACTTTGATATCAAGTCGTTTTCCAGGGATTGCTACCTCAAATACGGAGTCGTGCCACGCCGACACTGGGCTGCAACTGAATTCGGAGGACACGTATATAAGTTTTAATCTACTACCTAATTTTGTCGAAAAATGTTACAGTCGAGTCATTTCAAATTTTAAGTACGGTTAAACAGACAACAATTTGGTTTGGGATTGATTTTTATTAAGATGGCTTTGGTTATAATTAACGTGCAGGACATAAAAAGAGTGTTAAAAGATTTTGGAAGCAATATTATTTTCTCCAATGGGTTAAGAGATCCATGGAGCGCTGGAGGGTAAGTGAATCTTCTTCTGAGTTTCCATGTTCATTAATCGTTGTATTATTTTTCACCTTGTTGCTAATTTAGTTAATTGGCTATGTTGTGAATGGAATCTCAGTGTGTTGGCGAATATTTCTGAAAGCATTGTAGCTATTACCACCGACGAGGGTAAGTTGGTTCAAAATGTTTTCTTCCCCACAGTCAAATAGAATTAATATTATCTTATATGAATTGAATGGCGTGCAGGAACGCATTGTCGAGACATTGTTCAAAGTGCTAGTGACGATCCGGCCTGGCTGAAAGAGCAACGACAAAAAGAGATAACTATCGTCCAAAAATGGATTAAGGATTATAAAAACTAATTTAATTGTTTACGCCATTCCACAATGTCTTTTCCATGTAATTAAACTATTTTGAAGCATTATCGGTGAATATTTCTGGTTTCGATTGTGTTTGTATTTTTTGCGTCAACAATTGGATCACATTCAGGATATAAGAGAGCAAAAGAAACGATAATCTACATGGATTGTGGAAATCCGTTATCTCTAACATTTTGAAGCAATTATCAGAGCACTATTATAAGAATTAAGAGTTCAATATATTCACCCATTCCAAATTAATATGCATTTAGTTATTTGATATTTCGTTTATTTTGAACCCTAAAAGAACATAATGTAATTGTTGTTGCATTGTGTGTATGAGAACATTTATTATCCAATAATATATGTAGATGTTAAAACAGTCGAAATCAATTACAATTTTTTAAGAAATTGTGTAAAGTGAAACATATTATATTTTATATTTTTTTCTTTCTTTCTCAATATTTATTTTAGTTTTGCTGATAGATATAGAGTTTTTGGTCATTAGTTGATAGGCAATATCATAATATTATAGTATTCTAGATCTACTACCTATTAAAATGAATGAGGTGGATCTAGAATACCACATACACTAAACTCTCATTGATAGCATGGATAAAATCACTCCCATTCTCTTAGAAAAAGCCAACTAAAAGATGGATAATTCAATTGATCACTCCCTGAACACATGGAATTGAGATCTTGTAGATAGTAATAGTATGATCACTTCAAGACAGCGTCACACCACTTGATTCAAACACCAATTGAGAAAGGAGTTGTAATGTAAGAAATTTGACTCTAACAAAAGGAAAGTTAGGTTCCTTTAAAATTAAATTTAACTAATTACACCCAAATTAAATTAACTAATTCTTAAAGTGGAACTAACTAGTGAAAATATATGTAAATAAAAGAAAAAAATATTTTTTTAATTACATAAATTATATAAATGAATAACAAAGAACCTGAGATATAAAGCTAGAAGTCTTAGTCAATGACACTAGCACATCATACAAACATATTCAAGTTGCACTATCATCCCACACAAATGCAAGTAGAAAGTTCAAGAATACACAACTCAAGTTCTAAAATCTACCTAAGCTAGAGGCACAACAAGAGGAGAAAAATATCTAGGGATACTTGGGGATATAACTCAATCAAACCCTTCCTTTGCCATTTTCACCTCCATAATAGGAAAATAGATAGATAAAAAGAGAAACAATTAGTATTCTTATTCTAAGTATGTTTAGAAGTAAGAACAATGACTAAAGTGAGATATTGAAGGGATGTGATAATCCCAAGGTGCTCGAGGGCACAAAGATAAAGTTCTTGTGATAAAAATGATAAAAAGAATGATATTACTTGCAAGGCTTAAGGAAGCCAAAGAGAGAAAAAGAGAGAAAAAAATTATGTTACAAAATAGATGGAGAGAGTTCTATGAGAGCTTCGTGTAAAACTTGAGTGTTGTGAGAGCTAAGAGAGAGAGAGAGAGATGAGAGAAAAGGGATTTTTCCTTGAAATCAAATATAGATTTAAGAATGAACAACATAAGGGAGGATAAGTTTATTGATGATTCATTTGGAAGAATTACAAACCATTTCCACTAACCTAGGAGGGTGACAAGTGGAGAAACACACAAAAATGGCTCTTGGATGAAAAATTAGTATGTGATGCTAGCACTATGTGTGGACGTCTGTGGTAGCTGCTAGTGTCCAAAAAAATTATGCTCAAGAGTCATGAGAGATAAGAGAACATAGGGATGACAGAAAGGTGGCATGAAAAAGTGACCCTAAAAAATGAGGTCTAAGCCCCTTGAGTAGGAAAAATGTTCATGTACAGGCTAAAATGAGCCTACAAAACACTAAGGGAATGGACATCGAAGTGGGAATAAACATAAGTTTGAATTTGCAAGGACATGTAATTTGTGACACTATAGGAGTGCTTGGTGGAGTATAGTGTTTACATGTGGGTTGTTTTCTTTATAATTAATGCATGGGAGATTAATAGAGTGTTCAAAGATTTTGGAAGAAATACTATTTTCTCCAATGGTTTAAGAGATCCTTCGAGTAGTGAAGGGTAAGTGAATCTTATTCTAAAATTTTTATTTCCACTAGCCATTATATTATTTTTTATCTAGTCATTGCTAGTTTAGTTAATTGGCTATGTTGTGATGGAATTATAGTGTGTGGTTAATATTTTTTAAAAATTTGTAGCTATTAACACTAAAGAGGATAAGTTAGTTCAAAACTATTTTTTCACAATCAAACAAAAATAATAATATCCTATAAGAGTTGAATGTCACAATAGAAAACATTGTGAAGACCATTTTTGAATTGCCAGTGATGTTCCAACCTAGTTGATAGAATAAATAAAAACACTAGTTTTGCATGTTTTGCATGAACAGTAGGTGTCGTAACTAGAAATGAATTAAAGATTAGTTAGGCCTGAATTTACTTTTGTTGATTAGCTGTTAGTTTCTTGTAGTTAATCATCCTCTCGAATTGTTTAAGGGCATATGTAATTGATTTAATCAGACAATAAAATCATTCAGTACAATAACACATTTGCGGTTACATATTGTCTCCTCTTCCCAATCCACCCTACATAACTGAGAAATCTTTCTTTTATTAGAACGAAATGAAATAACGTTGCTCGTCTAACAGCTTTCTTCAATCGGCAGACTTGCACTGAAATTGTGTTTCAGTGGACTGGTTCCCCTGGCGTGACAATCTTTCCGCCCTACCACTTTGATATCAAGTCATTTTCCAGGGATTGCTACCTCAAATACGGAGTCGTGCCACGCTGACACTGGGCTGCAACTGAATTCGGAGGACACGTATATAAGTTTTAATCTACTACCTAATTTTGTCAAAAAATGTTACAGTCGAGTCATTTCAAATTTTAAGTATGGTTAAACAAACAACAATTGGGTTTGGGATTGATTTTTATTAAGATGGCCCTTTGGTTATAATTAACGTGCAGGACATAAAAAGAGTGTTAAAAGATTTTGGAAGCAATATTATTTTCTCCAATGGGTTAAGAGATCCATGGAGCACTGGAGGGTAAGTGAATATTCTTCTGAGTTTCCATGTTAATTAATCGTTGTATTGTTTTTCACCTTGTTGCTAATTTAGTTAATTGGCTATGTTGTGAATGGAATCTCAGTGTGTTCGCGAATATTTCTGAAAGCATTGTAGCTATTACCACCGATGAGGGTAAGTTGGTTCAAAATGTTTTCTTCCCCACAGTCAAATAGAATTAATATTATCTTATATGAATTGAATGGCGTGCAGGAACGCATTGTCGAGACATTGTTCAAAGTGCTAGTGACGATCTGGCCTGGCTGAAAGAGCAATGACAAAAAGAGATAACTATCGTCCAAAAATGGATTAAGGATTATAAAAACTAATTTAATTGTTTACGCCATTCCACAATGTCTTTTCCATGTAATAAAACTATTTTGAAGCATTATCGATGAATATTTCTGGTTTCGATTGTGTTTGTATTTTTCGCATCAACAATTGGATCACACTCAGGATATAAGAGAGGAAAAGAAATGATCATCTACATGGATTGTGGAAATCTATTATCTCTAACATTTTGAAGCAATTATCGGAGCACTATTATAAGAACTAAGAGTTCAATATATTCACCAATTCCAAATTAATATGCATTTAGTTATTTGATATTTCGTTTATTTTGAACCCTAAAAGAACATAATGTAATTGTTGTTGCATTGTGTGTATGAGAACATTTATTATCCAATAATATATGTAGATGTTAAAATAGTCGAAATCAATTACAATTTTTTAAGAAATTGTGTAAAGTGAAACATATTATATTTTATATTTTTTTCTTTCTTTCTCAATATTTATTTTAGTTTTGCTGATAGATATAGAGTTTTTGATCATTACTTGATAGGCAATATCATAATATTATAGTATTCTACATCTACTACCTATTAAAATGAATGAGGTGGATCGAGAATACCACACACACTAAACTCTCGTTGATAGCATGGATAAAATCACTCCCATTCTCTTAGAAAAAGCCAACTAAAAAATGGATAATTCAATTGATCACTCCTTGAACACATGGAATTGCGATCTTGTAGATAGTAATAGTATGATCACTTCAAGAAAGGGTCACACCACTTGATTCAAACACCAATTGAGAAAGGAGTTGTAATGTAAGAAATTTGACTCTAACAAAAGGAAAGTTAGGTTCCTTTAAAATTAAATTTAACTAATTACACCCAAATTAAATTAACTAATTCTTAAAGTGGAACCAACTAGTGAAAATATATGTAAATAAAAGAAAAAATTATTTTTTTAATTACATAAATTATATATATAAATAACAAAGAACCTGAGATATAAAGCTAGAAGTCTTAGTCAATGACACTAGCACATCATACAAACATATTCAAGTTGCACTATCATCCCACACAAATGCAAGTAGAAAGTTCAAGAATACACAACTCAAGTTCTAAAATCTACCTAAGCTAGAGGCACAACAAGAGGAGAAAAATATCTAGGGCTACTTGGGGATCTACCTCAATCAAACCCTTCCTTTGCCATTTTCACCTCCATAATAGGAAAAATAGATAGATAAAAAGAGAAATAATTAGTATTCTTATTCTAAGTATGTTTAGAAGTAAGAACAATGACTAAAGTGAGATATTGAAGGGATGTGATAATCCCAAGGTGCTCGAGGGCACAAAGATAAAGTTCTTGTGATAAAAATGATAAAAAGAATGATATTACTTGCAAGGCTTAAGGAAGCCAAAGAGAGAAATAGAGAGGTAAAATTATGTTTTAAAATAGATGGAGAGAGTTCTATGAGAGCTTTGTGTAAAACTTGAGTGTTGTGAGAGCTAAGAGAGAGAGAAAGAGAGACGAAAGAAAAGGGATTTTTCCTTGAAATGAAATATAGATTTAAGAATGAACAACATAAGGGAGGATAAGTTTATTGATGATTCATTTGGAAGAATTGCAAACCATTTCCACTAACCTAGGAGTGTGACAAGTGGAGAAACACACAAAAATGGCTTTTGGATGAAAAATTAGTATGTGATGCTAGCACTATGTGTGGATGTCTGTGGTAACTGCTAGTGTCCAAAAAAATTATGCTCAAGAGTCATGAGAGATAAGAGAACATAGGGATGACAGAAAGGTGGCATGAAAAAGTGACCCTAAAAAATAAGGTCTAAGCCCCTTGAGTAGGAAAAATATTCATGTAAAGGCTGAAATGAGCCTACAAAACACTGAGGGAATGGACATCGAAGTGGGAAAAAACGTAAGTTTGAATTTGCAAGGACATGTAATTTGTGACACTATAGGAGTGCTTGGTGGAGTATAGTGTTTACATGTGGGTTGTTTTCTTTATAATTAATGCATGGGAGATTAATAGAGTGTTGAAGGATTTTGGAAGAAATACTATTTTCTCCAATGGTTTAAGAGATCCTTGGAGTTGTGGAGGGTAAGTGAATCTTATTCTAAAATTTTATTTCCACTAGGCATTATATTATTTTTTATCTAGTCATTGCTAGTTTAGTTAATTGGCTATGTTGTGATGGAATTATAGTGTGTGGTTAATATTTTTTTTAAAAAAATAGCTATTAACACTAAAGAGGATAAGTTGGTTCAAAACCATTTTTTCACAATCAAACAAAAATAATAATATCGTATAAGAGTTGAATGTCACAATAGAAAACATTGTGAAGACCTTTTTTGAATTGCTAGTGATGTTCCAACCTAGTTGATAGAATAAATAAAAAAGATATAATGATTGTCCAAAATTGTATAATGATTATAAAAACTAATTTTAATTTTTCATTTCATTCAAATATGTCTTCTCCAAGTAATAAAATCTTTCTGAAGTGATTATTTGATTACTATTGTAAAAATGAAGGGTTCAGCATAGTCACCCATTTTACATTGAGATGATTTTAGTTACTTGATATCATTTTACATTATAGAACTTTAAATTGTATTTTTTGCTATATTATATGTATGATAACATTTATTATTCAAATAAATGCATGTAGGTATTAGAATAATTGATCAAATACACTAGAAATTGTATAAACTAAAAACAAATACAATATTTTTTATTTTTATTGGCATTTAATTTATTTTTTTGATAGATATGGTTTTTGTGGGGTGATTAATAGATAGGAAATATCATAATATTATAATATTATAGATCTATTCACTATTAAATTAAATGTAGTGGACTTAGAATGATGCACACACTACACTCATGTTGATAGCATAGATGAAATCACTATTCTTCTTACGAAAAATATAGCTAAAAGGTGGAGAATTCAATTGATGACTCACTCACATGGTTGTAAAATCTTGTAGATAGTAATGGTATGATCACTTGAAGTGATTTTCATATCACTTGATTTGTTCACCTCTTCTAAAATGAATACTTTGTGGAGCACTATAGTGTTAAATTTTGGTGTTAGAAATAGAATGGTTTGTATGTTTCAACATTTTTCTACAAATTTTCAAAGTGTTATTGTTGCAATCCTAGTGTTTATAAGCTCAAAAAAATCCAAGAGAACATGCTCTCTTACATTTTATGTAGTCTCTTATCAGTGTTATTGGGACTATAACTCTTGGTTTGGTTGAAATGAGACACACCTAGTAATTTAAAATAGTCCTCACTAGTCCTTGTGTGTTTTTTATTTATTAACTTTTTGAAACTCACCTAATGAATATCAAACTTTACTAGCCTGTGTGATGCTTTGGTTTGTTGATCACCTAAAAAATATCAAACTTTGTTAGCCCATGGTCCATAAGCATCTTTTGTATGGATCCTATTAATATTTATGCAGAGCTTACTAGTCTATGATTGTCATACTCCTTTTGCATAGTTTGCATTATGTTTGCATTATGTTTTTTATTTTTTCATGTTTTGTTTTGGCATTGGGTTATGTTATGTGTGGTATCTTTTTCATTCATGTTGTTATTTTCATGTTTCATTTAACTTCACATGTGTGTTTCCTTTTCCTTATGTCATTTTTCCATGGTATTTTGAATCCCGGGGGCTAGCATATCCCATAGATTCAACGACATTCTATTTCTTCAATATCTCGATAATTCAATCCATCTTGACACATTCTTACTTTAGTGTGACTATGAGTGTAACTTCATACTCTCACTAAAGTGGGGGATAAATGTAACATCAAAAATTGTCACCCTTAACAATTTCACATTAGGTTTACCTCCCTCTATGTGCCTTGACCTAATTATGCATGAATTGCCAATTTGATAAACATTCTTGGAAAATCAAACATGGGAAATCAAATAATGCATTTAGTATTTTTCCCTTGAAACTTTTGATTCCAAAAAAATAGGAATCTATTTTAGGGCACATGGCACCCTAGACTAGCTTTTCAAGCTCCAAATTTAAATATATCAGTTTCAATAATTTTCAATTTCCAAATTCAATTGTTGTCTATCAACATTTTATTTTTGAGAAATTAGAAGAATTACATATAAATGCAAAGTATTTTCACCATTTTAATCCTAATGAGAAAAGCCACTTCTTGATTGAGTAAATTGTGCATCCTAAAAAGCACTCAAGAGTAGTCAAGAGTAGAATTATCAATATTATTGTAGTATTTCATCATTAAAGCATCATGTTATATGTTATGTGATTTTTTGTTCATGTTTACATGATTTTTTTTTATGTATTAACATTTTTAGGTGATCAAATCAATTCAATTCAAATAACAATTAATCCTTGAAGGTGATGAGCGTGAATTTAGTCCATAAAGGAGATCAGATCTAAGTAGTGAGATGCGACAAGGTTGTCAATTCGTTACTCTTTATCAATTAGTCTATATCCCACAAATGATACACTTTATTTCATCATAATCATGCATCAAAACCCTATAAGTTGGCAAGTCACTTTATTTAGGAAATATCTTAAATGGAACAACCCTTCCTCTCCTCTTATGTGTGCAGGTTGCATATATAAATTGAATTGGAGGGAGATTCAAGGCTACTCATTTAATCATGCATCAAAACCCTATAAGTTGGAAAGTCACAAAATTTGCACTTCTGAGAATAATACCCAAAGGATAGAAGCTACAAACTAGTGTCCTAAAGCCCACATTTTCAAATCTAAGAAAAAGGACAATCTTGGGTGCATGTCAGCTTAGACCAGCAAGATCAAGCTCAAATTTATATCTTAGTTGCATTTGTGTCTACCCTTCTCATTTGTGGAATTTCATTTTTTTTATTTGTATCTAGTTTCTCAAAAATCATAATAGATTGTTGTTGAACCATAGAATTTTGGCACTCTAATCCTTTCTAGCACTTCTAGGGTTTTTCACCTAAAAGAGAAAGTAGAGCCAAAAGTCTAGGTAGGTTCACTCAAACTAGTGTATGTATTATGTTATTGAGGCTAAATGCAATGATCTAAAGGTAGCTAGATGACAAAATTGATTGATTAAGGTATGCAAACCTAAGAAATATGTAATGTTTGAAAACACATTGTGTAATGCAACAACACCTAGAAATGAATGCAAAACTAAACATAAATGAACCAAACTGCAAGTATGCACCTGGAATGTGAATGAAGACTAGAAATGACATTTGAAATGCTGTTGATGCTAATTTTTTAGGTCTAGAGGGACTCATTCGCCATTCTAGGTGAATCGGTATGAATTCTACAAAACTATGTTGGAACTTGTTTTTCACAAAAGGGTATCTAAAAATGCAGAAAACTCAAAATTTACCTAGAAGTGGGACTCATTCACCACTCATGGAGAATGAGTCCACTTTTGAATTTATGAATATTCAAAGGTTGATTCTAGAGCTTTCGGTCTGCACTTTGGCTTTCTACAGGTGTCCACTTCTGAAACTCTAATTTTTGAACCTGAAAATGAGTTTTTCTTGATATTTTTATTTTTTGAATGAGTAGAATACTTGAAGAAATTTACAACTTGAATCTTAATTATTTCCAAGCTTCCAAGAGACCTAAATCTACAAACAAACAAGACAAGAGAGGAAGATGTTGAATGTTAGGGCATGGGGGTTTGCCTTGGTCAAACCCCGTTTAGGTAATTAAACCAAAATGATGAAAGAATGGAATAAAACATGTAATAATGGGATATATTACCTTTCCAGGATGTTAATCTTGGATTTCTAAAACAATGGAGAAAGATTCATCCCTTAAATGTCTTTAGGAGCTTTCTTGATGTCTTGGAATGATAAAACCCTAAGTTGCTTGATTTGAGATGAAAGATTGGTGGACGAATAATGAAGCATGGATGTGAATTAAGTTGATGGATGTGAAAATGAGTTAAAAGATCTATATTTATAGGAAAATCACCTATTTTACCCATTAGTGCCTCATCACAGGCTAACATTAAGCAATAATAAACTTAAATTTGACTTTTTTCCCGCTCGAAGGACAAAATTGAGCCAAATGGGACTCATTCACCACACATGGAAAATGGGTCCCACAGGGGCCAATCTGACAGCTAGGAAACTAGGAGATAAGGAAATAAGGTCTAAAATGCAACTTTGTTAGGTATTTTATCAATTTGAACCTTAGGATACAAAATATGAGTTAATATGGGACTATTAGTGATGATGTGAATGTCAAATAGGTCTTGGGACACAAAAATCAATGTGAAAGTGTAATTAAATATACTTAACAACACTAAAATGAGGTCCACATAGCCTAGAAAGGCACAAGAACCAAAGTGAATGTGTAAATCACACTACAACACTAGTTTATCATTAAGTTTAAGTTACAAGCCTTATAAATTGATGTGATAATTTTATTAAACACATTTTCTAATGTTGAATTAGGGATAAGTAGGTTCATTAAGTCTAGAAAAGTGTGAAAGTCTCTTACAACACTTTACAACAAATTTACAAGACATCGTTAAATGCATTTTGAAGGTTCCAAGACCTAGTGTGGATGCATAAAATGCCTCACATCACTAAATGAAGGCATCATTAAGTCCAATTTATTATGAATTAATCTCATGTCAAGCAAGAGGGTACTTCTTTCTACAATACATTTAGCCCCCACTTTAGTGAGAGGATGAACTTGCTTCAAACTCACACTAAAGTAGACACTCAAAAGAGATCCAAATGTATAGATAAAGATGAAAAAGAATGAAAAATATCAAAGGAGGTTGCGAAATCCCCCAAGATCCAAGATCCTAAGTCAAACCATCAAGATACATAATCATGCAATGGCAAGAAAGAAGATGAAAAATGAAATGGTGGATCAAGATTCGATCATTTGTCTAACTAGTTGTGGATTAGATCTAGGCCATTTATTTCGGAAGGAAAATGCATACTCACTCTAGGATGATGGAACTCTCGGATGTCTGCCGAGTGAGAAATCCACAACATACTCACTTTGGGGCCACAAAACTTCTGATTGTCTGCAAGGTGAGAAACATACGCTAGTTGGTATTCACTCACAAACACGAAGGTGGCTATGGGGAAACTCATGCCACGAGATGGGCTTCCAACTCAACCATATCAAATTTATACCTCTTGATACCTTTAACAAGGTTCCACAAAGAAAAGTGGTTCTCGAGCTCCATGAGGTAAGCAAAACTTTGTATGCTTGACACTCATAGACATTGTTAATGCATAATAGTGTAAGGATTGTTCAAAGGGATTTTCCTTAGTTCATGCAATGTCACATATTAGGGAACATCATGTTCAATGTCTCCAAGAGAGGATAAGTGAAAAATGATCTCATCTTGTCTCCAAGAGAGGACAAGTCCAAGGTATCATCTTGGGCAACATTGTGCCAAATGCTTCCAAGAGAGGAAATCGCAAGAAAAAGAAAATCACACAATGAAATGTGAGTGGTGATGTATTCCCCCACTTTAAAGAGGTTGCGAGCACCAGTACTATGAGAAATTGCTTTAAAGTAGAAGAGAAAGAAGATGACATGAGAGCTTACTTGGAAATCCCTATGCCAAGTCATATGTTTCTGAGAAGCTATGCCATGGAAAAGAGAAGTATGTCATATGCAAACCAACTTAAGGCATGTCTTCCACATCCAAAGCTTTCTCTTGTGTGTTCATGAAAATTTAATGACTAGCCGAAGGAGGCAATGACAAGTGACATATGAGGGCAAGGCTACATAACCCCTTGCCCCCACTAAGGGCAAGAAAAGGGTGAGCTGAAACGATTGATGAAATGCATGCTAGAGTGAAAACCAATAGAAATTAAACGAATGGCGTGCCCCCACATAGGGAAGAATACCAAACTCCTGAAAATGTTGTATTTTATGACTCGAGGCATTACATTCATTAGTGGAGTGACCATGAATTCTATGATAGGTGCAGAATGAAGTCTTGTAAGAGCATTTCTTTCAAGTTTTGGAAGGGAGAGAGATCAAGTGATCATGGAGGAGTCTCAACAAGATACCCTCTTGATCAAGAGGAGAAGGTGGTCTTGTTATTTTTTTTATAGATACATCTTGCTTAGTATTGGATGTCATACTTACACAAGTTTCTCTAGATTGCAAGAATTTATTCTTCCCATTATCGGAAGGTATAAAATCTAACGAATTCAAATCATGAAATTTTTGTGAGATGACATTTACATTAAGCGAAGGTGTAGTTGTGTGTTGCATGTTTGGATGATGTTCAAAACTACTAGTGTCGAGGTGTTCAATTAAGAATAATTTAGGAGTATTTTTTGTGGGATTGGTAATGTTGAGTGAAGGTTTGGCAATCTCTATTATAGGACAATAACCAAGACCATTGGTTGTTTTTTGTGTGATAGGGTTGATAGGGTTGTGGATACCTTGTTCATTAGCACCACATCCTTATCCACTATAGCCAAGCTATTGCATAAGCTCATAACCTTTTCCATAAATCTTTTTCATTAGTTTTGGATCAGGTGGTGGCTAGTCATAAGTGCCATCAAAGGTGACTGTGTATTTTTCTTCTTTGTCTAAAGTGGTCGAGGAAAATTCTTTTTGAAAGGTTGTCCAAATTTTTTATGGACATTATTTTTGTGTCTTTGTCCTTATTGGGATTTTTTGTGGATGATTTTTTACTCACCCATGAAGTCATGCTCAAAATAAAAGGAACCCCAATCATCTTCTAATAGCATCGTGACTCAGTCAATATGTTGTTGTTCATCATTTTGTTGTGTGGGTTCCACTTGTGTGATTGATGTTAATGTTTTCAAGGGGTTCTCTTTGGTTTTCTCAAGTTGTAATACACTATAAGGCTCATCATTAGCATCGAGTGTGTACACTTTGTTGTTGTGGATATATTTCATTTTATGATGAAGAGTGAAAGGCACACCATTCATTGCATGAATCCATGACCTGCCTAGAAGAAGGTTATATATGAAATAATATTAGGCATAACATGGATTGGTGTATCTAATGTGGCCATTCCAACTATAGGAGGTAAAGTAATCACACCAAGCGGTTGTTTGCTTACATTGTCAAATCCCCTAATGGATAAAGAATCAGATTGGATGTTTGATCTATCCACACCAAGTCTATCAAGGAGGTTCACTCCACATACATTAACAACATAACCATTATCTATAAGAGTTCTCTTAATCCATCTTTGTTTGTGTGAGCACCTATTAAAGTCTGCAAACACTTAAAACTTCAAGCATGGGCTAGTGGCCTACAAATTCCTCAAAATGCTCCTATGAAATAACATGTGAATGCTTCAAAATGCAACAAATAACAAGAGAAAACTAAAGACATTATGAAAGTATAACAAGTACCTATTCCATAGTGGATTGGTGTCAAATGTGCTAATGACCCTTTCCCAATCCTTGCTAAAAACTAAAATGATGCAATGCACTGTGATGAAGAGAAAAATTAGTTCTCAAACCAAGAGAGTAACTTTGCATGAAGATGTAGGTGAGTTGATGAAGAATGAGGCCCTTCATTTATAGAATATTTTGATGAGAGAATGGCCAAATGGATAAATGTGGGACCAAAAACAAACCAATGAAAAGAGGCCACTTGTCAACTTGTCATAGGTTGAGGGATGTGCAAGTTTTGGCCAATGTGCCCAAGAGAGGAAGATTTCAAATTTGAAATTGTGAATAAATGTTGAGTGGGGGACATAAAATAGAGAAGTTAATGCAATGTTTGAAGGGACAAGTCAACTTGTCATCATTTTCAAACTTGAGGGAATATTCTATTTTTTTATGCCAAGTTGAAAGAAAATAAGGATTTTAATAAATCAATAAATTGATTTATTTGTGCAAGTGGGGAAAGCTAGAGGATGTGATGGGTGGTTAGGTTAGTGTAATCAGGATTAGATTAGCTTAATGATGATTAGGATTATTTTGACCTTTTTGACTTAAATATTTGATTTATTTAAATTAGAAAAGGATGGAATATGCATTTGGATTTCAATTTAATAAAGTTTGGTTTATTTAATTAAAAGGTTGATGTTTGATTTATTTAATTTAAATGAACAACCTTAGGAATGAACTTAATGAGTTTACTTGATGAATGGATGAAGGTGAACTTGATTAATTTAATGATTGGATGAATGTGAAACCTGGTTTACTTCATGAATGGAGCTAATTGAATGCATAATGTTAATTTTGCATGTCTACAATTTGTATTAAGCAATAATCATAAAAGCTTAATTTTTTTTTTGCACTTCCAAAGGAGGAAGCTCACTTTCATGGAAAACAATGTCAAGATGTATTCCTTGGATTATGGATGCGATGTTAGTTGGTTGTGCATTAGAAGGGAGAAGAACTTGTTGCAAGGTAGATTGAATCATGTTGTGATAGTGAGGGGAGGCTTGAATAAGGTCCCATAATGAGATCTTAGTAGGAGTGTTCTTAAGTTGTTCAACAAGATCATGCTACTTTGTGTGTGGGATGAAGCAAGGGGTGCTAGGCAGATTGGGTAAAGGTAAGGAGGGTGGGGTTGGTTGTCGTGGTTGCATATTATTGTGAGTGTTGTATGTATCAGAAATAGTATTGTAACTCGATTGTTGTGACACATTAGTTTGAGGTGGGTAGAGGGTGAATTCAGGTTTATGTTGAGGTTAAAGTTGGTGTGAAGGTGGGTAGAGAGTAAACTCAAGTTTAGATGAAGGTTTATGTGAAGGGGGATAAAGGATGAATTGAGGTTGAATAATGCTAACATCCCCTAACAAGTGAGAGTCTTCATTTTCTTTGAAGGGCATGTTGTCTTTGTCTTTGGTCATAATATCCTCCTTAGAAGGAGAGTTCTTAGGAGAACAACAATCCACATGTTTGTGACAATTAAGGTTTGGTTCATCCAAAATAACTTCATCGCCACTAAGGGAGTTATTAATGGTTGAATATGTTTGATTATTGATAGTGGGGAGATTAGGGGAAGGTTGTATTTGATTGTTGGTTATTTATAAGGTCCCATTCTCTTGTTCCATATTGTCTATCATACTATGAGAGCTTGTAATATGTTCATCTAAGGTTGAAATTTGAAAAGTAGCTTCATCACAAGTGGGAGAGGCATCAAGAGAAGGACCATTGTGAATTTCAAATAGATCTTCCTAAATGGGAGGAGCATTAGGGAAGGGAGGATAAAGGGTGTCATGATTCTTAATAGATATGTCTTGTAACACTAACCTATCCCCTTTACATCATGGAGGGATATTAGGAGACGAACAAGTGTGATTTTCATGAGCATGGAGACTTGATAAGGTGATATTTAGGAATGTATCTACGATCTCATGTTCTTGTTGTCTAACATTGTCCAAAGGGGAATAAGGAAATGGACAATCAAGACCCTCAATTGTTGTAACCTCCTTCACCAAGATACCTGTGTCACTAATAGGAGAGGTATCGGGAGAAAAACAAGTATGTGTTATGATTGTCTACATTTCTATTTTCACCAATGCGTAATGTAATGGTGTGGTCAGGACTAACATGTTCCTCATTGTTGTAATCAAAATCAAACTCATAAGAGGGGATGTTATGCTTATAAATTCCATGTTTAATCAAATCAAAGGAACATTTAAAGAACATGTTATGCAAAAATAAATACAGTGCAATGTAATATTCAGATGCAAAACAAAGGAAATTACTGATTACAATATGCAATAGGCTGAAAAGTGAAATGTGGGAGATGTAAATGTGAAACTAAAAAATGCATGAAATGAGCTAGTTTAAGTGAGATCTAGTGAAATGCATGTTACATAAATGAAACTAATGGATATAGGTATGAAATGGCACCAAACAGAAAACTAAAAATAGGGTTTTTTAGGTTTGTAAAAGATAGTTTCATGGGTCAGAAGGGACTGATTTTCCCATGGTGGAAAAGGAGTCCTAGTATGGACCTTTTTTGCAAAATTTTAATAAATTTTTGAGGTATTTTTATGGTTTCTAAGTTCTATGATGCAGACCTAATTGAAAAATGCAAAATTTGAGAGAGTGGAAATGAATTTAGATGCCAACAATGCAACCTAAATGTACTTTTTGATGAATGGAAAATTTGAAATCTATCATGCAAATGAATTCATGCAATTCCTAATGCAATATCAATTCAAGATAGATGTATGATGAAGGAATCCAAATTAGACAAGAAAGTATTCTAAAAATCAGGTTCACCAAAATGAAACGTAGATTTTTGGCACCCTAATCCTTTCTAGTACTTCTAGGGTTTTTCACCTTAAAGAAGAAAGTAGAGCCAAAAGTTTAGGTAGGTTCACTCAAACTAGTGTATGTATGATGTTATTGAGACTAAATGAAATTATCTAAAGGCAGCTAGATGATGAAATTGATTGACTAAGGTATGCAAACCTAGGAAATATGCAATTTTTTAAAACACATTGTGTAATGCAACAACACCTAGAAATGAATGCAAAACTAAACAAAAATGAACCAAACTGAAAGTATGCACCTAGAATGTGGATGAAGACTAGAAATTGCATTTGAAATGTTGTTGATGCTGATTTTTAGGTCTGGAGGGACTCATTAGCCATTCTAGGTGAATCAGTCCCAGTTCTGTAAAATTGTGTTGGAACCTATTTTTGAAAAAAGAGTATCTAAAAATGCTGAAAACTCAAAATTGACCTGGAAGTGGGACTCATTCGCCACTCATGGTGAATGATTCCACTTTTTAATTTCTGAATATTCAAAGGTGGATTTTGGAGGTTTTGGTCTACACTTTGGCTTTCTACAGGTGTCCACTTTCGAAACTCTGATTTTTGAATCTGAAAATGAGTTTTTGTTGATATTTTGACTTATTGAATGAGGAGAGTACTTGAGGAAGTTTTCAACTTGAATCTTAATGATTTACAAGCTTCCAAGAGACCTAAATTTCTAGACAAACAAGACAAGAGAGGAAGATGTTGACTGTTAGGGCATGGGGGTTTTCCTTGGTCAAACCTCATTTAGGTAATTAAACCAAAATGATGAAAGAATGGAATAAAACATGAAATAATGGAATATATTAACTTTCCATGATGTTGATCTTGGATTTCTGCAACAATGGAGGAAGATTCAACCCTCGAATGTCTTTAGGAGCTTTCTTGATGTCTTGCAATGATAAAACCCTAAGTTGCTTGATTTGAGATGAAAAATTGGTGGATGAATAATGAAGAATGGATGTGAATTAAGTTGATGGATGTGAAAATGAGTCAAAAGATCTATATTTATAGGAAATTCACCTATTTTACCCATTAATACCTCATCATAGAGCAACATGAAGCAATAATAAACTTAAATTTCACTTTTTTCCTACTCAAAGACCAAAATTGAGCCAAATGGGACTCATTCACCACACATGGTGAGTGGGTCCCACCTGGATGGGATTGGTTTGCCATGCATGGTGAATGGGTCCTACAAGGGCCAATCTGACAGCTAGGAAGCCAGGAGATAAGGAAATAAGGTCTAAAATGCAACTTTGTTAGGAATTTTATCAATTTGAACCTCAGGATGCACAATATGGGTTAATATGGGACTATTAGTGATGATGTGAATGTCAAATAGGGCTTGGGACACATAAAAAAAATTAAAAGTGTAATTAAATACACTTTACAACACTAAAATGAGGTCCACATAGCCTAGAAAGGAACAAGAACCAATGTGAAGGTGTAAATCACACTACAACACTAGTTTATCATTAATTTTAAGTTACAAGCCTTCTAAATTGATGTGATAATATTATTAAACACATTTAATAATATTGAATTAGGGAGAAGTAGGTTCATTAAGTCTAGAAAAGCATGAAAGTCTCTTACAACACTTTGCAACACCTTTACAAGACATCATTAAATGCATTTTAAAGGGTCCAAGACCTAGTGTGCATACATAAAATTCCTCACAACACTAAATGAAGGCCTCATTAAGTCCAATTTATCATGAATTAATCCCATGTCAAGTAAGAGGGTACTTTTTTCTATGATACAGTTGCATCTTCATAGTTTACCTAGTTAGTTCATTAGTATCATATAAAAATAAATCAATTAGCAATCCTAAATCCATCACATATCACATCTTTAATCACACTCCACACAAACAAAGGATTAGAACCTTGTTCCAACATTATGACTCTTCCTATTAGGATTTATAGTTAAGTGGAAGCAAGAGTGTAAGATTTTGATAAGGAATCTTCACCAATTAA
This sequence comes from Sequoia sempervirens, assembly GCA_007258455.2. NCBI lineage: Eukaryota > Viridiplantae > Streptophyta > Pinopsida > Cupressales > Cupressaceae > Sequoia > Sequoia sempervirens. The sequence goes on from VDFB02353493.1 coordinate 53,704,252, forward strand.
GAATACTATTATAATTATAAAACATGCCTAATAGGGTAGACTTTATTACAAACTATTATCCCATGTTATAACAAGTCTCTTCTTCCTCACATGATTTATTGAAGAGGTCAAGAATGAAACATGAATATTTATGTTCACATCGCCAAACCATCGCTTGCAATATCTTCAAGATATACACATGTGTTGTAGCTACTTACCTCCTCTAGCTATGTTGACCCAACATCCTTTTTTGTGGATTGAGAATCCTTTGTTCTAGGTTGACAAGTTCTTAATTATGGGGATTGAATCTTATTTCAAAAGTATTTTTTATTATTAAAAACTATAGTTAATAATAAAATTATACTGAATCTCACAGGCATTCAAAGATCATACACTCATTCATTAATATAATATATCATCTTCATTTTTTTCTAAATACTTAAATTATATAGAACTATTTAGAAATGTATTTGAAACATAGCATAAATAAGATAAGAAGCATGGAACTAAAAAAAGGAATTGGACATTTGTAGGGCTCATCACATGCCACCATATTTCATTTTAAACTTACAATTAGAATCAATTTTATTCTATATTTTTCATCTATTCTTTGCACTCCTTATGAAAGAGATCAATTTTACTATAGTTCCAACAAATATCCTTGGTCTTACAAGGATTTTTAGGACTCCCCATAGACTAGTATGCAGATTTTTAATTGTTTTTTTCTTGTACTTGCTTATTTCTTTTGGTCTTCTTTAAATACTCAATGCCTCTCTAGAACCCAAAAGACATTTTTCCTATTCCCTTAAAAAATATAAGAATAAACTTGGCATTCTATACCTTCATGTAATTTCTCCCAATGTGCATGACCAGGTCATCGCATGATTCTAGTGATGAACATAAAAAAGTTTCCCACCCATACATTTTAGTTGAGAAATCAATATGCTAAATATTTCTAGCTATACTATAATTCATCCACCTTCTTCAATCCTCAAGTAATAAATATTCTTCATCAAGAATACTTTGTTACTAAATGTAGAGTAGAAAAATACATACCTTTACATATTCACACTTAATTTGGACCTATTTTAGCACCCCTTGCATTAATTTCCCTTTAGGTCACTTGTTATGGACCCTTAAGACCCCTTTTTTGTGCATCTCGATTTGCAGCCTTAAACCTGACCAAAACCCATAAGCAACCATCAATCTTGGTAACCTACCTTTTGAATTGGAAAATCAAGACTTGTGGGACCAAGACACCATTGGTGGTGTCTTAGTACCACATAGTGGGACTAAGATGCCACCTAGGGTGTCTTAGTCCCAGGGGCTTTATTTTTCAGGACTTAAGAGCAGGAAATGAAAATATTTGAATTTATTTGATCTTTATCAGCCTTTGGGATCTAATAATTTGGTTATTAGGTAGGAATTCCTATAAAAGTAATATTCACACCCCATTCTTCACATAAGAGACATAATTTGATAAAATTTGACTTAAGTTGAGCAAGTTGAAGGAAGTTTCAGAGCTTTGGAGCAGCCTTCTATTGTGTTCTTGTAGGTTTTTCAAGTCTATTTCAAAGCCAAGATATAGCATTGCCAAGGATTAGTAATGGATGCCTATTGTGGATCATGAAATATTCTAGGTTGGAGATGCAACTAGCCATTTATCCAAGCTTAAGGACTTGTTTCTTGATTGATTCCATCTTCCATTATTGCTCTATTTTCTGCCTAAGGAAGGTAAATTTCATGTTTGTGACTAGTTAAGGTGATTAGAGATCTCCTTTGTAGCTCATTTATATTTGCATCTTAGGAATCTTATTCTAACACATTTGAATAGTGTTTCTCCATGTTCAATCTTGCATAATATTAGACACACTTAAGATTAGGGCACATACACATTTCCATTTTTAGATTTATGCTTTTTTCATCAAGGTTTAATTACCAAACAAGGGGTTTGACCAAGGAAAACTGCCATAAACAAACAATCCCAATTCCTTTGTTTTGTAGGTCTCTTTGCAGGTTCAAATATGAAGACTTGGTGAAGAATGAGGTGTAGATTTTGATCTTTAGGACCACACTCAGAAATTCCAGTAATTTAGAATAGGACTAGTACACCATCTTGGGCATCTTAGTCCTCCTAGGCTTATTTTTTAAAGATTTTTTTGAGATTTGGTTCTGAGATCTAAAGACTTCATATTTTCCTTGAAAAAGAACAAGACTAATGCACCATTCTGGGTGTCTTAGTCCTCCACAACATATTTTGGCAACTTCTTCACATTTCCATAATGCTCACAACATCTCCAAACTTCCCAGGTACACACATATTATCCTCCTGTTGCATAATTTCATCATTTGCATCTTTCATTTTACTTCCATTTCTAGTTATAGGTCATTCTACATATCACACTGTGTTTTCAAACATTTTCTTTTCCAGGCATTTGCTTGGTGGTGAACCCCTTAGAACTTAAAGAACCCCCTCCTAGGACCTTCCTAATTGTGAAATTAACTCACCTTGAGAGGTTGTTAGTCAATCCAATTGGGACTCCTAGGACACTAGTGAATGATTGAGTGGAAAAAGTTTGATATCTAAGAGTATCCCTTTTCCTATTCATCACTAAATATTTTCTTGATGAATCTCTTGAAGTTTCTTCCATAAAGATTTCATTATGGGTTATTTGTGGATATTTGTAACAATAGAATCTTCAAAGAATAATTTTATTAGAACCTTTAATTTTATACTATAACATCATACTATGATAATTGAGTAGGATACATAGGCCTTTGAATATTTGCGTCAACATCTCAAAGATCATTGTCAATCAATAGATCTCCCTTTTGATTTTTCACATCTCAAAGTTGGTGCATGTGAAATTATATACCCGAATTCTCCCTATTGTACTTACCATCTCTATTTTCTACAATAAATATCCCAAAGTTCTTATTTTATATTACATCCTTCTCAAATAATTATTAGCTACAAAAAAATTATACCTAGTTACAACTACAACTAAATGTGATTAGCTTCTAATACTAGTTATAAGAAAGAAAGGTCAATTGAAATAGATTTCCATGCTAATATTGAAAGGAGTTATGTGCAAAAAAGGTTAAGTATTATTTAAAATTATTACATAAAATAGAAAAAGTTAATCTTAAATAGATAGACAATTATACCATGGCATAGTGATTTATATGGGAAAGACCCTTTTGAGAGAGAAAACCTACACTCCAAGCTTGCACAATTCAATATTGAATTTATAGAAGTATTTTACTAGAGATAATCTTATAATAATTTTTGTAGAATTCCAACAAAACCTATATACATATAAATTCTCATATGGAACCACTTCATCAACTACAAGTAAGTGAATGAAAATGAGTAATATAAAGTGATCAAAAGTGGGTTTGATATATTTATATAAATTACCCTTTTCCTAAACATGTATACACACATACATACATGTATATAATTTATATATGTGTGTATGTATATGCATATATACATACATATACATATATTATTTGAGATTATAATATTTTTAGCTAACAATATTAATTAAAATATTAAGAAAAAAGATGTTATAAAATATTAATGTACAAAAATTATATTAGAAATAAATGTTTTAATTCAATAATAATGTAAGTTGACTTTATATTTTAACAATATTATTTACATTATAATATATGGATCATAAGATAAAAGATAACTATAACTTCACATTCACTAATTATAATTATTGTATAATGCTAAATAAAATGTTGACAGTCATAAGGGATAACAAAAGATACAACAAAGATCAAGCATATAAACACGTAAAAATAATTAGATCAATATGAAACATATATCTAAAACATTATGTAACAATAATTATAATTGAAAAAGAAAAATAAAACTTGATATTCAATGATAATAATAACCAATATTATCTTTTATTTATCACACCAAACTATATAAAGACAACAAATTTAAACAACTATAACATGAAAATGACTAACAATATTATTTTTACTATAGTGTATCATTATAAAGTCTGGAAATTATGATATTGCTATCAGGATTCAACCGTGTAGTTTCGAGTCAAACTCATTGACCCATGTTTCATGAGTAGTGGTTCAACAAGAACCCATCTCTCATGATATCGAATGGTCCACTTAGCACTCATTACATCTAGGTGATGCTCACAGAGGTGAAGCACTGGTCTGTCCCAGGAGGTCACCCATCCCAGTACTGCTCTAGCTCAAGCGCGCTTAACCAGGGAGTTTTTTCCAAGGTTAAGCCCGCTTGAGTTGTTACCCCATTTGCAAAACCTTCAACAAGTGTTGTGCCTTATGAACCATTCATAATAGAGCCCCTTAGCTCATCAATTGATAAGTAGGAGGTATTTTTCCACAGCGTGTCAAATTATGATATTGCTATCGATTCATCCGTGTAGTTTCGAGTCAAACTCATTGACCCATGTTTCATGAGTAGTGGTTCAACAAGAACCCATCTCTCATGATATCGAATGGGTAACAACTCAAGCGGGCTTAACCTTGGAGAAGACTCCCTAGCGCCTTTGAGCTAGAGCAGTCTGGGATGGTGACCTCCGGGATGGACCAGTGCTTCACCTCTATGAGCATCACCTAGATGCAATGAGTGCTAAGTGGACCATTCAATATCATGAGAGATGGGTTCTTGTTGAACCACTACTCATGAAACATGGGCCAATGAGTTTGACTCGAAACTACATGGTTGAATCCTAATAGCAATATCATAATTTGACATGCTGTGGAAAAATACCTCCTACTTATCAAATCTGGAAATTTCATGATTTTTACGGCGCAACAATTTTCTTGCCGCCCATGAACGGCCGAGCGCGACAACCGCTAAAGCATAAATTCATGATTGCCCGTCCGTATAAAACATCCAAGTTCGGGATTGTCTGCATCATTGTTATCGATTCCGTGTTTATGAGGAATCAATTTTTGTAATTAACGCTAGTGCTGAAAGTAAACTGCTACTATATGGAGCTCAGAACCGGCTAATTAAGCCAGACCTATCACCACTAACAGTCAGCTAGTTTAGTATTAAATTTGGTACGTATTCCTATAGATTGCTGGCAAACAAAGATACGTTTGCATTGAAAATTGGGAAGCTCAGCTCAGAATAGTGTTGTAGCGTGTAATACGAAATGGAATTCCATCCGTTGAATTTTAGATTGCTGTGTACAATTCTACTTGTGATGGGTAGTGTTTTGGAGGGAAGCTGTGCATTGGGAGTTGGTGGACACAATGGGATGCTACCAATTCTCAGAAAGAACCAACTGCTTGGTAGTTATCTGGAGAAGTTAAATAGATCTGAAGTCACTAATTCCTACGTTTCAAGTTTAAGTACGCATTCGTACGAGGCATACAACTATACCCAAATTTTGGATCATTTTGGGTACACACCAGAGAGCTGTCATACTTTTCCACAACGATATTTTATAGACAAGTCCAATTGGGGCGGCGCTCAAAACAATTCTCCCATATTTGTATGGTTGGGTGAGGAACAAGATATTACAAATGACGTCTGGTCTAACTTCATGATAGACGAGGTCGCTAACTTCAAAGCTCTTGTGGTGTACATAGAGGTAGTATTACAATTTTTCGTTAATTCCGTGTCCATGCTTGTTGAATAAGTTCAGTTCATTTTTTTTTACCTCCTACTTTGAAAAGTATGGGAGTTATTAGGGTTAATTGTGGCAATGTATGTAGCACCGTTATTATGGGGCGTCATTGCAATTTGGGGGAAAGGACGAGGCGTATGCAAATACGAGTACAATGGGTTATTTCACAATCGCTCAGGCGTTGGCCGATTATGCGACCATCATTGTCGATTTGAAGAAAACATTAAATGCTGAGAATTGTCCAATTGTAGCCGTTGGTGGATCCTATGGTGGAAGTAAGTTGGATTTCTTAAACATAAGCCAATATTCTCTGTTGGAAGTAAGTGGTATTCAATCATTGAAATGGTATTGTGCAGTGCTAGCTGCCTGGTTTCGACTCAAATATCCTCACATAACAATCGGCGCTCTCGCATCGTCTGCTCCTATCCTTTACCTCGACAGCATCGCTCCCACTTCTGGTTATGACAGCGTTGTCACCAAAGATTTCAGGGTATGTGCATTTATCTATTTCAGCTTAATCTCACCTTTATTGTCATTAAATTTGACATTTGAGACTATATTGCAGAATGCAAGTGAGATCTGCTACAGAAGAATTAATGAGTCGTGGGATATGATGGACAAAATGGCGTCTAGCACCCAGGGCTTGCTAAACCTAAGCAAACTATTTAACACTTGCGAGTAAGAATATTAATCATACCTCATATTAATCATACGACGTATTCTTCATACCTCATATTAATCATACTGGTAATCAAAATCTCATGACCGGGTATTCCTGCTGCAGGAATATTACGGATAAGGGCGCCCTGTACGATAAGCTTGAAGCATTGTACGAGAGCGCAGCACAATACGATTTCGAAAAAGTTAAAGGAGTAAGTACACTACTCAACCTTATCCCCATACCAATTTTCTTGCTCATTAACTTAGTTGTATTTTGTAACCTGGGCTTTCTGCAGATGTGCAACGCCATCAATAGCCTGTCGGGAGATGCAGACACTGTTAGCAGAATAGCGGCTGGAGCAAGTTACAAAAATGAAGGCCAATGCTTGTATTTGGGACCGTTCAATTACACCGGATCAGGATGGGACTGGCAGGTGACTGAGAATTCTTTCTTTTTCTAGAACAAAATGAAATTAGGCTGCCCGTCTAACATCTTTTCTTAATCGGCAGAAATGCGCTGAATTGGTGTTTCCATGGACTAGTCCTCCTAGCGCATCAATGTTTCTGCCCTACTACTTTGATATCAAGTCACATTCCAGGGATTGCTACCTCAATTTCGGAGTCCACCCACGCCAGCACTAGCTTACAACTGAATTCGGAGGACACGTATATAAATTTTAATCTACTACCGAATTTTGTCAAAAAAATTGTTGTATTGTGTGTATGGGATCATTTATTATGGAAAGAAGTACAAGGAGATATTAAATGAATTGAAACCAATGAAAATATTTTAATAAATTGTGTAAACTTAAAATGTATATATATAGATATATTTTTGTTTTATTTATAGATATGGTGTTTTTTGGGTCATTATTGGATAGGCAATAACATAATATTGTGATATTTTAGATCAACTTCTAATTAAAGTGAATGAAATGGTCTTAGAATGACACATGCAGTGCATTCTTTCTGATAGCATGGATCAAATCATTCCTATTCTCCTAAGAAAATTCATCTAAAAGATGGAGGTTCCTATTGATTGCTCTCTTCACATGGAAGTAAGATCTCACAAATAGTAATAGTATGATCACTTGAAGAGGGTCACATCACTTGATTTAATCACATCTTGAGAATAGAATGCTTGGTGGAGGACTATAGTGTTGATTGTGAGGTAGAACATGGAATGGTTGGTATTTTTGTGTGTTGCCTTGCTACTTGTCAAAGTATTCTTGTTGCAATTCTAGTGTCGATAAATTCAAAAAAAAGCAAGGGAAATATGCTTTCTTACTTGGGAATCTTCTCTTATCAATCTTTATTCGTCAATGTGAACACACAAAGTGGAACATATGCAAACAAGTTAAAACTAAGCTAGAATATTGTACAATATATGTAACTCTAATTAACCATAAAGACAAGCAAACATTGATGAAAACATGAAAATAGCTTTCCAATAGCAACCCTTAGTTCACCAAGCTATCTTGGTTATTCTCTAAGATAGAAGATAGTGATATGCGACTGTTACTACCAACAACATATGATTATATTCCATGGAAAGATAAAAATGGCTTAGGGCAAGGCTAATTAATAAATTTTTGGATAGTGGATTGAATGATTGTGATGAACTCAAGGGATCAAAGGCTGAAATTAGTTGAGATGATTAAAAGGACAAGCAGAAGACATGTGTCTCCACATGCTTGGTGTATGGAAAGGGGTTCAAGACTAAAGGGAAATAATTGGTTGAGGATTCCCTTGAAGAAAGTGGATGGATGGGATGAGATGGAAATACCTCTTTCATGGTCAATGACAAGGCCCTTAGTTGAGATTGTTCTCCCTATGAACTCTATGAATATCTCTATGAACTTATTTGTGAAGATATTCATACTTTTTATTGGATTTTTCATTATGATTCCTTGGAAATTCTTATAAAAAAAGGGAATATAATATTTGAATACCTAATTTTGGGGACCTTGAGGAAATATACAATTGAAGACTAGTCACTTTGCTTAATGATTCCTACAAAATAATTACAAAACAACTTGCTTTGGTGTAGTGTCATCTTCTCCAAATCATTCATCTTTAGTCTACTAGATTCATAAGTTTACCCAGATATATTCTTGTAGCATCATAAATTGTCACCCCTAACAATTTCACACTAGTTTTAGCTCTCCCCTATGTGTTTGGACCCAATTATGCTCTTAAATTGTTTATTTTATGACCATCTTCAAAAAATCAGAATTAAATTGGGAATTATTACTTGATATTTATTTAATAACATTAATATCCCCAAAATAGGTCTAGACTAGGTGGCTACCACCCCTATCTTACTTATAGTGACCCAACTTAAAATATATCATTGTCGGTATTTTAACATTTAAAATCCAATTTTATTTTTCAGCTTTTAAAAATTAATTTTGTGGAAAATATAGAAATGTATATAAATATAAGTCTTGCACCATTTGAAATCCTAACAATTTTTTAATTACAATTGAGCATCCTAAAATGTTGTCAAGGAAAATTCAAGGGTAGAATTAGTAGCATTATTATAGTGCTTTCATAAATCAAGATGATACTTGCAAGACATTATGAAGAAGGAATCAATTATGAACAAGGAGCTATTATGATCAATCATTCCATTATTGTGAAGATGTATGAGTTATCCTCTACATGCTAGCTACAACAATCTATTATGTTTTATGGACTAACCTATTGCAGGTCTTCAAGTCATTCAAGCATCCATGAAACAACCTTTCATTGTAACACATAGTGTGGACATCACTTTGACATAGATTTCATGCCTAAAGTAACATTATTCATTTTTCATTTTTCATTCAAGTCAATTATTGTTTTGGCATCTACCCAACCTAGGGCATTCCCTCTTCATCATCATATTTTGCTATACATGGAGGTGGAAACACCTAAATGGGATTTGACTTAGGCATTCCCCTACACAGCACAACCTTTCCCCCTCTTTTCATATGTGTAGGTTAGATATGAAATTTTCACCATGACCAAGTTACAGAAAGCATAATACAATTTGTAACACAACATCTGAGATTTATAGACATCAAAAAGTATGACTCTCTAGTTGAGCATGCCCACACTCCTATCCCTACAATTTTGGATCAACTTTTAGTTACAAGTTCCTCTTTGTATCTCCTTTGCAAATTTGCATCTATTCTATTAATTTCCATTTTTTTCTATGCAATAAAATATATTTTTAGATATAGGGTTTATGTTAAATAGGATTATTAAACACATATAAGTTTTTCATCTATGTAACTCAAAAGGGGCAATGCCTAGGAGATTAGCTCTCCCTTTCTGGTAGCTATCCAATCATCAACCATAGTTCTTTTGTGTCTAAATGTAGAGGGTAAGTGAAAAGGAAGTTGGTCCTAGTTAATCTATTTGGATCTAGGATCAACTTTCCTACTCTATAATTCTTGATAAAATTGTTTATATTTAAAAAGGAATGGAGTTTCATAGATATTCTCAACAACAAGCTAGTTAAAATTTTTGCTAATATTGAATTCACAAAATCTTATTATTACATTGAGTGGTCATATATTTTTTATATGCTTCACTCTTTAGGATTTGAACCCCAACTTTTGCATTCAATAAATACACTTCTTTTTATTGATTTTGCATGCATCACTACTAATGACCATTAATCTCTTTTGTTTGATTTTTTCTAGTTCTTTTGTAAAGGGTGGCCTTTGTCTTCAACTGTTTTATATACTAATTGTAGAAGGCCTTGGTTATATCTTAGCTAATTATGTTTCACAAAAATTTGTTAAAGTCATACATTTACCCAATTTTAAAACACTTGAATTATCAATGTTCAGTTTATAGATAATTTATTGGTGGGGAAAACTAAGATTAATCAATACTCATAATGCTCAGATAATTTTTGTAAGACTTCTTAGTCAAGTATGTAGTAGCAAAAGAAGCAATGTTATAAATAATGTATATTACATAGCCTAGTTGGAATCCTATGACTAGAAATAGATTGATCGTGGGGAAATTTTTAAATTTATTAACACTTTTTGGTTGTTTAAGCCTCTCCTTTTATCTTATGGAAAGATGTTATTGTCTAAATTAAGAAAAAATTAGCCTATTAGATTACTAATTATTTTCAGTTTTAGATAAATTCATGGTGTGTTCTAAATTTCTTACTCTTATACATATCTATTACTCATCATATCACATTCCTCCTAAAATTTCCCTTTTAAAGGTCAAAAAAATTATAATGGATTTTCTATATGTGATGCCAAAAAAGGTGATTAGGGTCTAAATCACACTTTCTCTTGCATTACAACGGAAGAAACCAAAATCGATCACAAATACCCACTTGGATACCAACCACTATGGAAAAGCTAGAATGGTGGATAAGGGTTTTTCTTTTTTCTTAGTGGATGTGTACACTAGAAATGGATGTTCAACTTCCTTGTCCACAAAAATGGATACACAGGAGAAAGGGATCTAATTTCACATTGTTCACATTCAAGAATACCTTAGAGATCTCAACCTAATGAAGGATGTGAGATATTTGACAATAAGGTATCCTAAGATAGGGTTTGGGATTATAAAAGGCTGAATGAGGGGTTCATCACCAACTGTAAACTTGGAAAATGCAAAATGTTTGAAAACATAGTGTAGTATGCAAAAAGACCTAGAAAATGGCTTAGAAATGCAAATAAAGCAAAATAGAAAGCTACAAAATAGAGAGTGTGTACCTGGAAATGTGTTGAAGATTGGAAATAGCTCTGGAATTCTAAAATGTTGATTTTTAAGCCTAGTGGGACTCATTTTCCATTTTGGGTGAATCAATCCCAGTTTTGGAAAACTACATTGAAGCTTGTTTTAGCCAAATGGGTATCCAAATCCATAATTTTTTTTGAAAAATAGGTATAGTGGGACTCATTTTCCACTAATGGTGAATGAGTCCACTTGAACTTTTTTGAAAACGTAAAAGTGGAATCTAAAGCTCCTAATCTACTCTTTCTATTCCTCTAGGTTTCCAGACCTGAAACCCTAATTTTTGGCACTGTAAGTGACTTTTTTGTGAATATTTTAACCTAGAGAATAGGGAAATGAATCCAACAACTTTGTAACCTATTCTTCAATGATTTCCAAGCCTTTGAAGCACCGAGATCTTCAATCACACAAAGAAATAGAGAGAAAATGTTGATTGTTAGAGAATAGGGGTTTGTATTGGTCAAACCCCTTTTAGGTAATTAAACCAAAATGATGAAACAAGATAATGAAGCATGAATATCAGATAATTCAATTAGAAACTTTCCATGATGATATATCTTGAGTTTCTACAACAATGGATGAAGAATCTACCATTGAATGCCTTACAATTGATCTTGATTGTTATCTTGATGACTTTGTGAATGCTTGAAATGCTTAACACTAGCTTTCTTGACTTGAAAACATGATTACCTTATGAAATAATGATTTGAGGGATTATTTATATAGACAAGGCATTCAAATGGTCGTTAATTTGATCCCCAAGGCCAACATTGAAGAAAATTAATCTTAAAACCCAATTTTTCCTACTCAAACCTCGAAAATGGCCCAAATGGGACTCACTTGACCAAAGTGGTGAATGGGTCCCATAGGGTTTATTTTTTCAGCTAGGATGTTGAAGAATGCATAAATTAAGTTCATGTGTTGAGCTATTTAGGTTTTTTTTATCAAAATAAGCCTTAGGATGCACAATATGGGGTCATAGGGGCCTATTAATGATGATATAAAGGTTTATTAGGGCTAGGTACACAAATTTCAATGTGAAAGTATGATTGAATAGACTCTACAACATTAAAATGGGTCTACTTAGCCTAGAAAGGCACAAAATCCAATGTGAATGTGTAAAACACATTACAACTCTAGATTAAAACTAGGTTTAATTTACAAGCCTTCTAGATTGATGTGAGAATGCAATTAAATACATTTTACAATATTGAATTAAGGGAAAGATAGGTCCATTAGATTGAAATGCTTAATAAAAGTCTAGAAAAGTGTGAAAGTCATTTACAACACTTTACAACACCTTTACAAGACATGTATTTTATCAGTTTACAAGGGCCCAAGACCTAATGTGAATGTGTTATTCACATTACAACATTAAATCAATGCAACAATAAGCAAAAATTACAAGGACATCCTAAACAAGTTAGAAAAAGTAGAAGGGTTACTTTTTTGGTGTCCACAGGGGGTTAATTGATTGATTGATAATTGACTTAATTCAATGATGAAAATTTGTACCTAGGTCAATTATGAAAAAATTACAAAATATTGTAGCATCGTAAGTTGTCACCCTTGATAATTTAACAATAGGTTTAGCTCCCCTCCATGTGTCTAGACCTAATTGTACATTTTAGATTTCCCATTTCATAATAATCTTAAAAAAAAAATTTGAGTTGGGATTAAGGAGTTAATTTTTATTTACTAGTGCTTAAGGCCCCAAAAATAAGTTTAGGCTAGGATGCTCAATGCCCTTGTCCCACTTATTTTTTCCCCAATTCAAATATGTCGATATCAATATTTTAACATTTAGAAATACAAAGTCATTTGTCAACTATTGGTAATTAATTAATGGGAAATTAAATAATTTCAAATAAATATAATTATTTTTAATCATTTTAAATCCTAACAAGAACTAGAAACTTTGGGAAAAAATCATAGCATTTTTGAATTGAGCACTAGAGAAGTCAAGAGAAAAATTTGCAGAATTATATAACATTATTTTATTCAAGCATCATACTAGTAATGCATCATTTTTTAATGTGAGTTTGTTTATTTTCATGTCTATTTGTTTTGTGAGTACTAACACTTACAAGACTTCAAATAAAGCATCCAAATTATCCTTGAAGGTGATGAGTATAATGAATTCAATCCATAAAGGAATGCTAATCTAAGTGGTAAATTGTACCTATAATGGAGTAAATTTTCACCCCTCACAAATTCCTCATTTACACCCCTTTCCTTACAAAAATCAAACTTGAAGATGCTATTCCACCTCATCCATCCACTTTCCATCCATTGGTGGATGTTTGTAGTGTTAACAGGGGAATTTTTGCCAGGGACACTAGCATAGCATGTGGATTTCTATGCGGAACGCTACCGTCCTCGTAGGATTCTCGCCTCTAGAATCTATAGTGGTGTTACACTTCTCCATTAGAAATAAAGCATAACACCCTTGCACCCTTGATTGACCTCGAATGACTCTTTTGGGCTCCTATTCATCTTCAAAACACTATCTCTCACATTCAATTTAGTTTCTTCAATCTCACTTGATCACATTTCATTTCTACACACTTCATTTCATAGCACTTCCACCATTTTTGAAGCTCCAAATTGACACTCTACTAGTTTGACTCCTCTCATTGTTGCGGCAATGTTGGCATCCTCAAGCTTGCAATCTCGCATCTCCCTTCACATTCCTTGAATGCATCTCATGTTGGGGAGGTGATATCAATTTTACTTAACATTGTTGTTTGATTTAGTAGCATATTTTTGTTAGAATTGCTTGGTATTCTTCCATTTCAATACTTTATTTATTGCATTTTCTCTATTATGGCTATTCTAACTATTTGTGGAGGTGGGAACACTGAAATGGGGGTTTGACTGTGGCAAGCCCCAAAATAGTCCCAATATTTTTCCTTGTTCTATTGTGTGTAGGTATTTTGTTCATGTGGAGCTTATGGGAGGCTAGAACAACCATGAGTTGTATTTCTATCACCCTTGATTATTATTTCATACTTAATCAGTTTATCCTTTAAGTTAAAGTACTTTTGTTGTTTTATCCATTTAGTTGCATTCTTCTTTCTTTCATCGTATAAACTACATTTATCAAGTTGTTAGTGAGTTTTTCGTTAGTTTTGATTATACTTTGTACTCTTTTTTTGTATTGATGCCAGCACTCGATCGGGATGCCTGTGCACCACACTATCATCCATCTTCTACACTAGAGTCCTTTGGTCAAGAGTTGCCTAGGTTATAGTCTAGACTCAAGAATTTGCTCACCTTACCTCTTAAACTCTTGCATTGACAGAAGGAAATTGATAGATTAGTTGTCCTTCCTTTTCACCCTCTTTAAACATCAAACTCATCCTAGACAATCCTTTAGTGTAAGGTAGATTAGGGTATCTAATTGTTCAAGACCCTCCTATGACCTAAGGTCCTGAGCATTAGTCCCCCTCTACACTTTGGTGAACTTGACGTTAATTTTTCTGGTTCTATTTGTTAGTGTTGAAAGACCCTTCTCTCGTGTTCTAGGTGTGTTGTGGGTGTGTGTGTTGCAAGGAGTCTGACCTTGCAACCCAACCTATGACCCCTAGCAACATAGCTAGAAGAATCCCTAAGCATTGTGAAATGAAACCTCGAATAGGTCACTATTTAACTATTAAACCCTTAGGGATTTCTAACAAAGTCCTTCCTAGTGTACACAAGATATGGATTCTTCCATGCATCTTCCCATATCATTTGTGTAGCCTATGAGTGGGTATCCTTCTATAACATTTACCTCACAATATTTTCTCATGAACACTACTAGAGAACCCTCTCCTTTGTACATGCATGCATGTATCAATAGGAAAACCATAACTGGCATTCTGATTGACCCTACATGTTGGGTTAATGGTATCAGAGAGGAGATCTTGTTAATAATTTTTGTACATAAGGATGGGTATGATGAGTCTAAAAGAACTATATGTACGCATGATGGGCTTTTTGTTACTCTAATCGTTTCTATCACTCTGTTAGTCCTAGTTGGGCCTAGGACTATGAATTCCCTCTTTGATATTATCGCAAGGTCCAATTTGTTCAGAGTGAAACTAGGCATTCCTTGGCTAGTTTCCTTTAAGGCATGGGGGATATTCACTTGATCATTTTGGCCCTTCCCATTTGATCCACTTCCTCCAAAAATGGACCTACTTTATCAAAATTACATTAAGCATAAGATTGGGAGCAAGGTGTAGCCAAAAATGACTTACCCTACAACACAGTGGTAGGCTACCTCCTCCTCCCAAAAGGGGAAGGGGAAGTCTACCCATGCTCAGGGCCCTTCTTCTTCCTTTGTAGTTTGACCTGCCTTTACCTCTCACCCTACTATGGTGCCTTTGACTTCCACCCCTATGCATCTCTTGGGGAGCTTGATGGTGCTCACCTGGTGGAAGGCCAAGCATCAAGTGTTTGAGCTTCTTTACTTGCCCATCGTGCCTCGACCCATTCTATATTGTAAGTGGAAGAGTCCCCATGGAGTCTCCTCTATGCCTTAGCCTTTGTGGCCTCCTACTACTCCTACCCCTATGGTAGTGAGTGGGAATATGCTTGATGTTGAGGCACTTGAATTTGATTCTCTACCTATGGTTACCTTTGCTCTTGCATCTCTCCCTCCTATTCCTATCCAAGAGTCCCTCCCTCCATAAAAAATAACTATGATGGATACTCTGATGATTGAATAGTAGCATTTTGTTCTTCCTCAAGCCAACTTTATGAGAGATGATGACAAGAGGATCCAAGAAGCCATATTTATGATGAAAAGAGGATCCAACAAGCCAACTTTATGAGAGATGATGATGAGAAATGATGATGATAGATGGATGATTTTCTTATCAAGGATTGGGATTTTAAAAGGGTCACTTACCTTATGTTTGATAACACACATAAGTACGATGCATCAAGGTATAAAGGACCAAGATGGCATTGTACTTAGTGTGATGGACTTTGACTCGACAAATAGATAGGAGTATCCCTATTCACACCTGACATATGAAAACCTTGCTAGGATGCACTTTAGAAGTTTCAAACATCTCGAACCAAAACACAGAAAGGTATAACCAATCAATGCAATAGTCAACAAGCTGTCCAAAAAATCCTCTATACATATCTAACAAAGCAAATATTCGCCAAGTTATTTTGCAACAACGTCCAACAAGCATAGCAGACAAAAGGATCATGATCATTGCCCCATTCCTATCTCTCTCAATCCTTCGTTCGAATATCATCGAGAGGTCCTTGGACTGAGCGCAATAAGATAAGTAAAAGACAAAGATAAAGCACACAAACAAGTTGATGTTCTTCAATACTGCTAACCAAAAGAGAATGTGTTTTTAAGGATAAAAACCGAAACTATTGCCACAATATAATTCCCATTATAGGAAGGATACATCCTAGGACATGTTAGTGGATGGCTACACGTCATTTCATTTATCCAAAGTGCTCTTTCTGATAAATAATGCCCCTTGTAGGAAGGATACATCCTAGGACATGATGTTATCAGATAATTGATATGGGACTATTTGGAAGATGGACTATCGACACAAAGAATTGACCAACTTGCTTATGTACTGACTTAGACCTGAGACTTGGCGTTTTTGAGTTTTCACTTCTAACCTGCTAGACTTGTTTCTAACTATTTCACCAAAGGTTGAGGATGATGATTAGTTTATTATGAGTGGTGTTATTGGGGGTGCAAGCAAGATGAGATGGATGGATTTTTTCAAAAATTTGGATGTTTTCGGAGTTTTGCAATGTTTTGAGGCTATTTTTTTGGGGGATTTTTTTGAGATTTTTAAATGTTTTGATTTTTTTATTTTCAAATGTTTTTGGGGTTTCCTAAGATTTTGACCAAGAGACTAACCTAAAGACCTATCCTTGGGGCCTTAGGGGCTGATCAACAGTTTAGCCTTTCCTATGTTATACACACAAAGACCACGTAGTTCGACTGACGACTTGACTGATTTACAGATGAAGATATACATGATGAATTGTCAGCTTATTATGAAAGACTCCTAAAGGACTAACCTAAGTGTCTCGGGGGATGATCAAAGATCAACCTTACCTACTTTGAAGCTTAGAGACGACGTAGCTTGACAAGACCACTTTTTTTTTTACTTTTTGAACTATTTTTGGAATTTTGATGATTTTTTGATGTTTTGGGATTTTTTGATTTATTTATGTTTTTGCATTTTTTGATATTCTGATGTTTTTGGATTTTTGGATTTTTTTTATTTTTTTGGATTTTCTGATTTTTTGATGTTTTTGGATTTTTTGATATTCTGATGTTTTTCAATTTTTTGATTTTCTGATGTTTTTGGAGAAGGTTTTCTGTCCATTTCCTATAGAATTGACTTTGGCAACCTAATAAGCATACATTTCTAGATCTAGTGTTGCAGAGTTCTCTCTTGATTTCTCAGAATTTTGGGTGAGGACTGATTCACCACCAGTGGTGAATGAGTCCCACCTTAAGACTAAAAATCTAGAGTTTGTTAGATTCTAAATCCCGACAGTCAAACTTGTTTCTGATAGTTTTTCATCAGTAGTAGGACTAATTAGCCACCCTGGGTGAATGAGTCCCACTATTGATTTTCTGTAACTTCAAACAACATTCAAAAAGTTCTAGATTCCTCAAATATTTACCAAGAGCACTTTGTTTCATCCCATTTCTTTCTTTTTTGTGTTAATTCATCTTTTATTTCATTGTTTGCATATCATAGTGTGTTTTCCAACATAGTTTAAATCTTAGTTTTTCATTCATATTTCAACCTTCTAGATCACTTAATTGCACTTATTTCACTTCATTTAGCTTAGATAACATCAAAAATAACTTAATTTGAATGAAACCCTTAGCATTTTTTTCCCTACCTCTCTTCTTTTAGGTGAAAAAACATAGAAGAGCTAGAGAAGTGTATAGGTGCCAAAAATCTACAGTACAGATAATGACCAATTCATTAGTAAAAGTCTGCATAAGATCTTTCTTATCAACGATATCTATCACCATCAAGGAAAAATCTTATGCACTTGCTTGAGCGGTAGGATACTCATTAGTAGGTTGTGGCATGACCAACTTTAATTGTCTTATAGGAATGCTTGGATTGGCTTCTTCTCGATGGCCATCAGAGATTTCTACAAATATTGGCATCGATGGTTGAGGTAGAAGCTTCACAACATCAATCTGGTTATTCTCTACGTGTACCACCACCTCGTATGCATCAGGCAGAATATCCTCTCCCATGGAGGTTATCATGATTGTGAAATTTGGGTTAAAGGCCTTTAAATAGAACATGAATGCCATCGCAATCTGGGGTTGAGTAGTCATGACAATCCTTTGCTAGGTCTTGTGTAACATGGTGCTGAAGTAGCTCATGGTTCATGCAGAGCCCTTTTGATGGTAATTAGTTGTTGCAATAGTGAGGAATGGTATCCTTTTTCCAAGAATCGTTTGAATAGGTGTTGTTTGAGTTGTTCCTAGGAAAGGATGGAACTTGAGGCCAGAGATCGATACCAATCTTGATCCTTCCCCTTAAAAGAGGTGGCTAGAAGTCTCAATGTGATGTGGGTGCTTGTATTGGACTACCACTATCCCATATTATAAAATTTCTAGGAGTAGGGGGAGGTACATGAGCCATGGAGAAAATATTCTTATGAATCGGATATACAAGAAATCTTATTTTGAAGTTTAAGCCTCTAGGTGGAGTAGGTAAACCTCTAGATACTAGGCTTTGACTTCTCACTCTATTACTCCTTATAGGTGATACAGAACCTGTAAGTCTTCTCCTTCTAGGGATTCAGGTAGGTAATTGAGAGTACTGGAAGTTTCCTCTCGAGGATGCTCTTGTTTACACTCTGGGAATGAAACTTCCAATTTCCTTCCTTAGCCTGATTCAAGAAGTATTTCTAACTTCTAATTAGGCGTTTGGAAAAAAATTGGTCCCACCAAGCATGCTAGAAAAAGAACTATTGATCATCAAAGCTTACACTTCTCTAACAGTCTTATGGGAAATTCAGCAAGTGGGGGAAAAATTGTGTCTCATTGAATACCTCTGGGTTTTTTATAGAAATTCAACTCTTCTTTTGTTGTTTTGGGATAAGGGGAGAAAGAAATGTAAACATAAAACATAAAAGGTGATGTGCCAAAGCTTTTACAACATTTCAAACCCAAATTATTCCTATGATTGATATAAATAGACACAAAATGCCACAACCCTTCATTGTTGGAAAGAGAACGAACATCAAAGGCTAACTTCAAGCACAATGTAGACTTTCAGATCTTTCCGCAGGAAGTATTCATTAAGGTTCGATCCAACATAAATTATTATTATGAGTAAAAGAACAATATTTTAGAAATCACAAGAACTCTATCTCCCAATACAACATAGTACAAAAAAATAACAAATTTTAGAAAAATAGAAAATTCCAATGACATAGGACTCCAATTTTCCTAAGCCACTATTCTACCATACAAGCATAAACCATAGAAATCCGCCACTTAAACTATCTGGATACAACTTGCAATAAATGGTGTTTCAATCAAAATGACAATATAAAGAAAGAAAGCTTGAAAAAGGCCATACATGCATAGTCTCAATAAATTCTCCTCAATAGTCTATGCTTTAATTATAAAATGAACTTTGAAACAAAGGTCGTATTCCAATCCAAGAATAGTTTAAACCATAATAGATATAGCATTCCAGAATAAAGTAGTTTTGTAACTTGTTTCTAAAAATAATTCTAAAACCCTTAAGAAAACAAAAGAAACACTTCTTTTGACAAAGAAATTGTCACTTGGAAAAAATATATCATCTGTCTTTCTATGTTATCACCCTCCTTATATAACCAAAATAGAAAATACACGTCGCCTTAGCTCATATGTAATTTCCACCAGGTGTTGACTATTGATAGCACACGATCTGATCATAGCCCCTTGGTTAGGCCACAAAAGATCTTTTCTCATTAACTCTCATCTACTGCATTAATACTCTTTAGATATTTTAGCAAAGATAAAATCTCATACATGATTAGATCCTAAAAATAACAGCCTAGGAAAGGACCCAATTGATCAATCACATCACTCTAAGGCACTGTCTCAAAACTTCCATCCTAAAGACTAAGGAAAGAAAAGAAAAGGTGAGCTAGCTCTGACAAACTCCTCAATCAGATAACTTTATAGGTGGTGCAAATAACCTGTGGCTGGGAGATGACCTGTCAACAAGGTGGAAACTTTCGAGCTTCAAAATATAGCTCCTAAGAAAATTTCCAAGTAAACATGTGTCTCGAACTTTCTCCCAAAAGGAAAACAAAAGGTAAAAGCTACGCAACCACCACATGGCACATTGTGCACCTTTCAGATGATTTTATTTGAGTGTGGGTGCACCCGATATCGAATACATTTATGCAAACCAAAAATTAAAATGGTCGAGGAAAAAAAGTACTTCACACTTTGATTGGTCCTCTCTTGGATACATTACACACAATGTTCCCTAAGTGATAGACCTCACATGAACTAAACAAGACTCCTTTAAACATCTTTTGCATTTTATATTTTTACATTTTTTATTTATATGGCCACCTTGCATAATGCAACTTGCATGTCTATGGTTCCATCATACTTGTTCATGAGTTCTAAGCATATGAATCTTTGTTTATCTCATGAAGCATGAACTGACATTTTCCTTTATGGCACTTTATCAAAGTTATTAGGAGGTATAACTTTAGTATAGTTGGGCGGGAAGCCCATTCTGAGGCATGACTTTCCACATAGCCACCTATGTGTTCATTCTAGTATATACCAATCAAGCATATGTATCTCACCTTTTGGGCCTTCTCACCTGGTGGACAGTCATGAGTTCCATCGCCCCAAAGTGAGTATGCATTTTATTTTTTAGAAAAATAGCCTAGATTTGATCCACAACTAGCTGGACAAACGATCGAAGCTTGATCTAACTTTTCCCTTTCCTCAAGATTCCTTTTATTTTTCTCTTTCATATGTGTGTTCTTTTGTTCTTATGCTTAGTTTTCCATGGGATCTTCATCCTGGGGGCTTGATCATCCCTCTTGATCCTTTTTGTCTCATCTTGCTAGCATAAGTGCATTTGGATACCTCTTGATATGCATGGCTACTTTAGTGTGAGTTTGAAGCAAGTTCATCCTCTCACTAAAGTGGGGGCTAAATGTACCATAGAAAAATATATCTTTATACATTTTCATGGTCATTTAGGTATTTTTCTAGTGATTCTTGGCCTATTTTGCTTATATTTAATGATGTAATGTAACTCATACATTCACATTAGGTCTTGAATATTTAATTATTGAGACTTTATGATGTCTTGTAAAGGTGTTGTGAAGTGTTGTAACACATTTATACACTTTTCTAGACTTTTCTTGTTATGATCCATCTAAATAGTCCCTTCTTATCCCTTACCAAGCCTTATTCTAAAGTGTTGTAACATCTTATAATAAACATTCATGCTTTTCTAGCCTTTTCATCACTAATTACACCTTTCTTATGCTTTATTTGGCCCCCTTATGCACTTATAGGCCTTAATTAGGTGTATTTTTTCATACAAATCTAACAAACATCATGAAATACAACTTAATTTCTGACACCCACTTGCATGCCTTGAGTGGGACCCATTTTCCAAGGGTGGAAAATGAGTCCCTCTTGGCACAAAATTGAAAATAAATTCAAATTTCTTTCATTTTTTATTCATTAATACCTTAGGTCGGCCTGTGATGTTGTATTTTTAAGAAATTAGGGCATAAGTTTTTTTCTATCCATTTTAACCCCCAATCACCTAGTTCACTCATTCATACATTCAATCATCTCATTCTTGCATTCAAGTATCATAACATCATTGAATCAAGCATCTTGGAGAATCCATTGACATATCTTCATACTTCAACAACAAGGGTTTGGTAAATTCTTGACACTTGGATGTTAGTTGTTCATCATTCCTTTTCTTATTTCATTTCAATTCTTTATCAAGGGTTTGATTACCAAAGTGGGATTTGATCAAGGAAAATTCCTATAATATAACCCTTAACCATTTTCCCCTTCTTTACATGTGTGTTTGTAGGTCTTGTAGGAAGATTTTTCAAAGAAATAGGTGTTGAAAAGTGGTCAACAAGTCATCAAAGCTTGGATACATCATTCAACTCGTTTTCTACATATTTGGTTTCATCAACTCGACAAGAAGGCAAGTACAAATCTAGACCCATAGAGTTGACTTCAAAATTTTCATATTTATGTAGGTGGACTGATTCACCATCAATGGCGAATGAGTCCCATTTCTAGGCGATTTCTTCAGTTTTCAGTTCCCAACAATCTAAAACTTGTTTCAGCAAAGTTTACTGGAAGGACTGATTCGCCATCCATGGTGAATGAATCTCATTGGTCATTAACAATGATTTCTGAGACATTCTAGAACCTTCCAACATTAACATTCTATCTCTAGGTGCAATATATTCAGTTTCATTAAGTTTTGTTTTCATTTGTGCATGTTTCTAGTTCATTTTTGTATATCACACGATGTTTTCAAACACATCATATTTTTTTTATTTTGCATAAATAATCAATCAGTTTTATAGTTTGTTGTGCATCTAGATCATTTATTTTAGGAATATTTCCATTGTTCTTGCATTAGTTTGAGTGAACCACCTATATTTTTTGTGGGATCTATCTCTTTTCCTTTAGGTGAAAAACCCTAATTGAGCAAGAGAGTCATAGCATTCCTACACCCTAAAATCTATGGTTCACCGCCATGATGTTCTATTTGATGTTCTCTCTCTTTGTGACATTCCTCTATTTGTACCTTCATTCTTCTCTATGTCACATCCTTTCACCTTTTCTCTTTTTTCATTTATTTTTTGTTTTCCTATTGGGGATGGCGTAAGGTGTCGAGACATTCATGTCTCTTCCATGTTGATCCAAAAGATTTTATTTATCTTGAAATAGATATTTTTGTCACCTCTTGCACCTCTAGGGTTTTGGACCTAAAAGGAGAGAGACAAAGATCAACACTTCATTCAAGAACAAACCCTTGAGCTTTCAATGCAAAGGATATTGAAATATTACAAAGGGATGGTTCTGGGGTTCATTGAAATCTACTGAGGGGTTCACCACCAAGTGTAAGCTTGGAAAACATGAAATGTTGGAAAACACAATTTGATATGTAAACATACACAAGTTGACCTAGAAATACAAGTGAAACAAAATAGAAAACTATAAAATTGAAAGTGGGCACCTGGAAACTTGTGGAGGCTAGAATGAAGATTGGAAATTTTTCTAATTCTGAAATTTTGACCTACTATGACTCATTCACCATTCTGGGCGAATCAATCCTAGATTTGGAAAACAAGCCTATTTCAACCAAATAGGTATCCAAATCCACAAAAGCTCTAAAAAATAGGTACAATAGGACTCATTATCCACTAATGGTATATGAGTCCACTTTGAATTTTCTAAAAACTCAAAAGTGGAATCAAAATTTCTCGATCTGCACTTCTACTCCTGACAAGATTTGGAGTCTAAAACCCTGATTTTCGGCACTGTAAGTGACTTTTTGTGGATATTTTGACCTAGCCAATAAGAATATTACTTTAAAAAAAATTTAACCTATTCTTAAATCATCACCAAGCCTTCAAAGTACTCAGATATGCAATCACATAGAAATAGAACAAAAATGTTGATTGTTAGGGCATGGGGGTTTTCCTTTGTGAAACCCATTTTAGGTAATTAAAAGAACATGATTAAATAAGATAATGGAGCATGAAATATGAAATAATGAAATTAGAAAATTTCCATGATGATAGACCTTGAATTGTTGCAGTAATGGATGAAGAATCTGCCCTTGAATGCCTTAGAAAACTATCTGGATGACTTAAAAAGCTAAAACCCTAGCTTGCTTGATTTGAGATGGATAATGAATGATGAATGAATTTTTTGGATGATTGAGGGGTCAAATGAAAGGAAAAACCCTATATTTATACATAATTACACAATAATTCCTCAAAAATACATCACAGGTCGACCTTAGGTCTTAGAAAATAATAACCTGCCAGAAATTTGAAATAATTTTCATTTTTGTGCCAAAGGGGACTCATTCTCCCTTAGTGGTGAATGGGTTCCACTTAGGAATTTTAAGTGGGTATTAGAAATTAGATGTATTAAATGATGTTTATTAGGATTATTTTTAAAAATACACTTAAGTAGGGCCTCTAGATGTAAAATGGGGCCAATTAAGGCATAAGAAAGGTATAATTATTGATGAAAAGCCTAGAAAAGTGTGAAAGTTTGTTACAAAAGTTTGAAATAAGGCTTGGTAAGCGCTAAAAAGAGGTTATTTAGGTGAAATATATTAATAAGGTCCTAGAAAAGTGTGAAGGTGTTTTACAACACTTTACAACATTTTTGCAAGGCATCATCAAATTCTTATTGATTCACAAGGGCCCAAGACCCAATGTGAATGTGTTGACCACATTACAACACTAAATCAAGGTGATGTTAAGTCTAATTTATCATTAATTATTCCCAAATCAAGCAAGGTACTTTTTTCTACGCTACATATCTTTATTCTTTTTTCATTTGTCTTGTGTTTTCATTTTGGGGATGATGCAAGGCATCGAGACATTCATGTCTCTTCCATGTTGACCCAAAAAAAAAATTTAAATTTCTTTATTCCTTTTTCATTTTTCTTTTGTTTTCCTTTTGGGGATGATGCAAGGTGTCAAGACATTCATTTCTCTTCCATTTTTTTGATTAGATAAGAAGGCTAGGGCCCTGACCCTTACAAAATGAAAAATACAGCCAAACAACTCAGCAAAATAGACTAGCCCAACACAACCAATCGGAGAGAAACAACAAGACAAAAATAGCCACTAGCAAAAGACATTCAAAATTTATAATGATACAAAACCAAGGAAATATTGGCTTCTATTTTATAATGATATAAATTTAGACATTTCTTGCTTCCTCATGCTGCTTGAAATACATTTCTACGAGTGTAGTATGTAGGTTTGCTCCTATGGGAAGCACATCTTCATCCAAAAGGAAAAATGGAGAATGAGGTGTATGAATAGAGCCACCCTCTTCATTTCTAATTCCAATGGAAAGCATTAGACCTGGTATAATCTATTGATAGAAAGAAAAATCTTCACCCACCATTGCTTGATTTGCAAGATTTACATTTTCTAGGCCAAATAAAGTTTCTCCAGTAGATATGATGTGGTTTTGCAATGGTTCATCATTTACTTTAGTTGGATATATTAGATAGTAGTCCTCAAAAAACTATACAGACACATTGCATCTATGGACAGAAGCTTGACTTTCAATAATCTACACATTTCAAATTATCAATATTTAATTCCCATGGCTGCAATCGATTCTAATTATAATTTTTTTTTTCTAATGAGAATTGTAAGTGATAAATGACAAGAAAATTCAAAAGCATAAATTGAGGGTCAAAAGATAAACTCACTTCTATAACTCTTTTCCTAAGATAAAGGATCCCTTCACTTGTCAGGCTTCGCAGGGTGCCTCTAAATTTGACTTTTCTTAGAATAACATTGTGTGCATCCCCACCTCTAATAAATCCTATTAAGACCACCTTCATTGTAAGAAGAAAATTTTATATGTAAGAATGCTACTTTCAAATTTGTTATGATGAATTATATTTCTGGCTAGGACATATTTTTCGATTTTAGATGCACATTTTTCTTTCCAAGTAGGTTTCATTTTTGTGTATGTTAAAAAAGAAATGATTAAGTTTGAGATTTTTCCAATCCAATTATTAGATGAAACTCACTTGATCTATTCTACAATCTGTTGCATGAAATTATTCACTTTACACAGTAGGCATCAACTAGCTAGAATTTAAAATTATAGACAACCTTACAGTACTAAGACTTGTAGAATCTAATGAAAACTTTTACAAGGGTAGGTTGCTATGTGTTTGACATGTTCTATATAATTCATATGTATTTGTTGAGAAATTTTAAAATAAGTACAAACAAGATACATGATGCAAGGCGTCAAGACATTCATGTCTCTTCCATGTTGACCCAAAAGGTTTTTCTTTATTTTTGCTCTCTTCCTCTCTGTATAAGAGTGAATTTGCACCCCATGTGAAAATCCCCTTTTTTCCTTTATCCACCTTAGAAAACCAAATTTGAAGGCTTAATTCCACCTAAGCCCGCTGCTTGCATCACAATTGGTGCCTATTTTGAGCACCGGTGTATGTGTTTCTATTGGGGACGCCCGCGTGGTGCATAGACATTTGCGCGGCACACTTATGGCCCTGAATGATTCCCATGTCTAGAGCATGTAGAGGAATTACACTTCCCATTGGGGGTTGATTTGTAATTCCCTCCTTGGCTAACCAACCCAAATATGGTCGTTTCTCTTCATCTTTTCTTCATATTCACTCCTTGAACAAGCATTTCATCTTCAGATCTTCTACCATCTTCTACACTTCTCCCCTCTCCCTTTACACATCTCTCTAAGAACCTCTTCACTCCATTCACAAGCTCTAAGTAGATTCTTCACCATCCCTTCAATCTCCAAATAGTTTACACTCCACCACTTCAGTACAACAAGTGTTGAACAAACACCATTGCAGGAAAGGCTTGAGTTCCTCTCACCTTCTCCCACAAGCAACCTTGAGTGCTCTTGGTGGAGGTGGTAAGCTTTCACTCCTCTCCTCTATTTTTTGGTTGAGTAGCATAACACTGTTTTGTAGTTCTTTAGTACTCTTTACTTCATTTCTACATTTCTCTCTATCTATTTGGCTGTCCATGGAGGTGGGAACACCAAAACGGGGTCTGACTGAGGTAGGCCCCTATACAACCACCCAACAATTTCTCTCTTCCTTTTGTGTGCAGGTATTGAAGACACTCACAAGCTAGAAGCTTCATCACTTGCACATTCATAAGTATTCCATTTCTTCTCCTTATCATCTCTATTCCATTTCAATCTTATTAATTCTTGTTGCTTTCTTGCATTCTAGAAGTTCTCAATAATCAAAGTGTAAGTTGTCACTTAGTTATTTTCTGAGACATTCTCACTCTCTAGCCCATACGAGATGCCAGCATGCCTTTGGGATGCTGTCACACCACACTATCATTCGCTTTCCCCACTAAAGTCCTTTGGTCGAGAGCTTGTAAGTCTGTCTAGAATATCTCTATGACTTTCTCTTTTGGATTATAAAACCTCCATGCTATTCCTTGAGGTAGAATAGGGTATTTCTCTCCGTGAGGCTCTCTAAATGAAGAGAACTCATGAGTAGAAAATCCCCCTATATTACATTTTCATTCTTCTAATTCTATGTGTATTTTGGGAATGATGACATTTCCCAGCTCTCTCTAAAAACATTGTGTCAATAACATACTAACCCCAAATCCATAGATCCCTTATATGTTTGGTGTTTTTATTTTGGGGCAACCCCTCTCTTTTCTTTTTCTCTTACATGGCATAGCTTCATTTGGAAACATATGACTTGGCATAGGGCTTTCCAAATTGGCTCGTATGTCTTCTTTGTTTGCATTTATCATTTGCTACTTTAAAGTAATTCCTCAGAATATGGTGTTTCACAATTTATTTTAAGTGGGGGGCATACATTGGCATTATCCCTTTGTATTTTTATTTTTCATGGTTCATGGTGTAGTTTTCTTAAATTTCATATGATGTGTTTGTCACTTTGTGGATGAAATTGGGTGTGATATCGTTTAGGAGCATGATATCTCTTAGCATATTACATTCCTTTTAGTGGCTTGATGCGACAAACTACATCAACTAGCTAAGTTACAAATTTTCTATTCTTTGATTGGTCTGCTCTTGGTGACATTAGGAACAATGTTCCCTAAGTAAGAGACCTCGCATGAACTAAGAAAGAATCCTTTGAACATTTCCTATGTTGAATTATTTATTATATGGCCACCTTGGATAACATAGCTTGTATGCCTATAGATCCATCTTGTTTGCTCATGAGCTCCAAGCATACAAAGTTTTTCTTGTCTCATGTAGCTCAAAAATAATTTTTTTTGTGGTGCCTTATTAAAGTTATCAATGGGTATAACTTTGGTATGGTTTGAGTGGGAATCCCAACCAATGCACGGCTTTCCCCATAGCCACTTGCATGTGTGTATGAGTGCATATAGGAGCCATAAGTGTATGTATCTCAACTTTTTGGAATTCTCACCCAGAGGATAGCCTGATGTTTTGTTGTCTTAGAGTGAGTATGCATTTTAATAAGAAATAGCCTAGATTTGATCCACATCGTGATGGAAAAATGGTTGAAGCATGATCCAACTCTTTTATCTTACATTTCCTTTTTCATTTAAGTTAACAGTGTATGCTTTTGCTTCGTTGTTGCTCTATATCATTCTCATATGTGTTCTTTTGTGCCTATGTTGGTTTGTCAAGGGATCTTGATCTTGGGGGCTTAATCACCCCTCTTGATCATTATCATCCCATCTTATTGGCATTGCTACACTTGGAACCCTCTTGATGCATGTTTGTCTACTTTATTGTGATTTTGAAGCAAGTTCGTCCTCTCACTAAACTGTTGGCTAAATGTAGTGTAGAAAAATATCATCGCAAACATTTTCACACTTGTTTGGGCCCTCCTTGTTAATTTAGACTTCCTATTTCCATGATTTAGTGTTGTAAGTGGATGACACATTCACATTAGGTCTTGGGCCCCTGTGAACAAATGGATTTAAATGGTACCTTGCTAAAGTATTGTGAAGTGTCGCAACTCACTTTCACACTTTTCTAAGGTTTTATTAACTAAACATAATTAACCTCTTCTAAACCTTAATCTTTCCTTGTTTCAAGTGTTATAAATTTTTGTAACACATGTTCACACTTTTCTAGGCTTGTTGTTAACAATTGGGCTTTCTTATGGTTTAATTGGCCCTATTTTACATCCATAAGCCTTGTTTATTACATCTTTACATGGATAATCCTAACTCCAATCATTAGCTAATCATAATTTAGGTGTTTATGCCTTGTGTCGTCTAGATTTACTGATATGGGACTCATTCACTACCTTGGGAAAATGGGTCCCACCTAAGTCTTTTGGTCCCAAATTGAATTTCACACATTTCTAAGCACTTTTTATTTTTTGTCCCATACATCATTCTTGATGAGACTCATTCGCAACCTTGGACGAATGAGCCCCATAAGGCCATAAATTAAAATAGATTGAAATTTCTGGTGTTATTTTATTCTTCTATATCGGATGTCAGCTTGTAGTATTGTAATTTTGGGAATCCTTACATAATTGAGTATAAATACAAGCTCCTTTCACTCATTTTACACCTATCAAGTTGAATGAGCATTCTTATAGCAATTTTGAGTTCACAAGAGAATTCAAGTATCTTCAAGAGAATTCAAGGGTAGATTATAAAGTATTTTAGAGTAGCATTCAAGCATCAATCATCATGCCAAGGTTTTCATATATCATATCTTTTTATTGTGCTAACAATTGTGATGTAGGGTTTATGATTCAAGCAAGTGTTTTATTCAAGATCAGAATCATTCAAGCAAGAGTCAAAGTCTACATCCATTGTAGCCATTTCAAGCATATTTGTAGCACTTTATTATAAGGGTTTGGTGAGTTACAACATTGTTATTTGTTCATTCATCATTCTCCCTTCATATTTGATTTTATGTCAAGGATTGATTTCCAAAATAGGGTTTTACCAAGAGAAACCCCTATCCACTAACCCAACAACATTTTCCCTCTCCTTTGTGTGTGATTTGTAGGGCTAGGTTGTAGATTTCCTAAGGAGAAAGATTGGAAGAAAGTTTCAAATTATTTAAAGTTATCAAATTTGTCATCAAGCCTTGGAGAACCTTGGAGATCACCTACAAGTTGCACATAAGATATTCAGATCTAGAAACCAGTCAGGAAGGATAGAGTAAATAGAGAAGAGTAGGATCAACCTTTGAAGTTGCAGAAAATCCCAACTAGATTGACTCGCCACTTCTAGTGAATGAGTCCTAGTTCTAGTCAGTTTTCAAGATTTTGTAGATTCAAATACCCTTTTATCTGAAACATGTTCTTGAATAATTTTCCAAAAATTGGACTGACTTGCCCAGCTTGGAGAATGAGTCCTAGTCAGCAATAAAGTCATATTTTCTAGTGTTCTAGACCTCCTTTCATCCTTCTCTAGATTTCTAGGTGCAGACATTCTATTTTGTAGTTTTCTATGTTATTTCATTCTTTTCTAGGTCATTTAGTGTTACTTTGCATTCAATTAGGATAATACATTTTATCTTGCATTTCATTGTCTTTTCCAAGTCTAAACTTGGTGGTGAACCCCTTATTAGATCATATTATCCCCCCTATAATAGCCCTCTTGCAAGATCTCTTTCTCCTTTGCATTGAGATCTATAGAGTTTTTTATTGAGTTCAAAAGTGAAAATTTCCCCTTTTAGGTACCTAAACCCTAAAGGTGGGAGAGCAACCAATTTTCCACCTTTCAATATGATAAGGGAAATTATCATCAATATACATTTTGAGAGGTAATACCTTTATCATGTGCCTCAATTTTCATGATTAAACTACAAAAAAAAATTCCTATAAATTAGCTCATCTGTATTCCCAAAATGATTATCTAAATGTATGTTGGAAGCAATGAAAAAAGGAAATATAATTGACACAATGCTCAATATATAATATTTTTTTTCTCATTCTTCCTTTGTGATCTATAAAATTAGTGAAGTAAAATATTATATGAAATAAAAACTTATCTATAAAATAATAAATAAACTTATCTATAAAAGTATCGCGGACAATAATTGGTGTGAGATTAGCTAGTCCCACTAGAAAGCTTAGCTTAAATGAGAACACCACCAACAAAAAGGGTAATTAGTGTCTCCTTTTTCACCAAATGATTACCTCCACAACATGACATAGGTTGTGAGAGTTGCTATATCTAAGTTTTACTAAATTTTTTGCTAAAATTTAACTTAGTGTACCATAGAAAAATGGCTCTTGGACATTTTCATGGTCTTTTAGTCCTTTCTCTCATGATGCTTGACTTTTTCTACTTTTATTTAATGTTGTAATGTGACTTTTGTATTCACATTAGGTCCTAAACATTAAAATTATGACATCTTGTGAAGGTGTTGTGAAGTGTTGTAAAACATTTATACACTTTTCTAGACTCTTTTCATTACAATTCACCTAAAAATCACATTCTCATAACTTATCAAGTCCTATTTTGAAGTGTTGTAAAGTCTTATAACAAGATTTCATGCTTTTCTAGGTTTGATTTCACTATTTACACCTTTCTTATGCTTTATTTGACCTCTTTAAGCACTCATAAGGCTTATTTAAGTGCATTTTTTAATGTAAACCCAAAAAACAACATTAAATGTAACTTAATTCCTGACAGCCACTTACAAATCCAAGTTGGGACCCATTTTCCATGGGTGGTGAATGAGTCCCTCATGGCTCCAAATTTAAAAAATTTCAATTTGTTTTCAAGTTTTTAATCAAAATTACCTTATCTCGGCCTATGATGAGGTATCATTGGGTTCCTAAGGCACAAGTGTGTATAAATAAGTGTTTTTCTTATCATTTTACATCTCCTACAATCATTCAATCATCAAGTTCATTTGCATTCATCAAGCATCCAAGCACTTTGCATCATTCAATCAAGCATCAATTAATCATTTTGGAGTAGCCATTGACATATCTTCATATTTCTTCAACAAGGTTGTGGTGAGCTTAGGAAATTTTCATGTTGTTTATTTATCTTTCCTTGTTCATTTCATTCCTTTTCTTCATTAGTGGTTTGATTACCAAAATCGGATTTGACCAATGAAAATCCCTATAACCTAACCCTTAACCATTTTCCCCCTTTTGCATGTATGTTTGCAGATGTTGAAAGGTGCTCAAGAATTCAACAAAGTGGTTCAATTCAATTACAACCTATTTCAAGCTTGGAGACAACTTACAGTTTGTTTTCTACATATTTGACTTCGTCAACCTAACAAGAAAACAAGTCTAGATCTGGTGCTATAGAATGGGTGCCTGATTTCATATAATTTTGGGAGAGGAATAATTCACCATCAGTGGAAAATTAGTCCCACCTTAAAGCTATAAAACTAGATTTTGTCATACTCTAGATCCCGACACTTAGAAGCCATTTTTAGTACATTTTGCCAGTAGCTGGATTGATTCGCCATCAGTGGCGAATGAGTCCCACTGGTGATTTTCATTGATTTTTTTCAGCATTTAGGACACTCCAAATTCAACATTTTCTTCCCAAGTGCACTCTACTCTACCCTCTTTCATTTTCATTTTGCATTTGTTCATGTTTTAATTCATGCTTGCATATCACATTGTGTTTTCAAACATTGCACACTTCTTAAGTTTTGCATTCATAATCAGTCAATTACATTTCTTAGCTACATTTAGATAATCTCATTTAGTCTTAATCACATCATACATTTCCTAATTTGAGTGAACCACATTGATTTTAAGGGTTTATCTCTCTCCTGTTATTTGAAAAACCCTAAAAGTGTAAGAGTAGCCTATAGACCTTATCATAATCTTTGGTTCAGTTAGATAATTCTCTCGCTATCTTGGAACATCAACATGTGGCACCATTTTCCTCTCTCAAGTGCCCTCCCTAACCATTTTTTTTCTCAAGTTGCAAAAACTTGGTATGTAGTAGTGTTGGCTTTTGGTTTTATGCTTTCCATTCAAAAGTAAAATTGGAACATTTTTACAAAACCAGCTAATGGGACTTGCATTTAACAATGTTTATCAATTTGATGCCATCATTATGTAGCAATTTTTGTTACAGTCGATGGCTTGGCTAAATTTTGGCATAAGTCCTATTTGATCACCAACTTCTTAAGGGGATTTTCATTAATGGCAAAGTGGTTGCATAGTAATTAACTACCAAGTTGTCATGTACTAAAAATGTAATAAAGTTCTTTGAAGTTGCTTTAGTATCTCTCCTAATAGGAAGAAAATTTGGAAAACAATTCCTCCAAGTGGTTGTGTTGTACTTCAATAACAAGTTGACATCTATAAAAATGGTAATAAAGTGCTTTGAAGATGCATCAATATTTCTCCAAACAAGAAGAAAATCTAGAAATAAATTCCATCCACTTGAAGCATGGGAGAATGAAGAAGAGTGGAAGGGTGATATCCTCGCTAGTCTTCTTTCTTCATATTTGGCTAGAATCCATATTGATAATGGATACTTTGATATGCCTCACATATTCATAGCACCAGATAGCCTTCGCAGGTGCTATTACAGACCTATAGTTGAAGGTGATAGTGAAACATCCCATAGGAAGAGACTTAAAAATGGTAAAGATGATACTTGATGTTGATTTCCTAAGGGATACTAAGCATTATAGGGTAAACATGGATATCACATCATGGTTTATGTCTTCCCTCCTAGATATTGGAGACCAAAGGAAGCTGGTGGGAGTTCTAATGAAAAAATTGCTCAAAAATCAAAACACAAGAAGGCTTTAGGTTACCTTGGAAGGAGAAAGGTAGGGTTTTCGAATCCCAGGGCCATGGGATATCCAACACATGCATGAGGTGGTTGCTGAAGTGGAATGGTTTCCATTCCTTCAGAATTTTTTTATGGTGTTAATAGAACAACATATAACTCTAGCTTGTATGGGTATCTATTTTTTAAAGAAGGTAAATCATTTGAATTCAATGTTATATCTCAAATTAATTATGGATTTTGATGCCACCACTATAGTGGTATGACGAGTACATCCAATACCCTACATAAAATATTCATTCTTTGTGTTTTCTCACAATCTTTGGTTTGAGGATTTTGTTTTATTTTGTCCTCTAAGTAGCAAGAAAATGGTATATGGGGTAATTTTTATTTTTGCCCCCTGTTCATCTTTATATTTTATAAAAAGATTGTAATTTTTTGAAACATCAAAAAATAGGTGAATAAAAATTTAAATGGGCGTAAGATGCATCTATTTTCCTTATTTCATTATGAAAACGAGATCCCCTAGGGAAATATTTACTTTCAACCCTTAGGTGAGTCAACCTTGAAGGAGATCAAGTTGGTTTCCTTGTAACTAAGGATGGGGTAAATCAACTTGAAATGCACTATTGTGAGATGAATGAAAATTACCAAATGAATGAAATGATAGAATGTAACACATGAAACCTCTAAATTAAACTTTAATTTGATAGAATCAAGAAAGCTATTGAAGATCTAAGAAGGGTGTGATTTAATGGACTTCTCACAAAAAGGTTATATTCACTGTCCTCTTGGGACTCATTCGACCAAGGGAAAAATGGTGTGATTTAATGGACTTCTCACAAAAAGGTTATGTTCACTGTCCTCTTGGGACTCATTCGCCCAAGGGAAAATCAATCATACTAAAAGGGTTGAAA
The DNA here is from genome assembly GCA_007258455.2 of Sequoia sempervirens. NCBI lineage: Eukaryota > Viridiplantae > Streptophyta > Pinopsida > Cupressales > Cupressaceae > Sequoia > Sequoia sempervirens. The sequence continues at coordinate 53,738,723 of VDFB02353493.1, forward strand.
CATTATTTTCACAATCCTCAGGTCCTTGGTATGCACTCCTAATTACTTTGGGTTTCACAGTCTGAAATTTGGAAATAAATTTTAAAAGTGAGTTTTTGTGGCTTGACAACGATGTTCACAAGTTTTACAATTTTTACAATTTTTACAATTTTTACAATTTAGCTCTTTTGATAGATCTTCAATACTTCTTCAACCTAAGATTTGCAAAAAAAAAAAGAGGGAAAAAATTCTTTTCTTTCAGTGAATGGGGGTTTGTCTTGTTCAAACCCTATATTTGTAATTAAACCTTGAAATGAAACAATGAAACAAGAATGGAACGTTGAATGAAAAATTTCTATGTTACAACTCACCAAACCCTCCTTGAAGGATGGAATTTTAATACATATCTCCAGGGTCTTGATCTTGCATGAAATGGCTTGACTTGATGTGGATCTTGATGCTTAAATATTGACTTGAATGCTTGAAACCTACATCATAATGTTAGCTCCAAAAACATGCATGATGCTTGATAACTTTGATATGATGCTTTAGATCATGAATTCTACAAAAAATGATTGAGAAATCTTCTCTTGAACACCTTTTTAAAGAAAATGGGGTTAAAATTTATTGAATCAACGAATTAAAATAGAGCAATAGGAAATCAGCCCAAAAAAACCACCATCTGATCACCTTAGCTCTTGTAATAATCTCTTTGTTGTGCTAGAATTAGAATTGATAAAAAGACCTTACTTTTATAGATAATTTTCTAATTTTGTGAAATTTAAACAAGCCAGCATTTGAATTTGAATTTGGGATCATAAAAAGGCCTCTGAAAAAATATTTAAATTTTTAATTAAGTAACTAAAAGGGACACATCTTCCTGTGGGAAAATGGGTCCTGACTTAAATTTCCAGAACCTATTCATTTCAAGGTGTTAATAATTGCATTAATTAAATCATGATTCCCCTTTTGGAATTTGTAATTAATTAGGCTTGGAGATGCAAAATAGGGAAAACTAAAACCTTAATTAAGTATAATTAAATTAAGGGACCCAAAATAAGTGTGAAAATGTAAAGGAGTACATTTTTTGAAACTATATTTAGCCCTCACTTTAGTGAGAGGATGAGCCCTATGCTCGAACTCACACTAAAGTAGTAAAAAAAGCATCAAGAGAGTTCTAATTTTACAACTATTGGAAAGAGAAGACAAAAAACTTCAAGGAGCATGATCAAGCCCCCAAGATCTAAGATCTCACAACAAACCAACAAAGGCACAAAGAGACACATGCCTATGTTAAATATGTGGTAGTAAAACAAGATGCACAAGCATACAATGTCAAAATTAATGAGAAGAGAAAGAGGGGATGGATCAAGCCGCGATTATGTGTCCAATTTGTATGGATAAAGGATTTATTTTTTGTACAAAAATGGTTACAAGTCCAAACCTGTTGTTAACTATGCAAAAAAAAGGTACTCACATGGGCTAGTGAAATTTGTTGTCCACTAGGTGAGCCCCAAAAAGTGGTTTATGGGAAGTCATGCTAGGTCTAGGCTCCTATTGTACTAGCCATACCAAAGTTATACCTGTTGATAACTTTGATAAGGTGCCACATAAATGGTCACAAGGCTAGCAAGTTGCATTATGCTAGACACTCATGACAAAGGATCCACTGGAAAGCAAGTTGAGTTATGCTTGGTGGTCGTGAAAAATATAAAGGCTCCATTAGCAAGAAAGTTTTGTTATGCTTGGTGGCCTTCATACATTCAATCTAGGGTATACTCAAAAAGTATTTTCTTAGTTTATGAAGGGTCTCACGTTAGGGAACATCTTACCTAATATCTCCAAAAGATGACTAATCAAGGATAAAAGATTCATAACTTAGGGCATGCAATCTATAGCCTCACCACTAAGAGGAACTTCATATGCTTAGAAAGGTCACAATATTAAAGGACATAAAACCCAATAATACCACCAAGAAGACACATCACGTGAAGTAAGAAGACCACACTTTGAAGAAAACAATGAGCAGAGACGCGTATGCCCCACTTTAAAGAAATTGCTAAACACCATGCTATGAGAAATTACTTTAAATTAGAATATTATGAATTCCAATACATGAGAGCTTGATTCAGAAAGCCCTATGTAAACATATGTCTCTAAGTAGAGCTACATCATGAAAGGAGGGTTTCCCTTCATATGCAATTCTAAGATAACACATGACAAATCTATGGATTTTGGGTTAGTTTTTATCATTGTTGTTGTGATATAATCAAGCATTGAACCATCATATTCCCCAAATGACTCATGGAACAATGAGAAAAAAGGAAGAATGAAACATAGAGAGTGGAAACAAAGAGAATAATTTGGGTCAACATGGAAGAGACCTTAATGTAGGTACAAATAGAAGAATGTCATAACCCATTCACTTCCTTTGTATCCTTACAGTAATAGAGTGACAAGGGTCATCCAAAGTAGGATCACAAACATATAAAGACACACCAAGAAGCAAAGTATGGGGGATCAAATTACACACATGCAATCAAAAGGAACACGAGGAGAATACTAGTATGCTACATGAGAGTTAACTTATAGCAAGTCATCCACATCTCAATCGTGTTCATCATATGTGGAATGTGGAAAAATAGTCAAAGGGACAAAAGAAAATATTGTACTAGGAGCATCACTAGGTTTAACATGTGGTAAGTCAATCTTTATAGAACGACCATCATGGTTGTTATCATCTAAGCTCATTGAAGAGGAAAAAAAAATTCAACTCATTATGCACTTCCTCATCAAGTTTAACAATCTCATCATCATCATCCAAGTTAATCATAATAAGATGCCTAATGATAATTTCGATAGAAGTTTCTTGTTTTTGTTGTGGCAAAGGTTTGATATGCAGGATTGTAGACTACCATGTGTTCCCTTTTTATCTAGAATAAATTTATCTATTTCATATTATCTAACATCCCCATCAGAGATGAAAGAAATAAGCAAAGTTCCTTACCAAAGTGTAGTTGGAAGTTTGATGTATGTTATGGTTTGTACAAGACCAAACCTTTCCCAAGCAGTGGGAGTTCTTTCCAGATATATGTCTAATCTTGGTAGAGATCATTAGGATGTTCTTAAAAGAGTCTTCAAATTTTTGCACACTACCCAAGATTATTAACTATTTTATCATAGTAATATGATTGAAGGTGATATTTCCCTCTATATCATGGTTATGTGGATTTAGACTAGGAAGGTAATGTTGATAGTAGATGAGCCACTAGTTTTTAATGTTTTTACTTCATGTTTTGTGTTTCAATTAGTTGGATGAGTAAGCAACATGCAGTGGTTTCTTTGTCCACTAATAAAGCTAGGTATATGGTAGCTACTCATGCTTTTAAAGAAGTAATTTGGTTTAAGAGACTATGTTCAAATATTGGAATAAAAAAGGTGTAGTGACAATTTATTGTGATAATCAATGTGTGACTTGTCTAGCCAAGAACCTGATGTTTCATGCTAGGACAAAAAATATTGATGTATAGTATTATTTTGTTAGAGATATGGTCAAATATGATAGGGTGAAGCTAGTTAAGGTAGAGACTTTGATGATTTTTAATGATCCTTTAACTAAGTTTATGAGCACAGAGAAGTTCAAATGGTGTTTATAGATTATTCTCCTTTTGGTCCCTTGCAATTAAGAGATGGTATTAAAACACCCTCTTGTTGCTATTGCAAGGTGTTAAAAAGTGGGAGATTTATTGGGAAAATGTGTCCCAACCTTGCAATTACATAAGGTAATATTGATACATAAGTGTGGGGGGGCATAGGGGGTACCCCCATCCCCACACGTAGTTTGAGGGGGCCATCCCTCCAATGGAAATTTTGGGGTCCACACGCCCCAGGTAGGGGCTTGGGGGTAGTACTCTTGAAAGATAAATTTTATGTATATTTTATTATTGTAAATCTAGACCATTCATCATTAGGTCTTAGATTTGATAGATGGGATATTTTTTGGCTTGACTTTCCATAGAAGGAAACCTTATTTTATGAGGGAATTATATTATGACTATGTATTATGATGTATTATGAGAGTTTGATAGCAATCGTGTTGCCTTTGAATATCTATTTGGTGATACTCTTGTGAGAAACTTTCTTTACAAGTATATTTTAGTCTTTGTGATTTTTGAATAATATATTGGGTGGCTTTTGGAGTGTGGGATTTTTCTCTCAAAAGGGTTTTCCCCATGTAGATCATTTTTTGTGGTACACATGATATTTATATTTATTGATGTTTAAGTTTATGTAACTATTATAAATATCTATAAATTTTTGCATTATCCTCCTCTCAAGATTAGTGTAGGAATTTGTTTTGCTACCTTAGTTTCCTTAAAAAGATATCCTCACAAGTAGGAAAAATGTTGAGAGAGTGAAAAATATGAGTATTAATGATGGCATCTTCTTGCACCAAGATATCCTCACAAGTAGGAGAGATATTGGGAGAGGGATGAACATGAGTATCATGATTACTTAAATAATGAAGATTAGGTAAGGTGATGCTAATTAATGTATTAGTGATTGTATTGTTTTGGACCATGATAGTCTTATTGGCAAGAAAAATCTTGGTCAACCAAAGTATGATATATATCCCTTCTAATGGCATGGAATGGAGTTCAAGGAATCAACCTAGAAAGATTTTTATGCAAGCCATATTGTGCTATATCAAAAACCAAAATTTTACAAATAAAACTTTTTTTTGTTGTCCTTTGTTAGAGTAAATTACATTTACCATCTTAAGTTTTAACTTAGGCATAATAATTCATTTAATTAGTCAGGTGTTTTTTTCCCGTGTGGGTAGTTTTTACACCCATTACTTGTTTTTCTTGCCTTTAAAAGGATATACTAATATGTAATTTATCATCTCATCCTCAATGCATTTCTCTTCAGTGAAATATCCTCTCTCTTGCTTGTGAAGGTTTATCTATGTAGTTGGTTCCTCCTAGGTGTGTTGCTCTCTCATTCTCTTTAGGGGTAATGCACTAAATCAAGTAAATTAGGGCCAATTTTTTAATGCAAAAAAAAATGTAAATGTTTCAAGACAGTCTACCAAAAATGGGAATTGTATCTTAATAGAGATCATAGACAAGGTTTCACACAGAGAAATCTAAACTAACCAATCATGGGAATTGGGTTCCCTAGATTACAAACCAAGGTTTTTGAAATGTCAAAACATGTACATGTCTGTAATAGTTTTAAGATCTATTTTTGTGAAAATCAAGGTCTTAGAACTAACATAGTTTAGAAAATTAGCATGCCCTAATTGAATGACACATGCAAGCATGAATTAGGGATTTTAAGCATTCAAAGGAGATTATTGGTGAAATAAACTGCAAAAATGAATGTCTTAGGAGATATGATATTTTGATAAAACTAATATGCTATTGAAAATATAGAAACATGTGTTTTAAATTTTTGTTTTGACAATGAATAAAATGCTTTAAATGCTCTATTTTCCAAAGGAGAAACATATAACATTTTAAAATTCAAATGAAATAACTTAGATCTATGTCTTAACCAAGGAAAATTAGATCTAAATTTGCAATTTTATTCTAAATTGATTTCACCTTGGTTTTTAATGTTTAATGAATAAAAAATTCAAATGCTTAATTTTTTTGAAAATGAAACATATGCAATTCAATAAAATACATTCAAATAACCTAGGTTTTGAATTAACTTTGAGAATTTATGCTACCGAATATCATAATATTGCAAGTGTAGGATATGTTGGGTTAACCAAAATGTAGAGTAGGAAAAGTGATCCTAGCTTCAACTAGGATTAGCTTCTTTCCACTTGTCTCTTGATTTGAACATAAACCAACTAAGGTTTGATTATTAGCTTTCTGCCACAAGGGAGAGTCAATATCCTAGGGTTTTCATTCTCTTGAGTTACAAAGATAATAGGATTTATTTGTGTCTTAGCAAGACTATTTGACATAAACCCTAGATTTAAAAATGTAATTTATTGCACAAACAAAAAATGGAAATTGATAAGAAAAACCCAGATATAAAAAGAAGAAGATATTTGTGCACTTGTCATCAAAATTTGAATAAGAATTTTCTAGTCAAGGATATGGGGCACCCTTGAATGAGATGAGAGATTCTATATCTACAACTTGTGGGTTATAAGGTACAACTCTGCATTATGCTTTTTCATAGTTTTTTGTTAATGGAACCTTCAAATCGGACCTACACACATTAAAAGAGGAGAAATATTTTGCTGTATAGGGGATTTCCTAATTCAAACCCCATTTTGGTGTTTCCACCTCCGTGTTCAACAAATGATGATGATCAAGAGAGCATACCCTAGGATGGGTAGTGGCCAAAACAATAATTTATTGATATGATAAATGATAATTTTCAAGATTACCTGTGGTACATGAAATCCTTGATGAAGTGATACCGCACCACAAGTTGCCATAAATGTTGATTGATGGATGCCTTGATTGATTGATAGACCTATAAGATGCTAGACCATAAAACATAATAGATTGTTGTAAATAGCATGTAAAGGACAACTCAATGCACCTTCATAATTTTATAATAATAGCTCCTTGTTCATTCTTGCTTCTTCCTTTTTTCTCTCCTTCTAATGTTCAAATGAGAATAAAACTTGTTTATGCATACATCCTGATTAATATTTATAATTATAGGTTGACTTGGGTTCTTTTTTAATTCTCCAAAGACCGGCATGAAAAGGTAAATTTAAATTAGGACCCTATTAAGGTCATGGGTGCCCCATGCCCTTGACTTGGTGTTTTTTTCTCAAACTTGTTGGGATGTTTGGGATTTAAATGTATTTAATAAGTTTTCCCTCTTAATGAATAAAGTGTTATTATAATTAAGGTCATATGCAAAATAGCATGTCAAGGTAGTGTAAAATTGTCAGGGGTGTCAATTTATGACCCTTTAATTTTTAGTCCATTACATCATACTAAGATACTTGAGTAGCATCCATAGGCCTTTTAATATTTGCATCAACATCTCAAAAATCATGGATAATCAATAGACCTTCCTTTTGAGTTTTCACATCTCAAAGTTGGTTCTTGTGAAATCTTCTATCTCAATACTCCCTGTTGTACTTACCATCTCTATTTTTTGCAATAAATATCCCAAATTCCTTATTTTGCATTAACTCCTCAAATAATTATTAGCTCAAAAAACTTTATACCTAACAACTAGAACCAAATGTGATTAGCCTATAATACCACTTATAAGTAGGAAAGGTTTATAGAAATAGATTTTCATGCTCATATTGAAGGAAGTGATGTGCAAAAGTATTAAATATTATCTAAACATATTACATAATGTAGAAAAAAATAATCTTAAATAAATAAAGAATTATATGATGACATAGTGATTTACATGGGAAAAACCCTTTTGAGAGAGAAAACCTACACTCCAAGCTTGCACAATGTATTATCAAATCTACCAAAGTAGTTTACTAGAAATAAACTTATAATATTTTTTATAGAATTCCAACAAAACCTATATAGATATAAATTCGCATATGCAACCACTTCGCCAACTACAAGTAAATGAATGAAAATGAACAATAAAAAACAGTCAAAAGTAATTTTGATATATTTATATAAATTAGCCTTTTCATAAACATGCATACATACATGTACATAATCATCTTTAATTCATTTAAATAAATAAATAAATAATATAATAATAATATAAATATATAAAATGTTTCAAAAGATTTATGAACAAATCCATTTCATAAGGCTGTGTCAGATAGTTCATGCAGTTTCTGTGTGTTTAAAATTTTGCAAAATAATATAATAATATAAATATATAAAATGTTTCTAAAGATTTATAAACAAATTCATTTCATAAGCTTGAGACGGTTGTGACAAATAGTTCATGCACTTTCTCTGTGTTTCCAAATTTTGCATACTTTACAGGCAGTCACGCTTCATTTGTTGACACTAGTCTCCTTTAAGCTGGGCAGCTAGCAAAGGTCAAGGAATTCGGTTGTACATCCAATCAAGGCATTCTTTGGGTCGACTGTGTTAAAGGCATTCTGTCGAACAGCTCACGTGCTTTGTCTTTGTTTCCCCATTTTGCATGCATGTCTATCAGGGCTGTTGCAGCTGCAACATTTGACAAATTCCTTCATGTTTGGGTGGATGTTCATATTTTGTTTTTTTATTTATTCCAGAGGCCTCTTCAATTCAGATTCCTTGATTACCTTTTTATTTGTGTTAATAGTTGTTCACTATGCTAACTCGTATTAAGTTCGCTGCACATGCTCAAACCTACTTGAAAATGTATATATATATATGAATGAATAGAAAACACCTACATGCATGACCTTCAGGGTATGTTGTAGGGTTATTCAATTATGTAATGTAGGAGATCATTCGACATCATTTTCTATTGCACAAAATTGCATAGATTACTTATACTAAATGCTAAATGAAATATTTTTTGTCACAAGGGCTAACAAAAGGAACAACAAAGGCGAAGCATATAAACACATAAAAATAAACTGCCACTATGTGGAGCTCAAAACCGGCTATTTAAGCCGGCCCTATCACCACTAACTGTCAGCTCGCTTAATATTAAATTCAGTAAATATTCCTTTAAATTGCTGACAAAAAAAGATACGTTTGCCTTGAAATTTGGGAAGCCCAGCTCAGAATAGTGTTGTACAGAGTGCTACGAAATGTAATTCCATCCATTGAATTTTATATTGCTGTGTACAATTCTTCTAGCGATGAGTTGTTTTTTGGAGGGAGGCTGTGCTTTGGGAGTTGGTGGGCATACTGGAATAACAGCAATTCTCAGGAAGAATCGACTGCACGGTGGTTTTCTGGAGAAGTTAAAGAGATCTGGACCATTTTGGATACACGCCAAAGAGCTATCAAACCTTTTCCCAACGATATTTCATAGACAAGTCTAACTGGGGTGGCGCTCAAAATAATTCTCCCATTTTTGTTTGGTTGGGTGAAGAACAAGACATCACAAATGACATCAGGGCTAACTTCATGATAGACCAGGTTGCAAACTTCAAAGCTCTTGTGGTGTACATAGAGGTAGTATTACAATTTCTCATTAATATCCTATATAAGTTGAATAAGTTCAGATCATTCATTTTCTTGGACCTTCTGCTTTGATAATCATGCTAATTATTAGGGTTAATTGTGGCAATCTATGTAGCACCGTTATTATGGGACGTCAATGCCATTCGGGGGAGAGGAGGAGGCGTATGCAAATTCGAGCACAATGGGTTATTTCACATCCACACAGGCCTTGGCCGATTATGCGACCATCATTGTCCATTTAAAGAAAACATTAAATGCTGAGAATTGTCCAGTTGTAGTCGTTGGTGGATCCTATGGTGGAAGTAAGTAGGAATTCTTTGACATGACCCAATATTCTGTGTTGGAAGTAAGCGGTATTCAATCATTGAAATGGTATTGTGCAGTGCTGGCTGCCTGGTTTCGACTCAAGTATCCGCACATAGCAATCGGCGCCCTCGAGGCATCTGCACCTATCCTTTACCTCGACAACATCGCTCCCACTTATGGTTTTGACGACGTTGTCACCAGAGATTTCATTGTATGTTCATTTGTCTCTTTCAGCTTAATCTCACCCTTATTATCATTAAATTTGACTTTGAGATTATAATGCAGAATGCAAGCGAAATCTGCTTCAGAAAAATTAATGAATCGTGGGATATGATGGACAAAATGGCGTCCAGCACCCAGGGCTTGCTAAACCTAAGCAAACTATTTAACACCTACAAGTAAGAAACTACAACCTATTCTTTATACCTTATGTTAAGCATACCTGTAATCAAAACCTCTTGACCGGGTATTCCTGCTGCAGGAATATTACGGATAAGGATGCCCTGTACGATGAGCTTCAATCAATGTACGAGAACCCAGCACAATACAATTTCGAAAAAGTTAAAGGAGTAAATACACTACCTAAACCTTCTCTCCATACCAATCTTAGTTCTATTATGTAACCTGGGCTTTCTGCAGATCTGCAACGCCATCAATAGCCTACCGGAAGATGCAGACACTGTTAGCAGAATAGCGGCTGCAGCAAACTACTCAAACGGAGGCCAGTGCATGGATTTGGGACCGTTCAATTATACCAAATCTGGATGGGATTGGCTGGTAACTTGTTGGAAACTGTAATTTCTCCCATTGTTCGAATGAGTAGAAAAGTAAAATATACCTATATAAATAAATAAAAATAAAAACACTAGTTTTGCATGTTTTGCATGAACAGTAGCTGTCGTAACTAGAAATGAATTAAAGATTAGTTACGCCTGAATTTACTTTTGTTGATTAGCTGTTAGTTTCTTGTAGTTAATCATCCTCTCGAATTGTTTAAGGGCATATGTAATTGATTTAATCAGACAATAAAATCATTCGGTACAATAACACATTTGCGGTTACATATTGTCTCCTCTTCCCAATCCCACCTACATAACTGAGAAATCTTTCTTTTATTAGAACGAAATGAAATAACGCTGCTCGTCTAACAGCTTTCTTCAATCGGCAGACTTGCACTGAAATTGTGTTTCAGTGGACTGGTTCCCCTGGCGTGACAATCTTTCCGCCCTACCACTTTGATATCAAGTCGTTTTCCAGGGATTGCTACCTCAAATACGGAGTCGTGCCACGCCGACACTGGGCTGCAACTGAATTCGGAGGACACGTATATAAATTTTAATCTACTACCTAATTTTGTCGAAAAATGTTACAGTCGAGTCATTTCAAATTTTAAGTACGGTTAAACAGACAACAATTTGGTTTGGGATTGATTTTTATTAAGATGGCTTTGGTTATAATTAACGTGCAGGACATAAAAAGAGTGTTAAAAGATTTTGGAAGCAATATTATTTTCTCCAATGGGTTAAGAGATCCATGGAGCGCTGGAGGGTAAGTGAATCTTCTTCTGAGTTTCCATGTTCATTAATCGTTGTATTATTTTTCACCTTGTTGCTAATTTAGTTAATTGGCTATGTTGTGAATGGAATCTCAGTGTGTTGGCGAATATTTCTGAAAGCATTGTAGCTATTACCACCGACGAGGGTAAGTTGGTTCAAAATGTTTTCTTCCCCACAGTCAAATAGAATTAATATTATCTTATATGAATTGAATGGCGTGCAGGAACGCATTGTCGAGACATTGTTCAAAGTGCTACTGACGATCCGGCCTGGCTGAAAGAGCAACGACAAAAAGAGATAACTATCGTCCAAAAATGGATTAATGATTATAAAAACTAATTTAATTGTTTACGCCATTCCACAATGTCTTTTCCATGTAATAAAACTATTTTGAAGCATTATCGGTGAATATTTCTGGTTTCGATTGTGTTTGTATTTTTTGCGTCAACAATTGGATCACACTCTGTGAAGGATATAAAAGAGCAAAAGAAACGATAATCTACATGGATTGTGGAAATCTGTTATCTCTAACATTTTGAAGCAATTATCGGAGCACTATTATAAGAATTAAGAGTTCAATATATTCACCCATTCCAAATTAATATCCATTTAGTTATTTGATATTTTGTTTATTTTGAACCCTAAAAGAACATAATGTAATTGTTGTTGCATTGTGTGTATGAGAACATTTATTATCCAATAATATATGTAGATGTTAAAACAGTCGAAATCAATTACAATTTTTTAAGAAATTGTGTAAAGTGAAACATATTATATTTTATATTTTTTTCTTTCTTTCTCAATATTTATTTTAGTTTTGCTGATAGATATAGAGTTTTTGGTCATTACTTGATAGGAAATATCATAATATTATAGTATTCTAGATCTACTACCTATTAAAATGAATGAGGTGGATCTAGAATACCACATACACTAAACTCTCGTTGATAGCATGGATAAAATCACTCCCATTCTCTTAGAAAAAGCCAACTAAAAGATGGATAATTCAATAGATCACTCCCTGAACACATGGAATCGAGATCTTGTAGATAGTAATAGTATGATCACTTCAAGAAAGGGTCACACCACTTGATTCAAACACCAATTGAGAAAGGAGTTATAATGTAAGAAATTTGACTCTAACAAAACAAAAGTTAGGTTCCTTTAAATTTAAATTTAACTAATTACACCCAAATTAAATTAACTAATTCTTAAAGTGGAACTAACTAGTGAAAATATATGTAAATAAAAGAAAAAAATATTTTTTTAATTACATAAATTATATATATGAATAACAAAGAACCTGAGATAGAAAGCTAGAAGTCTTAGTCAATGACACTAGCACATCATACAAACATATTCAAGTCGCACTATCATCCCACACAAATGCAAGTAGAAAGTTCAAGAATACACAACTCAAGTTCTAAAATCTACCTAACCTAGAGGCACAACAAGAGGAGAAAAATATCTAGGGCTACTTGGGGATCTACCTCAATCAAACCCTTCCTTTGGCATTTTCACCTCCATAATAGGAAAAATAGATAGATAAAAAGAGAAATAATTAGTATTCTTATTCTAAGTATGTTTAGAAGTAAGAACAATGACTAAAGTGAGATATTGAAGGGATGTGATAATCCCAAGGTGCTCGAGGGCACAAAGATAAAGTTCTTGTGATAAAAATGATAAAAAGAATGATATTACTTGCAAGGCTTAAGGAAGCCCAAGAGAGAAAAAGAGAGATAAAATTATGTTATAAAATAGATCGAGAGAGTTCTATGAGAGCTTTGTGTAAAACTTGAGTGTTGTGAGAGCTAAGAGAGAGAGAAAGAGAGATGAGAGAAAAGGGATTTTTCCTTGAAATGAAATATAGATTTAAGAATGAACAACATAAGGGAGGATAAGTTTATTGATGATTCATTTGGAAGAATTGCAAACCATTTCCACTAACCTAGGAGGGTGACAAGTGGAGAAACATACAAAAATGGCTTTTGGATGAAAAATTAGTATGTGATGCTAGCACTATGTGTGGATGTCTGTGGTAGCTGCTAGTGTCCAAAAAAAATATGCTCGAGAGTCATGAGAGATAAGAAAACATAGGGATGACAGAAAGGTGGAATGAAAAAGTGACCCTAAAAAATAAGGTCTAAGCCCCTTGAGTAGGAAAAATGTTCATGTACATGCTGAAATGAGCCTACAAAACACTAAGGGAATGGACATCGAAGTGGGAAAAAACATAAGTTTGAATTTGCAAGGACATGTAATTTGTGACACTATAGGAGTGCTTGGTGGAGTATAGTGATTACATGCGGGTTGTTTTCTTTATAATTAATGCATGGGAGATTAATAGAGTGTTGAAGGATTTTGGAAGAAATACTATTTTCTCCAATGGTTTAAGAGATCCTTGGAGTTGTGGAGGGTAAGTGAATCTTATTCTAAAATTTTATTTCCACTAGCCATTATATTATTTTTTATCTAGCCATTTCTAGTTTAGTTAATTGGCTATGTTGTGATGGAATTATAGTGTGTGGTTAATATTTTTAAAAATTTGTAGCTATTAACACTAAAGAGGATAAGTTGGTTCAAAACTATTTTTTCACAATCAAACAAAAATAATATTATTGTATAAGAGTTGAATGTCACAATAGAAAACATTGTGAAGACCTTTTTTGAATTGCCAGTGATGTTCCAACCTAGTTGATAGAATAAATAAAAAAGATATAATGATTATCCAAAATTGGATAATGATTATAAAAACTAGTTTTAATTTTTTATTTCATTCAAATATGTCTTCTCCAAGTAACAAAATCTTTTTGAAGTGATTATTTGATTACTATTGTAAAAATGAAGGGTTCAACATAGTCACCCATTTTACATTGATATCATTTTAGTTACTTGATATCATTTTACATTATAGAACTTTAAATTGTAATTTTTGCTATATTATATGTATGATAACATTTATTATTCAAATAAATGCATGTAGGTATTAGAATAATTGATCAAATACTTTAGGAATTTTATAAACTAAAAAAATACAATATTTTTTATTTTTATTGGCATTTTTTTTATTTTTTTGATAGATATGGTTTTTGTGGGGTGATTAATAGATAGGAAATATCATAATATTATAATATTCTAGATCTATTCACTATTAAATTGAATGTAGTGGACTTAGAATGATGCACACACTACACTCATGTTGATAGCATAGATCAAATCACTATTGTTCTTACAAAGAATATAGCTAAAAGGTGGAGAATTCAATTGATGACTCACTCACATGGTTGTAAAATATTGTAGATAGTAATGGTATGATCACTTGTAGTTATTTCCATATCACTTGATTTGTTCACCTCTTCTAAAATGAATACTTTGTGGAGCACTATAGTGTTAAATTTTGCTATTAGAAACAGAATGGTTTGTATGTTTCAACATTTTTCTACAAATTTTCAAAGTGTTATTGTTGCAATCCTAGTGTTTATAAGCTCAAAAAAATCCAAGAGAACATGCTCTCTTACATTTTATGTAGTCATTTATCAGTGTTATTGGGACTATAACTCTTGGTTTGGTTAAAATGAGACACACCTAGTAATTTAAAATAGTCCTCACTAGTCCTTGGGTGTTTTTATTTATTAACTTTTTGAAACTCACCTAATGAATATCAAACTTTACTAGCCTATGTGATGCTCTAGTTTGTTGATCACCTAAAAAATATCAAACTTTGTTAGCCCATGGTCCATAAGCATCTTTGGTATGGATCCTAGTAATATTTATGTGGAGCTTACTAGTCTATGATTGTCATACTCCTTTTGCATATTTTGCATTATGTTTGCATTATGTTTTTTATTTTTTCATGTTTTGTTTTGGCATTGGGTTATGTTATGTGTGGTATCTTTTTCATTCATGTTTTGTGTTTTCATGTTTCATTTAACTTCACATGTGTGTTTCTTTTTCCTTATGTCATTTTTAAATGGTATTTTGAATCCTAGGGGCTAGCACATCCCATAGATTCAATGACATTCTATTTCTTCAATATCTTGATAATTCAATCCATCTTGACACATTCTTACTTTAGTGTGACTGTGACTATAACTTCATACTCTCACTAAAGTGGGGGATAAATGTAATGTCAAAAATTGTCACCCTTAACAATTTCACATTAGGTTTAGCTCCCTCTATGTGCCTTGACCTAATTATGCATGAATTGCCAATTTGATAAACATTCTTGGAAAATCAAACATGGGAAATCAAATAATGCATTTAGTATTTTTCCCTTGAAACTTTTGATTCCAAAAAAATAGGAATCTAGTTTAGGGCACATGGCACCCTAGACTAGCTTTTCAAGCTCCAAATTTAAATATATCAGTGTCGATAATTTTCAATTTCCAAATTCAATTGTTGGCTATCAACATTTTATTTTTGAGAAATTAGAAGAATTACATATAAATGCAAAGTATTTTCACCATTTTAATCCTAATGAGAAAAGACACTTCTTGATTGAGTAAATTGTGCATCCTAAAAAGCACTCAAGAGTAGTCAAGAGTAGAATTATCAATATTATTGTAGTATTTCATCATTAAAGCATCATGTTATATGTTATGTGATTTTTTGTTCATGTTTACATGAATTTTTTTATGTATTAACATTTGTAGGTGATCAAATCAATTCAATTCAAATAACAATTAATCCTTGAAGGTGATGAGTGTGACTTTAGTCCATAAAGGAGATCATATCTAAGTAGTGAGATGCGACAAGGTTGTCAACTCATTACTCTTTATCAATTATCCTCTATCCCACCAATGATACACTTTATTTCATCATAATTTTTTATTATGGAGGTAGAAATACCAACACGAGGTTTGACTTAGGAAATATCTTAAATGGAACAACCCTTCCTCTCCTCTTATGTGTATAGGTTGCATATCTAAATTGAATTGGAGGGAGATTCAAGGCTACTCATTTAATCATGCATCAAAACCCTATAAGTTGACAAGTCACAAAATTTGCACTTCTGAAAATAATACCCAGAGGATAGAAGCTACAGACTAGTGTCCTAAAGCTGACATTTTCAAATCTAAGAAAAAGAAGGACAATCTAGGGTGCATGTCACCTTAGACCAGCAAGATCAAGCTCAAATTTATATCTTAGTTGCATTTGTGTCTACCCTTCTCATTTGTGGAATTTCATTTTTTTTATCTGTGTCTAGTTTCTCAAAAATCATAATAGATTGTTGTTGAACCATAGATTTTTGGCACCCTAATCCTTTCTAGCACTTCTAGGGTTTTTCACCTAAAAGAGAAAGTAGAGTCAAAAGTCTAAGTAGGTTCACTCAAACTAGTGTATGTATTATGTTATTGAGACTAAATGCAATGATCTAAAGGCAGATAGATGATGAATTTGATTGATTAAGGTATGCAATCCTAAGAAATATGCAATGTTTGAAAACACATTGTGTAATGCAACAACACCTAGAAATGAATGCAAAACTAAACAGAAATGAACCAAACTGCAAGTATGCACCTGGAATGTGAATGAAGACTGGAAATGACATTTGAAATGCTGTTGATGCTGATTTTTTAGGTCTAGAGGGACTCATTCGCCATTCTGGGTGAATTAGTCCAAATTCTACAAAACTATGTTGGAACTTGTTTCTGACAAAAGGGTATCCAAAAATGCATAAAACTCAAAATTTACCTGAAAGTGGGACTCATTTGCCACTCATGGAGAATGAGTCCACTTTTGAATTTATGAATATTCAAAGGTGGATTCTAGAGCTTTCGGTCTGCACTTTGGATTTCTACAGGTGTCTGCTTCTGAAACTTTGATTTTTGAACCTAAAAAATGAGTTTTTGTTGATTTTTTGATTTTTTGAATGAGGAGAATACTTGAAGAAATTTGCAACTTGATCTTAATTATTTCCAAGCTTCCAAGAGACCTAAATCTGCAAACAAACAAGACAAGAGAGGAAGATGTTGAATGTTAGGGCATGGGGGTTTGCCTTGGTCAAACCCCGTTTAGGTAATTAAACCAAAATGATGAAAAAATGGAATAAAACATGCAATAATGGGATATATTACCTTTCCATGATGTTAATCTTGGATTTCTGCAACAATGGAGGAAGATTCATCCCTTGAATGTCTTTAGGAGCTTTCTTGATGTCTTGCAATGATAAAACCCTAAGTTGCTTGATTTGAGATGAAATATTGGTGGATGAATAATGAAGCATGGATGTGAATTAAGTTGATGGATGTGAAAATGAGTTAAAAGATCTATATTTATAGGAAATTCAACTATTTTACCCATTAGTACCTCATCACAGGCTAACATTAAGCAATAATAAACTTAAATTTCACTTTTTTCCCACTCAAAGGACAAAATTGAGCCAAATGGGACTCATTCGCCACACATGGAAAATGGGTCCCATAGGGGCCAATCTGACAGCTAGGAAGCTAGGAGATAAGGAAATAAGGTCTAAAATGCAACTTTGTCAGGTATTTTATCAATTTGAACCTTAGGATGCAAAATATGGGTTAATATGGGACTATTAGTGATGATGTGAATGTCAAATAGGTCTTGGGACACAAAAATCAATGTGAAAGTGTAATTAAATATACTTAACAACACTAAAATGAGGTCCACGTAGCCTAGAAAGGCACAAGAACCAAGGTGAATGTGTAAATCACACTACAACACTAGTTTATCATTAAGTTTAAGTTACAAACCTTATAAATTGATGTGATAATTTTATTAAACACATTTTATAATGTTGAATTAGGGATAAGTAGGTTCATTAATTCTAGAAAAGTGTGAAAGTCTCTTACAACACTTTACAAAAACTTTACAAGACATCGTTAAATGCATTTTAAAGGGTCCAAGACCTAGTGTGGATGCATAAAATTCCTCACATCACTAAATGAAGGCCTCATTAAGTCCAATTTATTATGACTTAATCCCATGTCAAGCAAGAGGGTACTTTTTTCTACAGTACATTTAGCCCCCACTTTAGTGAGAGGATGACCTTGCTTCAAACTCACACTAAAGTATACATTCAAAAGAGATCCAAATGTATAGATGTAGATGACAAAGAATGAAAAAGATCAAAGGGGGTTGTGGAATCCCCCAAGACCCAAGATCCTAAGTCAAACCATCAAGATACATAATCATGCAATGGCAAGAAAGAAGATGAAAAATGAAAAGGTGGATCAAGATTCAATCGTTTGTCTAAATAGTTGTGGATTAGATCTAGGTGATTTGTTTTGGAAGGAAAATGCATACTCACTCTAGGACGATGGAACTCTTGGATGTCCGCCGAGTGAGAAATCCACAACATACTCACTTTGGGGCCACGAAACTTCTGATTGTCTGCAAGGTGAGAAACATATGCTAGTTGGTATTCACTCACAAACACGAAGGTGGCTATGGGGAAACTCGTGCCACGAGATGGGCTTCCCACTCAACCATATAAAAGTTATGCCTCTTGATACCTTTAACAAGGTTCCACAAAGAAAAGTGATTCTCAAGCTCCATGAGGTAAGCAAAACTTTGTATGCTTGACACTCATAGACATTGTTAATGCAGAATAGTGTAAGGATTGTTCAAAGGGATTTTCCTTAGTTCATGCAATGTCTCATCTTAGGGAACATCATGTTCAATGTCTCCAAGAGAGGATAAGTGCAAAATGATCTCATCTTGTTTCCAAGAGAGGACAAGTGCAAGGTCTCATCTTGGGCAACATTGTGCCAAATGCTTCCAAGAGAGGAAATTGCAAGAAAAAGAAAATCACACAATGAAATGTGAGTGATGATGTATTGCCCCACTTTAAAGAGGTTATGAGCACCAGTACTATGAGCAGTTTCTTTAAAGTAGAAGAGAAAGAAGAGGACATGAGAACTTACTCGTAAATCCCTATGCCAAGTCATATGTTTTTTAGAAGCTACGCCATGAAAAAGAGAAGTATGTCATATGCAAACCAACTTAAGGCATGTCTTCCACATCCCAAGCTTTCTCTTATGTGTTCATGAAAATTTAATGACTAGGCGAAGGAGAGAATGACAAGTGACATACGAGGGCAAGGCTACATAACCCCTTGCCCCCACTAAGGGCAAGACAAGGGTGAGCTGAAACGATTGATGAAATGCATGCTAGAGTGAAACCAATAGAAATTAGAGGAATGAGGTGCCCCCACATAGGGAAGCATACCAAACTCTTGAAAATGTTGTATTTTATGACTCAAGGCATTACATTCATTAGTGGAGTGACCATGAATTCTATGATAGGAGCATAATGAAGTCTTGTAAGAGCATTTCTTTCAAGTTTTGGAAGGGAGAGAGATCAAGTGATCTTGGAGGAGTCTCAACAAGATACCCTCTTGATCAAGAGGAGAAGGTGGTCTTGTTATTTGTTTTATAGATACATCTTGCTTAGTATTGGATGTCATACTTACACAAGTTTCTCTAGATTGCGAGAATTTATTCTTCCCATTATAGGAAGGTATAAAATCTAACGAATTCAAATCATGAACATTTTGTGAGATGACATTTACATTAAGCAAAGGTGTAGTTGTGTGTTGCATGTTTGGATGATTTTCAAAACTACTAGTGTCGAGGTGTTCAATTAAGAATAATTTAGGAGTATGTTTTGTGGGATTGGTGATGTTGAGTGAAGGTTTGACAATCTCTATTATAGGACAATAACCAAGACCATTGGTTGTTTTTTGTGTGATAGGGTCGATAGGGTTGTGGATACCTTGTTCATTAGCACCACATCCTTGTCCACTATAGCCAAGCTATTTCATAAGCTCATAACCTTTTCCATAAATCTTTTTCATTAGTTTTGGATTGAGTGGTGGCTGGTCATAAGCGCCATCAAAGGTGACTGTGTATTTTTCTTCTTTGGCTAAAGTGGTTGAGGCGAATGCTTTTTGAAAGGTTGTCCAAATTTTGTATGGACATTATTTTTGTGGATGATTTTTTACTCACCCATGAAGTCGTGCTCAAAATCAAAGGAACCCCAATCATCTTCTAATAGCATCGTGACTCGGTCAGTATGTTGTTGTTCATCATTTTGTTGTGCGGGTTCCACTTGTGTGATTGGTGTTAATGTTTTCAAGGGGTTCTCTTTGGTTTTCTCAAGTTGTAATACACTATAAGGCTCATCATCAGCATCAAGTGTGTACACTTTGTTGTTGTGGATATATTTCATTTTATGATGAAAAGTGGAAGGCACACCATTCATTGCATGAATCCATGACCTGCCTAGAAGAAGGTTATATGAAAGATTATTAGGCATAACATGGATTGGTGTATCTAATGTGGCCATTCCAACTATAGGAGGTAAAGTAATCACACCAAGCGGTTGTTTGCTTACATTGTCAAATCCCCTGATGGATAAAGAATCAAATTGGATGTTTGACCTATCCACACCAAGTCTATCAAGGAGGTTCACTCCACATACATTAACAACATAACCATTATCTATAAGAGTTCTCTTAATCCATCTTTGTTTGTGTGAGCACCTATTAAAATCTGCAAACACTTAAAACTTCAAGCATGGGTTAGTGGCCTACAAATTCCTCAAAATGCTCCTATGAAATAACATGTGAATGCTTCAAAATGCAACAAATAACAAGAGAAATCTAAAGACATTATGAAAGCATAACAAGTACCTATTCCATAGTGGATTGGTGTCAAATGTGCTAATGACCCTTTCCCAATCCTTGCTAAAAACTGAAATGATGCAATGCACTATGATGAAGAGGAAAATTAGTTCTCAAATCAAGAGAGTAACTTTGCATGAAGATGTAGATGATTTGATGAAGAATGAGGCCCTTGATTTAAAGAATATTTTGATGAGAGAATGGCAAAATGGATAAATGTGGGACTAAAAACAAACCAATGAAAAGAGGCCACTTGTCAACTTGCCATAGGTTGAGGGATGTGCAAGTTTTGGCCAATGTGCCCAAGAGAGGGAGATTTGAAATTTGAAATTGTGAAATAAATGTTGAGTGTGGGACATAAAATAAAGAAGTTAATGCAATGTTTGAAGGGACAAGTCAACTTGTCATCATTTTCAAACTTGAGGGAATATTCTATTTTTTATGCCAAGTTGAAAGAAAATAAGGATTTTAATAAATCAATAAATTGATTTATTTGTGCAAGTGGGAAAAGCTAGAGGATGTGATGGGTGGTTAGGTTAGTTTAATCAGGATTAGATTAGCTTAATGATGATTAGGATTATTTTGACCTTTTTGACTTAAATATTTGATTTATTTAAATTAGAAAAGGATGGAATATGCATTTGGATTTCAATTTAATAAAGTTTGGTTTATTTAATTAAAAGGTTGATGTTTGATTTATTTAATTTAAATGAACAACCTTAGGAATGAACTTAATGAGTTTACCTGATGAATGGATGAAGGTGAACTTGATTAATTTAATGATTGGATGAATGTGAGACCTGGTTTACTTGATGAATGGACCTAATTGAATGCATAATGTTAACTTTGCATGTCTACAGTTTGTATTGAGCAATAATCATAAAAGTTTAATTTTTTTTTTCACTTCCAAAGCACGAAGCTCACTTTCGTGGAAAATAATGTTAAGATGTATTCCTTGGATTATGGTTGTGATGTTAGTTGGTTGTGCATTAAAAGGGACAAGAACTTGTTGCAAGGTAGATTGAATCATGTTGTGATAGTGAGGGGAGGCTTGAATAAGGTACCATAATGAGATCTTAGCAGGAGTGTTCTTAAGTTGTTCAATAAGATCATGCTCCTTTGTGTGTGGGATGAAGCAAGGGGTGCTAGGCAGATTGGGTAAAGGTAAGGAGGGTGGGGTTGGTTGTGGTGGTTGCAGATTATTGCGAGTGTTATATGTATCAGAAACAGTATTGTAACTCAGTTGTTGTGACACATTAGTTTGACGTGGCTAGAGGGTGAATTCAGGTTTATGTTGAGGTTGTTGTTTGTGTGAAGGTGGGTAGAGAGTAAACTCAGGTTTAGATGAAGGTTTATGTGAAGGGGGATAAAGGATGAGTTGAGGCTTAATAATGCTAACATCCCCTAACAAGTGAGAGTCTTCATTTTCTTTGAAGGGCATGTTGTCTTTGTCTTTGGTCATAATATCCTCCTTAGAAGGAGAGTTCTTAGGAGAACGACAATCCACATGTTTGTGAAAATTAAGGTTTGGTTCATCCAAAATAACTTCATCGCCACTAAGGGAGTTATTAATGGTTGAATATGTTTGATTATTGATAGTGGGGAGATTAGGGGAAGGTTGTATTTGATTGTTGGTTATTTCTAAGGTTTCATTCTCTTGTTCCATATTGTCTATCATACTAGGAGAGCTTGTAATATGTTCATCTAAGGTTGAAATTTGAAAAGTAGCTTCATCACAAGTGGGAGAGGCATCAAGAGAAGGACCATTATGATTTTCAAATAGATCTTCCTAAATGGGAGGAGCATTAGGGAAGGAAGGATCAAGGGTGTCATGATTCTTAATAGATATGTCTTGTAACACCAACCTATCCCCTTTACATCGAGGAGGGATATTAGGAGATGAACAAGTGTGATTGTCATGAGCATGGAGACTTGATAAGGTGATATTTAGGAATGTATCTATGATCTTATGTTCTTGTTGTCTAACATTTTCCAAAGGGGAATAAGGAAATGGACAATCAAGACCCTAAATTCTTGTAACCTCCTTCACCAAGATACCTATGTCACTAATAGGAGAGGTATCGGGAGAAAAAAAAGTATGTGTGTTATGATTTTCTACATTTCTATTTTCACCAATGGGTAATGTAATGGTGTGGTCAGGACTAACATGTTCCTCATTGTTGTAATCAAAATTCAACTCATAAGAGGGGATGTTATGCTTATAAAGTCCATGTTTAATCAAATCAAAGGCACATTTAAAGAACATGTTATGCAAAAATAAATATAGTGCAATGTAATATTCAGATGCAAAACAAAGGAAATTACTAATTACAATATGCAATAGGCTGAAAAGTGAAATGTGGGAGATGTAAATTGGAAACTAAAAAATGCATGAAATGAGCTAGTTTAAGTGAGATCTAGTGAAATGCATGTTACATAAATGAAACTAATGGATATAGGTATGAAATGGCACCAAACATAAACCTAAAAATAGGGTTTTTTAGGTTTGTAAAAGACAGTTTCATGGGTCAGAAGGGACTGATTTTCCCAGGGTGGCAAATGAGTCCTAGTATGGACCTTTTTTGCAAAATTTTCATAAATTTTTGAGGTATTTTTATGGTTTTTGAGTTCTATGATGCAGACCTAATTGAAAAATATAGAATTTGAGAGAGTGGAAATGAATTTAGATGCCAACAATGCAACCTAAATGTACTTTTTGATGAATGCAAAATTTGAAATCTATCATGCAAATGAATTCATGCAATTCCTAATGCAATATCAATTCAAGCTAGATGTATGACGAAGGAATCCAAATTAGAGAAGAAAGTATTCTAAAAATCAGGTTCACCAAAATGAACCGTAGATTTTTGGCACCCTAATCCTTTCTAGTACTTCTAGGGTTTTTCACCTAAAAGGAGAAAGTAGAGCCAAAATTTTAGGTAGGTTCACTCAAACAAGTGTATGTATGATGTTATTGAGACTAAATGAAATGATATAAAGGCAATTAGATGATGAAATTGATTGACTAAGGTATGCAAACCTAAGAAATATGCAATGTTTGAAAACACATTGTGTAATGCAACAACACCTAGAAATGAATGCAAAACTAAACAGAAATGAACCAAACTAAAAGTATGCACCTGGAATGTGGATGAAGACTAGAAATTGCATTTGAAATGTTGTTGATGCTGATTTTTAGGTCTGGAGGGACTCATTAGCCATTCTAGGTGAATTAGTCCCAGTTATGCAAAATTGTGTTGGAACCTATTTTTGAAAAAAGAGTATCTAAAAATGCTAAAAACTCAAAATTGACCTAGAAGTGGGACTCATTCGCCAGTCAGGGTGAATGAGTCCACTTTTTAATTTTTGAATATTCAAATGTGGATTTTGAAGGTTTTGGTCTACACTTTGGCTTTCTATAGGTGTCCACTTTCGAAACTCTGATTTATGAACCTAAAAATGAGTTTTTGTTAATATTTTGACTAATTGAATGAGGAGAATACTTGAGGAAGTTTTCAACTTGAATCTTAATGATTTACAAGCTTCCAAGAGACCTAAATTTCCAAACAAACAAGACAAGAGAGGAAGATGTTGACTGTTAGGGCATGGGGGTTTGCCTTGGTCAAACCCCGTTTAGGTAATTAAACCAAAATGATGAAATAATGGAATAAAACATGCAATAATGGAATATATTATCTTTCCATGATGTTGATCTTGGATTTTTGCAACAACGGGGGAAGATTCAGCTCTTGAATGTCTTTAGGAGCTTTCTTGATGTCTTGCAATGATAAAACCCTAAGTTGCTTGATTTGAGATGAAAGATTGGTGGATGAATAATGAATAATGGATGTGAATTAAGTTGATGGATGTGAAAATTAGTTAAAATATCTATATTTATAGGAAATTCACCTATTTTACCTGTTAATACCTTATCACAGGACAACATGAAGCAATAATAAACTTAAATTTCACTTTTTTTCCTGCTCAAAGGCCAAAATTGAGCCAAATGGGACTCATTCACCAAACATGGTGAGTGGGTCCCACCTGGATGGGACTGGTTCACCATGCATGGTGAATGGGTCCCACAGGGGCCAATCTAATAGTTAGGAAGCCAGGAGATAAGGAAATAAGGTCTAAAATGCAACTTTGTTAGGTATTTTATCAATTTGAACCTTGAGATGCACAATATGGGTTAATATGGGACTATTAGTGATGATGTGAATGTCAAATAGGGCTTGGGACACATAAAAAAGTGTAAAAGTGTAATTAAATACACTTGACAGCACTAAAATGAGGTCCACATAGCCTAGAATGGAACAAGAACCAATGTGAAGGTGTAAATCACACTACAACACTAGTTTATCATTAATTTTAAGTTACAATCCTTCTAAATTGATGTGATAATATTATTAAGCACATTTAATAATATTGAATTAGGGAGAAGTAGGTTCATTAAGTCTAGAAAAGCGTGAAAGTCTCTTACAACACTTTACAACACCTTTAAAAGACAACATTAAATGCATTTTAAAGGGTCCAAGACCTAGTGTGGATACATAAAATTCCTCACAACACTAAATGAAGGCCTCATTAAGTCCAATTTATCATGAATTAATCCCATGTCAAGTAAGAGGGTACTTTTTTCTACGATACAGTTGCATCTTCATAGTTTACCTAGTTAGTTCATTAGTATCATATAAAAATCAATCAATTAGCAATCCTAAATCCATCACATATCACATCTTTAATCACACTCCACACAAAGAAAGGATTAGAATCTTGTTCCACCATTATGACTCTTCCTATTAGGATTTGTAGTTAAGTGGAAGCAAGAGTGTAAGATTTTGATTAGGAATCTTCACCAATTAAGAATACTATTATAATTATAAAACATGCCTAATAGGGTAGACTTTATTACAAACTGTTATCCCATGTTATAACAAGTCTCTTCTTCCTCACATGATTTATTGAAGAGGTCAAGAATGAAACATGAATATTTATGTTCACATCACCAAACCATCGCTTGCAATATCTTCAAGATATACACATGTGTTGTAGTTGCTTACCTCCTTTAGCTATGTTGAACCAACATCCTTTTTTGTGGATTGAGAATCCTTTGCTCTAGGTTGATAGGTTCTTTACTATAGGGATTGAATCTTATTTCAAAAGTATTTTTCATTATTAAAAACTATAGTTAATCATAAAATTATACTAAATCTCATAGGCATTTAAAGATCATACACTCATTCATTAATATAATATATCATCTTCATTTTTTTCTAAATAATTAAATTATATATAAATGTTTAGAAATGTATTTGAAACATAGCATAAATAAGATAAGAAGCATGGAACTAAAAAAAGGAATTGGAAATTTGTAGGGCTCATCACATGCCACCATATTTCCTTTTAAACTTTCAATTAGAATCAATTTTCTTCTATATTTTTCATCTCTTCTTTGCACTCCTTATGAAAGAGATCAATTTTACTATAGTTCCAACAAATATCCTTGGTCTTACAAGGATTTTTAGGACTCCCCATGAACTAGTATGCATATTTTTAACTTTTTTTTTCTTGTACTTGCTTATTTCTTTTGGTCTTCTTTAAATAATCAATGCCTCTCTAGAACCCAAAAGACATTTTTCCTCATCCCTTTAAAAATATAAGAATAAACTTGGCATTCTATACCTTCATGTAATTTCTCCCAATGTTCATGACCAGGTCATCGCATGAGTCTAGTGATGAACATAAAAAAGTTTCACACCCATACATTTTAGTTGAGAAATAAATATGCTAAATATTTCTAGCTATACTATTCATCCACCTTCTTCAATCCTCAAGTAATAAATATTCTTCATCAAGAATACTTTGTTACTAAACGTAGAGTAGAAAAATACATACCTTTACATATTCACACTTAATTTGGACCTATTTAGCACCCCTTGCATTAATTTCCCTTTAGCTCACTTGTTATGGGCTCTTAAGACCCCTTTTTTGTGCATCCCAAGTTACAGACCTAAACCTAACCAAAACCCATAAGCAACCATCAATCTTGGTAACCCACCTTTTGAATTGGAAAATCAAGAATTGTGGGACCAAGACACCATTGGTGGTGTCTTAGTACCACTTAGTGGGACCAAGATGCCACCTAGGGTGTCTTAGTCCTGGGGGCCTTATTTTTAGGAATTAAGAGCAGGAAATGAAAATATTTGAATTTATTTGATCTTTTATCAGCCTTTGGGATCTAATAATTTGGTTATTAGGTAGGAATTCCTATAAAAGTAATATTCACACCCCATTCTTCACATAAGAGACATAATTTGATAGAAGTTGACTTAAGTTGAGTAAGTCGAAGGAAGTTTCAGAGCTTTGGAGCATCCTTCTATTGTGTTCTTGCAGGTTTTTCAAGTCTATTTCAAAACAAAGATATAGCATTGCCAAGGATTAGTAATGGATGCCTATTGTGGATCATGAAATATTCTAGGTTGGAGATGCAACTAGCCATTTATCCAAGCCTAAGGACTTGTTTCTTGATTGATTCCATCTTCCATTATTGCTCTATTTTCTGCCTAAGGAAGGTACATTTCATGTTTGTGACGAGTTAAGGTTATTAGAGATCTCCTTTGTAGCTCATTTATATTTGCATCTTTGGAATCTTATTCTAACACATTTGAATAGTGTTTCTCCATGTTCAATCTTGCATAATATTAGACACACTTAAAATTAGGGCACACACACATTTCCATTTTTAGATTTATGCTTTTTCATCAAGGTTTAATTACCAAACAAGGGGTTTGACCAAGGAAAACTACCATAAACAAACAATCCCAATTCCTTTGTTTTGTAGGTCTCCTTGCAGGTTCATATCTAAAGACTTAGTGAAGAACGAGGTGCAGATTTTGATCTTTAGCACCACACTCAAAAATTCCAATAATTTAGAATAGGACTAATACGCCATCTTGGGCATCTTAGTCCTCCCAGGCTTATTTTTTAGAGATTTTATGAGATCTAGTTCTGAGATCTAAAAACTTCGTATTTTCTCTGAAAAAGAACAGCAAGACTAATGCACCATTCTGGGTGTCTTAGTCCTCCGCAACATATTTTGGCAACTTCTTCACATTTCCATAATGCTCACAACATCTCCAAACTTCCCAGGTACGTGCATATTATCCTCCTATTGCATAATTTCATCATTTGCATCTTTCATTTTACTTATATTTCTAGTTATAGGTCATTCTGCATATCACACTTTGTTTTCAAACATTTTCTTTTCCTAGCATTTGCTTGGTGGTGAACCCCTTAGAACTTAAAGAACCCCCTCCTAGGACCTTCCTAATTGTGAAATTAACTCACCTTGAGAGGTTGTTAGTCAATCCAATTGGGACTCCTAGGACACTAGTGAATGATTGAGTGGAAAAAGCTTGATATCTAAGAGTATCCCTTTTCCTATTCATCACTAAATATTTTCTTGATGAATCTCTCAAAGTTTCTTCCATAAAGATTTCATTATGGGTTATTTGTGGATATTTGTAACAATAGAATCTTCAAAGAATAATTTTATTATAAACTTTAATTTTATACTATAACATCATACTATGATAATTAAGTAGGATACATAGGCCTTTGAATATTTGCATCAACATCTCAAAGATCATTGTCAATCAATAGATCTCCCTTTTGATTTTTCACATCTCAAAGTTGGTGCATGAGAAATTATATACCTCAATCCTCCCTATTGTACTTACCATCTCTATTTTCTACAATAAACATCCCAAAGTTCTTATTCTATATTACATCCTTCTCAAATAATTATTAGCTCAAAAAAATTTATACCTAACAACTAGAACTAAATGTGATTAGCTTCTAATACTAGTTATATAAGAAGGAAAGGTCTATTGAAATAGATTTCCATGCTAATATTGAAAGGAGTGATGTGCAAAAAAAGGTTAAGTATTATTTAAAATTATTACATAAAATAGAAAAAGTTAATCTTAAATAGATAGACAATTATACCATGGCATAGTGATTTATATGGGAAAGACCCTTTTGAGAGAGAAAACCTACACTCCAAGCTTGCACAATTCAATATTGAATTTATAGAAGTATTTTACTAGAGATAATCTTATAATATTTTTTGTAGAATTCCAACAAAACCTATATACATATAAATTATCATATGGAACCACTTCATCAACTACAAGTAAGTGAATGAAAATGAGTAATATAAAGCGATCAAAAGTGGGTTTGATGTATTTATATAAATTACCCTTTTCCTAAACTTGCATACACACATACATACATGTATATAATTTATATATGTATGTATGTATATGCATATATACATACATATACATATATTATTTGAGATTATAATATTTTTAGCTAACAATATTAATTAAAATATTAAGAAAAATGATGTTATAAAATATTAATGTACAAAAATTATATTAGAAATAAATGTTTTAATTCAATAATAATGTAAGTTGACTTTATATTCTAATAATATTATTTACATTATAATATATGGATCATAAGATAAAAGATAACTATAACTTCACATTCACTAATTATAATTATTGTATAATGCTAAATAAAATGTTGACAGTCATAAGGGATAACAAAAGATACAACAAAGATCAAGCATATAAACACATAAAAATAATTAGATCAATATGAAACATATATCTAAAACATTATGTAACAATAATTATAATTGAAAAAGAAAAATAAAACTTGATATTCAATGATAATAATAACCAATATTATCTTTTATTTATCACACCAAACTATATAAAGACAACAAATTTAAACAACTATAACATGAAAATGACTAACAATATTATTTTCACTATAGCGTATCATTATAAAGTCTAGAAATTTCATGATTTTTATGGCGCAACAATTTTCTTGCCACCCATGAACGGCCGAGCACGACAACCGCTAAAGCATAAATTCATGATTGCCCGTCCGTATAAAACATCCAAGTTCGGGATTGTTTGCATCATTGTTATCGATTCCATGTTTACGAGGAATCAATTTTTGTAATTAACGCTATTGCTGAAAGTAAACTGCTACTATATGGAGCTCAGAACCAGCTAATTAAGCCGGCCCTATCACCACTAATAGTCAGCTAGTTTAGTATTAAATTTGGTATGTATTCCTATAAATTGTTGGATCATTCTAATTTCTACTGGATATTGTCTGCTAGTCAAAAAAGTGGATAAACCAAAATGTACGCCAAGTTCTGGAATCTTCCTAAAACCTCCCGTGATCTCTAGAACTCCTCTATTTTCTGGAATCTTCCGAAAACCTCTATAAAAGAGGATCATTGTAAAAGCATTTGGCAAGGAAATACAAGTGTATGTGCAGCAACACATTGGGAAATCTCTGTGTTTGAGTGTGTGTTTTATATTCTGTGGCTGTTTAAACTCCATCCACCTCCAACGGAGTGGTATCAGAGCAGGACGATCAGGGCAGAGCAGGTTAATCGATCAAAGATGGCTGCAAGTTCGTTGTTTGTCTTATGTCAAGCTGTTTGCTGATTGGAAATCAGGTCGTGATAAGTGAAGATCGCTGGTTGAAGCTGTTAAAAGTTCCAGTAGACTGAAGCAAACTTAAAGGAAGAGCCGCTGCATAAGGAAGTTGTTCAAGGATTAGAGCCTGAAGCTCGTAGGAGCCAACCAAAGACAAAGCGTAGCTTTTGAAGCTGCCAAGGAAAGTTTCTTAAACTTGTTGTTTACAAGGAAGTGCCAGAAGTCTAGAGCTGTTCAGATTGCAGATTTTTTATGAAGAAATGGTGATATCTGTAAGTTCTAATAATTGCTGCATGATTTAATCAGTTGTGATATTTACTGAAGTTGCCAAGGAATTGTTGTTTTTGTGGTCAAACTTTTTGAGATTACAGATCATTACAAGTTGAAGTGGTAAAGTGGATCGCCCAAGTTACCCTGCACCCGAAGAAAGAAGCTGCAAAAAAAAATTACTTTATTGAAGGTAAATGCTAGTGAAAGAAACGCAGCTCAAGTTACCAGAGGGCTTTGAAATTTATGTGATGTGAAAAGAAAAAAAATCTATGGCTCTAAGTTTCTGATGATTAAATATTTTGTAAGTGGTGTCATATGATATTATGTTTTGGTCTATATTTTGTTGACAAACTTAAAGTCAAGAATTTAGAAAAGGGGGAAGAGGTTGAACAGTTTTCTTTTCTGCTGTGGAATATTAAAAGGAAAAAAATTGTGGAAAGGTTGAAGGCATGTGTAGTTATTGAAGGAAAGGTAAAACATTGTGTTGAGAGAACAATCTAGTGTATAAAGTGAGTTTAAGTTATTAGTTTTGATGGGAAAAGTTGGTAAAAGGTTAAAGAAAGAGAGAGATTTTTTGGAGGAGGAATTGTTAGAAGTTAAGAAACAAAATTCTGAAGAGTTAAAAGATTTAAAAAAGGTTTCAGTTGAAAAAACTGGACAAGTGATAAAAATGTATGATTGAATGAGTCTATAGACATGAAAGACAAAATTTGGAAATTGTAAGTAGTAGAAATTAGGGGAGTGTTGGATCATTCTAATTTCTACTGGATATTGTCTGCTAGTCAAAAAAGTGGATAAACCAAAATGTACGCCAAGTTCTGGAATCTTCCTAAAACCTCCCGTGATCTCTAGAACTCCTCTATTTTCTGGAATCTTCCGAACACCTCTATAAAAGAGGATCATTGTAAAAGCATTTGGCAAGGAAATACAAGTGTATGTGCAGCAGCACATTGGGAAATCTCTGTGATTGAGTGTGTGTTTTATATTCTGTGGCTGTTTAAACTCCATCCACCTCCAACATAAATTGCTGGCAAACAAAGATACGTTTGCATTGAAAATTGGGAAGCTCAGCTCAGAATAGTGTTGTAGCGTGTAATACGAAATGGAATTCCATCCATTGAATTTTAGATTGCTGTGTACAATTCTACTTGTGATGAGTAGTGTTTTGGAAGGAAGCTGTGCACTGGGAGTTGGTGGGCACAGTGGGATGCTACCAATTCTCAGGAAGAACCAACTGCTTGGTATTTATCTGGAGAAGTTAAATAGATCTGAAGTCACTAATTCCTACGTTTCAAGTTTAAGTACGCCTTCGTACGAGGCATACAACTATACCCAAATTTTGGATCATTTTGGGTACACACCAGAGAGCTATCATACTTTTCCACAGCGATATTTTATAGACAAGTCCAATTGGGGCGGCGCTCAAAACAATTCTCCCATATTTGTATGGTTGGATGAGGAACAAGATATTACAAATGACGTCCGGTCTAACTTCATGATAGACCAGGTCGCTAACTTCAAAGCTCTTGTGGTGTACATAGAGGTAGTATTACAATTTCTCGTTAATTCCGTGTCCATGCTTGTTGAATAAGTTCAGTTCATTTTTTTTGACCTCCTACTTTGAAAAGTATGCGAGTTATTAAGGTTATTTGTGGCAATGTATGTAGCACCGTTATTATGGAGCGTCATTGCCATTCGGGGGAAAGGACGAGGCGTATGCAAATACGAGTACAATGGGTTATTTCACAATCGCTCAGGCGTTGGCCGATTATGCGACCATCATTGTAGATTTGAAGAAAACATTAAATGCTGAGAATTGTCTAGTTGTAGTCATTGGTGGATCCTATGGTGGAAGTAAGTTGGATTTCTTTGACATAAGCCAATATTCTCTGTTGGAAGTAAGTGGTATTCAATCATTGAAACGGTATTGTGCAGTGCTAGCTGCCTGGTTTCGACTCAAATATCCTCACATAACAATCGGCGCTCTCGCATCGTCTGCTCCTATCCTTTACCTCGACGGCAGCGCTCCCACTTCTGGTTATGACAGCGTTGTTAACAAAGATTTCAGGGTATGTGCATTTATCTATTTCAGCTTAATCTCACCTTTATTGCCATTAAATTTGACATTTGAGACTATATTGCAGAATGCAAGTGAGATCTGCTACAGAAGAATTAATGAATCGTGGGATATGATGGACAAAATGGCGTCTAGCACCCAGGGCTTGCTAAACCTAAGCAAACTATTTAACACTTGCGAGTAAGAACAAGGACGTATTCTTCATACATCATATTAATCATACCGGTAATCAAAATCTCATGACCGGGTATTCCTGCTGCAGGAATATTACGGATAAGGGCGCCCTGTACGATAAGCTTGAAGCATTGTACGAGAACGCAGCACAGTACGATTTCGAAGAAGTTAAAGAAGTACACTACTCAACCTTATCCCCATACCAATCTTCTTGCTCATTAACTTAGTTGTATTTTGTAACCTGGGCTTTCTGCAGATGTGCAACGCCATCAATAGCCTGCCGGGAGATGCAGACACTATTAGCAGAATAGCGGCTGGAGCAAGTTACAAAAATGAAGGCCAATGCTTGTATTTGGGACCGTTCAATTACACCGGATCAGGATGGGACTGGCAGGTGACTCAGAATTCTTTCTTTTTCTAGAACAAAATGAAATTAGGCTGCCCGACTAACATCTTTTCTTAATCGGCAGAAATGCACTGAATTGGTGTTTCCATGGACTAGTCCTCCTGGCGCATCTGTTAGAAATAATAAATCAAATAACAACAAATGCCAGTACACTAAAAAGAACAGAAATAAAATACTCAATATTTTAACTATGATTTTAAATTCACAGAGGCAGAGAAAAACAACTTTTATTTACTCATAAAAATAATATAGCAAATGTCTTCACTGCTTTATTAAGGAGAAAGATAGATTTAAATACATAAAACAGTAATTATAAACAAAAACTTCCAATAGTCAAATTTGGAAAGCTTACACAATTCAAAAAGCTAAAACAAAAATCTAAGAGAAACACCCTAAGCTATAAAAAAAGTCTTTGGGAAACTTTCCCAATTACAACAAAACAAAACTGATTTTTTCTTATTTTAACAGCCTCCCTAAAATTTGATTTGTGGGACAACTTTTCATTCCTAAAAGATTCTTCAATCTACTAAAATCTTCTTCTTTCAAAGGCTTTGTCAAAATGTCAGCAACTTGATCTTTGGACCTGCAATAAGAAAGTTTAATTTCATTATTTTTAACCAACTCCCTGATGAAATGAAACTTGATGTCTATGTGCTTGCTTCTCCCATGAAAGACTGGATTTTTAGAAAGTGCAATAGCTGATTGATTATCACAAAATATAATTGTTTCTTCCATTTGAGGCTGCAACAATGCTTCCAGCATTTTTCTTAACCAATCTTTTTAACAACTTGTTGAAGTGGCTGCCACATATTCTGCTTCTGTTGAAGACAATGCAACAATGGGTTGTTTCTTTGAGGACCATGAAATTACACCTAAACCAAGATTAAAAACATACCCAGAAGTATTTTTTCTATCATCTTGATTTCTAGCCCAATCACTATCTGTATAACCAGTTAACTTCAAATCATTCTTCTTTTCATAAAAAATTCCATGATTTGTTGTCCCTTTCACATACCTTAGTATTCTTTTACCTGCTTGTAGATGTGTATCATATGGATCCTCCATAAATCTGCTTATCAAGCTTATTGCATACATGATATCTGGTCTTATTGTAGTTAAATACATTAAAATTCCAACCAAACTTTTATACAAAGTAGAATCTACTTTTTGCTTTCATCCTTTTTGCTCAACTTCATACCCATGGCAATAGGTGTAATTGCTTATTTACTATTTTCCATTTTAAACCTTTTCAAAATATCATTTGCATACTTTTCTTGTGAAATAAAAATTCCATCACTATTTTGAGTTACTTCAATACCAAGATAATAATGCAACAAACCAAGATCAGTCATCTCAAATTCACCCTTCATTTCCATTAAAAAATCTCTAAGCACGTTTTCATTATTTTCAGTATAAAGCAAATCATCAACATAAATGCAAACTATCATAACATCTCTTTGCTAATTTTGTTTTAAGAATAAGGTGGGCTCATAAGGGCATTTTTCAAAACCATTTTTCAAAAAATATGATTCAATCATTTCATACCAAACTCCAGGTGCTTGTTTTAAACCATACAAAGCTTTCTTTAGTTTGAGCACTTTACCTTTTTCACCATTAATCTCATAACTAGGTGGTTGCTCAATGTAAATTTCTTCCTCCAATACACCATTCAAAAATGTTGATTTTACATCAATATGAAAAAGTTCCAACCCTTTTGAGCTGCAAGAGCTAAAATCATATGAATAGTATCCATTCTAGCAACAGGTGCAAAAACTTCATTATAATCAATCCCTGATTTTTGTTTGTAGCCCTTCACTACCAACCTGGCCTTGTATTTATTCATTTTACCTTGCTCATTGTACTTTGTTTTATACACCCACTTTACTCCAATTGGCTTCTTATGCTCAGGAAGATCTGCAATTTCCCAAGTTTGATTCTTTTCTATGGCTACAATTTCTTTATTCACAGCTTTAATCCATTTATCATCATTTATAGCTTCTTCAAAAGTAATAGGATCACTATCAACAAAAAAAGAAAAATGACAAGTATATTCATTTACCTCTGATGTTTCTTGATATATGTCAGACAAGCTCCTTATTTTTTGCCACCTTTTTGGAGATACAGAGGTGGATGATGAAACATTACCATGACTAGGTGGAGATGAAAAATAAATTCTTCTTAATGCTAATTGTTGAATGCTACTACTAGCTCTTGTGTTTGCAACTTCATCTTGAATATTAACTTACTGATATTTCTCTTTCAGATTCCAACTCCACTCCTGATCTTCAATAAACTTTGCATCTCTACTTATCACCAACTTATGTCTTAGGATTGTACAACCTATATGCTTTAGATTCTTCAATGTACCCAAAAAAGATACATTTTTCTACCTTATCATCCAATTTACTTCTAAGTGCATCTGGAACATAAGAATAAGCAATACAACCAAAAATTCTTAGATGATCTACCTGAGGTTTGTATCCTCCCCATGCTTCTTTTGGTGTCATGCCCCAAACTGAATTTGTAGGACATCTATTCAAAATATAACCTGCACAACAAACTGCTTCTGCCCAAAAATCTTTTGGTAAATTCTTAACATTAAGCATACTCCTTACCATATTTAAAATTGTTTTGTTTTTCCTCTCAGCTACACCATTTTGTTGTGGTGTATACCTTGTTGTTAGCTGCCTTTTTATGCCATTTTCAATACAAAAATTATGAAAATCATGAGAAATATACTCTCCACCCCTATCAGTCCTTAAAATTCTGAGAAAATAACCACTTTGCTTTTCAATTGATTCTTTAAATTTTATGAATTTTTTGAAAGTATCTGATTTATTTTTCAAAGGATACACCCAAAGTTTTCTATTGTAGTCATCAATAAAGGTCAAAAAATATCTCATACCAGATAATGAAGCAACCTCTATTGGACCATATAGATCTAAATGAACTAGCTCCAATGGCTCTGAAGCTCTCCAGGAATCCCTTATTGGAAAGGGTTCTCTATGGTGCTTTCCAACAATAAAACCTTCACATTCTTCATCTGGTTTTTTGATAAGTGGTAAACCTATCACCATGTTCTTTTTATACAAAATATTTAGTCCACCAAAATTCAAATGCCCAAATCTAAGATGACATAACCATTGTGTATCTTTTACAAGAGCACTGAAACTGAAATGCATATTATTTTTGATACTAAGAGAAAACATCCTCTTAGTAGTCATGGGTATTTTGGTTATCATCTTATTTTTACCATCAACAATAATGCATGAATCATTTTCAAATTTGACAGTGTGGCCTTTTTGCACAAGTTGACCTACACTTAACAAATTATACTTTAAACCTAGCACATAAAATACATCACCAATATATTTTTTCTCACCTTGTTTTGTTGT
Source organism: Sequoia sempervirens (assembly GCA_007258455.2). Taxonomy (NCBI): domain Eukaryota; kingdom Viridiplantae; phylum Streptophyta; class Pinopsida; order Cupressales; family Cupressaceae; genus Sequoia; species Sequoia sempervirens. The sequence goes on from VDFB02353493.1 coordinate 53,775,169, forward strand.
GATTAATATCCTCCATTTCCCCATGACTGATGCAATTGTATCATTTCCCATATTAAATTCAGATTTGATGGACTCATCCAAATTCTGAAATAACTCTTTGCATCCTATCATATGATTACTGCATCCACTGTCAACATACCATTTGTCATTATTTACTTCTTCTTTTGTGCTGCATGTTAGCAAGACATAATCTTCCTGCCCTTCACCTTCATTTGCAAACTGGGCTTCTTGTTTATTTTCATCTGCAATTTTTTTTCTACATTCAGTTGCAATATGTCCATACTTTTGACAATAATAACATTGAATAGATGATTTATCATACCTCTGAAAACCTCTACCTCTTTGCTGAAAATTTTCTTTGCCTCTACTTCTTGCTTGAGTGTAACTACAATTTTCTTCATCACTTTTATTACTTCTTTGACATCTGCCTCTTTGTTGAAAACGTCCTCCTCTTCCTCTTTGTGCTGAAGATGATTCTAGTGCAACTTCTTTTTCTTTCAAAGATACTTTCCTCTTTAAAACTTTCTCAAGTGGCTCCTTTGTTGATTTATTTACTCTTTGTTCATGTGTGTATAATGAAACCATAAGCTCATCTACAGATAAAGTGGTTAGATATTTTGATTGTTCAATAGCTATAACTACAAAATCATATTTTGTAGGCAAACTTCTTAAAATATTTTCAACAATTTTTTTATCATTCATAACCTCACCATTTATTTTCATCTAATTAACTATCCCCATTGTGCGAGTAAAGTAATCTCCTAAATTCTCAGAATCTGACATTTGTAAAATTTCAAAATCTTTTCTAAGCATTTGTAAATGAACTGCTCTTACTCTTTATGTACCTTGAAATGATTGTGCAAGAAGATCTCAGGCTTCTTTTGCTGTTGAAATAGTTGTAACTCTTAGAAGGAGAGTCTCATCAAGACCCTGCACAATAAACAATAATGCTTTTTGATTTTTTTTTTTATTATTCTTCAATGAAATTCTTTCATTTTGTGTGAGTGCTGCTAATGCTGTTGCATCTGCTGGTTCTGAATACCCATTTTGCACAAGGTCCCATAGCTCCTGTGATCTAAACAAAATCTTCATTTGAAAACTCCAAAAATCATAATTTTTCCCATTAAATTTAGGAATCTGCAACTTTGTACTGTTAGCATTCATTGCCATTTCGAACCAAGCTCTAATACCATATGTTAGAAATAATAAATCAAATAACAACAAATGTCAGTACACTAAAAAGAACAGAAATAAAATACTCAATAGTTTAACTGTGATTTTAAATTCAAGAGGCAGAGAAAAACAACTTTTATTTAATCATAAAAATAATACAGCAAATGTCTTCACTACTTTATTAAAGAGAAAGATTTAAATACATAAAACAGTAATTATAAACAAAAACTTCCAATAGTCAAATTTGGAAAGCTTACACAACTCAAAAAGCTAAAACAAAAAATCTAAGAGAAACACCCTAAACTATAAAAAAAGTCTTTGGGAAACTTTCCCAATTACAACAAAATAAAACTGATTTTTCCTTATTTTAACAGCATCAATGTTTCCGCCCTACTACTTTGATATCAAGTCATATTCTAGGGATTGCTACCTCAATTTCAGAGTCCATCCACGCCAGCACTGGCTTACAATTGAATTCGGAGGACACGTATATAAATTTTAATCTACTTATACCGAATTTTGTCAAAAAAAATTCTTACAGTTATCTCATTTCAAATTTTAATTACTCTTAAACAAACACAATAATTTGGTCTGTGATTGATTTTTACTAATATGGCCTTGGTTATAATTGATGTGCAGGACATAAAAAGAGTGCTGAAAGATTTTGGAAGCAATATCATTTTCTCTAATGGGTTAAGAGATCCATGGAGCGCTGGAAGGTAAGTGAATCTTCTTCTGAGATTTCATGTCCATTAATCGTCGTCTTATTTTTTAAGTAACTAGGCATGTTGTGAATGGAATTTCAGTGTGCTGGAGAATATTTCTGACAGTATTGTAGCTATTACCACCGAAGAGGGTAAGTTAGATTAGAATGTTTTTTTTCCCTTACACCAACAATCGAACAGAAATAATATTATCTTATAAGAATTGAATGTGACGCAGGAACGCATTGTCTAGACATTGTTCAAAGTGCCAGTGATGATCCAGCCTGGCTGAAAGAGCAACGACGAAGAGAGATAACGATCGTCCAGAAATGGATTAATGATTATGAAAACCAATTTTAGTTGTTTATCCCATTCAAGAATGTATTTTCTTTATGTAATAAAATCATTTTGAAGTGATTATCGGAGCTCCATTACAAAATGAAGAGTTCAATATGATCACCCGTTCTAAATTAATATCATTTCAGTTATTTGATAATTTGGTAGTGTTGGACGGTAAACTTTAAATTGTAATTGTTGTTGTATTGTGTGTATGGGATCATTTATTATGGAAAGAAGTACAAGGAGATATTAAATGAATTGAAACCAATTAAAATATTTTAAAAATTGTGTAAACTTAAAATGTATATATATAGATATATATTTGTTTTATTTATAGATATGGTGTTTTTTGGGTCATTATTGGATAGGAAATAACATGATATTGTGATATTTTAGATCAACTTCTAATTAAAGTGAATGAAATGGTCTTAGAATGACACATGCAGTACATTCTTTCTGATAGCATGGATCAAATCATTCCTATTCTCCTAAGAAAATTCATCTAAAAGATGGAGGTTCCTATTGATTGCTCTCTTCACGTGGAAGTAAGATCTCGCAAATAGTAATAGTATGATCACTTGAAGAGGGTCACATCTCTTGATTTAATCACATCTTGAGAATAGAATGCTTGGTGGAGGACTATAGTGCTGATTTGTGAGGTAGAACATGGAATGGTTTGTATGTTTGTGTGTTTCCTTGCTACTTGTCAAAGTATTATTGTTGCAATTGTAGTGTTGATAAATTCAAAAAAAATGCAAAGGAAATATGCTCTCTTACTTGGGAATCTTCTCTTATCAATCTTTAATCACCAATGTGAACACACAAAGTGGAACATACACAAACAAGTTAAAACTAAGCTAGAATATCGTACAATATATGTAACTCTAATTAACCATAATGACAAGAAAACATTGTTGAAAACATGAAAATAGCTCACCAATAGCAACCCTTGGTTCACCAAGCTATCGTGGTTATGCTCTAAGATAGAAGATAGTGATATGTGAGTGTTACTACCAACAACATATCATTATATTCCATGGAAAGATAAAAATGGCTCAGGGAAAGGCTAATTAATATTTTTTTGGATAATGGATTGAATAATTATGATGAACTCGATGGATCAAAGTCTGAAATTAGTTGAGATGATTAAAAGGACAAGGAGAAGACATGTGTCTCCACATGCTTGGTGTATGGAAAGGTGTCCAAGACTAAAGGGAAATCATTGGTTGAGGATTCCCTTGAAGAAAGCGGATGGATGGGATGAGATGGAAATGCCTCTTTCATGATCAATGACAAGTTCCCTAGTTGAGATTGTTCTCCCTATGAACTCTATGAATATCTCTATGAACTTATTTGTGAAGATATTCATACTTTTTATTGGATTTTTCATTATGATTCCTTGGAAATTCTTATAAACAAAGGGACTATAATATTTGAATACCTAACTTTGGTGACCTTGAGGAAATCTACAATTGAAGACTAGTCACTTTGCTTAATGATTCCTACAAAATAATTACAAAAGAACTTGCTCTGGTGTAGTGTCATCTTCTCCAAATCATTCATCTTTAGTCTACTAGATTCATAATTTCACCTAGATATATTCTTGTAGCATCATAAATTGTCACCCCTAACAATTTCACACTAGTTTTAGCTCTCCCCTATGTGTTTGGACCCAATTATGCTCTTAAATTGTTTATTTTATGACCATCTTCAAAAAATCAGAATTAAGTTGGGAATTATTACTTGATATTTATTTAAAAACATTAATATCCCCAAAATAGGTCTAGACTAGGTGGCTAGCACCCCTATCTTACTTATAATGGCCCAATTTAAAATATATCATTGTCAATATTTTAACATTTAAAATCCAATTTTATTTTTCAGCTTTTAATAATTAATTTTGTGGAAAATATAGAAATGCATATAAATATTATAAGTCTTTTGCACCATTTGAAATCCTAACAATTTTTGAATTACAATTGAGTATCCTAAAATGTTGTCAAGGAAAATTCAAGGGTAGAATCAGCAGCATTATTACAGTGCTTTCATAAATCAAGATGATACTTGCAAGACATTATGAAGAAGGAAGCAATTATGAACAAGGAGCTATTATGATCAATCATTCCATTATTGTCAAGATGTATGAGTCATCCTCTACATGCTATCTACAACAATCTATTATGTTTTATGGACTAACCTATTGCAGGTCTTCAATTGATTCAAGCATCCATCAAACAACCTTTGATTGTAACACATACTGTGGACATCACTTTGACATAGATTTCATGCCTAAAGTAACATTATTCATTTTTCATTTTTCATTCAAGTCAATTATTGTTTTTGCATCTACCCAACCTAGGGCATTCCCTCTTCATCATTATGTTTTGCTATACATGGAGGTGGAAACACCTAAATGGGATTTGACTTAGGCATTCCCCTACACAGCACAACCTTTCCCCCTCTTTTCATATGTGTAGGTTACATATGAAATTTTCACCATGACCAAGTTACAGAAAGCATAATACAATTTGTAACACAACATCTAAGATTTATAGATATCGAAAAGTATGACTCTCTGATTGAGCATGCCCACACCCCTGTCCATACAATTTAGGATCAACTTTTAGTTACAAGTTCCTATGTGTATCTCCTTTGCAAATTTGCATCTATTCTATTAGTTTCCCTTTTTTTTCTATGCAATAAAATATATTTTTAGATCTAGGGTTTATGTTAAATAGGATTATTAAACACACATAAAATTTTCATCTATGTAACTCAAAAGGGCCAATGCCTAGGAGATTAGCTCTCCCTTGTGGTAGCTATCCAATCATCAACCGTAGTTCTTTTGTGTCTAAATGTAGAGGGTAAGTGAAAAGGAAGTTGATCCTAGTTAATCTATTTGGATCTAGGATCACCTTTCCTACTCTATAATTCTTGATAATATTATTTATATTTGAGAAGGAATGGAGTTTCATAGATATTCTCAGCAACAAGCTAGTTAATTTTTTTTTATTAATATTGAATTTACCAAATCTTATTATTACATTGAGTGGTCATATATTTTTTATATGCTTCACTCTTTATGATTTGAACCCCAACTTGTGCATTCAATAAATACACTTATTTTTATTGATTTTGCATGCATCACTACTAATTACCATTAATCTCTTTTGTTTGATGTTTTCTAGTCCTTTTGTGAAGGGTGGCCTTTGTCATTGACTCTTTTATACACTAATTGTAGAATACCTTGGTTATATCTTAGCTAATTATGTTTCACAAAACTTTGTTAAAGTCATACATTTACACAATTTTAAAACACTTGAATTATCAATGTTCAGTTTATAGATAATTTATTGGTGGGGAAAACTAATATTAATCAATACTCATAATGCTCATATAGTTTGTGTAAGACTTCTTAGTCAAGTATGTAGTAGCAAAAGAATCAATGTTATAAATAAAGTATATTACATAGCCTAGTTGGAATCCTACGACTAGAAACAGATTGATCATGGGGAAATTTTTAAATTTATTAACACTTTTTGGTTGTTTAAGCCTTTCCTTTTATCTTATGGAAAGATGTTATTGTGAAAATTAAGAAAAAATTAGCCTATTAGATTACTAATTATTTTCATTTTTAGATAAATTCATGGTGTGTTCTAAATTTCTTACTCTTATACATATCTATTACTCATCATATCACATTCCTCCTAAAAGTTCCCTTTGAAAGGTCAAAAAAATTATAATGGATTTTCTATATGTGATGTCAGAAAAGGTGATTAGGGTCTAAATCACACTTTCTCTTGCATTACAATGGAAGAAACCAAAATCGATCCCAAATACCCACTTGGATACCAACCACTATGGAAAAGCTACAATGGTGGATAAGGGTTTTTCTTTTTTCTTAGGGGGTGTGTACACTAGAAATGGATGTTCAACTTCCTTGTCCACAAAAATGGGTACAAAGGAGAAAGGGATCTAATTTCACGATGTTCACATTCAAGAATACCTTAGAGATCTCAACCTGATGAAGGATGTGAGATATTTGACAATAAGGTATCCTAAGATAGGGTTTGGGATTAGAAAAGGTTGAATAAGGGGTTCACCACCAAGTGTAAACTTGGAAAATGCAAAATGTTTGAAAACATAGTGTAGTATGCAAAAAGACCTAGAAAATGACTTAGAAATGCAAATAAAGCAAAATAAAAAGATTCAAACAGAGAATGTGTACCTGGAAATGTGTTGAAGACTGGACATAGCTCTAGAATTCTAAAGATGTTAATTTTTAAGCCTAGTGGGACTCATTCTCCATTTTGGGTGAATTAGTCCCAGTTTTGGAAAACTACATCGAAGCCTGTTTTAGCCAAATGGGTATCCAAATCCATAAAAAAAATTGAAAAATAGGTATAGTGGGACTCATTTTCCACTAATGATGAATGAGTCCACTTTGAGTTTTTTGAAAACTCAAAAGTGAAATCTAAAGCTCCTAGTCTACTCTTTCTATTCCTCTAGGTGTCCGGACCTGGAACCCTAATTTTTGGCACTGTAAGTGACTTTTTGTGAAGATTTTGACCTCACAAATAGGGAAATGAATCCAACAACTTTGTAAACTATTCTTCAATGATTTCCAAGTCTTTGAAGTACCTAGATCTTCAATCATAGAAAGAAATAGAAAGAAAATGTTAATTTTTAGAGAATAGGGATTTGTCTTGGTCAAACCCCTTTTAGGTAATTTAACCAAAATGATGAAACAAAAAAATGAAGAATGAATATGAGATAATGAAATTAGAAATTTTCCATGATGATAGATCTTGAGTTTCTACAACAATGGACGAAGAATCTACCCTTGAATTCCTTAGAATTGATCTTGATTGTTATCTTGATGACTTTGTGAATACTTGAAATGCTTACCACTAGCTTCCTTGACTTGAAAACATGATTACCTTATGAAATAATGATTTGAGGGCTTATTTATATAGGCAAGGCATTCAAATGGTCATTAATTTGATCCCCAAGGCCAACATTGAAGAAAATTAAACTAAAAACCCAATTTTTCCTACTCAAACCTCAAAAATGGCCTAGATGGGACTCATTTGACCAAAGTGGTGAATGGGTCCCATAGGGTCTATTTTCTTAGCTAGGATGTCGAGGAATGCATAAATTAAGTTCATGTTTTGAGCTAGTCGGGTTTTTTTATCAAAATAAGCCTCAGGATGCACAATATGGGGTCATAGGGGCCTATTAATGATGATATAAAGGTTTATTAGGGCTAGGTACACAAAGTTCAATGTGAAAGTATGATTGAATACACTCTACAACATTAAAATGAGGTCTACTTAGCCTAGAAAGGCACAAAATCCAATGTAAATGTGTAAAACATATTACAACTCTAGATTAAAACTATGTTTAATTTACAAGCCTTCTAGATTGATGTGAGAATGCAATTAAATACATTTTACAATATTGAGTTAAGGGAAAGATAGGTCCAATAGACCGAAATGCTTAATAAAAGTCTAGAAAAGTGTGAAAGTCATTTACAACACTTTACAACACCTTTACAAGACATGCATTTTATCAGTTTACAAGGGCCCAAAACCTAATGTGAATGTGTTATTCACATTACAACATTAAAAATCAATGCAACATTAAGCAAAAATCACAAGGAGATCCTGAACAAGTCAAAAAAGTAGAAGGGTTACTTTTTTGGTTTCCACAAGGGGGTTAATTGATTGATTGATAATTGACTTAATTTGATGATGCAAATTTGTACCTAGGTCAATTATGAAAAAATTGCAAACTATTGTAGCATCGTAAATTGTCACCCTTGATAATTTAACAATAGGTTTAGCTCCCCTTCATGTGTCTAGACCTAATTGTACATTTTAGATTTCCCATTTCATAATAATCTTTAAAAAAAAATTGAATTGGGACTAATGCTTAAGGCTCCAAAAATAAGTTTAGGCTAGGGTGCTCAATTCCCTTGTCCCACTTATTTTTTCCCCAATTCAAATATGTCGATATCAATATTTTAACATTTAGAAATACAAAGTCATTTGTCAACTATCGGTAATTAATTAATGGGAAATTAAATAATTTCAAATAAATACAATTCTTTGTAATCATTTTAAATCCTAACAAGAACTAGCAACTTTTGGAAGCAATCTTAGCATTTTGAATTGAGCACTAGAGAAGTCAAGAGAAAAATTTGCAGAATTATATAACATTATTTTATTCAAGCATCATACTAGTAATGCATCATTTTTTAATGTGAGTTTGTTTATTTTTCATGTCTATTTATTTTTTGAGTACTAACACTTACAAGACTTTAAATAAAGAATCCAAATTATTCTTGAAGGTGATGAGTACAATGAATTCAATCCATAAAGGAATGCTAATCTAAGTGGTAAATTGTACCTGTAATGGAGTAAATTTGCACCCCTTGAAAATTCCCCATTTACACCCCTTACCTTACAAAAATCAAACTCAAAGATGTTATTCCACCTCTTCCATCCACTTTCCATCCATTAGCGGATGTTTGTAGTGTTGATGGGGAAATTTTTGTCAGGGACGCTAGCATAGCACATGTATTTCTATGTGGCACGCTACCATCCTAGTAGGATTATCGCCTCTAAAATCTATAGTGGTGTTACACTTCTCCATTAGAAATGAAGCATAACACCCTTGTGCCCTTTATTGACCTCAAATGACTCTTTTGGGCTCCTATTCCTCTTCAAAACACTATCTCTCACATTCAATTCAGGTTCTTCAATCTCACTTGATCACATTTCACTTCTACACACTTCATTTCATAGCACTTCCACCATTTTTGAAGCTCCAAGTTGACACTCTACTAGTTTGACTCCTCTCATTGTTGCGGCAACGTTGGCATCCTCAAGCTTGCAAGATCGCATCTCCCTTCACGTTCCTTGAGTGCATCTCAAGTTGGGGAGGTGATATCCATTTTATTTAACATTGTTGTTTGATTTAGTAGCATATTGTTGTTATAATTGCTTGGTATTCTTCCATTCCAATACTTTATTTATTGCATTTTCTCTATTATGGCTATTCTAACTATTTGTGGAGGTGGGAATATTGAAATGGGGGTTTGACTGTGGCAAGCTCCAAAATAGTCTCAATATTTTTCCTTGTTCTATTGTGTGTAGGTATTTTGTTCATGTGGAGCTTATGGGAGGCTACACCAACCATGAGTTGTATTTTTATCACCCTTGATTATTATTTCATACTTAATCAGTCTATCCTTTAAGTTAAAGTACTCTTGTTGTTTTATCCATTTAGTTGCATTCTTCTTTCTTTCATTGTATAAAACTACATTAATCAGGTTGTTAGCGAGTTTTTTGTTAGTTTTGATTATACTTTGTGTTAGTGTGGGTTTTTTATTTTCCTTATGTTTGGGGTATTTATTTTTTCCTACACATATTATTTAAGCTTGCTTAGGTTTATTATGTGTGGTTAATATGAGAACACGTGGTGAAATACATTAGCTACATGTGTCACTCTCTCCCCACACATGGGTAGTTGAGTTACACATCCTCTTTTGGCTTGCTGTGCCACCTCTCATAACCACTATTTTGTTTTTACCTAAGTAGTTTATGGGGCAGTTGGGTTTCTCACCCTCTTTTGGATTTATGTGCCACCTCTCTCTTGTCTTCACTTGAGGAGGTTATGCCACATGTCTTGTCATTTACCAAGTAGGTGATAACCTCCCACCTTTTATGGGTAGTAGGAGTTAATGCACCTCTTGGATGTATTTTCCCTTATTTTTCTATATATTGAGCACTCTCCTCTCACCTTCAGCTAGTTCAGCTAGTTCGGTGATTGTTTCGTGGGAGTATTGAGAGTATTCTACAATTTCTTTTGCCTTGTCTCTATTTTTTCTCTCATTTCAGATTTCTCTTCATTCTACTATTTCGATCTTCGATCATCTGTTGAGTGAAGTTGCATGTGATCTACGACCAACATCAGATCCTGGCTCGGTTCTTGCTTCTCGCAGAATCCAACATGGTATCAGAGCGGGTTTGTTTGGTATAGCTCATTATTTTTTCTGAATTTGTTTTGAGAGATTTGAGACTAATATACTATTGAATTTTTTCTCAAAAAAACCAAGTATGCTCTTCTCCTGCATCCTTGAATGACCTGAAGAATCAGAACAGTTTAAAGGAAAAATAAAATCTAGTTTATATATGTATGTGTTCCTGTGAGATCTGGGTGATTGCAGTTTTTTGGTAAGATTGGAGGCTTTTTCAGCATTTCCAAAGTGTCCAGAAGGCTTTAGAAAGTCAAGATTGACTTTTACTTCACCAAAATCAGAGATTGGAGGACATAGTAAAAATCAGAGTAAATTTTTTTTCTAAATTTTTTACTGGAGCCGTTTTTATTTTGGCTTCAAAATTCCAGCTTTCACTCATTTACAGAAAAAAAATATTTCTGGGTTTTATTCCCAGGGTCGAAAAACCATCTGGGTAGTTGTTACATTTTGCAGAAAGTGGATAAATTGTGCAGAAATCAAGTTAGAAAAAGGTGTGAGTCGTTTTCATGGGCAGATTTTGCACTGTTCTTGAAAGTTACATAATTTTTGCCTCGGGTGTCAATTTTTTGCAAACGAGTACTCGACGGAAAGCTGAAAAGGAGCACTTTTCATTCATGAAGGTATTGATAAGAAAAATTGCATCTTTCTATCAGATATTACAGGTTGAATCTGCTGCATTTTTTTACCTTCAGTAAATCATATCTTTCACTTTTTTAATCTATTTTTCAAAAGAAATAGGTGTAAGAAAGATATTGAAGGGTAAATCACAGCTACAAGGCTTTCTTTTTCAGATTTGATTTCAAAATTAATTTGTATCATATATTATAATTTTGGCTATAAAGAGCCTTATAAGCTTTGTAATTTGGAAAAGCCTTGTAAAAGCACTAATCATAAAGTGCCAACATTGTAATATTTGGGCGGGGGGGGCAGGAGGAGGGGTGATTTTTGATACTAGTGGAAAGGGGGGGTGTCTCGTGTGTCTTCTTTCTTCACACTTTTCTTTCTTCTTTGCAATCTTCTTTTCTGCTCTCATGGATGCATCTACACTTCCAGTTTTAACTCCATATAACTATTTTGAATGGAAATCTAAGATGATAATACATTTGAAAAGACATGGATATCATCGTGTTACAATGGGACTTGAAACTGAACCAAAAGATGATGCAGAAAAGATTAAATGGTTCAAAAAATGTGATGAAGCCTTTGGTACTCTATGCATGTCAGTCTCTCCTGATCTTCTTTTTCACATTGAATCTGCCACTACACCAAATGAAGTGTGGACTAAATTGGAAAGCCTCTTTGGTAAGCAGGATGAGTTAAGAGGTCATCAGTTAGAGAATGACTCATAGGGTTAAGTCCTAGTAGTTTTGACACTATACAAGACTTCTTCACAAAATTGAAGGCCATTAGATTGCAGTTAGAACAGTGTGGAATCAAGAAAGATGATAAGCAACTGATCTTGAGTATTCTTTCTAAGCTTGGTCCTAACTATTCTTTATTTGTTTCTACATTCTATGCTACAAAATGTGCCCTAGGTTCAACCTATAAAATGCCTTCTCTAGATGAATTTGTTGTAGAGCTCACTAGGGAGCAAGACAAATTGGTTCTAATGGGTACAATTAAGCCCTCTAAATCACATGCCTTAGTTGTCAATCAAGGCACAAAAGAACAAAAAGGGCCTAGTAAGCAAGATAAGAAACAAAAGAACCAAGGAGAGAAGAAGAAAGATCATAAATCTACTACTTCAAAAGTAGATAATCAGACCTCTTCATCAAAAGGTGATCAACCTAAGAAGGAGAAGGTCAAGTGTTCTTACTGTAAGAGGCCTGGTCATGATGAACATAAGTGTTTAAAGAAGCAAATTGATCACCTTTCTCATCTTCTAAAAAAGAACAATATCAAGGTGCCTGATTCGGTCAAACAAAGTTCATCAGAAGGGTTTTCTAAGGACACAGACAAAAGTAAGGGGAAAGGAAAGGGTAAGGCCCTAGTTGTTGTTGTTTCACAACCAGAGTCTTGGATCATTGACTCTGGTGCTTCGCACCATATGGCCTCATCAGAGGATAATTTTAACTCTTTGGAGCCATGTTCTATGCCTACCATATTAATGGGTGATGACACTCCTGTTGAAGTGCATGGGAAAGGGTCTGTTGATGTGGGTGAAGGGACATTTGAGGATGTTCTTTGTGTTCCATATTTGTCAACTAATCTCCTATCTGTTTATCAAATCACTCACACTGGTACTATCAAGCGAGTTGAGTTCACTCCAGATAAAGTGGTAATCAGTGAAATGCATAATGGGTTTACAGTTGCTATGGGAAAAGAAGATCATCAGTCTAGACTATATCAGTTTTCTCACTTTGTTCCTGACTCTCCTTCGACAGTCTTACTCACTCATGCAAATGAGGTGAGTTTTTTGTGGCATCAACGGTTTGGCCACTTGAACTACCGTTACTTGCAACAACTCAATCAACAAGATATGGTTACAGGTTTGCCTTCTATTCAATTTTCTGATGGTGTTTGCTAGGGATGCATTCTTGGTAAGCATCCCGAGGAGAAATATGATAAAGGCAAAGCTTGGAGGGCTACTCAGATATTGGAGTTGGTACACAGTGACTTGGCAGGACCATTTCCACAACCATCTTTTAGCAGGGCTAGATATGTCTTGACATTTATTAATGACTTTTCCAGATACACTTGGGTTTACTTTCTCAAACAGAAGTCTGAGGTCTTTGAGCATTTTCAGGATTTCAAAGCTTTTGCAGAGAAACAGTCTAGGAAGTTTGTCAAGATTCTGCGTACAAATAATGGGGGTGAATATGTTAATCATAAATTTGAATAGTTTTGTGCTTCAGAAGGTATAAACATGCAGCACACAGTTCCATACAGTCCTCAGCAGAATGGTGTCGCAGAACGCAAGAATAGGTCCTTAAAAGAGATGGCTAATTGTATGATACACTCCAAATCTTTGGCACCTCAATACTGGGCAGAGGCCATCAACTGTGCATGTTACATCCAGAATAGAGTTCCTCACAAAGTTGTAAAGGGGGTAACTCCTTTTCAAGCTTGGACTGGTCGGAAACCCACAGTTAAGCACTTTAGAGTGTTTGGCTCTCTTGCATGGGCCCACATTCCAGTAGAGAAACGCAAGGCTATGGATCCGCAGAGCAAGCCTTGCATATTTTTTGGGTATCTAGATGATGCCAAAGGCTATAGGCTTCTCCATCCGACCACTCATGAGTTGTTCATTGAGAGAAGTGTTCATTTTGAGGAGAGCCCTTTGAGTTCTTCTCTTACCACTTCTCCATCCACTATAATATTGGAGCCTATGCATCATGATGATAGTTCTTCAGAGGATCTTAATCCTCCTAATCTTGATGAGGAGTCTTCTTCCTCCAATTTAGATGATGACAATGATGATGTAGATTCACATTCTCCTCCTAGTCATCATTCAAAGGGTGATGATTCTCCTCCAGACTCTCCATCTCTAGCACCATTATGGGCTCATCAGACATTGGAATCAGCAGGTGATATGGTTGGTGATCCATCAAATACTAGAAGAACCAGGTCACAGTTTCAAGAGGCTCCTCATCTCTTTGTTGCTTCAGCTTCTGATCCACAGTCTTTTCGAGAAGCTTCAGGTATTCCAGAGTGGGATGCTGCAATGCAGGAAGAGTTCAATTCCTTAGAGAGGAATCACACATGGGATTTAGTTCCTCTTCCTAAAGGAAGGAAACTTGTTCGATGCAAGTGGATCTATCGAACAAAATTTGTAGCAGATGGGTCAGTTGATAAGTATAAAGCTCTCTTGGTTGCAAAATGATTCTCCCAAGTTCCCAGGATTGACTACTCTGAGACTTTTGCACTAGTTGCTAAGATGAATTCTATCCGACTTGTCCTTGCTATAGCTGCAGCCCATCGTTGGGAAGTTCATCAGATGGATGTGAAGAGTGCCTTTCTTCATGGTGACCTTCAGGAGGAAATCTGCATGGAGTAGCCATAGGGGTTCATCCAAGATCCTTCACTTGTGTGTCATCTTCGAAAGTCTCTCTATGGCCTTAAACAAGCCCCTCGAGCTTGGTATGCCAAGATGGACTCTTTTCTTCTGACAGTTGGGTTCACTCGATGCCATTCTGATTCAAATGTCTACATTCTGCAGTAGGATGACACTCTCACATTTTTGGTTCTATATGTTGATGACTTGTTGATCACTGGGGGTCACTCATCCATCATTAAGGTGGTGAAAACTGCTCTACATGATAGATTTTTGATGTCAGACTTGGGTCTCTTGCATTATTTCTTGGGGATTGATATCACTCAGTCATCTTCAGGTATCTTCCTTGGACAACCCAAGTATGCACTTGACATGCTCTCCCGATTTCGCATGGCTAACTGTAAGCCTGCATCAACTCCATTTTTGTCTGGGGTCAAACTTGAGGCTAAGTGTTCTTCACCTTTGGTTGATGGCACTTTATATCGACAGCTTGTTGGGAGTCTTATCTACTTGACTCATACGAGACCTGACAATTCATATGCTGTGGACATGGTCTCAAGATTCATGCAAGAGCCACATGAGTTGCATTGGAAGGCAGCGAAATGGATCCTTCACTACATTAAGGGTACTCACAGCTATGGGATTCACTATGCAGCGGGTGTGGATATTGACTTGGTGGGACATACAGATTTAGATTGGGCAGGCGATTCTCAAGATCGTAAGTCTACTTCAGGGTATTGCTTCTCTCTTGGTTCAAGTCCAATTTGTTGGTCGAGTAAGAAGCAGTCTGCAATTGCTCTTTCATCAACAGAGGCTGAGTATAGAGAGGCAGTTAATGCCACCACTGAGGCTATTTGGCTTCAGAATATTCTCACTGAGTTTGGCATTCCATTCAGAAAGCCTACAGTCATCTTTTGTGATAATCAGAGTGCTATACAAATCTCAAGGAATCCAGTTCATCACCAGAGGACAAAACACATTGAGATACATATGCACTACATTAGGGGCTTGATTCAAGACGACATCATTGATCTTAAGTATTGTTCTACATCAGAGAAGACTGCAGACATCTTCACCAAACCCTTCACAGAGAGCAAGTTCCTTCATTTGCGAGCTTTTTTAGGGGTGCGACAAGTGTCTACTTCAGGAGGGGCTTCTTAGTCCTTCTTTGTACTCTCTATTTTGGGGGGTATTTTCTCTCTCTATTTAGGGGGGGCTATTCCTTTTGATGGGGGGGCCTCCTTCTTTTTGGGGGGGATCTCTATGTACATGGGTACCTAACATTGCCTCATTTGTCGGGACCCATCTTTTCACCCACCTAAGCTACGCTTAAGGGGGGGGTAGTGTAGGTTTTTTATTTTCCTTATGCTTGGGGTATTTATTTTTTCCTACACATATTATTTAAGCTTGCTTAGGTTTATTAGGTGTGGTTAATATGAGGACACGTGGCGAAATACATCAGCTACATGTGTCACTCTCTCCCCACACATGGGTAGTTGAGTTACACATCCTCTTTTGGCTTGTTGTGCCACCTCTCATAACCACTATTTTGTTTTTACCTAAGTAGTTTATGGGGTAGTTGGGTTTCTCACCCTCTTTTGGATTTATGTGCCACCTCTCTCTGTCTTCACTTGAGGAGGTTATGCCACATGTCTTGTCATTTACCAAGTAGGTGATAACCTCCCACCTTTTATGGGTAGTAGGAGTTAATGCACCCTTGGATGTATTTTCCCTTATTTTCTATATATTGAGCACTCTCCTCTCACCTTCAGCTAGTTCAACTAGTTCGGTGATTGTTTCGTGGGAGTATTGAGAGTATTCTACAATTTCTCTTGCCTTGTCTCTATTTTTTCTCTCATTTCATATTTCTCTTCATTCTGCTATTTTGATCTTCGATCATCTGTTGAGTGAAGTTGCATGTGATCTACGACCAACATCAGATCCTGGCTCGGTTCTTGCTTCTCGTAGAATCCAACACTTTGTACTCTTTGTTTGTATTGATGCCAGCACCCAATCAAGATGCCAGTGCACCACACTGTCATCCATCTTCTACACTAGAGCCTTTGGTCAAGAGTTACCTAGGTTATAGTCTAGACTCAAGAATTTTCTCATCTTACTTCTTAAACTCTTGGGTTGATAGAAGGAAATTGATAGATTAGTTGTCCTTCCTTTTCACCCTCTTTAAACATCAAACTCATCCTATAAAATCCTTTAGTGTGAGGTAGATTAGGGTATCTGATTGTTCAAGACCCTCCTATGACCTAAGGTCCTGAGCAGTCGGTCCCCCTCTACATTTTGGTGAACTTGACATGAATTTTTCTAGTTCTATTTGTTAGTGCTGAAAGACCTTTCTCTCATGTTCTAGGTATGTTGTGGGTGTGTGTGTTGCAAGGAGTCCGACCTTGCAACCCAACCTACAACCCCTAGCAACATAGCTAGAAGAATCCCTAAGAATTGTGAAATGAAACCTCAAATAGGTCACAGTTTAATTGTTAAACCCTTGGGGACTTCTAAGAAAGTCCTTTCTAGTGTGCACAAGATATGGATTCTTTCATGTATCTTCCCATCTCATTTGTGTAGCCTGCGAGTGGGTATCCTTCTATAACATTTACCTCACAATATTTTCTCATGAACACTACAAGAGAACCCTCTCCTTTGTACATTTATGCATGTATCAATAGGAAAACCATAACTAGCATTTTGATTGACCCTACATGTTGGGTTAATGGTATCAGAGAGGAGATCTTGTTAATAATTTTTTTACATAAAGATGGGTATGATGAGTCTAAAAGCACTATATGTACGCATGATGTGCTTTTTGTTACTCTAATCGGTTTTATCACCCTTTTAGTTCTAGTTGGGCCCAAGACTATGAATGCCCTCTTTGATATTATCCCAAGTTCCAATTTGTTTAGAGTGAAACTAGGCATTCCTTGGCTAGTTTCCATTAAGGCATGGGGGATATTCACTTTATCATTTTTTCCCTTCCCATTTGATCCACTTCCTCCAAAAATGGACCTACTTTATCAAAATTACATTAAGCATAAGATTGGGGACAAGGTGTAGCCAAAAATGACTTACCCTACAACACAGCGGTAGGCTATCTCCTCCTCCAAAAAGGGGAAGGGGAATCCTACCCATGCTTAGGGCCCTTCTTCTTCTTCCTCTGCAATTCGACCTACCTTTACCTCTCACCCTACTATGGTTCCTTTGACTTCCACCCCTATTCATCTCTTGGCGAGTTTGATGGTGCTCACCTGGTGGAGGGCCAAGCATCAAGTATTCAAGATTCTTTTCTTTCCCATGGTGCCTCGACCCATTGTATATTGTAAGTGGAAGGGTCCCCATGGAGTCTCCTCTATGCCTCAGCCTTCATGGCCTCCTACTACTCCTACCCCTATGGTAGCAAGTGGGAAGATGCTCGATCTTGAGGTGCTTGAATTCGATTCCCTGCCTGTGGTTACCTCTGCTCTTGCATCTCTTCCTCCTATTCCTATCCAAGAGTCCCTCCCTCCATCAAAAATAACTATTATGGATACTCTGATCATTGAATAGTAGCCTTTTGTTCTTCCTCAAGTTATAGCCTCTGACTCCCAAAGCTTAATAAACTACCTTGTGCATGAGCATAAGCATCGAAGGAAGGATTTGGCCACTAAGAAAGCTACTTTGTTGAAGGAGGAAGGGGAACTAGTAGCTCCTACTTTCGTGTCTTTTTCTATGTCCTCTTCCACCCTGTAATGATGGAAAATGTAATCCCTAATATGTTGCCTTGATTTAGTGTTGTAATCTGTTTAACATATTCACATTAGGTCTTGGGCCCTTGTAAACTAAATGGACTT
Source organism: Sequoia sempervirens (assembly GCA_007258455.2). Taxonomy (NCBI): domain Eukaryota; kingdom Viridiplantae; phylum Streptophyta; class Pinopsida; order Cupressales; family Cupressaceae; genus Sequoia; species Sequoia sempervirens. The sequence goes on from VDFB02353493.1 coordinate 53,793,262, forward strand.
AGTTGTACCTTATTTAAAGTTTTGTAAAGTGTTGTACCACACTTTCACACTAATCTAGGGTTTTGATTAATTAATTGGGTTCTTTATGCCTTGTTTGTCCTTATTTTGAATCTACAAGCCTTAGGTAATGCGTCTTTCTGAGGATAATCCCAAAATTAACCAACATCCAATCATGATTCAGGTGTTTTTGGATTGTATGGCCTAGATTTAGTGATCTAGGACTCATAAGCCACCTTGGACATATGGGTCCCACCTAAGTTTTGGGGCCTCGATCCTAATTTCACATGAATTTAAGCTTTTCTTGAAAAATGTGTCCCATGGCATTGCCTAATGGGATTCATATGCCACTTCTAGAGTATGAGTCTTGTGTGGCTTAAAATTAAATTTAATTCAAATTCTTGGTGATATTTTATTCTCCTAGATCTGATATTGGCTTGTAGTGTTGTAATTTTGGGAAATTTGGCATAAACAAGTATAAATACAAGGTTAGTCCACTCATTTTCATCTAATATTTTCATGAGAGCATTCATTGTAGTGAATTTGAGTTCATGAGAGCATTCAATTATTTACAAGAGCATTCAAGATTCTTCAAGAGCTAATTATCAAGTGTTTTGGAGCATTATTCAAATATCAAGCATCATGTCAAAGTCATCATGCATCATGTTTTTTTTGAGATAACAATTGTGATGTAGGGTTTCATGATTTAAGCTAGCATTCTATTCAAGATCTATCACATTCAAGAAAGATTCAAGATCTACATCTATTTGGTTCATTTCATACGTGTGTACATCACTTTATTGCTAGGGTTTGGTGAGTTGCAACATAGTATTTTGTTCATTCATCATTCCTCCTTTCTATTTCATTTCATTTCAAGGTTTGATTACCAAAACAATGTTTGACCAAGGTAAACCCATTTCCACTAACAAAACAACATTTTTCCCTCTCTTTAGTATGTGATTTGTAGATCAAGGTTGAAGACCCTTTAAGGAGATCAATGGTGCATCTAAGAGAAATATCTAAGAATAGTAGTGCCTTTGGTAACTTTAATTTCATTAGGTTGCCTCAAAGACACGTACAACTATGTCCTAAAGCAGAAATAGACACAGTTCATTTCCCACATTGATCCTTTTGAGAGAAGCACATGTAAAATCACAACAAGCAACAACACAGATGAAAGATAAGATAGAAAACCAGAACACACAGATTTACATGGGGAAAATCCTTTCAGATAAAAAACCCCACTCTCCAAAGATCAAGCCATTGTATTATTCAGCAACAAACAGTTACAATACAATTTCAAGCTCATAGCCTTTACACAGATCACATCTTGTTCATTCTGGATACAACCTGGTAGCATACTCTCCCTAAGAGATCAACCATGGCATTCATGATTATGAGAGATTCCAGCAGCATAACTATGTCTCTCTCTTCCTCTACTTCAGTCTCATGGCTTCGGCCTTTCAGCTAGCCACTCAGTCCTCTCTCTATTACTCTCTCTCTCTCTGTCTACTCCGGCTCTTTCTATACCAACTCTTTAGAACATCCAATGCATACATATACGCATTCATTCTCAATAGCCTCTGTGAATCAGTTTTCTTCCAACTGTCAGATCACAACTATCAAATCAACCAGCTCAGCATCGTAGATGTTTCCACTTCCTTGCATAGAAGATAATACGTCTAGGTCACACCACGTAGGACAATCTTCAAATGGTCAAGAGCATTCAACGTATGTTGTCATGTCAGTGAGACACTAACTGTGTCTCCCCGATGCCAACACAGCCAGCATTTGATATCACCAAGAGTCATACCTCTCGGCAAGAGGTTACACCGAGTCCAGAGAGCTATTGCTAAGACTTTGTCATGTCACCAAGACCTCACACCAAAGATCACAAGGTATTCCGAAGAGTTCATCAGTTGGCAAGACTATCACTCTTCACCTAGACATTACACCGAATTCTTCAAGTCACATCGACCTCAACATTCTCATCGGTGAGACAATCGCCATTTGATGAGACATCATATCAAAGTTCAAAGGTCATATCGATGTTAGCTTTTCCATTGGAAAGACACCCGCAGTTCGCCACGACTTCATACCAAAGTCTTCAAGTCATGCTGACGTGAGCATTCTATTTGTTGAGACAATCATCTTTCACCAAGACATCACACCGAGCACTTCATGTTATACCGAACACCAAACAGCAGTCAGCAAGACTTATCACTTTTGCTGAGAGGTCATATCGACATCAGGGTTCCCATCAGAAAGAAAAATACTCTTCACCAAGACATCATACTGATGCCTTCAAGTCACACCAAAGTGCTCGACAGTCAGCAAGGCATTCGTCTTTCACCAACACTTCACCCCAAAGACTTCAGTCAGCCAGACATACCACTGTTTCCAAGAGGTTACACCAAGCCTCTTATGTTACACCGAAGTCACACAACCATTGGCGAGACCACTAGCTGTTGCCAAGACTTCACACCAAATTCTCCAGGTTACCCTGAGCCCACCTTTCACCAGGAGTCATGCCGAACACATCCCACACTGTCGGTGAGACAAACGACTATCACCAACACTTCATAGCGATGCCTCTGTGTTATCGTGAAGACTCCATCTGTTTGTTGGTGAGACATCTTCCTATCACCAAGACTTCACGCTGAAGTCTTTGAGTTACCGCGAAGACTCCAAGTGTATCCCCGCTATCGGTGAGACATTCAATAGTCACTGAGAGTTCTTCCTGAGACCCTTGTGTTACCCCAATGACCAAGTGAAAGCTATCGACAAGACATTCATATCAGTAAGACCTCATACCGAAACATAACCCTTTCGGCCAAGTCTCCCCAATATTCGATAGACACCAACTGTCACCCAAACATCTCCCAGCTGCTAATACTTCCTACCAATAGGAGCAAGGCATACCGATTATCACATCGGCCAGACAGACCAAAGGTCACGCCGATATCGGAAAGACTTCCTATCATCGCCGAGACATCATCCCGACTGTCCAAGGGTATGCTAAAGGTTTCAGATGCCAATCGCCATGACATTCAGGAGGTCATAGCAATAGTCAAGATCAACTAGCAGGTAGGCCAAACATCTCCATAGTCTCACCGAAATTGCTCACAAAAGGTTTCAACCTATGGGATTGAGACACACAATTCCAACAATCTCCCACTTGACGAAGATCACACTAGCACCTCCAAAGCAACCAGAAACTAATATCACACTAGCTCCACTAGTTCATACCCCGCAACACTCAAGACACCCAATCAATAGGATTCCACAGATTCAGTCCACCAGACAATCTGCAACCAAGACTAGGCATCCAACTGCAACTCACTGTCCAACAAAGCAACCAAAATGCAACCGATCACAGCCTTCCATGACACCCCATAGATCTCAAACATGCTCTCATGCTCCATCTAGAAATTTGCACCAACATCCAATATGTCCACCATTTAGGCAAAAAACCCTATCATCTTCCAACATGCCACCTGTGGAAGAAAGATTCAAGAAAAGTGAATAAGCACCATTCCAATGAACACAAGCAAAAGATCCTAGTGATATCATCAATCAGATACCACTACCACTTCATTGTGCTCAAATGCTATACAAAAGTAATATCAACTTCAAAGCTTCAAATAGAACACACTAGTGAAGTCATTCTCCATAAACAAGACAAAAAACACCAGTTAGAACAACAATTAGAATGACTACTTCCATCCAACTGATAAATCCATGTGACTAAAAATATTGCCCAGAGCTCATGCTATTCCATCCAATCACACATACCTCAAAGGTATCAGCATTAGTAAACTCATGCCAAACCAGAACCAACTCATCAACAACGAATGCAAGCTCCAAGTGCCAATCAGTCTAAGAAGACAAGACACATATAGGAACTCCCACTGCCTGAGTACTCCAGATCTTAAGATCAAAGGCATTGCAAGTCTACCTATAACAACACATAGAGAATGCAACCATGTAGTACCAAGGAAATATCCACAATGATATGCACAACCTGCAACACAACGCTACAAGAAACATTTATCTCACCACAAACCTTCACGGCCACGAAGAGAACCTCTACACATCATCTTCCTATAGAACCTCCTCCTACATGCACTTCTAATAGCTAGTTGTGTCAAGAATGATCTCCTTCACAACCCAAAAGGAAAGCTTTAACAACATCCATCCGTTCAATCACCAAGATCAAACCATCTTTAAAAACATGGATGTAAGCCTCTCAAAGAAGATCAAACTAGTTCATTTCCCATTTTAGGAAATCCCATACATCATCTCCTACCAATTCTCATCAGTAAATAACATAACACAGAAAATCAAGGAGATAAAGGAAATTGTACAACTTCCACTATGAATCCTCTAGAACCATTAAACAACAATTCAAGATCCATATCATGAAAGTGAACATTAAACACATCTAAAAGATATAAAGGGCCAAATACCTCTCAGATAAACTACCGAGAAGACCAAGAGTGGGAACAAGAATACTCCTTTAGGATATACAATCCATCATGACTAATCCAAGAGAAATCTCCTCATAGGTCTCTTATTGAACTCACGTTCAACCAAGGTGAAGCCTTCTCAAACTTTTAGACCACTGTCAAAGCTCCAATCATATGAATCAGGAACTTATCATGACACCATGATCTACATATCTCCTTAGGAGATACCATGCTTCAAGTGACTTCACCATGGTCTAATGCACAATTCCAAAACTCCAGTGCACCAAGAGTATACCATGACATAAAGAAAATAGACTCAAAACCAACATCACCTATCAAGTACCACCAACACCTCAGCCAAAGGCTCCAAGCACCCTCCATGGTTCCAAGATATTGCACATCTTCAAATAATGTCCAAGCAAATGCAAAAGAACCCTTTTGCAGCAATAGGATCCCAAGAAACATCTGCAACACTAAAGAAGACCATTCACCACCATGTGATGAACCCACAGTCACTGCTAGAGCTCCCACTGAAATGTGACACCCGAGCTCTCCAAGCATCATGACCAACTGCTTTAGGTTCCCATAACTGACCATTCAGGTACTCAAGAATAGCCATCCTCTCATCTCAAAATAGTCACACCAATGCACAAGTGACCACAGAAAAGGCCAGCTAACAAGTCTGCACTAGCAATGAATCAACCTCGTGGATAAAGAAAGTCCACATCCAAGTTATTACACTGCAGCCAATGGGTAGCTAATCCACCAACCGCATAACTCATAGATCACAAAAATTGAACATGCAAAACCATTATCGCATTGGAAACTACAACACTAAGATTTCAAAGAGAATAACCATGTAGACAACATGATTCAAACACCAGATCACACCAGATCTAATTTTCCAATCATGTCCACAATGAGCACCATAATCAAGGAACCCACAAGCACCACCACAAGAATGTTGAGTGACAAATCACATACCAACACTCCCATGCAGAGAAGAAATCACACCTCCTCAAACCATGCACAAAGCATGCATGCAGAACTGCAACTATCTCATCCAGCAACACCCAAAAAGCTAGGGTCTAGAAAATAGTTTAACAATAGCTCCACATGACCACAAGTTTTGCTTAACCATGTAAAACCTACAAAACCACTAAGCCATGAAAATACAAAACATCCTTAAAAGGAAACAACAGTTCAAGAAAAATCCAGCCCCCTTTTAGGCCAAACCTAAAACCACCAACATGTACATGCATCTAAGAAAGAGAAAATCTATTCTAGAAGCTTGCAAATCATCTAATGATTAACTTCATAGCCTTTATGTATTTGAGGTTAACAGGAAACAGTGCCTTCCAACACCAAGAAACACCACCTAGCATAAGCACTCTCCTCCATGGCTGAGAAACAAACTAGGCTTCTTCATATCATCAAGGAGCCTCTCAGACAAACACCCAATATGAAAGCTTTACTGCTACACAACCACGAAGAAAATAAAATCCACCTCATATACCAAGGTAATACCGCTACCAACCATGAGACACAGATCACAATAAAACAGCATGATCAACTCCTTTTTCCATCTCCACCATCCTTCAAGCTACATGTTGTCTCTGAATAACACAAGACTTCCACTCACCAAAGGATCAATAAATCAGTTCATTTCTCTAGATTTCCTCCAACCCACAAGCTAAGAAATCTTCACAGGAGAAATACCCAGAACCAACAACCAAACGAAGGCTCTAATACCACTTGTAAGGAAATCTATGGTGCATCTAAGAGAAATCTCTAAGAATAGTAGTGCCTTTGGTAACTTTAATTTCATTAGGTTGCCTCAAAGACACATACAACTATGTCCTAAAGCGGAAACAAACATAGTTCATTTCCCACATTGATCCTTCTGAGAGAAGCACATGTAAAATCAACAACAAGCAACAACATAGATGAAAGATAAGAGAGAAAACCAGAACACACAGATTTACGTGGAGAAAATCCTTTTGGATAAAAAACCCCACTCTCCAAAGATCGATCCATTGTATTATTCAGTAACAAACAATTACAATACAATTTCAAGATCATAGCCTTTACAAAGATCACATCTTGTTCATTCTAGATACAACCTGGTAGCATACTCTCCCTGGGAGATCAACTATGGCATTCATGATCAGGAGAGATTCCAGTAGCATAACTCTATCTCTCTCTTCCTCTGCTTTGGTCTCATGGCTTTGGCCTTTTAGCCAGCCACTCGGTCCTCTCTCTATCGCTCTCTCTTTGTCTACTTCAGCTCTTTCTATACCAACTCTTCAAAATGTCCAATGCATACATATATGCATTCATTCTCAATGGCCTCTGTGAATCGGTTTGCTTCCAACTGTCAGATCACAACTATCGAATCAACCAGCTCAGCATTGTAGATGTTTCCACTTCCTTGCATAGAAGATAATACATCCAGGTCATAGCACGTAGGACAATATTCAAATGGTCAAGGGCATTCAACCTGTGTTGTTATGTCGGTGAGAGACTAACCGTGTCTCCCCGATGCCAACACAGCCAGCATTCGATATCACCAAGAGTCATACCTATCAGCAAGAGGTTACACCTAGTCCAAAGAGCTATCACTAATACTTCGTCATGTCACCAAGAACTCACACTGAAGATCACAAGGTATTCTAAAGATTTCATCAATCGAAAATACTATCGCTCTTCGCCCAGACATTACACCAAATTTTTCAAGTCACATCGACCTCAGTATTCTCATTGGAAAGACAATCGCCATTCAATGAGACATCATATAAAAGTTCAAAGGTCATATCGATGTTAGCTTTTCCATTAGCAAGACACCCACAGTTCGCCAATACTTCATACTGAAGTCTTCAAGTCATGTGGACGTGAGTATTCCATTCGGTGAGACAATCGTCTTTCACCAAGACATCACACCAAGCACTTCATGTTATACCGAACACCAAAGAGCAGTTGGCAAGACTTATTGCTTTTGTTGAGAGGTCATACTAACATTAGGGTTCCCATCCGCAAGAAAAACACTCTTCGCCAAGACATCATATCGATGCCTTCAAGTCACACCGAAGTGTCCGATAGTCGGCAAGACATTCATCTTTCTCCAACACTTCACCCAAAGACTTCAGTCGGCCAGACATACCACTGTTGCCAAGAGGTTATATCGAGCCTCTTATGTTACATCGAAGTCACATAGCCATTGATGAGACCACCACATGTTGCCAAGACTTCACGCTGAAGTCTCCAGGTTACCCCGAGCCCACCTTTGGCTAGGAGTCATGCCGAACACATCCCACACCATCAGTGAGACAAACACCGATCACCAAGAGTTCATAGCGATGCGTCCGTATTACCCCGAAGACTCCATCTATTTGTCGACAAGACATCTTCCTGTCGCCAAGATTTCACACTAAAGTCTTTGACTTACCACGAAGACTCCAAGTGTATCCCTGCTGTCGGTGAGACATTCAATAGTCACTGAGAGTTCTTCTCGAGACCCTTGTGTTACCTTGATGACCAAGTGAAAGCTGTCGGTAAGACATTCATATCGGTAAGACCTCATACCGAAACATAACCCTTTCATCCAAGTCTCGCTGATATTCGATAGACACTAACTGTCGGCCAGACATCTCCTAGTTTCCAAGACTTCTTGCCAATAGGAGCAAGTCATACTGATTATCACATCATCTAGACAGACCAAAGGTCATTCCAATATCAACAAGACTTCCTATCGTTGCTGAGACATCATCCCGATTGTCCAAGGGTATGCCGAAGGTTTCAGATGCCTATCACCAAGACATTTAGGAGGTCACAACAATAGTCAAGATCAACTAGTAGGTCAGCCAGACATCTCCATAGTCTCACCAAAATTTCTCACAAAAGGTTTTAGCCTGTGGGATTGAGACACACAATTCCAATAGTTGTCAAGTTGCAAAGTCATTCAAGTTGTCACCTTGTTTAGATGATCATTAGAGGACACCTGGAGAGTAGAATCCTCAAATTCAGATCTAGAAACCAAGTCAAGAAGACAAAGTAGAGATTGAAGAGCATATTCAAATCCTAATTCTCTAAAAAATCCAAACTAGACTAATACACCACTTCTAGCATATGAGTCCCAATATTATAAAATTTGTAGGTTTTAGGAGTTCTGGACTTGTCTTTTCCAGATCTTTGTTCCTTCCCAAAAACCCTAATATGGGACTAAATCACCCAATCTTGCATACGAGTCCCATTTTGCATTAATTTTAGTATTTTCAACTTTTCAGGTCTCCATTCCAGCTCATTCGAGTTTCTAGGTGCACACCCCTGATCTATCAATTTTTTATTTTGTTTTGAGTTCATTTCTAGGTCATTTGTTGTAGTTTTTCATATCATTAAGTTTCACAATTAGATCTTGGATGTCACTTTTCTTTCCAAGCTCTAGCTTAGTGGTGAACCCCCTTTTAGTCTCTTATCATTCCCTAGGACACCTTTTAGCAAATCTCTTTCCTCCTTTGGGTTTGTGTAGGATCATGATGGGCCAAAAAGTGGTGATATGATGGGTATGTGTAGGGTATGTGGCTAGCGACTTTTTTTAACCCAAAATTGATGAAACAGAAAGGGTTTTTAAAGGAGATTCTCAGCTTTCCACCAATATAAATTATGCTTTACTTTGAATTTAATAAATTATTATTATTCATTTTCTATTTGAATTACAACTAAAATCCTGATTGATTGGCTGATTGAAAAACATCTATAGCTTTCAAACAGTATCACATTTTTTGAATCCAAAACATGCATCACATTTTATGCTTCGCATACTATAGGATTAAAAACAAATGAATTTCATGAAGTTTTGACTAAGTTAAGGTGGTCAAACATACAAGTTTTTATATTTTTAAAAAGTTGTGATAAAAAATTAATAATTAATTATTTGCTTGGAAAAAAATTACAAAAAAGTATGTATCACATTAGGACTTGAGTCCTCTACTTATATCTAAATCTTATAAAAAATATTATCATTTTATTGTGGTTGGTGGTGGGACCGACACCTACTTGCCTTTTTCCTAAATTTAAGAACTATTGCAGTGAAATTTCAAATTTTCACCAAATGGATTTTGTTTTAAAAAAACAAACCTAGTAGTTTAGAAAGTACATTCAATTTTCTACAAATTCTATTCTTACATATTTTTGAAATAATATAGATAACTTATTCAAATTTTTATGTGAAGTTGCCTAACTCTGATTTTTCTAAAATTGTTGCCACTTAAGGGCTTGTTTTTTCCATGATGATCCTTCACATACCCCTTTCTATCTTCAAATTGAGATCTCTAGGGTTTCCTTAAATGTAATAATAGCAAAATATGAAACCCTCATTGTGCTTCATCTGAGCCTAAATGGTGGAGCACCTTATTTCCATCATTAAATTTTGGTGAATATGCATTTAGAACTTAATTCTAATTTGGAGTGCATCATCATCCTAGATCTAGGTTGCATTAAGTTTTGCATTAGTTAATTGGCATCTAGGGTTCCTAAATATTGCATTAGTTTATACATCATTCAAACCAAAAAACATAACTTTCACTTAGAATTTTCTGAAATCTTTGCAAAAACCCTCATCTGGGACTCATACGCCCCTCTAGGTGATTTAGTACTAGTCTAGGTGGTTTTTCCTGATTTCTAGGTATTATGTGGTGACTGTCATTCAACATTCAAACCTCTAAAAACCCTATTTGGGACTCATGCACCCCTCTAGATGATTTAGTCTCATTTCATATTTAAAACTACATTTTCCAGCATTAAATTCTCTATTTCTATGTTTCAGTTTGTTGCTATTAGTTACTTGTTTCATTTTCTAGAGTTTTTTTTACTTTCATTTCATTTCATTTAGCTTAATTTCATTTGATTCAGAATTAGATCATAGCATTCATCTTGTGTTCATTGCATATTGCATTCCCTAAATTGTCCCTTGTATGAGCTTTTCTACTTAGTGTCCTATTTCTAATACTATAGTGAGACAAAGTTTGAGATTTATGTCATCCCATGATAGCACAATCACCATGGATCTTGGTTTGTCCAACTCTTTCACTACTAGTGTTGACACTAGTTCACTAGGTATGGACCATACCCTTAACAACTCTTTGCCTTCAATTAGTGTGACGCATGTTGAAATAATGGTTGCTAGTATTTTGCAAGAAAAAATAATCCAAATTCATGAAGACTTAGCAAACTTACAAAATCAAATAAGTATTGAAAAAATTTCAACCACTACTATCCCTACCATAGATAACATACATCAAATGATTGAAAGTGAAGGAGTTTACCTTATGCATAACATAATTCAACTTTTTGGACCACATCTTATCTCAACCACTAGTTGTCCTTTACCTTTGAACAATGTTACAAGTCAAGGAGGAATTCAAATTCCTCCTCCCACAAAAATTACCTATATCCCTACCTAGACCAACCCTCAAGTTACAACAATGATGCAACCTACTAATAATGTGATTCCTTCCTTGGGTATTTTTGTTAGCATCCCTAGTACCTTTGTGGCATCACATATATCTCCTACCACTTTACCTCCTATAATCATTCCATTCACTTGCCCCTCAAACTCATACACACGTCTACCTTACTCACCTCCATCCAAAATGCAAATAATGATCCTCTCATCAATCAACTTTTACAAACTGTTTCATCCCTTCAAAAACAAGTTTCTACCAAAAACCAAAATCAAAATGGCCAACCTACATAATATGTCAAAAGAAATCCCTTATCCTTGGAAATTTTGAGAACGTCAATGCCACAAGGTATAGAGATTCCTAGATTTGAGAAATATGGGGGGAAAGGAAATCCTTCTAACCATGTTTTTGCTTACATTACCTTATGTAGTGACTTTATTCTTGAGGATAAGCTCTTTGCTAAGCTTTTCCCTAGATTCTTGAAAGATACCACCTTAGAATGGTTTTCTTCATTACTGAACAACTCAATTCATTCACTCAAGGAACTTGCAAAGGCCTTTATAAACCATTTCCAATTTCATATGACTCCTAAGATGACTTTAGCTAATTTGATGAGATGTAAGCAAAAATATGATGAAAAGATTATCTAGACTTTATTTCACGCTATCAATTGGTTTACTCCCAAATCAATGTAAATATTCTTGACACTCACCTTCAAAGGATGTTCATTGAGAACCTAAAAAGTGAGATACAAGATAAGCTTACCATGATGAAGTTCCCCTCCTTCATGCACTTTTGTACTACCCTTCATGATTATCAAAATTCAGTTAGTATTCGTGAAACAAAACCAACCTCTAGCTGACCTAAGAAGTTTGAATCCACAAACTAGAACAATTACCAGCTTTTACAAAATAGAATAAAGGCTTCCTTCAACTAAATACCCCTAAAAAAAAAACTCAACATGTTGATACCCCAGTGGCTACTGTAGGGAAGATAACTCCTTTTGCATTTGGGGATCTAGCAAGGCAATTCACTCCCCTACATGATACCCTCCATAACACAATGTCACTAATTTTAGAATAGAATATGATCATCTTACCTCCCATTAAGACTCATGATCCTAATAATCCTTTACCCCCAAATGTTAGATCCAATTTTTATTGCAATTATCACCAAAAAAATGGTCATGACATGGAAAATTGCAAGCATCTTAAGTAAAAATCTTGTACAAGACCTCATTGATTTTGGTCATCTTTTAGTTGGTGGTGTTAATGATCAAGGAAATAAGTCTATTTCCATCCTAACAAAAAAAATTCAAATATTTACCAACCTCATGCCTAAACATAATATTTCATTTGTTAAATCTAGTGAAACTTCAAAGAATGATGTGATGAATGTTGACATGGATGATGAGAACATGGATACAGTTCAACAAATTCCTATGGATACCATTGAACAAGGTCCCATGGATAATATTGAAAAAGGTTTGATTGCATTTATCAAAACTCAACCTCATAAGGGACAAACTAAAAAGCCTCTTGAAATTTTTTTATCTTCTAAATATATACTTAAACATGCACCTGATGGTCCTCTTTACATAGCTAGTTGAATCAATGATAAGCCCACTAATGGGATATTAATTGATCCCATATATGGAGAGAATGTGATTTCTGAGGAATTATTACTTGTGTATGAACTCTATCAAGAAACATATTATAAATCAAAAGCATGGATGACGATGCATAATGGTTTCCCTTTCCTTGCGATGGGATCAATTACCCTTCCCTTACAAATAGGACCAAAAACATTAGATGTCTCATTCTCCATCATATTGATGTCAGATCAATTTCATGTGAATCTGGGTCACCCATGGCCATGCTCCATGGAAGTTTTCCTGTCGATCATACATGCATAAATGCTTAAATTTTCCCTTTTTCAATGAAATCTTTAATGTGCACCATAGTGGCTTTAACCATTTGTCTTCCTGTGGAAACTTTTCACTAGATTTCTTTTGGCCTGAGCCTATGGAACCTATTAAACCTCAAGAAGAATTCTTTCTCGAATCCTATCAAAAGTTCAAAGTGAAATGCATAGCGAAATTATCCCTTCAAAACATTCCTCAACCTATGACTAAGCCTACAATCCTTGATGAAACCATGATTGAGCCTAAATACATTCCAAACAACCAAGACCAACCTAAGATATATCCTTTTCCTACCTCCTATAAAAGACCGAGATAATGAAGCAATCCCATCCTACCTCCTAAGATAAAATAAGTTTATGAAGCTAAAGAGAAAGTGGTTGAACAACCTTCCATGGTTCCTTATGTTACTCCACTTAGGGAAGAAAATAAGCCTATGGTTGATAAACCTACTCCTACACAAACACAACTTGACAATCGTACTAAAATAAATATACATGCTAGAGACAATAGGTGTAGATGTTGTGCTCTTGCTCGCAAGTTAAATGAAGAAATAAACAAAGAAAATCAAAATCCAAACTTGACTAAAGCAATGCATTACAAGTCTCCCTTGCCACAACAAAAATATCCTATACCGAAACCACAACAAGAGATAAAACCTTCTTTGGACATTATCATTCAACCTCCTATTGTGATTAATTTAGATGAAAATGAGGAGATTGCTAAAATAGATGAAAAGGTACATAATGAATTGAACACATTTTTTTACTCTTTTATGAGCTTAAATGATCATTCTCCTAAGAAGAGTGTTGAACTTGGTAAGTGCGTTGGTTTGGAACTTGCTATTGTCCCTTTGGCTAGTTTTCTGCCTTCTATATATGATGAACATGATTGGGATGCAGATGACCTACTAATAGGTTGACTTGCATGTGCCTTACTAGTCTTTTGCATTATTTTTCCTTTCATGTTTTGTGTGTGATTTCATGTGCATAATGTGATCCCCCGTACTATTTTGTTTGATGTATCTCTCTCTCCTTGTGACATTCCTCTATTTTTACCTACATTCTTCTTTATGTCATAAATATTTTACCTTTTCCTTTATCTTTTCTTTGTCTTGTGCTTTCCTTTTGGGGATGACATAAGGTGTTGAGACATTCATGTCTCTTCCATGTTGACCCAAAAGCTTTCCCTTTATCTTTTCTCTGTCTTTTATTTTCCTTTTGTGGATGATGCAAGGTGTCGAGACATTCATGTCTCTTCCATGTTGACCCAAAATCTTTTCCTTTACCTTTTCTTTGTCTTATGTTTTCCTTTTGGGGATGACCCAAGGCATCAAGATATGTCTCTTCCATGTTGACCCAAAATATTTTCCTTTATTCTTTTCCTTTGTATCATTTTTCCCTTTTGGGGATGAGGCAAGGTGTCGAGACATTGATGTCTCTTCCATGTTGACCCGAAAGGTTTTTCTTTATTTTCACTATCTTTGTGTCATTCTTCTTGTTCTATGAGTATTTGGAGAATGATGATAGTTATGCGCTCTCTTAAAATCATTGTAGAAAGAACATACTAACCCCAGATCTATTTATCCCTCGTGTTTGGAGTTTTTGGGGGCAACCCCTCTTTTCCTTTTCATGATGTTGCTTTATTTTGAAACATATGACTTGGCATAGGGCTTTCCAAGTTAGCTCTCATGTCTTCTTTATTGTTAGCATTTATCATTTGCTACTTTAAAGTAATTTCTCACGGCATGGTTTTTAGCAATTAATTTAAAGTGGGGGAATACATTGGCATCATTATTTTTCATTTTTTATGTTTCTGATGTTGTCTTCTTACTTCATGCGATGAATCTTTCGCTTTGTAGTGATATTGGGTGTGATGTCCCTCAAGAGCATGATCTCTCTTAGCATATTATATTCCTCTTAGTGTCTTGATGTAACACATTGCATCCCCTAAGTTGTGAATCTTCTATTCTTTGATTGGTTCTCTCTTGGAGATATTAGGCATGATGTTCCCTAAGTTAAGACCTTACATGAACTAAGAAAAAATCCTTTTGAATGTTCCTTACATTGCATTTGCAATTTCAGTTATATGGACACCTTGCATAACAAACTTTTCATTCTTGTGGAGCCATCTTGTTTTTTCATGAGTTTCAAGCATACCAAGTTTTTCTTTCCTCATGAACCTAGAATATCATTGTTGTGTGGCACGTTATCAAAGTTATCATGAGGTATAATTTTGGTATGGTTGAATGAGAAGCTGAACTTAGGCATGACTTTCCCATAGCCATTTTCTTGTGTGTGTGAATGCATACTGGTCATGTGTGTATGTGTCTCACCTCTTTGGATATGCACCCACCAGATAGGGCTTATAGAGTTCCATTTCCTTTGAGTGAGAGTCTATTTTTTGGACAAATAGCGTGGATCTAATCCACATCACGATGGACAAATGGTTGAGGCTTGATCCACTCTTTTTTAATTTTTCTTTTTGTCTTTGGTAGTATATGCTTGTTCCTATTTTTCACTCCTTATATCATTTTCATGTGTGTTCCTTTGTGCTTGAAATAATGGAAAATGAGATATATTCTTTCATATGGTTTAGAACATAGAGCAAGACCCACTTTCCAATTATTTCATTGAAGGATAACCCTAGAGATCTCAATCTAATGAAGAAAGGGGAAATAAATATGATAATAGGGTTTCCCTAGGGTATGTTTAGAGATTAATGAGGGATTCACCACCAAGTTAATACTTGGAAAAATAAATGTGATGCAAGATCTAATGAAAAAACCTAGTGATGCATGAAACTTAACTAAATGACCTATTAATGCAAATAAATTAGAAAAACAAACTGGAAAAGTGTAGAGGAGTACTTGGAAACCTAAGAGAGCTTGAATGGAGGCATGAAATACTAAATATCCTAAAATTTAGGACTACTAGGGCTCATTCACCAAGCTAGGCTAATCAATCCTAGATCTGGGTTTTTGTGCAGAAACACGAATCTAGCAAATGGGTATCTGAAATTGTCTAAACCTAAATTTTGACCTAAACTAAGACTCATTCACTAGAATTGGTGAGTCAGTCCAGTTAGGTTTTTTTGGAACTTTAAGGTCTAAATCTATTCTTCAATATTTTCTCTTTCTATTCCTCTTTGTTCCCAGATCTGAAACTCTGATTTTGGGGTTGTAGGTGACTTTTTGTGAAGATGAAAACCTTGTGACATCTTGATGACTTTCTCCAACCTTGGAACCTAATCTTCAAAGGATCTTCAAGTCTCCAAAGAACATAGATCTACAATCACACAAAGAGCGATAGAAAAAGTTTTGATTATTAGGGAATAGGGGTCTTCCTTAGTCAAACCCCTTGTAGGTAATTAAACCAAATGATGAGATAATGAAATGAAAGCATGAAACATGAAATAAAGAACATGAATCATGGATAATAATACCTTGAATTATGTCTTATAAATTTTCAACTCAGCATGAAATTCCATGAAGGATGTAGATCTTTATCTTGACAATAGGTGTAGAACAATGCTTGATCTTGGATCTCCAATGTTACATCACAACACTAGCTTAATAGAATCCTTAATGTTTGATATCCTTGTAATAATGATGGATCTTGAATTTTTGGAACAATTGATGAATAAATTTTCTCTTGAATGCCTTATAAATGATCTTGAATGCTATCTTGATGATCTTGTAAAGTCTTGGAATTCCTAACTCTTGAGTGCTTGACTTGATATCATGAAGACTTGATGTAATAATGATTTGACACATCATTTATATAGGAAATCCATCTAATATCTCATTTATTGGATCCCACAGGCTGACATTCAAGAAATTTGAACATAAAACCTATATTTCCTTCTCAAAACATTGAAAATAGGCCAAATGGGACTCGTACACCATTTGTGGTGTATGGTTCCCACCTAGATGGGACTCATATGTGTGCGAACCCTTCTCCTAGTACCTGAAAAACAACATGAATAAATGAGTTAGACAAGGAATTACAAGCTAAAACAAGAATTCTCCATGAAATCCATTTACAATTTCAAATTAGGAAGAAAATATTGAAGAACACAATGCAAAATGACAAAAACAAGATAAAATCCTAATTAGATATGCAAACTCTTGATCCCATGGGGGAATTGGTGCCAAGTTGATGTGAAAATTGGCCCTTTCCCAATTACTATGATGAAATCTTGATGTGTTGAAGATGATCTTGATCCACTTTGATGAAAGATGAGAACTCCAAGCCAAATCTGCAAAAGAGCCTAGCTAAGAATTCAAATGATAGATGGAAATGGCTAAATATTTTAGCATAATAACTTTGCAATGTTTGTGGATGATAAAATGATGATATGAGCTCTTCATTTATAGGATTTCAAGATGGATGAATACCCAAATTTGAGCAATGTGGGACTAACATTCATCAATGATATGATGCCACTTGTCAAGCTATGAATGGATGATGGATGTGCAAGATTTGGGGTTTGTGCCAATAAATACCAATATTTGAAATTCAAATTTGTTGAAATGACGTGAAAGAGGGAAGGGAAAATGCAATAAATTTCACTTGGCTCAAGGCAAAGGACATGTAAGAGATTTTAAATGCCCTGTTGGATGTACATGTTGACTTGGAATTTTTGAATTCAAATTGAGAGAATATTCCAAAAGATACCTTGTGAGGAAAATAGAGATTTAATAAATGAATTAAATCTATTTTCATATGCAACTTGCATTATCTAGAGGATGGGACATGAGATGAGGTTAAATTAATCAAGGGTTAATTAATTTAATAGGAGAGATTAGATGATGTGACTTATTTGACTTAGATTTATGGATTTATTTAAATCAAATAAGAGAGGGATATGATAAGAGGCTAATTAAATAAGGATTTTGATTTATCTAATTAAAAGGGATGGTGTTAGATTAAATCAAATAAGGTTTTAATTTATTTAATTTAATGGATAGACTTTAGAGATTTAATCAAATAAATTGATTATTTAATCAAATAAATTGATTACTTAATCAAATAAATTGATTACTTAATCAAATAAATTGATTACTTAATTAAATAGGGATAATTAGATCATATTGATTGATTTAATTAACAAAAGAGAGTGAATTAATTAGATAAAATGATTTAGTCGATTAGAGGATGAATATTGATGAATTTAATCAGATAGGGGAATTTGATTAAATGGTTAGACCGAGGGATAATTTAGGAAGAAATGATGTAAGTCAAGATCGAATGCACGATGTCAATCAGTATATTTTACATGTTTATAATATGCCCAAGGTGGTGCATGGGTCCCATAGGGCCTATTTTGATTGCTAAAGTGTCAGGGAGTGTGTAAATTAAGTTTATTTGTTGATCTTGTCAAGTTTTTGATTGAAATATGCCTTGGGATGCACAATATAAGGTCTTAGGGGCCTATTAATGATGATATTAAGGTCATAAATGCAAGAGGGAAAAAATTCAATGTGAAAGTGTAAATAAATATACTTTACAACATCAAGTTAAGGAAAAATAAAGTCAATTTAGCTTAAAAGGGTCCTAAATCTAATGTGAATGTGTACAACACATTACAACACTAGATTAGGTCCAATTAATTTACAAGCCTCCTAAATTTAATGTGAAGGTGTAAATAAATACACTGGGTATGTGCAGGATTATCATGGAAAAAATAGGTCGTTAAGTGGCAAAAAAATCAAAAAAATAAGAGTTAGGAAACTTGACGTAAAAATTTGCATAAGTTATCTATATTATTGCAAAAATATGTAAGAATAGAATCTATAGAAAATTGAATTTAGTTTCTAAACTACTAGGTTTGTTTAAAAAAAATCTATTTGGTGAAAAATTTTAAATTTCAATGCAGTAGGTACTTAAATTTTGGGGAAAAAATAAGAAGTGGGTGTTTGTCTAACCACCCTAACCACAATAAAATGATAATATTTTTTTATAATATTTTAGCTTTTAAGTAGAGGGACTCATGTCCGATGTGATGCATATTTTTTGTAATTTTTTCCAAGTAAACAATTAATTATGAATTTTTATTACAACTTTTAAAAATATAAAAACTTGTATGTCTAACCACCTTAACTTGGTCAAAACTTCATGAAATTCAATTTTCTATTTTCAATCCTATAGTATGCAAAGCATAGAATGTGACGTACATGTTTTGGATTCAAAAAATATGATACCATTTGAAAGCTATAGATGTTTTTCAATCAGTTTATCAATCGACTTTAGTCATAATTTTGAATAGAAAATGAATAATAATTACTTATTAAATTCAAAGTAAAGAATAATTTATATTGGTGGAAAGTTGAGAATCTCCTTTAAAACCATTTTCATTTCATCAATTTTGGGTAAAAAGGTCATCAGCCACATACCCATCATATTGCCACTTTTTGGCCCATCATGATCCTGCACATACCCCACTTTATAACACTAAGTTAAGGAAAAGTTGGGTTTATTTAGCTTTAAAAGGGCCCAAGACCTAATGTGGATGTGTAATTTAACATATCACAACACTAGATCAAGGCAATATCAAGTCCAATTTATCATTAATTATTCCCAAATCAAGCAAGGAAAAGGCATACTTTTTTTGTTGCCACAATGCTTATGTTGGTTTGTCATGGGATCTTGATCCTTGAGGACTTGATCATCACTCTTGATCGTTGTCATCTTGTATAACTAGAATTGGTACATTTGAACCCCTATTGATGCGAGTTTTTCTACTTTAGTGTGAGTTTGAACCAAGTTCCCCCTCTCACTAAAGTGGGGGTAGATGTAATGACGAGAAATGTACTCCCTAATATGTTCCCTTGATTTACTGTTGTAATGTGTTTAATACATTGACATTAGGTCTTGGGCCCTTGTAAACTAAATGGACTTAGTTTTACCTTATTTAAGGTGTTGTAAAGTGTTGTACCACACTTTCACACTAATCTAGGGTTTTTTATTAATTAATTAGGCTTCTTTATACCTTATCTAGCCTTATTTTGCATTAACACGTTTTAATTAGTGCATCTTTCTAAGGATAATCCTGACATGAACCAACATCCAATCATGATTCAAGTTTTTTTGGATTGTATGGCTTAGATTTAGTGATCTAGGACTCATATGCCACCTTGGGCATATGGGTCCCACCTAAGTTTCTAGGCCCCGATCCTAGTTTCACATTAATCTAAGATTTTCTTGAAAATGGTGTCCCGTAGCCTAGCCTAATGGAACTCATACACCACTTATGGTGTATGAGTCCTATGTGGCTTAAAATTAAATTAAATTTAAATTCTTGGTGGGATTTTATTCTCCTAGATTTGATGTTAGCTTGTAGTGTTGTAATTTCAGGAAATTTGGCATAACCAAGTATAAATACAAGGTTATTCTACTCTTTTTCATCCAAGAACTTCATTAGAGCATTCCTTATAGTGAATTTGAGTTCATGAGAGAATTCAAGTATTTATAAGAGCATTCAAGATTCTTCAAGAGCTGATTGTCATGTGTTTTGGAGCATTATTCAAGTATCAAGTATCATGTCAAAGTCATCATGCTTCGTGTTTATTTTTGAGCTAATGATTATGTAGGGTTTCATAATTCAAGCTAGAATTATATTCAAGATCTATTGCATTCAAGAAAGATTCAAGATCTACATCCATTGGAGTCATTTCATGTAGTTTACAACACTTTATTGCTAGGGTTTGGTGAGTTGCAACATAGTATTTTGTTCATTCATCATTCCTCCTTTCTATTTTGTTTAATTTGAAGGTTTTATTACCAAAATAGGGTTTGACCAAGGAAAACTCCTTTCCACTAACAAAATGACATTTTTCCCTCTCTTTAGTATGTGATTTTCAAATTTATGTTGAAGACCCTTTAAGGAGAAAGATTGGAAAGAGGTTTTCAAGTTGAAAAGTCATTCAAGTTGTCACCTTTTTTAGAATATCATTAGTGGAAACCTACAAAGAAAAATCTTCAAATTCAGATCTAGAAACCAAGTCAAGAAGACAAAGAAGAGATTGAAGAGAAGATTCAAATCTTGATTCTCTAAAAAATCCAAACTAGAATGATTCACCATTTCTAGCATATGAGTCCCAGTATAGTCAAATTTGTAGTTTTTATGAGTTCCAAACTTATCTTTTCCAGATCTATGTTCCTATCCAAAAACCCTAATCTCGAACTAAATCATCTAGTCTAGCATATGAGTCCCAGTGTACATTAATTTTAGTATTTTTATATTTTCAAGTCTCCATTCTAGCTCATTCAGGTTTCCAAGTGCACACCCCTGATCTCCTAGTTTGTTATTTTGTTTTGCATTCATTTCTAGGTCATTCGTTGTAGTTTTGCATATCATTAAGTTTCACAATTAGATCTTGGTTATCACTTGTCTTTCCAAGCCCTATCTTGGTGGCAAACCCCCCTTTTAGTCTCTATCCATACCTTAAGACACCCTTTAAAATATCTCTTTCCCTATTTCTATCTTCAAATTGAGATCTCTAGGGTTTCCTTGAATGTAATGATAGAAAAATGGGAACCCCTCATTGTGCTTCATCTCCTAAAAGGTGGAGCACCCTATTTCTATCATTACACACCCTTCTGCTTTAGTTCCCTCCACTCAATCTTGCTTCTAGCTCACCCTATGAGCATAGATGATTGTCACCCTAAAAGGGTACAAGTTTTCATTGCTCCTTTGGTTGAGCCTCCTTTTTTGATGTCCCTTTTAGAAATCCCACCTTTTCCCAAACCCATGGATATTTTGAATACCTTGGTAGTGTCCACTATGGTTTTCTCCTCTTCCTCCTTTCCTTCTACTTCATCTATGGGGATCTCACATCCTTCGATGAAATAGAAGTTGGGGGATGACCCTACTTCTAATAGGGGTCAAAAGAAGGGATTGCCTTCTATGGAAGTCAGTTCTACATTTGTTTGTGTTGTCCTAGTGATGGAGGCAGCCCTGATGTACCTAGAGGTTATCATTTCCTCCAAGTCATTCGGTTAGGTCATTAGTGTATCTTGGGTGTCTCCTTCATCACCTGCTCTATTGACACATGGCACCCCCATCAAGTGCATGTTCAACTCAATAGACAATGTCGTAGCTCTATCAATGATTTTTGTGAAATCATTGATGTTTACCTCACAAGAGTTGAGTGAAGAAGACCTTGAGGGTCCCTCTTCCTTGGATCTTGTCATTGGAGAGTTGGAGGGTTCTTCCCTTGCTATCCCTCCCTTTCAAGCTTTTCTACCTTCTCCTTATAATGATCTAGATTGGAAGAATGACGACCTCTTGGTTGATGAGGACTAGGGGAGTGCCTCTTCTTTGTCTATAGATTAGATTTGTGTGTGTGTTGTGTTCCCCTATGCTTGTTTTTATATGCTCTTGGAGGATCCTTTTCACCCTTGTAGGTGCTTAGATACAGGAGCTCTTTTTTTTCATAAACTTATTCTATTTTTTACATCATTCTTCTATTTGTTGTGCCTTGATTTTCAACAATTGGGGATGATGCAAAGTGTTGGGGGTATTTAGGCCTCCCTTCCATGTTGACCCAATTTTTTTATTTTTATTTTGTCTTCACATAACTTTCTTCACATGGTATGATATAGTAGGGGTTGATGATAGTTCATATATTATAATATTATATCTATTTATATTTATGAGTAGCTCTGACCTTGAAATATAAAATCCCCATATCTTGTGTTTGTCATTTCATGGTTTTTCCTTTATTTTTATCTTTCTCTCTTATTTTCTTTCTTTGTGATGTTATAGTTCTTATGTATTGTCCCTCACGTGCATGGCAATATTACCATGGTTACATCTGATCATGTTTTGTGGGCCACAACATCACTTTCATTCTTTCTTTTCTCTCCTTACCTAGATGTCACATTCCTTTGAGTTTAGCACACACCACTCTAAGGGGGGATATAATATTGCTTCTATTTTTAGAAGGTGTATTCGGAGGCCAATGAATCCCTTGTTAAAAGTCATTTTTTTTTAAATGCATTCTTCAATATGGTCCCCTAGCAGAATGTTTCTTTCATCAAAAATTTGTAAGATAAAATTTGGAAATTTTCCTTTGAGAATGGAGTACTTTTTTTATGAAGTTTAAAAAAATTTCCTTGTGAGGGATTATTATTTCTTTCAAATTCCTTGATGAAAGAAATCTTTCATAAGGATTCCTTGATGCTAGAATCGTTGGTGAAAAACTCTATCGCTTTTCAAAATGTTATCTCTTTTCAAAAATCATAACACTTTCAAACAGAGCATCACTTGAGTGGACCCCTTTTCTCTTGAAGGGTTCTTGAGGGACCCCTTTGAAATATTCTCCTTCAAATGTTGACTATCTGCCTATTTTACTATGTGACATTTTTTTATCTAAAATGTTTTGTCTGCAAATTAACATGTTGCTTTGCAAGGGCACCTATGAAGTTGCTTTTCAATCGACCTTGTAGGACCAAGTACCTATAAGGTCCCATCATAATTTGTGAAGCCTCTTACATCTAGGTTCCCTCAGGACCAAGCATAGGTAGGAGAACATCCTTTGCAAGTTTGAGGACCTATAAAGTTCTTTCATCCTATACGATCTCTTTGTTCAACACTATAAGATTCAACACCTATGAAGCCTTTTGTTCACCCCTTCATAAGTCTACAGACCTACGACGCATTTTTTTCAACTCTCCTTAGGACTGAGTACCTATGGAGCCATCTCCTCTTCCTATGCTTTTGGGTGGGTCAAATTTTGGTCTGCTTCCTCAATGGTTCAAGTATACTTTCCTTAAACTCTTTTGATCTACTTTACCTCACATTTGGTAGCACATATGCTCGCTAAAGTGGGGGAAAAATTTAATGGAGTGAATTTTCATCCCTCACAAATTCCCCATTTGCATCCCTTACCTTAGAAAATCAAACCCAAAGATGCTATTCCACCTCATCCAACTGCTTTTCATCCATTTAGTAGCTTTTTGTAGTATCCATGTGGGAAATTCCTATTGGGGATGCTAGTGCGGTGCATGGAAATTTGTGTGGAATGTTTCCATGATAGGATTCCTGCCTCTAAAATTTGTAGAAGCATTACACTTCTCCATTGGAAATTAAGTGTAATTCCCCTGCACCCTTGACCAGCCTAGAATGACTCTTTTGGGATCCTAATCATCTTCAAAAATCTATCTCTCACATTCAATTCAAGTTCTTTAATCTCACTTGATTTCATTTCACTTCTACACACTTCATTTCATAGCACTTCCACCATTTTTGAAGCTCCAAGTTGACACTCTGTTGGTTTCACTCCTCTCATTGTTGTGGCAACATTGGCATCGTCAAGCTTGCGATCTCGTATCTCCCTTCACGTGCCTTGAGTGCATCTTGTTGGGGAGGTGATATCCATTTTACATAGCATCATTGTTTGATTTAGTAGCATATTAATGTTAGCATTGCTTGGTATGCTCCCATTTCAATACTTTATTTATTACATTTTCTCTATTGTGGCTATTCTAGCTTTCTATGGAGGTGGGAACACCAAAATAGGGGTTTGATTGCAGCAAGACTTGAAATAGCCCCAACATTTTTCCTTGTTCTTCTATGTGTAGATATTTTATCCATGTGGAGCTTACACAAGGCTGGACCAACCATGAGTTGGATTTCTATCACCCTTGATCGTTATTTTGTACTTAATCAATCTACCCTTTAAGTTAAAGTATTCTTCTTTCTATCACTATATAAAATTGCATTTATTTGGTTGTTAGCGAGTTTTCTATTAGTTTCGACTATACTTTGTACTCTCTATTCATATAGATTCCAGTGCCCGACTAAGATGTGAGTGTTTCGTGCTATCATCCATCTTCTACATTGGAGTCCTTTGGTTGAGAGTTGCCTAGGTTACAATCCAGACTCAGGAATTCACTCACCTTACTTTTTAAACTCTTAGGTTGATAGAAGGAAAGTGATAGATTAGTTGTCCTTCTTTTTAACCCTCTTTAAACATAAAATTCATCCTAGACAATCCTTTAGTGTGAGGTAGATCATGACAACTAATTATTAACAATACTCTCCCATGACCTAGGGTCCTGAGTAGTCGTTCCCCCTCCTCTACAACACCTATTGTCAATTTATCACTTGTTTATCATTTAGACTTTTCCTGATTGAGGGTAAGCTCTTGTTTACATCATCATAGCCATTATGGAGGTAGAAAAAAACAAGGCTTGAATTAGGTAATCCCCTATACAACACAACCCTTTCCCCTCTTTCATGTGTGTAGGTTGTAGATATGAAGTAAAATTGGAGAGGATTTAAGACCTAATTTTCATTCAAGAATTTAATCCCTACAAGTCAATAAATTATGGAAAGTGGATTTTATCAGTGATAGAAAAAACTCTAATACTAAGTCTAGAGAAAGAGATCTTATAGTTAGAGAGCAACTAGAAACAAAAATATAATTTTAATTATCTTATTTTTAGGTCAAGGGTACCTAGTACCCCTATCTAGTCATCTCAAGCTCATATTTAAATGCTAGATTCCGTTATTTCTACACTCTACTCTTCTAGACTCTATTTCTAGTTTTTAGATATGTATTTTCTAGGATTTATTATAGTTTTTGTATTTTTATAGTAAACCTTGGTACATCTTTTCATTTTCAAATTAAATCTATTAAAAATCAATTAATCATTATCAACATCATCAACACATCAAAGGATTGAAACCTCCATTCACTATTCTAGCTCTTCCACTGAGGTTAGTAGCCAAGTGGGTTTTTGAGATCAATTTTAGTCATTTATCTTGTTATATTGGAAGAAGTGTGATTTAGACCTTATATTCCTTTTTCCCACATCACATTTTGGTGAAACCTAAAGTTTGTGCAATATAAAACCTTTGTGATCTTAACTAGGTCATGTTGAAATATGAATGTAACTTTCAAACTTTTAATTTATGATCTATGCATGAAAATTGTGATAAAATTCATTGAAAAAGTAAATATTTTCATAGTATTTGTAATCCAAAATATTAAAAAAAAAAAACCTTCAATTGTTGCAAGATAGATTCAATCAATTATTGCACTATAAAATCGTAATGAGGTCATGCTAAGGTCTAACAAAAATTTGAAAGTGTTTGATATTGTGATTTATGCATGCATATGTTTTTGAAAAGTGATGATTCACATTATTGTTCATATTTTAAAATTTAGAATAAATTGAATCTCTATATTTTTCAAACTAGGTTTAGTGCTTATTTGAAAATTTCAATTTTGTGCATTTTTCAAATCTACCTATTGCCTAACTGGAATATTTACATATTAGGATCCTTACTTGATTATTTCATCTCACCTAAATTGTCCACTAAGACTCCTAATTTTGTACATTTTTTCAAATCTACCTGTTACAAAGTTGGGGGTCCAGGGGGCAGCACACCCCAATAGGGGCTTGAGGGTAGTGTCCTTGGAAGCCAAATTTTATGTACACTATATTATTGTAAATCTAGGCCATCCATCATTATGTCTCGTATCTGATGGCTAATATTTTTTTGGCTTGACTTTCCCTAGAAGGCAACCCTATTTTATGAGGGTGTTGTATTACAATTATGTATTGTGATGTATTGTGAGTGTTTGATAGTAGTTGTGTTACCTCTGGATCTCTGGTTGGTGATACTTCTATGAGAAGCTTGCTTTGCAAGTATATTTTATTTTTTGTGATTTCTGAATAATATATTGGGCATCTTTTGGAGTGTGGGGTTTTTCTCTTGAAAGGGTTATCCCCATGCAAATCATTGTATCATGGTATGCATGGTATTTGCGTTTATTTTTTTTAAGTTTTTGTAATTGTTAAAGATCTATAAAAAAATTATATTATAATCCTCTCAAGATTAGTGTATGAAGTTGTTTTATACCTTAGCTTCCTTACCAAAAAGTTATGATTTACATTATTGTTCGCATTTCAAAAGTTAGAATAATTTGAATTTCTAGATTTGTCAAACTAGGTTCAATGTTTATCTAAAAAAAATTAATTTCATGCACTTTTGCAAATCTACTTGTCAAACTTTAACATCTATAGATTAGGATCCTCACTTGATTATTTCATCTCACCTAAATCATCCACTAAGACTCCTAAAGCTTCTAAATTTCAAAGATCAATAAATGAAATCACACCACAACTAATTACTTGTCCTCCTCTACATAAACCTCAAACACAAAATCAACCAGTGCTTATTATTAGACAACCACCAAAAAAAATAAAATCCCCTAGCCATATCTTAAACTTTGTAAGACAATTGACTCAACATAATCATATAAACCAAAATGTATCACACCAATAAAAATACCATGTTATTTCTGATACATATAACACAAGAAACAACAAACAATAAAAACCAAAACCAATCATTTTGTCATCCATACCATTCCTAGAACCTATTCTCTCTCACACACCTCATTTGCCTCAACATAATGGTAAGGAGTATGATCTTGTTGAGTAGTTTTGTGCTACTTCAGTTAAAATTGTGGGACTTAACTAAAAACTCACCTATCTATCATTACATACTTCAAGAGGCTTTATAAATATTGTTGTGCCACCTTATGTTAAACCAAATGAAGTAGCAGCCTTACTTGAGGGTATGAACTCAAAAAAAAATGGATATTATATTTTATCAAAGTGAGTTACCCCCTCTTGAAACTCAAAATTAATATGATTCCTTGATGATAATGGTGTGCATTAATAAAACTGGTGTTAAGAGTACCCTTATTGATAATTTTCCTAGTCTTAATAATGATAACATTGACCTTTTAAATAAGCTTGGTATGGATAGGTCTGGCATTCAACCCAATGTTTTATATATTTTTGGTTTTGATAAAATCGGTAGGAAACCATTGGGAATGATCACATTTCATAATATGGTAGGTCTCATTTTTTTACATACCCTTATCTATGTCATGTTAGATGCTCTTTCATATAATATTTTCCTTGGAAGATCAAGGATTCATGATATGGGAGGATTTCCTTCCACCCTTCACCACTTAATGAAATATACATATAACAACAAGGTTTAGATGGTGAAATTTTATCCTAAGTAAGATAATTTTCTACAAACTGAAAGTAGACATAAGACACCCTTTAACACATTGATTATGTCTTTAAATGTGGAACCTATGTATAGCAATTATAAGGACTTAGATGATTGTGAGTCATCCACAAAATAAATTTTGGATGATGATTTTGGTTCATTAGATTTTGCACCTACTTCTATGGGGGGTATAAAATACCACCATATATGTCTAAAGAATCAAATTAACTCACAATGGCATCTACATATTCCATATAATCTCCTCAAACATATAATTTAATAACTTATAGTAATAAAAATGATACCAATTATATGTTTGCATATGATGTGAACAATTATGAAAAAACACCTTCTTCAAAAGAGATGGAACCTATTTATGGAAGAGGATATAAAATATTTTCTCAATTTTGGTATAAAGGAACAAGGTATCAAGGTCCCCATAAAATTAACTACATCAGTTAAAAAAAATGGTCTTGGTTATCATCCTTTGACACCCACAAAAGCTTCTCAAAGACCTTCTGATCTTAACATGAATACAATAATGCAAGACTCTCCTAAGGTTTCACTCAACTTAGTTCATCTTGAGTTGATAAGTAAAACAAATAAAAATATGGCATTGGATATATTTCTTATTGATGAGTCCTTAGTGGAATTTCTAGGAGTTTAGGATAACTTACCTACTTATCATCACGATCATGGATTTCTCTATTTTCTAAATGTTAAAGCATACTTTGGGAAATATTCTTGTATATCAAATGATATGGTAGATTATCACTTGGCATACCCCAAAATTTTTCTCATGTTCTAGGCTATATAGTATAGTACTCGTGGGAGATATTGTTGACATCTCAATGGATCCATCTAACATGGATAAGGTAATTTTAATTGAAAAATGTCTTGAATATAATGAATAATAAGAGAAAAATATGTTATTACATGAATTTCCTAACTTTTTTTCTAGTCTTATTCATATATGCCTAGCATAAACCCTAAGGTAGCTACACATAACATTTCTTTAGAAGATGATACTAAACCTATAAAATAGAGAATTCAAAAAATAAATCCAAAAGTGTATTTTTTGGTTAAGGGTGAGATTGAAAAGCTTTTACAAGTTTCTTTCATTTACCTCATTGACTATTCACCTTGGATATCAAATATAATGGCTATCGTGAAACTATATAATCATATTCAAATGCATATGAATATTTGTGATCTTAATAAATCATCTTTGAAAGATGATTTCCCTCTCTATAACTTAGACATTATTTTTTATTCAACAACAAGACATGCATTATTTTCATTGATGTCAAAAGATCATTTTTGTTGTATTGATTTCAATAGGTCTATGAGTATATTGTTGGAAGTCTATGAAGATGCTTTGATTGGTTGCATTATGTTGTCATTAGTAGTATCACTGATGTCAAACTCTAGTGTTTCTTTGATGAGAATGTATTGGTGATTAGTGATGTTCAACCTCTTGTGTGGTTGAAGTGTTACAAGTGATGAGTTTGAGTTTTTGGTGTTTGGTTTCTGAGGGCTTCTGAGAAAATTTGAATAAAAGAGGAAACAATATGGTGAAGAGTGTTTAGCATGATAGAATGGTGTTTAGTATTTTTCCCCACATTTATTCATGGTTGAAGAGTTTTTTGTGTGGTTCAAATACCTTGATCAAAGATGTTAAGAGGTGTTACCTTGATCATTTTAGGTTTATGAGTATATTGTTGGAAGTCTATGAAGATGCTTTGATTGGTTGCATTATGTTGTCATTAGTAGTATCACTGATGTCAAACTCTAGTGTTTCTTTGATGAGAATGTATTGGTGATTAGTGATGTTCAACCTCTTGTGTGGTTGAAGTGTTACAAGTGATGAGTTTGAGTTTTTGGTGTTTGGTTTCTGAGGGCTTCTGAGAAAATTTGAATAAAAGAGGAAACAATATGGTGAAGAGTGTTTAGCATGATAGAATGGTGTTTAGTATTTTTCCCCACATTTATTCATGGTTGAAGAGTTTTTGTGTGGTTCAAATACCTTGATCAAAGATGTTAAGAGGTGTTATATCTACATTTTTAGGTTCTGGATCATTGTGCAAAGAAAGTTGTGTTCACCAGCATGTGAACTATGAAAGCAGTGTTGTTTGGGAGATTTTTTTTTCTCCACATGTCTCTACACTTTAGTTTCTAGTCTTTTAGATCTGAGGGTGTTCTTATATTGATCATATCTATCTTTAGTCTAAATTTCTTGTGTTTTGGTGCTATGTAAGGTTGGATTCAAGTGTTGTAGTGTGTGGAAGGTTAGTTGGTTGTAAAAAATGAATGTGTTCTTCTAGTGTATGATGTTGTGAAGGAGTCAGATTTCAGGTTGTTGATGGAATATTCTAGATGGTGTTTAATATTTTTGTGTGTTCTATGATTTGTCCTTATATCAAAGGAAGTGTGTACTTAATTGTTCAATGGTGTTAACACAAGTTCAACTAACCTCAGGTGTCTTAACTAAATATGGATATGCTTCAATGCTTTTTGGAAGCATGGTGTGTCTTTTATTTATGGATCTAGGTATAAGTTAAAGTGTGTTGTGGTCCATATTCATTCCTTTCCAATGTAGGAATGTTTTGGTGTTAACCTAATTTTAATTTTCACATTTGAGGTACATAGCCAACCTTGTGAATTATTTTCAAGGTTGAAGATAGTATATATATGTGATGATTAGATGTGTGAAGGCTGTAATGCAAAATTTTGAGATGTGAAGTGTGGAATGTGTGAAATGTAGTGTGAGCTTTAATTCCTAAGACTACTAGAAGTAGTGAGCAGAAGGTGTCTACATTCTACAAAGAGAGTTTGAATGTTCTAGTGAAGCAATGGTGGATCTTTTATTTGCTCTGAGATAGATTTCTCATTGTAACAATATTCTATCTTCTTCTTTCTAATTTGAAAGTGGTCCATTGGAAATGAGCCCAAGTATTTTCTTAATGATCCCTCTGATAGTGAGCCTATTTATTTAGTGTTGCATTTACTTTATATCGTGAGCTAATCCTCACTGTAGCTTCCCCTTCTTGGATTTTCCATGTAAGTCTAGTGTTCTCATGTGTTTGGATGTGTTTTCATTACTATTTCTCATGCTTACATTATGTTAATGTATGATAAGAGTTTAATGGTTGTTAAGAATGTATGGACTAATGCAATTCAAATGTTAATGAGGGTTTTGATGCTTTAAAGTACAACTAATTCACCTCCCTCTTAGTTGTCTTGTGCATTCAAAAATTGGTATCAAATCAAGGTTCCTTAGAATAAATCTTAAATGATTGAGGTAGATCTAGGATAGCACACAAGAAGGAGGCTCCTCTATTTGATGGATTAGATTATACATTTTAGAAGATCAAAATGGAATGTTTTCTTATTTCTTTGAGATTTGGAGTTTAAAATTTTGTTGAAACTAGATATACAATGCTTGTAAATAGCCTGAGTATTGATGATGATATCAAGGAATATGAGAACAATGACAAGGAAAGGTATGCTCTTTTGAGTGGTCTTTCTAATTTGGAACTTGTGAAATTTATGAGTTTTAAAACTACTAGTGAAATTTGGAAAATGCTCGAAAGTATCTATGAAGGAGATGATAAACTCAAGCAAGAAAAGATGTAGAATTTGAAGAATAAATTTGAAACCTTAAGGATGAAAAAAGATGAAGATATTACAAGCTACATGTATAGAGTGGACAAAGTTGGAAATTCCATCAAAGTCCTTGGTGGAAAACTTGAAAAAGTTGAGGTGGTAAAAAAGGTATTAAGAACTCTTACTAACTTAGCTTATAGTCATAAGGTTTATGCTATTGAAGAATTTAATAATTTAGATTAGTATTCTAGAGATCAGTTTTTTAGTGCAATAACTATTTTTGAATTGAGATATTTTAGTCCAAGTGATGTAAAAAGAGAGACTACTTTTAAAGTTGGAAAAGTAGAGAAGCATGAGAAATCTGATGTGGATGAATTTGATGAGTTGGAAGAAAAATTTGTGTGGAAATTGAAAAAGGGAACTAGAAAATATAGAGGTAAGTTACCTTTCAAATGTTTTAACCATGGAAATATTTGTCATTATGCTTCAATATGTCCTATCAAAACTTCAAGAGATATACCTAAGGAGAATAAAGGTAAAATAATTAAGAAAAGTTATTATGTTAGAGAAGATGCTAGTATATCTAATGACGAATCTGATTACCCTAATGATGAAGATGATGAATGCTCATTCATGGTTCTAAATATTGGAACTAATTATATTAACTCTAAGAGATGTATGAAGGAAAGTTCTCCTAAAGTAGGTCATAACATTGAAGGAAAGTAGGTCATAACATTGAAGGAGTAATGGTGACTACTTTTCATGCTCGAGAAGAGAAGAACAACTAGATCATTGATAGTGGATGCTTAAATCACATGATAAGTGATAAGAGATTTTTTTAAGAATGAAAATTTTAATGGTGTTTTAGTTAAGTTTAATGATGATACATCTCCTAAGATATGTAGAAAAGGTTTAATCAGTTTTGAAGGAAAACATAATACATATGATGTTCTTTATGTTAAGGATCTACGACATAATATTTTGAGTGTAGGACAAGTATGTAACAAAGGATATAATCTTATGTTTCAGGAAAATGGTTGTGAAATTAGGAAAGGTTCAAAAATTATGGTTACAGCAGGAAGGATTGATGGAAATGTTTATCAACTTAAGGGTGAAAATGGTCAATGCTTTATGACTAAAATTAATGAAAGTTGGATATGGCATAGAAGAATGTGTCATGCATTAATTTTGATAGACTAGTGAGGAAAAGTTTATATCAAGCTGTGAGATATTTACCAAAGATTACAAAGCCTATTAATGTTGTCTGCAAGGAATGTCAAATTGGGAAGCAAACTAGAAAGAGTTTCAATGTCAAAGAAAAATCTAATACCATTCCTTTGGAGTTGGTACAGATAGATCTTTGTGGACCTACAAGAATCAAAATTTCCCAAGGTGATAGCTATTTCATGCTATTAATTACTAATTACTCTATAATGACTTGAGTTACTTTCCTCAAATAAAAATTAGAAGCTTTAGATAAGTTTAAGGAATTCAAAGCTTGTTGGACACTAGGAACACTGAGAGGGGGGGGGGAATTAGTGTTCCACAATATTTGAATCTCAAATCAGATCTTAAACTATCAATAGAAATATGTAACCTTTAATAGCATCCACAACAAATAAACAGATGGAAACATGCATGCATATTAACAAGAAAATGTGAACACCATAACACCAAGATTT
This sequence comes from Sequoia sempervirens, assembly GCA_007258455.2. Taxonomy (NCBI): domain Eukaryota; kingdom Viridiplantae; phylum Streptophyta; class Pinopsida; order Cupressales; family Cupressaceae; genus Sequoia; species Sequoia sempervirens. Next base: position 53,826,443 of record VDFB02353493.1, read on the forward strand.
TTATGTGGAAACCCTATTGGGGAAAAACCACAGTGGAGATTAATCCACAAAGAATACTCTATTAAAAGTATGATACAAAAAAGGGAATGCAGTTGCATTCAGGCACACTTCCTAGAGGTCACTAATCAAAATACAAAAGAGGACTCACTGTCCAAAGAGTTTGGATTAGAACTATTCAAAATATGAACTGAGAAAATAGCATCTTTGAATTCCTAGATTCAGTTCCAATGAAGCACATGAAACAAATTCTAGACCTTCTGTCCAATTCTCACTTCTTCTCTGCTCTGCTCTGCTATAAAAACCCTTCTGTTGCACAAACAAAATTCACTTGACAAATCCTTTGATATTACCTCATGTAGCTATCCTACACATTTTCATGCACACACCTTGTCGCCACCTTGTACATCACACCACACCCAAAATGAATTACTAATCTCATTTATATATCCGCTAACAAGAATTTTATTTCTATATGTTGGCTTGCAACAAAATATAATACTCTTCTACAAGTCATCTCCAATCACCAATTAGAATTAATGCGTACCCACACAAGTTAGCTAGACTATAGTAGGGACCCAAACAAAAATTCCCAACATAAGAAACATTTAAACACATACTCATCATACATTTAGAACACACCATACACAATAGGTCGGACATAATGAGAAAATAAGCAATAGATCATTTTACTGAAACTCCAAACTCGTACATGGATCAATGTAATATCGTAAAACTTATCAATAAGGTAGCATACATACTTGACAAGCTTCCCTAGAGATCCAAAAAAAAAAATAATGATCTGGTGAAGCATTTAGATCAACTTACCAACCAGATACTCTATTCTTTATGAATTATGCCAATAGAGTACTGCTTCTAAACAATGGACAACTCTACTAACTCTTGTTGCCATCAATGACAATACTAGCAGCCAAAAACAATCTCTCAAAGCCATATGCCAAAAAAGCTATGGTTGAGAATGAAATGGATATGAAGATCAAATTTTTGAGATTTGATAGAGGTGGAGAGTTTTCTTCCAATTATTTTAACACTTTTTATGAAGATTGTGGAATAAAGAGGAATTTTTCAGCCCCTAGGACTCCTCAATAAAATGGAGTTGTGGAAAGAAAAAATAGAACTATTCATAAAGCAACAAGGACAATGATGAAGGAAGAAAATCTATTAGATGTCTATTGTAGAGAAGCAATTCATACTATATTTTTCATACTTAATAGAGCACAAGCAAGAACAAATAGTTCAAAGACTCCTTATGAGTCGTGGTATGGAATAACCCCAACTATGAAATATTTTAGAGTATTTGGAAGAAAATTCTATATTAGAAGAGATGAAGAAAGATTAGGAAATTTTGATGCATGATATGCTAAAGGAATCTTCCTTAGATGTTCTACAAGAAGCAAGGCTTACCAGTGCTGCAACAAGAGGCTGAAAAGAATTGTTGAAAGTGAAAGTGTCAAAGCAGACGAAAAATTACATAAAAGTTTAGTGATGATAGATGGATATGAATTACATGATTCCTCTTGAAGAGTGGAAGAGAAATATGAAGGTAAGGGAAAATAAATGTAGGTTGAAGAGGAAGAAGCTCGTGAAAAGATACCTAAAATCCCTAAGTATGTGTAAAAGAATCATTTAGAAGATAATATCATTGGTGATAAAAGCATAGGCATGTTAAAAAGAAGAAAGGTTGCTATGATAGAAGAACAAGTAAACCTATGTTTACTTTCCAAATTTGGACCTAAAATAGTGATTAAAGCATGAAAAGATGAATATTGGATCAAGGCTATAGAGGAAGAATTGGTGCATATTGAGAAGAATCAAACTTGGGAACTTATTCCAAGACCAACAAACAAGAATATGACTGGAACTAAGTGGGTATTCTAGAACAAGTTGAATGAGAGTGGAGAAATAGTAAGAAACAAAGCAAGACTTGTGTGCAAAGTTTAATCCAAAGTGGAAGGAATATGATGCAATGTAGGGGGTTTCAAACTTCACAAGATATCAATTGAATGATCATAAAACAATTTTCACAATAAAGGTATTTTATCTCTTCTTTTTTCAACCTTCAACTAGGTCTTCCCTAGTAGCACTCAAGACCCGGTTTAAGGGATTTTTCACCCTAACTTCCCAAATGACTTTCCAACTAAACAATTGATTTAGATACCCTTAAAGGGATCACACAACATACACAAAGCTCTATAATGACTTCTTTACACTAACATTGAGAAACAACACACTACCCCTACAAAAGGCTACTTAATTAGCCCACTTTTACAAAGGAGATCCCTCATTTTCAACTTTCCTTCACAAGAACACATCGAATAGTCAACAAGCATGTGACAAAACATCAAATTTCACAATTTACTTCTAGGTTTAAGGCTTCTTCAATACTATTCCAACAAACCCTCCATTTACAAGCAAATACCTAGGGTTCTATTGAAAGTCATATCTCTAGGGCTTGCTTGACCAAACCAATACTTTAGATACACCACATATAGCCTACAAACACTCAATAATCCCTTATAGATACCATACTCTTAACATTCTTTCAAAACCCTCATCTTACAACTCAATTTCACATAAAAAAGGCTTTGCCTAGCCCTGGGGCATCTTCCCACTTTGACCAACACAACTTCTCGGCCTACCAACACAAGAAAACATCTAACTCTATCAAATTACATGCCATTCCTCTGAGAAATAGGAAAAAAAGTAAGAGGAATGGCTTAATACATCATGTAATCACCAAATAGAGCCCTCACTGGTTTTTACCAGGGAGTCATAAAAAACTTAAGAGATCTTCCTCTAAAATTATTGTTAAACCCTCAAAATGAATTCAAATGAATGTTAAAACATAATTCAATAGGATACTATGAGTTTAAGACCATAAAAGAGTCTGTATGGGTTGTATAGAACTTGAATAGCTCATAAATACAGAGTAAACACAAAAATAACATTGTCTTCTTATTGGGAAATCTTCAATAATTTCTCCAACAACCTGTCTTCAAGCTTTTGAGAGGTTTTTATACACTTTCAAATAAAAAAATCCTTCCCAATGTCTATAACTACCCTTTGATATTCTAGACTCTTGATATTCCTAACAAGTTGCAATTTTTGATAATTTGTTGCTTAACAACATTCACAATTTTGTGCAACTTTTCCATCTTGACATCTATCACTCCTAAATCCCCCAATTACATTGAAAATGGTCTTTTAGACCTTATTTGGTATAAAAAAAATCAAACACCCCCAAACTCACCTAGAATCACTCTATGATCACCTAGTTGCATTTCACCACATCAAATTTTTCATTATGGTTGTAGGTGCTCCTGCACCAGAATAGATTTTGAGGAGAAATTTTCTCTAATGGAAAGAATGAGAGCTATTAGGATGTTTTTTTCTTTTGCAACACCTAAGGACTTCAAATCAATTAGAAAAAGAAAGGGATATTCATTTAACAATCTAAGTATGTCAAGGAAATATTAAAGAGTTTTGGAATGGAATACTTTAAATTAGTATGTACTCCTATGGTTTCTAGTTGCAAGTTGAGCAAGAATGATTAATTTCCTAAGGATGATCAAAGAAAGTACAAATCAATGATTGGAGGAGAGCTATATCAAACTACTACTAGACTAGATATCATGCATGTAGTTTTTCTTATGGCTAGATTCAAGAAGATCCCAAAGAGTCACACGTGGTAGCAGTGAAGAGGATATTCAAATATTTGAAAGGCACTTTGGAACATCGTTTGTGGTATCCAAAAGATACCAATTTTTCTTTGAGTTCTTATACATATGTAGATTGGGTAGGTTGTGTGGATGATAGAAAGAATACAATTGGTGGTCATTTCTTTCTTAGAAGCAAGTTGGTGTCTTGGCTAAGCAAGAAATAAGATTCAATATTATTGTCCACTACAGAGGTAGAATACATTGTTGCAGCATCATGCTGCACATAGGTGTTTAGATGAAGTAAAATTTGAAGGATATCAGAGTGGTATATGATGAACCTATTTCTATCTTATGTGATAATACAAGTGCTATTAATATTTCAAAGAATCTGGTAATGCATTTAAGGACAAAACATATTTCAATTCTATATCAATTTTTGAGAGAAAAGGTTACAGAGAATGAAGTAAAGTTGGAGTACGTTCCTACTAAGAATCAAGTTGTATATATCTTCATGAAGTCTTTTCCTAAGGATAATTTTGAGTATCTCTAGGAAATGTTGGGGGTTATTTCCCATTATTCTTTGAATTAGATGCATAAAGATATGCATTAGTCTAGTGGATCTCAATATTCATTCCTTGTTCTAGATTAATGTTGGTGGTTACCTCTCAGTGGGAGTAGGTATTACTATTGGTGGTTGTTGCATTTAGGGGTAGTAAATAATCTATTAGGATCTATGAATAATTGCTTAGCGAATGTTAATTTAATGTAAACAAGAACTTGAATGTCTTAAGCTCAATTTCAAATGCTTTTAAAAAAGATTAAAATGATTAGAACAATAGAAATATGAGAACATGAAAGAGAAGATGAAGATAACAAATTGATAACGGAGTTCACCAAATGGCTACATCTCCAAGTGCCTATCCAACAAATTGACTAATCCTTTATTATGCTCCAATTGATTAATTACAAGGCACCTTCAATCTGCTCCAAAGTCTTTTACAACTCTCCCCGAATGATGATGAAGTGAAAAAAATTCCCCCTCCTGATAGTACAAATCACCTTGGCTTAAAGCCCTGATTGCACAGAGAAAAACACCCTTCCCATCAAATTCTCATTTTTCTCTAATACCCTTACAAGCACAAAGTTCTCCTTAAATACAACTTGGCATTCTTTTTAAGGGGTAACAATAATATTTTCCTCATTATTCCCTTATCTCCTAATTTTAAAACAAAAATCTTGAACCTAAGGCTTTCCTTAATTCAAGCCTTTATCTTCATTTTTTACATCTTTCAAGCTTGATGATATAGTAAAGCAATTTGAAAAAATATTAGGGTATGTGTAGGATCATCATGGAAAAAACAAGCACTTAAGTGGTGATGAAAATTCAGAAAAATCAAAGTTAGGCAACTTGACATGAAAATCTAAATAAGTTATCATTATTATTTGAAAAATATGTAAGAATAGAATTTGTAGGAAATTGAATGTAGTTTCTAAACTACTAGGTTTTATTTATATATATATATATATATATTTGGTGAAAATTTGAAATTTCAATGCAGTAGTACTTAAATTTCAAGGAAAAACTAAGAAGTAGGTGTTTCTCTAACCACCCTAACCACAATAAAATGATAATATTTTTTTATAATATTTTAGATATAAGTAGAGAACTCATGTCCCAATGTGATGCATACTTTTTTTTAATTTTTTTCCAAGTAAATAATTATTTATGATTTTTTTATTACAACTTTTAAAAATATAAAAAATCATGTCTAACCACCTTAACTTGGTCAAAACTTCATGAAATTCTTTTTTTTTTTAATCCTATAGTATGCGAAGCATAGAATGTGATGCATGTTTCGGATTCAAAAAATGTGATACCGTTTGAAAGATATAGATATTTTTCAATTATTCTATCAATCAAGACTTTAGTCATAATTGAAATAGAAAATGAATAATAATTATTTATTAAATTCAAAGTAAAGCACAATTTATATTGGTGGAAAGTTGAGAATATCCTTTAAAAACCCTTTTCATTTCATCAATTTTGGGTAAAAAAAATGTTTCCAGCCACATTACCTACACATACCCATCATATCACCACCTTTTGGTCCATCATGATCCTGCACATACCCATTAGATCATGCACATAACATGTGGCATGTTGGTAATGTTGGAAACAAGCAACACTGAGAGGGGGGGTGAATCAGTGTTGTGCAAAAATTTAATTTTATTATTCTTATCTGTAACTCACTTAAGCATTCAATAAAAGAGATATGCATAAACAGAAGGAAAACAATCACAACACCATAACACCAAAAATTTTATGTGGAAACCATGTTAGGGGAAAACCATGGTGGATGTCCAATCCACAATATAATATGAGTATACCCACAAGAAATATTACAAAATGGGAATGTATTTGCATTCAGGCACACTGCCTAGAGCTCACTACTCAAATAAGATAGGCTCAATTCCTTATAATAATTTGGATTGAACCCAAAAGAGTGAACTGATAGAATAGAATAAAAAGTACTTGATTATAGTTTCGGTTAAGCTCTGTACTCAATCTTTTGTCCTTCTGACTAATTCAGCAATTCTACTCTATTCTCCACAAACTCACTTTTCCAAAAGCTTTAATGCACAAGTGAAACTATGCATAATTGCCTAATCATCCTTCTGATGTTCCCAACACACTTCTACACTTACCACTTTCTCACAAAATGATATAACTAATAACGTATATATATTTGCATCAAGGATCTTGTCATTACAAGTCAACCTCCAATAAAATACAAAAAAAATCATGTGTCAACTCAAGTCATGAACAATTTATGATGCACACCCATACAAGTCATCCATGACATATCTTGGACCCAAAATAAAATTCTTGAACATAGACACATTTAAACAATAATCCCTTATACATCCATGACATGCTACACTGACTAGGTCGGCCATAATGAACAAATAGATAGAAAAACATCCTGCCAGATCTCCTAACTCGTACACCGATTAATGCAACATCACAAAATTCAATAATAAGATAACATACATGGTTAACAAAATGTCTCGAGGATCCACAACTCAAAAAGATGATTTGGTGAAGCAAACAGATCAATGTAGTAATCAGATACTCTATTCTTCATGCTTTCTATCGGTAATTCTTTGTTCTCAACTCCTTATGTCAGTATGGCCAAGTTCTGATCTGCAGACCAAATTAATGACTTCAATTGCCATCAATGACAATATTAGAAGCCATGTTCCAACAATCTCCCCCTTTGGCATTGATGGAAACACTTAGTGATAAATGACTAA